>OU896722.1:24620304-25308773 GCA_918026855.4 Phaedon cochleariae | reverse complement strand
TTCTTTTCCTCTTTCCTTCTTTCCCTCTTTCCCTCTTTCCCTCTTCTCCTATCTTCTTCCCGATTTTTCTCTTCTCCCCCTGTTTTCTCCCCTTTTCCTCTATTTTTCCGCTTTTTTCTCTTTTCTTTTTGTTTCTTCTCCTCTCGCGTTTCTATACTCTGTGCATTCGAAAAATTCGCATCGCGTGGAAGCCTTTACTTGTTTTCGCGGCACATTTATATCCTTCCTTGATGAACTCACATTTGGTGATAATTTTATTGAAAGTAGAAATGATTGAATTTCTGGGATTGTTCATCGACAAGAATCTGAAATTTGCTAACCACGTCAAGCTACTCACTGGTAAGATTTCTTCTGGATGTTATGCAGTGAGAGTGATTTCTAGGGAATTAGGATTCTTTACTGCCAAGATGGTATATTATTCACTAATAAATTCCCAATTACGAGATGGAATACCTTTTTGGGGAGTGTGCAGCCCAACGTCTTTAAAAACTCTGTTAATTCTACAGAAACGAGTGATAAGGTATTTATGTAATGTCAAACCTCGAGATTTTTGCAGAATTTTGTTTTCCAATAGTAAAATATTGACAGTGATTGCACTATTCATTCTGGAATCTGCTTGCCTGATAAATAAGCACAAGTTAAAATGCACTACAACTCCCATCCATCATAACACGCGCAACAGAAATGTCAGTTTGAAACTTCCTCCACCCACAAGAGAGTTTATTAAAGTCCATATACTATAATGGTGGAAAAATGTACAACCACTTGCCAGTTGATATAAGGTCAAAAAAATGACTAAAGCTAGCCCGGATTTCTCGATAGATTCTGATTCAACATTAAATTTGCTACAACTTTGCTAATTTAACCGTTTCTCTATCTCTCATAGTTACTGAGATCCCAATGGTGAGGATCGAATTTGGGACACACTGTATTGTCACGTATTTTTATGTCGTTATATTTTAACCTTTTTTCACAATATTACCTGACCTAGCTTTGTCAACAAGATTCTTCTTCAGACAATAAAGCATATATTATTATTATTATTATTATTATTCATTTAAGTTCATGTAATTCCAGTCACGACCCTGCGGCCTCCGACGTCACGCAGAGTCGTGCTGGATAAAATCCAGTGACTACTCCTCACAGTCTGTGAGGTGAGTAATCACTGGGGCCAAGTACCGTGTGCCCTGAGTAGACGCAATGATCCTAGTATGACGGCCTTCTGCATACCACCAGCCAGGATGTGTGCCTTATCACGGCACGCTGGGATTTTCTGGATCTCCGAGAGTAGCGTGTGTCGTGTGCCTCCTAGGGAGCCAATTATCAGGATGACCAATTCCACAGGATGGTCTGGATAGAGCCGGCGGAGTTCGAAGAGAAGGTCTCGATATTTAGCCCGTTTCTCCTCCTCCTTCAAAACGATGTTCGGTTCGGCTGGCGCCGAAAACTCGATCACGAACATCGCTTTGGTTTGATGGTCGAGGAGGACTACATCAGGCTTGTTAGCTTGTATTTGCCTGAGGGTGGGGAATGAAAAGTTCCAATAAATTCGGCACCTCTCATTCCCCACAACGGACTCAATATCCCCCGGAGCATAGGGCAGCACTGGGGTCTCGTCTATTCCGTACGAGTGCCTCAAGTGATAATAGAGCACTCGCAATGCCGCATTGTGTCTATGGATATAGGCCGAGACTGCATACACCGTGCAAGAAGACAGCAGGTGCATAATTGTCTCGGGCGCCCTGCGGCAGGCCCTGCAATTTGTGTCAGGGACCTCCATACCCATGACACGGCTACGGTAGACGAGAGTGTTGAAAACCCCATCCTGGCATGCCATGATGAACCCCTCTGTTTCCGATTTAAGCCCGCCTGACTTAAGAAAAGCGAAAGTCAGTTCTTTGGATGAGCCCCGGTCTTCAATGGTCTTGAAGTAGACCGAATGCATGGGCTTATCTATGTGAAGCTGCAGAAGCTTTTTCACTTCTGCAGCTTTGATGCGGGCTTTTCTCCGAGCGGGTTCTAGCTCAGTAATTGAGTCCTGAGCCTCGCGCTCGGAGTCGAAAATCAGAGACAATTCATCGGCTGCTCGACGTGCTGCCCTGAAAAGAAAAGCTCCTACTCCTGCCTCTTCATGGGTTTTAACCATTTTCAGAAGGGGATCCGAACTCCTGATGACTTTGCAGGCGCCATCCAGAACCATTCTGTTATGGAGATACTCCAAGCTCAAGAGTCCACGGCCACCCTGGTCTCTAGGTATGTATAACCGTGGAACGGACGAATTTGGATGCAGGCTCCTATGGAGATGCATCATCTTGCGAGTACTTACGTCAAGTTGTCGCAGCTCGACTTGAGTCCACTTTATCACTACAAACGAGTAAAGTAGGATCGGAACAGCAAGCATGTTAGTCGCAGCGACTTTGTTCTTCCCCGACAGTTCTGACGACCAGATCTGTCGGAGCCGCTGCCGATACTTGCTGCGGAGAGCGTCTTTTACCCGTTGTGCCTCCTGGATGTGAGTTTCCTCTACACCCAGGTAGGTGTACGTCTCTCCGGCATCCAGGTGGTGTAGGATGCTTCCGTCCACGAGCTGCGCGTCCTTGTCGTAGTTCTCGCATCGTCCTCTCTTGGGATGAACCAGTGCACATTTGTCCATCCCGAATTCCATTCCAATTTCCTGCGTGTACTCCTGCACCACCCTGAGGGATTGGTCCATATCCCTCTCACCAGAGGCATAAAGTTTGAGGTCATCCACATAGAATAAGTGGGTGACTTTATGCCTCCGGTAACTGGGTGGGCCGCATTTGTATCCTCTGGTTTTGCGGAGCTCAACGGATAGTGGCAGAAGTGAGATGCAGAATAGGAGAGGGCTAAGGGAGTCCCCTTGAAATACTCCTCTCCTTATGATGACAGGCTCTGTCTGAACTCTCGCATTACCTGATGTTATAGTAAAGCGGGTCTTCCAGACCAGCATCAGTTGTTCTATGCATCTCACTATAGAATCGGGTACCGAGAGACACTTGAGCAAGTACACGAGTAACTCATGTGACGTTGTGTCAAATGCCTTTCGGTGATCGATCCAGGCCACAGAAAGATTCCGCTTGTACTGCACGGAGTCCTGTGTGATAGATCTATCTATCAACAGGTTCTCCTTGCAGCCAGCGACACCTCTCTTTGACCCACGCTGCTCAAAAATCCGTTGGTAAACCGGGTCCACTACTAGGAGTACTCGCATGTACAAGATGCGTGTGAACAACTTGTAACATGCATTCAGGCAGGTAATTGGTCTGTAATTCTTTGGATTGGACAAATCTCCAGTCTTGGGGAGAAGCACGGTTCGCCCCTCGATAAACCATTCAGGGAGTTGCTGCTCCCCATTTAGCCAGCTATCAAATATCCTGGCTAAATGGTGGTGGGGCTAGGAAAACTTTTTCCATCAGAAATTATTGATCCCGTCGGAAACAGGAGCGGCAAAGTTCTTGGAGCCTTTGAGGGCTTCTCGAACATCCTCAGTGGTTATCAGATGGCGCAGTAATTCGGGCTCAGGCTCTCGGTATCTTTCGCAGAAGGTACCGAACTGCGCCAGGGCTGGAGTATCTCTGTCGAATGGATGTCTCACCTCATAGATACTCTTCCAAAAGGTTTCCACCTGATCAGCAGTCGGCGGATTGTCAACCACACTTGGAGGCGGTTGAAATAAGCGAGAGGGCTTTTCGCGGAATTGTTTATTTTCCGTCAGCCCTATCGCTCGCCTCTTTAGTGACTGTTTTGCAGCCACTAACATCCGTATCCTTTCGAGGCAATGCTGTTTGATGGTGGATAGCACTGCCTCATTTAGTGTGTGATGGATGCGACGCAAAGTCTTGGCCATCCGTCACACCTTCGATGTGAATGGCCTGTTGGCACTCACATAATCCATCACATACTGGATACGGGAAGTGTGTTGTCTCGCCGACTGGATCTTGGCTTCCATCTTTTGTACACGCCGATCGGCTCTCTCAGTCGGTGAGACCGTTTGTATGGGTCTCTCCGGTAGAGAGGACCGAACGACGTCATACACGGCACAGTTGATGTGCCAGATGTCAGCCCCTTCCGGAAGTGTTCCTCGAAGTGATTCATCCATCCTTGCAAGGTCTTGGGGCCGCAAGGCCTTAATGTTGAGTAGGCTCGTGCGGTTCCTGATTTCGCTCACCTCAGGAAGCACACGGTCCCCTCTCCCGTTGTGAGGCAGAATGGGTGGAGCGTGTTGTTCCTGCCGAGATTATTATTATTATTACTATTATTATTATTATTATTATTATTATTATTATTATTATTATTATTATTATTATTATTATTATTATTATTATTATTATTATTATTATTATTATTATTATTATTATTATTATTATTATTAATATTATTATTATTTGAGTTCATGTAATTCCAGTCACGACTCTGCGGCCTCCGACGTCACGCAGAGTCGTGCTGGATAAAATCCAGTGACTACTCCCCACAGCCTGTGAGGTGAATAATCACTGGGACCAAGAACCGTGTGCCCTGAGTAAACGTAATGATCCAAGTATGACGGCCTTCTGCATTCCACCAGCCAGAATGTGTGCTTTATCGCTGCACGCTGGGATTTTCTGGATTTCTGAGAGCAGCGTGTGTCGTGTGCCTCCTAGGGAGCCGATTATCAGGATGACCAATTCCACAGAATGGTCTGGATAGAGCCGGCGGAGTTCGAAGAGAAGATCTCAATATTTAGTCCGTTTCTGCTCCTCCTTCAGAACGGTGTTCGGTTCGGCTGGCGCCGAAAACTCGATCACGAACATCGCTTTGGTTTGATGGTCGAGGAGGACTACATCAGGCTTGTTAGCTTGAATTTGCCTGAGGGTGGGGAATGAGAAGTTCCAATAGATTCGGCACCTCTCATTCTCCACAACGGACTCAATATCCCCCAGAGCATAGGGCAGCACTGGGGTCTCGTCTATTCCGTACGAGTGCCTCAAGTGATAATAGAGCACTCGCAATGCCGCATTGTGTCTATGGATATAGGCCGAGACTGCATACACCGTGCAAGAAGACAGCAGGTGCATAATTGTCTCGGGCGCCCTGCGGCAGGACCTGCAATTTGTGTCAGGGACCTCCATACCCATGACACGGCTACGGTAGACGAGAGTGTTGAAAACCCCATCCTGGCATGCCATGATGAACCCCTCTGTTTCCGATTTGAGCATCGCTTGGTTTGATGGTCGAGGAGGACTACATCAGGCTTGTTAGCTTGTATTTGCCTGAGGGTGGGGAATGAGAAGTTCCAATAAATTCGGCATCTCTCATTCTCCACAACGGACTCAATATACCCCCCAATATTATTATTATTATTATTATTATTATTATTATTATTATTTAAGATCGTTGTTGGTGCTTTTTTTTAGGAGATGGGCGCCCGTTTGCACATCCAATGTGCCGTTTGTGGCCGTATATATGGCGAGAAACATGGCAACCAGCCGCCCGGCTCGATGGAGTGGGGTGTCATCGAACGGAGTCTTTCCGGCCACCAGAACTTTCGTACCATCCAGATCGTGTACAAGTGAGTAATATACAGGGTTTTTCACTTGAAACTCCGCACGCCAATATCTCGAAAACGAATAGGAATATTTGATTTCTGTAAAAAGTACTCAATGGAGGCCATATCTTCGTAGTCGTTTGAAAAATTCCCATCAAACTCGGCATTGTTGAATTTGTAATGATGAACTCTACTTGAATATGTAATAATATACTGGGTGTCCCTATTCAAATAGGAAAGTTTAGTTGCAGTTCGGTTTGACCCTGTATACCTACGATTTATTAAATAGCATATTTCGAGTGAGTATCATCAAATATACTGGGTGACCAAATTTAAAGTCATTCGATCGCGCGGTTGATTTTTTTACAGGGGGGGGACATTTCAGCTGGGACACGGTGTACAAATCGGAAAATCTTACTAAGAAATCCATTCTTCTAGCGAGATCACCTGGTTCTAATTTATGAACTAGTTTAGTTTTGTAAGGATGAAAAGAGTTTCTTTTTAGAATTCTCCACGATGAACTTATTGAAACATCGGTACTTTCTTTGATTTTCAATAGGGATATCTTGGGGTTATTATCAACCTGCTGAATTACAGCAGCAGTATTTTCATCATTTGTAGTCGTATTTTCTCTATTTCTCTCAGGTTTGACGAAGCTGCCATATTCTCTTAAGTTTTTACATAAACTTGGAAAGGTTTTTGCATCGGGGACTCTTCTATGCAGATAAACTCTTTTTGCTTATCTACAATTTGACCTGCATTCTCCAAACACCAGTAACATGTCCACTTTTTCCTCATTGCTAAATTGAACCATTTTCATATAACTATTGTTAATTTTGTTATAACTTTTGGACATATATTCAAACGAACTTTTCTTCTTATTTTGACGTCAGCAACATGTTCCTGAATTTTCTACACGTACTTAAGAAAGACCCTGTACACCTTTTTTCCAGGAAAACCTTAATAACGTTTCGAAAGTCCTCGAGGTAGGAGGCTACGGCAGATATTTGACAGCAATTTAAAAATCTTGCGCCGACATGTTTTTTCGACATTATCTCGTTTTCTTTTGATGTTTCACTTATTACAGGAGAACTTTTTTTTTCGAAGTAAATTTGACATATTAATGAACATTTTGTTGAGTGAAAATTAGTACCGGAAGAAATTGTCTGAAATTGGATTGTAGGATTTCTTTATTGGTATCCATTTTTATGAGTTCAGAATATTCCTTTTCAAGAATTAATGTGTCCGTCGTGTTGGACCAAAATAAAATCAATTCTGATTACTAGGAGGTGTATAATTTGCTGACCAAAATTGAAGTATGCTGACCGAGCATTTCTGATTAAAATTTTCTCTTCAAATTGCATATTTGAATATCTTATACAGGGTGTTCCGGTGATCATGTTACAAACTTCTAGGGTAGATAAAACACACGAAAATAAGAAAAAAAGTTCATGTGAACATGGGTCCGAAAACGCTTCTTCAGGGAGCTAGGGCCCTTCGAAGGTGACCTTCAAAAACTACTTTTCGTTTTATAGCTTCGGTACTACTGCAGCTATCGCAACCAATTTTGGGACATGAAATCTAGTTCGTAGGTTCATCAATTTGAGCCTTCCGGATTTTGTCACCTTTAATAATGCTCACTATCTGTACTGAAACTCATTTTCATATTTCAATGTAATAATTGGTTTAAGACCAATAATTTATTATTGATTGGATTTAGCTATTTTCGGAGAAAACTGTGACAGATAGCGATTTTTACAAAAGTACCTTTTTTATGTAAAAGGCATTGGAGAATCATAATCAGATATAAAAATGGTGAGAAATTAAAGCCTAAGAGGAGTAGGGTCAAGTAGTTATTCAAAAATCCTTGCTGACCGAGCATTTCTGGTCCGTATTTTTCCTTCAAATTACATATTTGGATATCTCATATAGATTTATAGATGCCACCAGTAGAAATATTTCGATACATCCCTTCAGGGGGTGATTTGATGGAAAAATACGGACCAGAAATGCTCAGTCAGCAAGGATTTTCGAAAAACAGCAAGAATAAACTACCCCTCTGAAGGGGTGGATCGAAATAATTCCACTGAGGGCATCTATAAATCTATATGAGATATCCAAATAAATAATTTGATGGAAAAATACAAACCAGAAATGCTCGGTCAGCAAGAATTTTTGAAAAACTGCTAAAATAAACTACCCCTCTTAAGGAGTGGATCGAGATAATTCCATTGGCATCTATATATATATGTATGAGATGTACAAATATGCAATTTGAAGAGAAAATTCGAATCAGAAATGCTCGGTCGGCAAGGATTTTTGAAAAACTGCGAGAATAAACTACCCCTCTAAAGGGGTAGATCGATATGATTTCACAGCTGGCATCCATGAATCTATATGAGATATTCAAATATGTAATTCGATGGGAAAATACGAACCAGAAATGCTCGGTCAGCAAGGATTTTTGAAAAAGTGCTAGAATAAACTACACCTCTGAAGGGGTGGATCGGAATTATTTTACTGGTGGCATCTAGACAGGGTGGCCCACGGTCGATGGTACCTTAGACGTATACGGAAAACTGTACATTGGATTAGCCTGAACATTTGGTTACTCTAATAAGCGTTTGTGATCTAACGATTCAAAATATTTTCAGCGAAGCAGCGTTGCCACTTTTACCAAAAAGTAGCATTATCTTTGTTATTTCAAATGGAACACCATGTATTTTATTGCGTTTTTTGATTCTTCTCGAAGAGCTGATTTCATCAATGCATCACACTTGGGGTCTAGCAGGAATTATTACAGAGATATAGGGTGTTCAAAATCGAGATTTTTCAACTTTAGGATTTTTTTGTGTCGAAACTATTCATCATTGGTCATAACGGCTTACATGTCCCTATATTAACTTTCGATTAACTATCTACCGACATTTAATTGGAAAAAATACAGGATGGTCCAAGATTCAGAATTTTGATCACCCTGTATCTGTTCCAATTAAATGTCAGTAGATAGTGAATCAAAAGTTAAGATAGGGACATGTAGGCCGTTTTGATCGATAATGAATAGTTTCGACAAAAAAAATTCCTGAAATTGAAAAATCTCGATTTTGAACACCCTATATCTCTGTAATAATTCCTGCTAGACCCCAAGTGTGATGCATTGATGAAATCAGCTCTTCGAGAAGAATCTAAAAACGCAATGAAATACAGGGTGTTCCGTTTGAAATAACAAAAGTGGCAACGCTGCATCGCTGAAAATATTTTGAATCGTTAGATCACAAACGCTTATTAGAGTAACCAAATTTTCAGGATAATCCAATGTACCGTTTTCCGTATACGTCTAAGGTACCATCGACCGTGGGCCACCCTGTATATGTATTCATATAAAATATTCAAATATGCAATTTGAAAAAAAAATCGAACCAGAAATGCTTGGTCAGAATACTTTAATAATCACTCCATACCTTTGACTTCAATTCTGTTAGTATTATAGGACAACAGACAATATTGAAAAAAAGACTCTTGGAACAAAATGTGTTAACAAAAGATCGGATATTGAGAATTTACATACCTCATGTTTCAATTTAATAGAAAAAATCAAACAATAATTCCGAATCATCAGCAGGCGACTTTTTCCAATCCCGATTATTATTTCTTTCACGAGCCTTTTTTGCAATATAAAGAAACGATTCAACGACAGTTCAGTTTGTTCATTCCTTGATGTTCGTGTCTGTGTTAAGGTCTTTCATGAACCTGTGTGTACGTATTTATACTTTATGTCGATTTTATTCATTTCACTATTTTTGAACCCGGAAAGCCACCCTAAATGTAAGTACCTATCAATGTTGTTTTCTGTAAAGTGTGAGAAGTGTTTTATCTTCAACGATTGTTATTTTACATAACTCGTTTTGCTTTTATCAAAACCCCTCATTTTAAAATATCATTTTAATATGTATATGTTCTTGTTTTTACTTCAGTGTCCTGAAGATGAAACAATAAAGTTTCGAAACGTCGACAATTTAAAAATTGATTGTCTTCAACATTTCGACCGAAATCCCGCCAACTCAACACCAGAAATTTAATAATTTTGGTCAGAAAATTATATTCCTTGATTACTAAAGTATTGACGTTTGTTCCTTCAATTTCAAGTATCCAGTCTGGAATTCAAGGCCCCGATCACCCGAATCCTGGCAAAGAATACTACGCCGTGGGATTCCCCAGAGTCGCTTACCTGCCGGACAGTCCTAAAGGCAGAAAAATTCTGCGGCTGCTGAACGTCGCTTGGCAGCGGAAGCTGATTTTTACGGTGAGCGCAATGAAACTTTTTTTCTGCAACCGACACAAAAGTCATTACTGACACAAAAATAGGTATGTTGCTAGGCAACATATTTAGTTCCTAGGAGCAAAAGTTGAATTTTAGTTCCTAGGAGCTAAAGTTGAACTTTAGCTCCTAGGAACTGAAAAGGATGTACTGGACGTCATCAAGAATAAACAACATTGTGACGGTTGGTTATTTGGGTTGAGACGCATACCTGATTTGTTTCCGATTTCAGCAGATCAGGCATTTCATACCCATGCTGGAGATATAAATACACCTTATTATAGTTCAGTATTGGAATTATAAACATCTCAGTTAAGTATTTTTGTTTTGATCAGAGAAGCCTTCAAGATTCAAATACTTGCTTGATCTGTATTTCATTCGTTATTCTCGGGATGAATAACTTGTTTTTGAATAATCACGGCAAGCAATAGTTTTTTTGTCTCAAACAACGATATTGTTTAGCTTCATTTGATTATCAAGTCAAACACAGTGTAGTATGAAGAGGAATAAATAATCACTATTATCATTGTTGATATGTTGATATGCTCACTAACCTAACATTTTGCACGACTTGTTCCTATATGGCTGGCACTGGCGCGGTATTTGACATTAGAGCACCTGGTCCATACACATATATGTCACTCTGTGGTTGTATTTATATTGAAACTACAAATCGAACATCCTTGAAAACCTAACCTGCTGTTATTGCAGGTAGAATATTCTCACCACACGGATTATTTGTCAATATTTGTTGCATTGCATACATATGGCACGGCATTGGTGGTTACTTCATTTATGTTTATTTGAGTTAATTGTTCCGGTTGCAGAAAAAATAGCATGTTTCGTTCGAATCAAAAGTGACTTTGTTCGACTCGCAAATTTTGCTTTCGCTCGGCTTCGCTTAACGCTCCGCCTAGCAAATGCAAAATTCGCTTGTCAAACAAAGTGTCACTTTTGATCCTAATAAAACAATCTACTATAGTCCAATCAAATGGTATTTTCAGTTGGAAGAAATTCAAGTAGTCGGTTTCCTGTGGTTTCCTATGTTTTTGGAGGTGCTGAATTCTAATCGGAATTTTGCAAACAAAATTTCCTGGAGCGTTCCGAGATATTCGCAAAAAACAGCAAAATTTTCGGACTTTCTTCGGTTTTTTGCTCGTAACTCGGAAATTTTACGTTATATGGAAAAGACCGCCCCATGGAAAGTTGAAGTAAATAAAATTTCCTAAATATAATTGCCACAGCTCATGAATGTAGGATCGACGTGTGCGGAGATAAAGCTAGTTGAAAATTGACCAGATTTGCGTACTTTTCAAAAAATAGCGTTTTTCGTTGGTTGTTCCATTTAAAAAAAATCAAATAGTACCCTGTATATCGTTTGTTCCGAGCACCCTGTATTTTCTGATGTTGCGGAAAAAAACTTTATCGAAAATCATTTGAGATGATATTTTAAATTCGGTTCGAAAATAACTAAGCTAGAGAGGGGGGGCATTTATGGTTGATCACCCTGTACTTGTGATCAAAAATAGCGAAAACAACTTAGAATTTGATGTTTTTGGAAAAGAAACTAACACATTTAGATACATACCTAATGACTCAAATCACTGTTTGCTGGCGTCAATGGGTATGATACCAAAATAGTAGATAAATTAATACGTAGACATAAATTTGAGTTAACACTTCGAAATTCTACGACTTTTTAAGTGGATGAAAAGAACTCTAGAAGAATCCCAACCCCGTTCAATCCCAAATATACTAAAGGACTTGATAAGGTTTTCAAAGACTTAGGTTTTGAAAGCGTTCATCAGTCTGGGTCAAAGTTAGGCAATTTATTAGGCAATCCGAAAGATAAAATAAACACATAGCCCATTTGAAATATGGCAGGTTAGATAAATCTTGTGTAGTCGAACATGTTCAATCACAATCATAACACACATATTACTAACCTCAAATTAGTTAAGCAAGTTAATAATATTAGAAAATTAGACGCATATGAAAGCTTAGAGATATTTAAGAATAGTAATAGAGTAATGAATAAGGATAATGGACCTATTCCATATAGCTCTCTATATAGTTTAGTAATATAAAAATCAAGATTAACATGTGAACACACACCTGGTATATAAGCAGCACACTAGAATAGGATATCAAGTTTTGATCTTCTCCTGAAGATGCTAACATAGTTAGCGAAACACGTGTCGAGGCGTTTAAAAAATCGGTTTGGTTAGTGTTGAAACAGTGTAGTGTACCCTGTATAGTACTTGTAAATTATTTAAAACATTATTGCACATATGAGAATACTGGAATTGTCGCTTTTTTCTTAGCTGAGCCGATCTCACACGACCGGCTGCGAGGACGTCGTCGCTTGGAACATTCCGCACAAAACGGAAATGGGGCCGAGCAACAACAGCCACAGCTATCCGGACTCCGGGTACTTGAATCAAGTAGTCCGGGAGCTGGAGGCGCTCGGCGTCACAGAGGACTCGAGCTCCGATAGAAGGTAATAGTCGCAGAAGTGTCTAAAACTTTCGAACCATCCCCATCACGTGATATATTGGGATTTGTGTTCTTTGATGATTTGTTTGTCAGTAAAATCGTAGAGGCTGAGTTCGGTCATCAAGTAGTTTCACTCTGGTCCACTGATAGCATGGCGTAAGCCCACTGTGATCATAATAATGTCCATAATGTATCACGTGATTTACTGTGACCAATCTGGCAATATGGTCTGGGATTGGTTCGAAATCTTTAGGCTCTCGTATTGTCGCGGGATTTTAGAGGTTATCAGAACGATGGAGGATGCGATACTCGATTTTAGCGACCAGCAGGGAGATTCTATTTCACGAATCGAGTCGAATCGGCCATCTTTATTCGATATTTGGTATTCTGTTTCTCGAATGAATCGTGTAAACTCGGCTCGATTCCTTGATAGCTCAAGAGGAGTCGAGTCGATGCGTTTTGTCAATCTATCCTTATCTATCATCAAATGTTTCTTTTCATCTTCATCCCAATTTGAGGTTAGATCATCTTGTTTATGTGAAACCACAGATTTGAAAGTGTTTGATCAACTTATTACTTCTTAAATATCCCATTGGGAAACGGAAAACTTCAACGGTGGGTAGAGCTCATCAAGGTGGTTCTGAATATACCATTTTTGTAGGGTCTCACAAGTTTTATATCCGAGATATAGGGTGTTTTATCAATTTTGCCCAATTCTTTGTGAGGACATAACTTACGAACCACTTAGTATATTCTTCTGCAATTTGGTACACAATTCCTCCTTTTTCTACCAAAGCGACTCACCTATCAGTCACGAAAAAAATCCAGGTCCGGATTAACAGAAGTTGATAATATTTCTGGACACCAAAAAGAACACCCTGTATTATCGAATTCTCAAAATCCGCTTACATATTTGAAAAGTGCACAAAAAGCTGAACCAAATGGTGTACTTTTTATCTTCCCACATGCAATTTCACAATGGAATTTCTGATTTTGTATTCGAGGTTTTGTGCATTTGGATAGGTAAAAATAATATGTTTTGAGTTTTCCCAATCGAATAATATTATTACGAACCACCCAGTATATTTTTTCGAAATTTGGTACACGAGTTCTCCTTGATCTACCCAAGCCCCTCTCCTATCATTCAAGAGAAAAATCCAGGTCAGAATTAACGAAAATTGGTTATATTTCTGGGCCCCAAACAGAATACCCTGTATTTTCGAATTTCCATAATATGCTTAGATATTTGAAAATTGCACAAAAAGCTGAATCGAATTGTCTACTTTTCATTTTCATACGAATGCTATTTCACTACTGAATTTATGATTTTGAATTTGAGGTTTTATGTATTTGGATAGGTAGAAATCGAGGTAAAATAGAAAGATTTGAGTTTTCAGAATCAGGAATTAATTAGTGAAAGAGCATGCGGGATATTGAAAAGTACACAATTCGATTCATCTCTTGTGAACTTTCCAAATATGAAATCGGATTTTGGAAATTCGTAAATACTGGGTGTTCTTTTTCGGCCCAGAAGATCATAATTTTTCGTTAATCCGGACCTGGATTTTCATCGTGACTGATAGGTGAGTCGCTGGGGTTGAAGAAGAAGGATTTGTGTACCAAGTTCCTAAAGAATATACTGGGTGATTCGTGATAGTTTTTGTTATTCCATAGGGAAAACTCAAAACATTTCATTTTTACCTATCCAAATGCATGAAACCTCATATTCAAAATCAGAAATTACCTAGTGAAATAGCATGCGGAGAAATGGAAAGTACATACGATTCAGATCTTCATGCACTTTCCAAATATGTGAGCGAATTTCGGAAATTCGAAAATACAGGGTGATATTTTTGGGGTCCAGATATATGATCAATTTCCGTTGATCTGGTCCTGGATTTTTCTCGTGACTCATAGGTGAGTCACTTTGGTAGAAGAAGGCGAAATTGTGTACCAAATTCCAATTGAATATACTGGGTGGTTTGTAAGTTATGTCCTCACGAAGAATTGAACAAAATTGATAAAACACCCTATATCTCGGATATAAAACTTGCGAGACCCTACATATATGGTATATTCAGAGCCACCTTGATGAGCTCTACCCACTGTTGAAGTTTTTCCGTTTCCCAATGGGACACCCTGTATAATCAATTTTCGATGTCGTTCAAACTCAGAGATGCCTACTAGGAAATGTTAATAACATTTTTAGAACATCACAGAACATGGCCACGGCCACAAGATGATTTTCAGAGTCTAATATGGTCGTGACATCAATAAAATACTGTGAATCAGGCTAAGCCAAGTAAATCCATTGGGGCTTGGCGAGTGAACTCCTGAGAAATGTCATAAGGTAGCATCTTTGCTATGATCCACTTGCATAAAACCTCAATGCACAGAATATTTGAGATTCTGTATCCACTAATAAGTGGGGTCTCAATGATTGTATCAGAAGACGAACCAACCTTTTGTTCAATCTCAATAGCTCGATAAATCATGTTGCAGGTAATGAAAAAGGCACTGGGATGAAATAGCGCAGGACAAAATAGCGCAGGACGAAATAGCGCGGACAAAATAGCGCAGGGACATAATAGCGCAGGGTCATAATAGCGCAGGGACATAATAGCGCAGACAAAATAGCGCAGAGACAAAATAGCGCAGAGACGAAATAGCGCAGAGACAAATTTGAGCACGAAAACGTAGTGCATCATCTATGATTACGTTAATTCGTTTGTCAGGGCATAGACTATTTCTTCAAATACTAGATGTTTCAAAAGGAGACTACCCTTACAAACGAAGTAACTTAATACTAGGTATGCCGTTGGATTGTTAAAGTAGACCTATGATTAACACCTTGTATTTGAAGAATGAGTCTTTACTCTAACAAACGAACAAACCTAATCATAGATCCTGCACTCCATTTTCGCGCGCAATTTTGTTCCTGCGCTATTTCGTCTCTGCGCTATTATGACCCTGCGCTATTTCGTCTCTGCGCTATTTCGTCTCTGCGCTATTTTGTCCTGCGCTATTTTGTCCGCGCTATTTTGTCCTGCGCTATTTCGTCCCAGTGCCAATGAAAAAGGATTAGGTAGGCATACCTACTTCTGTTAAATAGTTCTTGTCGTCGACGAATTAGATATAATTTTTTTTGTCTATCTTTAGCTGCTGCAATACCATCTGGAACAATTTGAATTATTTTTATTTTTGTCTTGGGATTGAAAACATTGAAATTCATAAAAGCAATATACATACCGGGTGGCTACGGAACTATTGCCTACGGAATATCTCAGTTATTGTATGAAGTAGGTTTGTGAAATTTGGAGCGTCGATATAATGACATAAGAGCTAGAATTTGAGCATATTAACATGTCGAAGTTAACTTCCGGTCCGACCGGAAGTAACATCAACTTTCTTATTTTGAATGGAAACCCTATTTTTCTTTCTTTTCGCTTTATTCAGCATTCAATTCCCTTTCTAATGACATATCACAAGTTGGTATCTAATCAGAAAAAAATTATTATTGAAATTCACCGAGTAGGCCGTGGAAGCAAAATGAAATCCAAAAATTGAAAAGTTGGCTATGGAAACCATACGTCACTTGATAACAGTTGCTACTACTGTGATATTTTATTTTCATTCGTCGGCGTTATATAAAAAGCCGCCAAAAAAAATATTGGAAAAATTGCGAAAAAAATAATACTCTGTAGGTCCATAACTTAAATAGGAACATACAATTTTTTCTTGCCTGTACTATTCTTTCTAATGATATAATAGAAAGTCATTTTTTAAAATGAAATACCAAAAAATCCTTTCATTCTGCTTCCACGGCCTACTCGGTGAATTTCAATAATAATTTTTTTCTGATCTAGTTTCTGGTTAGATACCAACTTGTGATATGTCATTAGAAAGGGAATTGAATGCTGAATAAAGCGAAAAGAAAAAAATAGGGTGTCCATTTAAAATAAGAAAGTTGATGTTACTTCCGGTGGGACCGGAAGTTAACTTCGACATGTCAATATGCTCAAATTCTAGCTCTTATGTCATTATATCGACGCTCCAAATTTCACAAACCTACTTCATACAATAACTGAGATATTCCGTAGGCAATACTTCCGTAGCCACCCGGTATAAGCACCATAACTTCAAATTTGTAATGGCTTTGGGGCTATGGCCTTGGTGCTCGTTTCATTGGATTAAAATCTCATCCCATTTCGCCAAAAACCGACGATTTCCGAAGTCGAATTCGATCGCGACTTGATCGAGAAATAGAATAGGAAATGAATTCGACTTCGAGTTCATCATCGTATCGTACGACAATCGACGATCGTGAAACAGAATCCCCCTGCAGAGGTCAGTGTTGCATAGTCTAAATTGACTGACGTGTCCTGGGTCTTTTTCGATAGAGTTCGATAAGTTTGAACGGATAATATCCTCAATGAGGGCTGTCATTTTCAGTTCCGACAGTTTGCGTTACTAAAGCGTGAGGTCATGTCGAGGTCAAAAGTGCCGAAATGTTGTCATGTGACCAAATATAAAACTCAAACTTCACTCGCAATAGGGAAGTTTTCAATAGGGAGTTAAAGCAATGCAGAATGCGTGAGCGTAAACGTAGAATTTGACATCTAAGCATGCGCAGTATGCGAATTTCCTACGCCAGGAGATACGTCTGACGTATATGTTTACGTCTTGTTACGCTGGCGCTAAACGCAAATCGTATTGGACCGAAGGCGTTACCTATCTAAGCGAATACAAACGATATATATTCGGTTTTAACTTTAACCTCACTTTTATCACATGAAATCACTGTTTCTTTATTGCGCTTTGTTCTTGTGTTGTACTTCGAGGAAATCATGGACAATTCAAATAAAGAATTCTCTTTTCCTTGGAAGATGATTCGCATCTAGCAAGGGAAGTTGTAGGCCATAATCCCTATGAAGACACGGGCCGTTGGAACCTCATCCAAATGAATAAAATGTAAATTACTGGAAAACTAATAGCTTCCTGGTATTCTCAGGGCTCTAGCTAATCTTGTAATGTCATTTTTCGCAAATCGAAATAGATTTTAACATTCTATTTCAAATAAATTGTTTAAATTGATATATCTCTATATCTTCGATTACCTAAATTGTCGTTCTCATTCAGTACATGAAGGATCATCGTCACTATTAGCATCGCTATCATTTGTAGCTTCGAATATCAAAAACTCTTCCATTTTGCAACGAAGGGTTTGCAGCAACAACACTGGAACAATATCTGAGCAAGCGAAGACTAACAAATCAAAATAACCGAATGGAAAAAAAATAGGGTAAAATCAGCCTGGTCTTGTATCTTGTATGTACGTAAAACATGTACGTACCATACGGTAGCTTTGACGCTACTTTTCATTGAATACGTACGTATTTCTATTCACGTTTACGTCCATACGTAATTGCAAGTTTTTGTATTGGCTTTAACTCCCTATTATCGAAGGTTTTTATCTCACTGTGAAGTTTGTGAGAATTTAATATATACATATTTTTTCTATTTTCCCTAAGATCAAATTTCACTTCAGAAAAAAATAAATGAAAGAGGAACTTGGCTCCTCCACCATTCCTGTGACGTACTTTCTGAAACGCTACATTCACACAGAGTGAAAATACGATTCCTTGTGTCAATACGACGTTGCCGACATCATGAATATGTCTAGATTTCCGGAAATTGTTCTTTGAATACATTTATAACTATATTATAACAGAAATGGGACATTATTAGTTATTTAACCAACTAGTGTATTAATAATCGAGATATTTGAACGTGCTAGCAAAGCGAGCGCGTTAATGTTCGAGATCATCAATCGCCTTTCAATATACGAGTTGGTTACGAATTTTTTCCGTCTCCTGCAATATCTCCCGGTAGCCTTGTCACTGACAACAACAATAACATAGAAAATAAGTTCCTTGTGTAAGAAAACAGGGATTGAGATCGTTTCAGAAACCTGGAAAAGCCAAACCGTTGACGTAAAATCTTCGATGATATCCATACTTTCGGTATATCATCACTTCTTCCGTGTTTCTTCATTTTCTAGAAATGAAGTAATTGCGGAATACTTCTTGAATTTCACTTCACAAAATAAAGATTGGCATAATATATAAGGACGTTGCTCCTAGGAATTAGACATTGATAAAGATAACCTCTCAAACCTATTCACTGTTTTTGATGAATTTCACACTTATTTTCACTTATTTCCATTGCATCAATTCCTTCTTAAACTCCTAAAACAAAGTCACCATCATGTTCTCATGTCCAACGAAGGCGTATGACTGCTTGACATTGTTGCCAAGTCTCTCCAGCACAGCTCAGCAGTTTAAGAAGGCTGTGAGTGAACTTAATTAACATGCAGGCACACTACTGAGTATGCGCAGTAAGCAACAAGCATAACGCTCATTTTCAAACTATTCCCTGCGTGTATGAATCATCTTCCAGTCTGATAACTTCTATGCCCCCAAAAAAACTATGTATTTCTGAATGTATTATTTGAATATAGCTAATATTATTGTAAGCTTTTCAAGATTGGACATACACCAATCAAAATTGGCAATAAGAGATGACACTATCTGAGTGAGAAGTGGCTCTCGAATATTTTCACAGTATTTACAGAAAATGTTGCATAATTCCATGCAAAAGACTGATCCAAAGTATTGGACATTCAGTTTGATGTGTATAGTGATACTTGCAAATGTATTAGGATAAGAGTACTGAATGGTCCAACGTCTTCCTAATAATCTTTATAGTTGGCCCCACCTTTTATATTACACAGTAATTATGGCCCTGATATAATTAATCAATTTTTGTCTTCCTAAAGATTGAATATTGAATTATTTTGCAATTTATTTTTGTGATAGATCGACGGAAATAAGATTTGCAATGGTAATATTTGGCTTTAAACCCATGATTAGTTAGTATTTTTTCCAGTTTTAATAATATAGTAGAGTATGTATATCCTATATAAAGATGTGTATTTTTATTTTCTGTTGACTGCGGGCTTAGTTGGGTAAGTGTAATACTGTCAAGTGTAATTTTGGAATTCCTGTGGCTAGACCTTACAGTTACAAGCATAGTGGAAGGAGAAGATGGTGTGCGCCTACGCGTATATTATATGACGTCATCTGGGATACCAATGCCAGCTGCTAGTCAAAGACGAATACAGTTGCCATAGGCGTGTGCTATGAATTTAATCAAGTTTATATCTTTTCTCGATCGGTCTAGAAATAATTCAATTTATATAAATATGTACATATATTCCTTTGATTTTACTATTTCATTGATACTGGCATTCGTTTTCTTGCGGTGATTCGCAATCGCAAATAGCAATTACATACGAATCATTATGCATTGCCAATCCCATCGAATGATCCTCCATTGTGTCAATTCTGACAGAGGTTGACGTCGCTTCTGCTTTGACATCGACAACAGGAGTATAATTTTTTGCCGTTTTGTTATTCAAATCTTTGCTGCAACTTATATTTTATGGAAAATTGAGTAATCATTAAATTTTCATTTATTTCTAACTTAATATTCGACTGAAAATGAAAATGTTCTGTAGGAATGGCTTTTTGTTTCAAATATTTGTATATTTGTGTAATTCAAGAACTGTACTTGTTCAAAAAAAAATTGCATGGAGAATTTGCAAACAAATACGTGCTGGAATATGAATGTGATGATATTATAGGTGAATACTTTGGAATGAGGATATAAGGAATATAAGCTTCCACTCATCTTTTAGTTAGGAATTTTCATAACCAGAAACGACACAAGTGGGCATTTTTAAATGATTTCATTTAATTTTCAAACTTACATATTCGAATTGGGACATCGATCATGAAAGAGTATACAGTCTGTATAATATTTCTTTGCGCGTACGTCACAACTTCAAACAACTAAACGAATCAATTCAAGGTCATATGTTCCAGTGAAGCAGTGCCGTGCTGTTTCAGAAATTGGGTTAAAATAAATAATAATATTAAGAAAATTTTTATTCACTACCCCTGGTAAATTTGACTAAAAAAACATTCAATAAAACATAGGATTGGTATATATTTCAAGTTTCAACTCTTTAATTCGTCAATTTATTGAATATGACCCGATACACACCTATTTAATGCTTTTGTAAGGTATTCTGTGATCGTGACAAAGCCGAACATTGTTGAGTCGTTTTAGGTATTTGGTATATTACTATGCAGCATTTTCCACAAAACCACCACTATGGCCAGCATGAAGTACAATAAAAGGTTTCCCATCATAACCTTCTGGTTTACGAACGCTTTTTGTACTTTGATCTTGCCATGATCTCATCTTATTCCCTTTCGCAAACATCCAAGTTTCATCTGAGAAGACGATTTGTCTAGGGTAACTAGAATTGCGATTTTCATAAAACTTTCTGAAAAACTCTGCTCTCATTATACAGGGTGTTATTTAAGTACGTGGCCAAACTTGAAGGGGTGATTCTTTGAGTGATTCTTAGACGAAAAGTTCATATAAACATAGGTCCGGTAATGCTTCGTTTTCAAGATACAGGGTGTCAACATTTTTAAAAGAAATCGTTTTTTTCGTAAATATCTTAATAACCCTTCGACCGATTCCATTGAAATTTGGCAGTGTTATTCAAGGTCGTAAAGGGCTAATTTAACCCTAACTATATCAAAATTATCATGTCCAGTGGCGTCCCGGAAGGCACTGTAACCAATATTTTTGACACAAAAAATGTGCGCCACTGATTTTTTTGCAATTTTTGTATTTGTTTCACATTGAGCAACTAAAATTACAACTTTTTTATATCTAGAATTTTTTTCGTATCTTGCTTTGTTTTTGAGAAAAAACATAAAAATCACTTCATTGCACATCCCTGTGACAACACAATAAAACATTTCAACTACTAAACCATCAAAAACTGGGGTTTTACTAATATTTTTGATCTAGTTAGGGTTAAATTAGCCCTTTACGACCTTGAATAACACTGCCAAATTTCAATAAAATCGGTTGAAGGGTTATTAAGATATTTACGAAAAAAACGATTTCTTTTAAAAATTTTGACACCCTGTATCTTGAAAACGAAGCATTACCGGACCTATGCTTGTATGAATTTTTCGTCTTAGAATCACCCAAAGAATCACCCCTTCAAGTTTGGCCACGTACTTAAATAACACCCTGTATGTCCGTCTTCTCAACCAATAACCGTCTGTTGTCTTCTTTTTCATGTTTGAATCCTACATTTGTGAAAAGTTTGCTCAATGTGCCTAGAAGAATATGTTCAGCTCTGAGTTATTCTTTCAAAATTCTAAGTGATGTTTTTCTGTAAAATATTCATTTGAAGGTAGTCTATGAATATCAAATGAAATCACTTACTTTCTGCATACATAGTATAGATCAAATTGCGTATGTACTTCCATTTTCAAATCATCCAGATCTACTGTCTTGGGTTTTTTTTAGTCCTAGATTTCCCTGGCGTACTCAACCTTTCGTTTCTCTCAGAACGTACTTTAATACTCGAAACTGTCCGCAGATTAATATTGAGGGCATCAGCGACACGCTAAAAGTATGTACATCATGATGATATTCTTGAAGTAAGGTCTGACTATTTTTATTATTGATCAGGAAGAATTATATGATTTACCTGTTGTATGAAAGTGAACGGGATTAAAGGACCATTATTATCTTTCTCTCTTGTGAAGTATTGTAACAAATTCGATACAAGACTTCGTGCTTGCGAATTCAAACGTCTTCCTGGCATGTTGAATATTTGACAATGGCCACGCAAAACGATGTCATTTCAGCACCTACTGCACGCCTCTGAATTAGCCGATTCAAATGTGTCTCGATATACGAACACCTCTGTATTCAAGCTTTTAATCCGTTGAGTTCAGAAACGATGTCGTAACTTATGTCAACAAACGTCATGATAG
Organism: Phaedon cochleariae; assembly: GCA_918026855.4. NCBI lineage: Eukaryota > Metazoa > Arthropoda > Insecta > Coleoptera > Chrysomelidae > Phaedon > Phaedon cochleariae. The sequence goes on along the minus strand of OU896722.1, from coordinate 25,286,479 downwards.
ACATTACTGCTCTATATGCAAGTCTGAAGGTCTATGCTAATTTCAGTCACACGCAAAGAAATATTGTACAGACTGTAATGTTTAACGATCACGGAATGATAGTGATTTCCTACTAGAATGAAGTTTGCAGCATGAGCCATATAGGCGAATGCTGCAATCATTCGAGTAGGAAATTATCATTCCGTGCAAGTTATACACTATAATTTTTCTACGGCTATAATAACAGCGGCATTGTCGATTTCTTTATCTTGTAGTCATCTGATTTCCTGTCAAGTAATGCTCATCTATTAGACAGAGCTGTCATTGCTTGAAATTTGACATTCCAAGGGCGATGAGTTTTTTTTTTAAATAATAATGCAATGGGGTCATTGTGATATCAGATACGGAAATAAAATTGATGACATACAAAGTACCTCATTGATGTATCGAACACAGTAAAACAAGTGAGGTACGTAGTTTTTGAAAAGTATCAGATAAGTATAGATGTAGTTTTCATTAGGTATCAGATTAGTATAGAGGTGAGATAATTTATACGACGCTATAAGATGATATTTTATCATTGCTCATGTAAGATGGAAGTAGAGGCCATGGCACCATATCATGAGCATATTTTTATATTGAAACTATCATTGGGCACCAAAGATGTGTATACGACGCAATGAAAGTTCAGAGAACTTTAGATTTTTCCCACAAACTACGTACTCAGCCCACTCGACTGTCTTGGTTTTTCCACACAAACTACGTACCTAGCCCACTCGACTGCCAATAGGGACTGAAAAAACAGAAACAAAAGAAAGTTCAAACAATGCCAACATTTTTTTTTTGTGGGAAATCAAGACAGTCGAGTGTGCTTTTTTTGCTTTCCTCTGTTTTTTGTTTTGTTTTCTATTGGCGAGTGATAATCTAGGAACTTGTGAATTTTTTAGTTTTTTCATCGTATCTCCCGAACTATTGAATTCAGAGAAAAATGTTATATGGGTTTTTTGTAGATTCTATCAAAAGAAATAATTTTCGTTTTATAACATTTTCAGATATTTTCAGTTGTTTTCGAGATATTTGGAATCATCTGAGAATAAAATTTTCAACACTTTTGTTCCATCTTCCAATCAACAAAAGGAAAAAATATTCCATGGTTCAGTGAAAGTCGATGATCTTCATCTATCGATAATCTTTTGTTTTTCAATATATCTTCATGGTACCCTATGGGTCGTTCAAATTTTTTTTTCATATTTTTTACTTTATTTCCTGTACTATTGGGTTTACAGAAAAAATTTCGGGTAATAATTTGTAAGAAATGTTCCAGTGGAGAACTTTGCACTTCTGATAATTTTAGATTTTTCCATTTGTTTTCGATATATATTGTATTGAAAGGATTTCAAATTTTGATGTTTTGATTTTCATTTGTTTTTTCATTTTCCGATGAATGCACGAGAAAATGGTGAAATAATATTCTGTTGCGTCATCAAAGAGGCATACGGCGCATTTTTCAAATTTGGATTTAGTCCATTGGTTCAGGAGATATGTCGTTTTAAAGCGAACCGTGTGTTTCGGAAAATCTCCTTGAAAAACACACTTGGAATTTCCCGACCCTGCTCAATTTCAATAGGCTTCGTTTCTCCCTGATAAAGTTTTTTTTCATAAAAAATGAAATCGATCAAACCACTTTTGCGATTTGTAGAGTGGTCACAAGAAACTTCCGGTGAAAAATCGAAAAAACCCGGAAAAACCACCTTGAAGTTCTCTGATTTTCTTCATATTTCAATGACATAATATTGTTTTGAGTACAATAAGATGGCAAAATTTCAAGTCGATATGTCAAAGGGTTCCGGAGATATATCGATTTATGATTACCACAGAGTACAGACAGACAGACAGACCACACACAAAAACCAAAGTTGCTCAAAATTCGATGGGGATCATTTTCTCCAAAGTAACTATACCTCTATCTCGCTTAGTTTCCGAGATAGCATTTTTGGCAAGGCCGTAGTATACTCCACTATGTATAGCGTCGTATAACAAGAGCAATCTTGTGTTATAGCCGTAGAAAAACAAATAATAACAATGACAGTTATATCCAAGTTATATCCCAGTTGACGTCATGCGCAGAACAAGACGAGTTTAAACTTCCTGTCCAGCACACCATCTTCTTCTTCCACTATGGTAACAAGTTATCAAGTGTTTTCGTTTGAAGTTACATGCAACCATGGAAACATCTCTATCTCTCTCGTTATCTTTGAGAAAAAGAGAGCGAGGCTGTTTTCAACAAACGTCAAAAAATTGCAAAGTTCGCGCTTTGATAACAAAATATAACTTTTTCCATTTTCCTACGTAACCACTATACCGTATGCGAAGTACATATTTCGCGCACTGCATGTAAACTATACACTTATGAGATTTTTGAATTATAACCTTTTTGGTTCTCAATCGAGAAAACATCCAAGAAATCATTTATTTCCGAATGTTTAACAATAATTAAGGCGTTTTAAGCCAGTTCAACTCTATTTTTTCATATTAAAGAAACTGTATTTTTTGACGTTTGTAGGAAAGATGTTGTTTGTAACTCGTGCGCGAAATACTTTCGAGAACTGATTTTCTCAAGGAGGCAGAATTCCGCGCACTAGATTTTAATTGTCAAAATATCTCATTTAGTTCTCGAATTATAGCAATATGTTATTGTTACCCACTTCGTCCCCTATTGAATTTTATGATTTCTGAGTGTACGATATAATTCATATTAGTTAGAACAATTCCTTTCAGCTCTGTCATTTTATAATTTCCGACTGTTTAGTTAGGCTTAATGGTATATAAATAGTACAAAACCCTCTTCCATCTCCAGTAATAATAATGTCATTGTCGATCAACAAGAAAGAACGAATAATATCTATTTTGTTTCTATAGATTTTGTTTTGATCTTCATCTGAGAGACATAACCACAAAATGAGTACATTCAAGTAATTTTATGATGTTCAAGTTAGGTTAGGTATGTTCCATTCCGCATAATTTCAGAATGGTTTTGTATCTTTTTTTGATATTGAAGATATTCAAGATTGCGAATGAAATTTCAATATCGGCAACATTGTCATAAAAAATGGGAGAATATAAGAATCGTCTGCTCAGATGTTTGGACCAAACAAATTTCTACATTTGTGTTGACAATGTTGCCAAATCTCAGATTTTGTTTGAATTTCTCGGAAACAAAAGTAACTTTCTGAAATGAAATGCTTCACAAGTGTTCACTAAACGTATAGAAACAAAATCGTGTCTATTTGTTCCAACATAATTGTTTGATAGTCGCAATAGAATTTACCTGCTTCCATCTAAATCATTTCATACTTGCAGCTAAGAACTAAAGAATGAGTGATAATAAAATTATATTTTTATACCACCTATGTAATAAATATATCTTGAAAGGACTCATGTTTTATTCCATCGGTAGGTGTATGGTATATTTCGAATGAAATACAAAAACACATTTTTAAACCTTTATATTTCAGTTATTTCACGTGTAACAATAAAACATGATGCACTATCCACATTACTAAGTACACAGTAAACTTTCTGTCTTCTATCTTAGTCATAACCATAATTTTCGTAAGTCTTACATAGCTTGATTTTCACTTTCATTGTACCGTGTGATCTGAATAGCTTCAACTCATTTTTCTTTCAGCAATTTCTCGGCCCACTTGAAATATTTTACTCTTGGTAATACAGGGTGACATTGAAACGAATACATATAATTTGAAACTCTTTAAAAAAAGTTGAGATCAAAATGAACTTTTGACAAAACCACTCTCTCCAATCAAAGTACTGCACTGTAGCAATTATGGCACGACCTCTATACTAATTTCCATGCAATTTTTGTCTTGGTGGTTTCTTCCATTTTTCCAATTTACAAAAAAACTGCCTGTTGCTTAGAAGACTTAGGAATAATATTTTTTGTAAATATTCATTCATTCAATATGTACGTATTTCAAAATCACCTTGTATAACAAGACTATTTACGATCACTAGTGATGGTGATGACGATATCCTCAGAGCACTACCTATCAGTCTCAAAAAATCTTTGTAAAAGTACAGAAAAAATAATGGAAATACACATGGACGATTTTCACCTTATTCAAGATTTTTTCGACATAATAAACCTTTATAATCACGTGGTACATTACGAACAGTTTCAGTAGCTCGTTCCATATTGTGACAGTAAAAAATGTGAAGGCAGAGATATTCATATATCTAAGTAACATTTAAAAAGTACAGCAGATGAAACCATGATATACATCTAAACTTTTCATCAATACTAACGATATGAGAATAAAATTTAGAGATCATTGTACAAATCTCACAAAATTTTCTTTAATTTTCATTGTCTGAAATGCTATCTTCATTTCAATGATTCTCGAAGCATAGTTTTGCACTAACAAAAATCAGTACGTACAGTAGTCTTCAGAGAACATGTCGCTGTTGGACGGTGTAAGCGTTCAAATTGCAGCGGTGATTTAGTGGGCTGACACCATCCATGTTCGACATGTTCTCTGACGGCCAGTGTACGATTCACTCAGAATGGTAAAGGATATTGAAGCCATATTTGCAAGAGTTAGACATTTCGTATAGGTCGCGTGCACGATGACCGACCCTGTAGGTGAAATATTGAAACACAACCTCACTCTTCTGTGAATTATTGAAACAACCTCACTTTTTTCATTTGTTTACAGAGGAATCGAAGGATTGATATAGTTTTTCACAATATTTTGGCATACGAATCGTGTTTTTTGCGCTATTCATCAATTCAAGCATGCCTTTGCATTGTGCTGTTCTACAATGCAACGAGAGACGAAGGAATATGATTTTTCAGGTAAATAGTAATCTCACATATTTCATTATGGAATGTTGTCATTCCTTATAGATTGAAAATGTCTACAACACACACACGATCATATTTAGTCAGCATGTCAGACCAGTCCTCCCGTTTGATTGCATGAATCCAAACTTCTCGCATTATTAGAAATTTCACGAGTATTTCTATCAGCTCCTATTGCGGAAGGAATTCCGATGAGAAATCAGAGAAATTACCAAATTTCGAAAATGAATACTATATGTGAGTGACTACAGTAGGTACTTACTTTCAAATCATAATGTACCAACCGGATTTCTTCGTCTTCCGTTGCAGTTTTTGTGAATTCTACAACAACACAATGTGATGGCATAAGCGAATTAATGCATAGCCGAAAAATACGATTCGTATGCCAAAATAATTGTGAAAAACTATTTCAATCACTTGTTAACAAATAAGAAAAGTGAGGTTGTGTTTCAATAAAGGTGGATATACAGGGTGTTATTTAAGTACGTGGCCAAACTTGAAGGGATGATTCTTCGAGTGATTCTAAGACGAAAAGTTTATATAAACATAGGTCTGGTAATGCTTCGTTTCCAAGATACAGGGTGTCAACATTTTTAAAAGAAATCGTTTTTTTCGTAAATATCTTGATAACCCTTCAACTGATTCCATTGAAATTTGGCAGTGTTATTCAAGGTCGTGAAGGGCTAATTTAACCCTAACTATATCAAAATTATCATGTCCAGTGGCGTCCCGGAAGGCACTGTAACCAATATTTTTGACAGAAAAAATGTGCGCCACTGATTTTTTTGCAATTTTTGTATTGGTTTCACATTGAGCAACTAAAATTACAACTTTTCCAACTAGAATTTTTTTCGTATCTTGCTTTGTTTTTGAGAAAAAACATAAAAATCACTTCATTGCACATCCCTGTGACAACACAATAAAACATTTCAACTACGAAACCATCAAAAACTGGGGTCCTACTAATATTTTTGATATAGTTAAGGTTAAATTAGCCCTTTACGACCTTGAATAACACTGCCAAATTTCAATAAAATCGGTTGAAGGGTTATTAAGATATTTACGAAAAAAACGATTTCTTTTAAAAATCTTGCAAACGGAGCATTACTGGACCTATGTTTATATGAACTTTTCGTCTTAGAATCACCCAAAGAATCACCCCTTCAAGTTTGGCCACGTACTTAAATAACACCCTGTATGTATGGTGAAATAGCTCCCTCTTACAAAACCCTAGACATTTTTGTAGACCTCTGGCCTACTTGATTATGTCGAATTCTATCACCGTAGTAAGGCCGCGCAAAACTAACGCTAGATGGCGCTGTTCCCGAAGTGATCTTGCTACACAATGGTTGTTTTGTTGTTTACATTTACGTATATTGATTCGTAATTTAAAAACATTGAGGAAAAGTGATTGATTTAATGAAAAAGACGTGAAATTTTATTATATCTGTGAAGTATATGTGGCACGATGTTCCCTACGCCATCTACAGTCAATCCAGTGCGGCCTTGCTACGGTGTTTCGCGGTCTACACGTTTTGGAAAGAAACAATTGACAAGTGGTTACACCAGTCTATTTTCATCATGGTTTCAATGTTGTGCCTCCAGGGTCGGTCATCTGACAGTTCTTGCACGCAACCCATTTCAAGGTTGGCACAAAGGTGTCAAATTTCAATAAAACTGGTAAACAATATTGTATTTCTATTTTCTATTGGATCAAAAACTGTTGAATTGCCAATTGTTGAAAATAAATGAGAGCAACAACTTCTTAGATCCTCTGACAAATAACACTCAGTTTGTGACAGTAATGTCACTCAATGTCTGTCCATTTCCAAGTGAAATATGGTCAATAGTGTCAAGAATTTATGAACCCCATTGTTCCAACATTCAGAGTGGTCAATTGTCACCATCAGACTCAGTGCAATCTCAATATTCGATCAGCCAGTATAGTATATTCGTTGAGCATAAAATGTCATTATGTCAAATGTGAGGTTAGGAGACTGTCGCTTACAGAAATCTGTCACGGACTCTGATGAAATGACATGTGGCATACATTCTAGAATCGGGGGAATCGACAGGGTCTTCAAGAATATTTTGAACCCACCCTGCTCTTATTGAAAGAGCTTCAAAAATGTGTAGGGTTTTATCTATATCTTCTACACAAGTATATTGTGAACTCTATCCCTTCTCTTATTGAAAATAATGGTATAGTTTATTTTATATTTCCTTTACAAACCTACTACCTTCTGCAAAACAAGGTTCTTTGAATAACACGACACAAATATACATAATATAGGGGTTGATAGGTATGGCTGTCATACTTTCTGATATTGCATCTGCTATGCTGATGTTTTTGGATGTATAACAAATTGATATTCATCATACAGGACGTGGAAAGAAATTCTATATGAATTGAGAAAACCTAATCACGGATCTGCGATTGATTTCCACCGTGAATAGATGTAATTAGATATTTGAACGTGATTTTCAAATCTAGTAAACTTTTTTCGATATTGTCAAAAATAAAGGTAGGTATACTTTACTCCTGACCAAAATTATTATTTTTTGGCGTACCTCATTTACGACTGGAAAATTATACCTGATATTTGAATTAGGTTTTAAGCCATGCAGAAATTTTCATGACGAATAACTTTTTTCATAAAATTGATAATAAAAAGATTTCCATTTTTTACCAACTTAAGAAGATACGCTGTATATTGGCTGATACATGTAAAGTGTTACTGGGAAGAATTTCCAGAATTATCTGGAACGCGTGACACAGGGAGATCGATACAGTCTTGCCTATTTGATGATGTTCCAGAGAATATCATTACAGGGGAATATCATTACAATACTTCACCTCCAGCAAAAACCTACTATTTTTCACCATATCTCTAAATAATAGTTGAGAACACCAATCTCTAATTTCATGTTATATGTTATATTTTATGCACATTCAACGAAGTGATCTTACCAATTTCAGCTGTCAACGTGTCAGTCGACTTGCCATTGTTAGATTATAGATTCATTATTTTTCATCAAATTACAATCGAGCTCGTATTTAACTTGATTTTTTGAAACTTCAACATGGTGTATTGACGCCAAATCCACAATCTGTGTGTGTATTTATAAAAAAGCAATGTTGTGAAAGCTTCTAAATGATTTACATCAAGCGCACTTTCAAGGTCCAATATGCAAAAAGTATGACAGCTAGACCTATGATGCATAAAACGTACTCAACTCTGCAGAAGAGTAGAGTTATTTGTATTTTTATATTTGTGTTATCTGTAAAAACTTCACAAACGATAAGATTTCCACAAAATTCTTAAACCAACGTTGGCTTGCTTAACTTTTATATATCCTACTTTCCCAACTTGGAGGATTAATTACCTGTGGACAGGATCGATAAACCTCCATTTTCGGAAATTAGGCACAATATCTACATTAAATTATGGTATACCGGATTAACTTGAAAGGGTTGATAGCAAATAAATATTATTACCTACTAAGATAACAAATTCAACAGTGGTGAACTATTGAGTTTCAGTCCTTTATTTTCAACGTGTAGAATTTCGAAATCATCATCAAAACTATGGTTTTCTTCTAATATATGGTTGGCGTATGTTGAATTTGTTTTCTTTTTCAAAAAATTCATCTTATGTTCATGAATAATGCGCTGATTAAACGTACGACCTGTCTGACCGATAGGACAAGATCCACAGTTGAGTTTGTATACCCCTGATTTTTCGAATTTAGAAGTTTTGTCTTTATTATATTTGATAAAACTTCCCAACCTATGGGTTTGACTTGAATCAATTTGGTTCTCAACAGAAAAGTGGTACACAGTCAGCAGTTTTACAAGTATTAAATTTTATACAAGATAGACTTGACAAAGGGAATTATATAGTAGCTATTTTTATGGACCTAAAAAAAGCATAATATGATACAGTTGACCACAATATTCTCCTGAAAAATCTTAATTCAATGGGCATCAGAGGTATTGGAAACAATCTCTTGAAAACATATCTAGAAAAAAGAACTATCAGTACTAATATCAATAATTGTGAATCTAAAATCCTATATATAAACAAAGGAGTTCCTCAAAAGGATCAGTGGTGGGCCCAATTTTGTATCTTTTATACATTCAAAATATTTCAAAAATAAATTTAATAGGAAACTATGTCATATATGCAGATGACACAGTACTTTTATTTGAAAACAAAAACCCTGTAATTTTAGAAAACAACATAAATGAGGATTTGAAAAAAATGGAAGAATGGCTATACTCCAATCTTCTTTCCCTTAATTCTAATAAGACCCAATATATAATTTTCCATCAAAGAAATAAACAAAATATTGATTTGAATATTAGAATAAAAAATGAAAGATTGAAACAAACTGCCTATACCTTGGTATTTGGATTGATGAAAAGTTAACATGGAACAAGCATATTGGCATGCTCAAAGAAAAAATTTCCCCCATAGTTGGTGCCTTAAGAAGATGTCCAAAACTTCTCCCAAATATAGCAAATACCGTTCTATACTCTCACATCCTTAGTAAAATGAACTATCTCATAAATATTTGGGGTTCATGTTCTAAGAATGATTTCAACAAAATATCTGTACTATATAAAAAAGCATTAAAAGTACTGTATCGTCTTCCATATGACACCCCATCAAATCAACTTTATGAAGAAACAAATACATTTTCTTTGGAAGAGCACTATCTGATAAATACTCTAAAAATTTCTTTTGATATTATCAACAAACACCTCAAATCTAACTTCATATTGGTAAGGAATTCTCAAATTCATGAACATCATACTAGACAATATGACTTGTTTCATCTTGATGCTGCTCATTCTACACTTGGTCAAAAAAAGTTCACTCACGGAGCTATCTCAAAATCAAAGTCAAGAAACATATCCTCTTGCAAAGAGAAAATCAAACCTGAGTGAATGATTTCTCATTGACTAATTTATTTCATCATGTCATAATGTACTTTTCATGAGCTTTGTGTTTTTTTTTTCATATTCTGTTGTTTATTTCAATAACTATAATTCAATTTGATAACGCATGAATAATCTCATACCAGATATGAATCTGTCTGATTATTCATGTTATTCCATTGAAAATGTTAATGATTATATTTATATTTATATGAGATGCAATGTAATGTTTATAGCAAAGATTGAAATAAAGATTGAATTGCATGAATACTCTAAAATACTCAAAACCTGTTATTTATTGTTCTATACGCTACTCTTCAAGTCCTGTCTTTGTAAAAATGAAGCTAATTTTTCAGTTGATGATCCGAAATAGGTTGAAGTTCTATAATTTTTATTTGTGTTATCTGCAAAAAGAAGCTTCACGATCGCCCCCAAAAAAATAAAATAGAAAACTAAAAAAAAAACGAACATATTTGCCCAGTCGGCAGGTCGTGAAAAAGGGGTGTCACGATGAAAAATTCAGAAGTTGATGAAATTTTAGTATGTTATTTGTACATGTTAATTGATGTCAAATCCAAGTTTTCGACCTCGAGGAGGTTGTGGAAAATTTTTGGCGGTCAAAAAACCTCGAAATTTTCGGACTTGTTTCAGTTTTTCACCTATAACTCGACAACGGTCGATCCTACGGGAAAAAACATGGTATACTAAATTAAAGGAGACAAAATTCCCCGTTGACTCACGAAAAAAAAACTGAAATCGGAGAAGTAGTAAAGTTTTCACGAGCGATCGAAATATGGTGATTATTTCGAATTTTGGTAAAACCTGCCATAACCCCATTTTCAAAGTGCTGCATCTTTTTTATTATTCATCTCAGAAAAAAAGTTATTCCTCTTAAAAAGTTCTGTATGTCCTAAAATCTGCAATACAATCATCCGATATCATTTTTTTTCAGTCTAATACACGGTGAGCCAAATATAAAGGTACTTTACTCTTGGGTACAATTCACATTTTTCGACACACCGCGTATATGACTGAATAATTTTTATATCTGATGATTGTATTTCAGATTATAGAATATGCAAAATTTTTTATGAAGAATAACTTTTTAGTGAAACTTACTGTATTTAGGTAGAAATAAATCTTGAGAATTTATTATCCTTACACAAGCTGTTACTAATTCTGTTATATGGATATGGAAACCGTCAGAGATAAAACAAAGTTCAAAGGGAGGCAAAGTTGCGTAAACAGAAGTCCAACAAAATGCAGTTAATAAATAAAGAAAAAACCGCTTATTTTAGGAGATATACGTCAGAAAATCAATTTGATATTGTCATTCTGTATGACGTAGGTCATTAGAAGTACCAATGATTATGTTGAATTACTGTCCATTGAATAAAGTTGTTAATAACTAAATAATGGGTCACATTCTTTTAGTTTTCTTCATGTATATCTCCTGAGATAGTTGTATTTTTTAAGGTTTATTGTCTGCATTTTTTGGGGCTTATGATTACGTAACTTTGCATTCATTCAAACATAGATAGATAGATAGAGATAGATTTATTTGTTTCAAAATCATACAGTTTAAGAAAAAAACATCAAAATATGAGCGTAGGTAGGTATATTCACCAAGCAGCCTTAGGGTCTTCGGCTAAGAACATCTGGTTCCAGAAAAGTGGAAAAGGGAACGTCCCCAGCGTCATGTACTCCGCTACATCGTGTAAATTCCATTCCGAAGAAATTCTCTTTCTCCATGCCATAAGTGGATGCGACACTACTTCCGCACCCTTTGGTTTGGGAAAGAAGAAGGTTTGCAGCACGTACGCGAAGAATCCCTTCCTTACGCCCAACGTTTTGATTTTCACCAAACCAGATGCCACTGCATCAGAAATTTGTGAAGCGGGCGAAAAATTTCTGGTGACAATGTATGGAGGAGACCCCGAGCGAGAAAATCTTGATGGACTGCGATACAAAATATTCACCAAGTCGGTGTCAAAAGCCAAATTTCAACTTGCCAGGCTTCCACGTGATGCTGGTAGGTATCATTCCTTCCGTACATACCAGCAGGTACAAACTTGGTTAGGAAACAACAAGATCCCTGCAGATTGGGGGTGGTCCCTAACCAAGCAAGGAGTGGTACCTATCACCACTACGAAGAATGCAGCCCCTGAGTCTCTCCTGAAGATTCTTGCCTGCAAGTGTGCCAGAGGCTGCAGCACCGCGGCCTGTAGTTGCAAGAAGGCAGGCCTGCGGTGCTCAGTTATTTGCAAGCACTGCTCCGGCCACGCCTGCGAGAACTCGCGCGTGCCAGAACTCAATGAGGACGACGAAGAGGAGGACGACGACCTCCTGGAAGATCTCATCGGCCAAGAGGAGCACGAACTTGAGGACGACGACGTCGAACCTCAGCCAAAAGGGTCTCGACTCAATCAATGTATGTATCTCCATTCATTATTATTCATTAGCGTTCTTATTTTTTACATGAAATATTTCATTGTTGCCTTTTTTCTCGCAGAACAGAACCTTCGAAGACTCGATATGAAGACTGATGCAGATACATTATGTATTATATAGTGTGTAGATATGTATATGTTTTTATGCTATACCTACTAATGAATTCTTCGTAAATATATTTTTTCACATAATTACATTTATTATCTATTGGGTATGACATTGTTCTCCGTCAACCATTATTATTTTCCTAGGTATCAATAAAATTGAGACGGAATCACAAGGTGGTCATGGGTCATTGGGATCATTTACCCCAAGTAAAAAGCATAGAATCAATAGGTAGCTATTTTCGAGAAACGCTAATTTTTTAAAAACAGTCCCAACAATTTCAGAAATTGAGCTGATTTCAAAATGTTAGCGCATTTTGAACTCTCTGATTGATACTCTACAAACTCTAAGGAGGGAGGTTGAAAAAAAAAGTAATTTTGTAAAGATACGGCACTTTGAAAATGGGGGTGACGGCAGTTTTTACCAAAATTGGAAATAATCACCATACTTTGATCGCTCGTGAAAACTTTATTACAGCTCCGATTCCAGTTTTTATTTCGTGAGTCGACAGGAAATTTTGTTTTCTTTATTTTAGTATACCGTGTTTTTTCCCGTAGGATTGACCGTTGTCGAGTTATAGGTGAAAAACTTAAACAAGTCCGAATATTTCGAGGTTTTTTGGCCGCCAAAAATTTTCCACAACCTCCTCGAGGTCGAAAACTTGGATTTGGCATCACTAAACATGTACAAACAACATACTAAAATTTCATTAACTTCTGAATTTTTCATCGCTAAAACTACCTGCCGACTGGACTATATTTTATTTTTCACAAACAAAGAATAAACATAATTTCTACAAAAAAAAAAAAGATAAAAATACTTTGTTCCTATAATTGTAAATTTTCATTATTATCAGTGAAGAGAGACTACACTAGGTTGCTAATTAATCTAATTAAAGCCAAACGATCTAATTACTTCAGGCAGTTGCTGTTTCCTTAGCGACAACATTGACAGCCGGATTGACAGCTTCGACAACACGATTTGCGTCAGTGTTGTCGGGAATTTCATTCAAGGTCGTTACCATTCGGTCAGCTTCGTCTTCAATAACGGCCTCGATGTTCTCGCGTTCTGTTTCAGTTGTTGATGGAATGTCATTCGATGTTGCCGATGCCTGTGATGTATATATTGTGAGCTATATAAACCACTCAACACTAATTTCGTCGCACACCAAAATGTCGCTTCTGTTATAATGTGAATAATTTTTTTCAGTTTAGAACAATTTGAATTTGGTTCACACTGTTCGATAGCCCAGTCCTTCAGCTATAATCTCGTACTTCATTGAAACATAAGGGTATTCACATAAAATCTCTACATGGTGTTTTCCGACACTGTGCGAAATTTCGGAATATTCAAAAGGCTCTCAAATGGTGATATTTCGCGAATCAACTTCCTATCTCTCTTATTTACAGGGTGATCTCAAAAAATCAACTTTTTGGTTTTGCAGCCATAACTTTTTTTTACGTCAACCGATTCTGGAAGTCTTAGGCTTATTTTGAAGATAAAACTTCAGATGAAGAGATCTGAATATCAGAATTGACTCAAGATGGCTATCAAAGATCTAGAGTTTTCTTGAAAGTGACCCAAATCTGGAACGCCCTTCGAATCTTGGTTGGGAGGAGAATTGAATGAAAATCAACTTGTTCTCAGAAAAACAATTCATTCTGGATGCGTCCATATTTTCCTCGCTCTCAGTAGTCAAGAATTGTGCGTGAGAAAACACAATTGGAACATGTTCTTGCAAAAACATTAGATCATTTCTACTCTGTAATGCATGGCCCGCCGTAACCAACGTTACAAGAATCACAATGAGTGACTGACAAACCCGACCAGCTGAGACTCATCATAAATGGTGTACCAACAAGAGCAACGGATTTTGATTTTTTCAATAAAGTGATTTTTTTAACAGTTGTCACGTACATAACATGCGATTTAAGAATATGGAGAAGTATTAGAAAAAGAATTAGTAGAAAATAATAAAGAATTATGTATTTGTTTTTCCTCAAGAAATAATAAAGTCGATATTATTATTATTATTATTATTATTATTCAAGCAAACAACGTTTATTTATTGTGAAAACGCATTACAAAAATGGTGAAAGTTTCACGAAAACAGTTTGCCAATTACGTAAAGTTTTCAGTCGCAATAATGCGTCGAACGAATCGACAGTAATAAACAAAAAATTCGTGTCGGAAAAAAGCCCTTTGAATGGATCGGACTGTCGTGTTTAGCAGATCCGCGATTTGGAGGGAAGATAACCCTTGTTTCCTCATTTGTGGAATCAGTTCCAACTGGTCGGTCGTTAGATGCGGCATCGAAACTATCAAAATCTGTTTATGATTCGAAAACGACGTCTAACCTGACTTGTCAGTCACTTACTGTGATTCTTGTAACGTTGGTTACGGGCCATGCATTACAGAGGAGAAATGGTCTGATGTTTTTGCAAGAACATGTTTCAATTGTGTTTTCTCACGCACATTCTTGAGTACTGAGAGCGAGGAAAATATGGACGCATCCAGAATGAATTGTTTTTCCGAGAACAAGTTGATTTTCATTCAATTCTCCTCCCAACCGAGATTCGGAGGGCGTTCCAGAGATAGGAAGTTGATTCGCGAAATATCTCGAGGTAATGAGATCATCTTCATGCCTCTGTTGTCGAAGTTGAGAAAAAAATTGTTTTCACCATTTGAGAGCCTTTTGAATATTCCGGAATTTTGCACAGTGTCGGAAAACACCATGTAGAGATTTTATGTGAATACCCTCATGTTTCAATGAAGTACCAGATTATAGCTGAAGGACTGGGCTATCGAACAGTGTGAACCAAATTCAAATTGTTCTAAACTGAAAAAAGTTATTCACATTATATCAGGGGCGACATTTTGGTGTGCGACGAAATTAGTGTTGAGTAGTTTATTATCAGTGGTAATAGAATCGAAAGTAATACCTTGAGGCATTGAAACTTTTTAAATAATTTATTTTTATTTCCTACGAACATATTTTTAATTGTCAAAAATATTAAAACAAAACGACAGACTCGTCGGGGTCGGAGATTGTGATTCTTTCGTCAAAATTGGTAAATTCAAGATGGCGGATCCAATATGGCGAACGAGTTTTGTAATTATGATCCGAATCTATTCAAAATTTGTATCTGGTGGTTTTCGGTGTCAAAGATTATGATTCTTCCGTTAAAATTTGAAAATTCAAGATGGCAGATCCAATGTGGCGGTCGTGTTTTGTAATTATGACCCGATTGTAGTCAAGACTGATATCTGAGGTTTTATGGAATGGAGATTACGATTCTTTCGTCGAAATTGAAAAATTCAAGATGGAGATCACCAGAGAATAATAAATCTTGATTTAACCTATATAATACCCATTACATAAATATGAATGTTTTTGATTGTTTTTATTACCTAGTATGGTGTTCTCAGTGATTGTGATTATAGAGTTTCTTCATATCCATATTGCATATAGGCCTGTAGGTCAGTGTAGGTACCTATACATATACATTTTCATTTCATTTTCTTATAATAGTGAAAAATGCGTTTTTGCTACCTCCTGTAGCGCTGCTATGCCATACAGTTTCAGAATTATTCATTTCAAAAATGGCGAAATTAGGTGGTTCTTAATTTGAACCACTTAGCAATACGAACTGAAATGATTTCACAAATATCAAGGAACATTTAATAATGAAATGCAGTACAAACAAACAGTACAAAAAACGGGTGGCGGAAATTTGATCGAAAGACAAATGATAGAAAAACATTTGATAGAAGTCTTTTGATCGAACGTGTTTTTGATAGAATTTGATCGAATGTTTTATGATAGAAAATACATTTGATAGAAACATAAATGATAGAAAATACAATTGGTAGGAAAAATATTTGATAGAAAATACACTTGATAGAAACAGCATTTGATAGAAAATTCAACGGGGCTACGCTCAAGTTAGGTCAGTACGTTTGTGAAGCTATGATCCTTCTTCATATATTTGAGAAGAAGGAGCTAGATGGAAATCGAAGCTTATGAATTTATTGATACCACAAACTTCTAGCTCCTTCTTCTCAAATATATGAGGAAGGATCATATCTTCACAAACGAACTGACCTAACTTGAGCGTAGTCCCGTTGAATTTTCTATCAAATGCTATTTCTATCAAATATTTTTTCTATCAATGGTATTTTCTATCATTTATGTTTCTATCAAATGTATTTTTTATCATAAAACATTCGATCAAATGTATTTTCGGTGAAAAGTTCTTCTTCTCTGCACAGGTGGGCGGACCCCTGCACTCAGGCCTCTTCAGTCGGGCCCATTGTGCGCCCACTTGTCCTGTGAATCAGCTGGGCATGCCGATTTCTTTGACGAACTTCAGCAGCTTCCTCAGCTGAGTCGCTTTCACATCCTTTGGGTGCAGTACAATGCTCCCAAAGGCAGCTTTCCTCTGATGCACCAGCACGGGGCATTTAGTGAGTATGTGTGATGATGTTTCATCATCCTCCAAGCACCATCTGCAGATGGGATCATCTTTGATCCCTATGAGTTATAGGTGCCTGTTGAGGTGGTTGTGCCCAGTTAAGAGCCCAACTACCATCTTGAGATCCCTTTTATGAAGTGACAGGATCTCTCTCGTGAGCATTTTTGAAGGTTCCTTTATATGGAGCTTTGATTGTCTCATTCCTGGTGTGTCCCGCCATGTTTCAAGGAACTGTCTGTAGCATTACCTTCATGAAGGACATAGCCGTACTATTGGGTATTCCCAATATCGGTTCTGGTCCAATGGGTGTCGTTCCTGAACCGATCTTGGCTAGTCTGTCTGCCTCCTCGTTCCCCGGGATACCAGAGTGTCCTGGAACCCACATGAGGCTGACTTTACTAGTTTTTGCCATATTTTCTAAGGCACTTCTACACTCGGACACCAATTTAGTTGTGACCCTATTGGATCTCAATGCCATAATAGCAGCTTTACTGTCCGAGCATATGGTGACTGGTCCACGTCCTTCTGCCGAAATTTTCTTGGACACACGTCAGAATTGCAAACACTTCGCCCTGGAACACTGAAGCGTATTTGCCAAGAGGTACTGAGATTCCTTTCCCTGGTCCTCCTTCATATACTCCTGCACCAGACCCGCCACCAAACCTTGAGCCATCCGTGAAAAGTTCTTTCTATTTTTTGATTTTCGATCAAGACTTCTATCAAATGTTTTTCTATCATTTGTCTTCCGCCACCCAATCTATATATGTCAGAACTAATAATATGGTTTGTGGTAGTTCTGGAAACAATTTTTGTTTTTGCCCAAGCATAATGCAACCTCACAAATACTACACGACCAATCAGTACGAACGGGAATCGCTTTAGTACTACATCGATCACTGGTTGATGATGTCAACCTTACATCAACTGATACCTTGCATTTTTTTATTGGTAGATCTTCTACATCTCCTCCACGCTTGGATTTCACTTCTACGAGTCTCTCTGCTAACAGAACGTCACATGCTATCCTCCGAAAATTCTACAATTTCAATTCTGGTACCTCTTTCTTCAATTCATAATAATAATAATAATAATAATAAAGTGCTATATAACCATCTTTTAAATAATATTTATTTCATTACATCCTCTCTTCGGTTTTCTTCACCTGTGGATGTATCATAATATGAAGAAGACTTGTTTTTAGAAGAACGAAACGCCAAATACTAATTCGAAAACAGCAACTTTGTCTATTGATTATTGTTCTATTCATCTTATTTTCCATACGTACACTTGGAGGTCAATATCGAAAAACTGTCAAGTTTTTGAGGTTAGGTCAATTGGATTCTTTCATCAGTTCATTCCTATCAACAACATACCAGAAATTCAGCCATTTTCAGAGATTTTTTCACTTGAAAAATTTCTATTTGGAGGTCAATATCGAGAAAACTGTCAATTTTTGGAGGTTAGGTCAATTGGATTTTTTCATCAGTTCATTCCTATCTACAACATGCCAAAAATGCAACCATTTTCAGATACTTATTTTTTCTCAAAAAAATGACATTTGGAGGTCTATATCGAAAAACTGTCTATTTTTTGAGGTTCGTTCAATGGAATATCTGTTCAGTATATCAAAGTCTGCAAAATACCAAAAATTCAGCGATTTTCATCGAGAGCCATTTTTCCTATATTTTAGTGCGGGGTCCTTTATTGTTGAATTCAAACAATTTTGAATGGAAAAGCGCGGGACGACTATGGTTCTATTGTCACAATGCAAGGTGTGTAACTTACTGATACCATCCAGTGACTCTAGGTATAGGTGGTCTATTTTGTCGACCAATATGCATCAATTGTTTGAATTTAAGTGGTCCAAATCATGGACCCGTATGCTTTTTTTATGTTCTGGTTCCCACGAAAAGGGATATCCTGTAATGTTCAGAGAACATCATGAGAACCAAGGGAAATGAGGTGGGAATTGGTGTTGTTTTTAAATTTCTGGAGGTTATATGCCTCGGGGAACACCTCTCTTGGCAATGTGTTCCAGAGCCTCGCTGTTCGTTGGATGAACGAGTCTTTGGAAAGAGATGTTCTGCAGGTCTCCAAAGTGACCATGAAGTGGTGCGAAGCCTCAACTCGACGGGTTAATCTTGCGGGGACTGCCAAGGGAGGTACAATTGTTGATATTTCAGAAGAACATCGTCCATGAAAATATCTATAAAATAGAGCCAGATCGCCAACTTTTCTACGGTGTTCCAGAGAAGTGAGTGAGTTTGTGAGTGAGGCATCACCCAAGAGACGAATTGCTCTTTTTTGGACAGAATCCAACAGTTTCAGGGTATGTTTGGGTGCCGCACTCCAATTATAGATCATAAGCAGCTGACTGGAAGTGAAATAGCTCCTGGCCCGAAACAGAAAACCAAGTTTTTGGGATGCACTTTTAGCAATTGATCTCACGTGATTTTCCCAAGAAAGGTTATTGCTGATAGTTATACCAAGCATCGAAATGGATGTCTTCAAAGGTATGGTTACTCCTGACATGCTTATGTTTGGCACAGTGAGATCGGCTTTTCTAGAGAATTCGAGAATTGTAGCCAGGTCCATATTTATGTTGTCAACATTTCTTCCTCGTTCGTTTCTGATTTGCCTGGCTGGTATTGGAGCCCTGTAACAGAAGGCGGTATGGAGGGTTCTCTATCATCCGCGAAGCTGTGTACTGGACATGAAGTTGCTTCCAACAAATCGTTGATATGGAGTAGAAAAAGTGTTGGTGCTAGAATTGATCCTTGCGGAACACCAGCATTTATGGTAAGAGAGTCAGATGAAACTCCGTCGACCACTACATGGAGAGACCTGTTTGAGAGAAAACTAGCTAGCAGAGAACATAGTTGGGGATATCAAGTGCCACGGCAAAGGTTTCACGATATTTTTCAATAGATTGCTGCAAAGAGTTAAAGGAAAAGCTCATATCCAATAAACCTACCAGAACCTCAACCTGCCTATCCGCCTCCTGTACCACCTCCGAAACCACCGAATTCGCATACGGCGGCGGCTGGTCGTCCATGATGTCCTGATAGGACGGCGGCGGCGTTAGCTTCACGCCTGCGCCGAACGCCGCCTCGTGGTCCCGGAAGAGAGAAAAGTCCGGGTCGTTGGCTCTGTCCGACTCCGGGACGATGTAGTGGAGGGTGTTGCGCGAGGACTGTTGCCGGAGAGTGAGGTACTTGTAGCAGCGCCACACCACGCTTATCCAATAAGCCTGAAAGCAGAGACGTCTCTTTCACTGACATGACTACTATCTTTTTTCTGTATCCTAGTGGTCCAATAACTTTTTCTACAAACGCTTTACAAAGTAGCCTTTGACGCTTTCTTATTCCAACACAAAATTGACGTTTTCTCAGAAATGTCATTTTTCTGACAGCATTTGCACTCATGAGCGGAAATATTGAAAAAACGCTCGCACATCGCTGTAACCTATAATACTAATCTATTCTTGACAACCCCCAATTCCTTCATGATGGAAAATAGTGACAGTGAACTATCAAACACACCTCCTGATATAGCAGAAATTGCAAAAGTTTGAATCTCTTTATGACCGGATGAATCACGGTAGAAATATGAGTTACAATATGATACATTCATAAGTTGGTGCCACTCCAAGAAGGTGTATATGTAATCAGGAAACGTTTGACTGGCTTATTTTGGTGAAAAATCGAAAACTTTGAAGTCATCAACTCTGGTCTATATCTTCGATGATACGTATACATGCTTTTATGTTAAAAATAATATCTAAATCAATTAGTATTCGAAAGTTATCGCATTTCTCAAGAAACAATCTATTGGATATGAAGCGAAAAAATCCAAAACATTCACCGCTGAAGATACCCACAAATTTCTACAAGTAGCTCCCAGTGAAGAATATCTGTGAAAGGTAAATTATACTTTATATTTAAACTGTTTGTTATCATCAGAAAAACAGTGTATCTTTATTTTATTGCATTAATGAGTTATGTTCAATTTGATTGCAGAGCTTATTGTACTTTAGCTCAGAGATTTGAAGCGCAGGTTGCCACGCTGGTGGTCCGGGTTCAATTCTTCGTTAGCACGACATTTTTTTCTTCAGACTTGTCAGTTATTCTAATTTTTTTGTTCTCGTTAGACATATCGAATAATGGATAAGACCTATGTCAATCACTCCTATGTCAATCACTGTTACTTTCAGGGCAGGTATTTCCAAAAGCTGCGTTTGTAGCAAAAATCTTGTGTGTATTTCGAGCACAAAGTGTAATTGCCGCTCTCCAAAGATTACCGCGCTCCGCTCCGCATCGCGCGTAACTTTCTTTGTCGAGCGGCAATCGATCACTTTGCGCTCTAAATACACAAATAGCTATTGTCGCCTGAACATATGGGGGTAGTATGCGTCAAATCCGGTAGATTTGATTTTTTGCAGACTTGTTCATGATGTTGGCCTAATGAATGATCCAAGTTTGTAACCTCGAGCACCGAACGCAACTTCAAAAATCGAAAAAACCGCGAAAAAATCGTAATTTTTTCAAATTTTGGCGATTATAACCCTAAAAGACTAGTTTTTGAAGAAAAAATCTCTCAGGAAGTTTTTAAAGCAGATCAAATTTGCTACAATATGATATTTTCATCATACAAGGTGTTATAGATAATAATACAAAATCATTCTCCGAGGCCCCCCTTCGAGGGGCTGTATCTCGTAATTATTTCACTCACTCTATATACTCCCAAAGTTTGACCACCTATTTTAGAATCACCTTGTACATATATATCCATTTTTTGTGTTCATAAATATATCTGAGAATGTTCCTTTTCAAGACTTTCACCCAATCAAGGGGTTCAAACTTGAACGATGGAAACTTGTTATTTTTATAGACCTCAATCGCAGGTTCGTGATTAGGTTTTTCTCAATTCAGAATTTCTTTCCACGTCCTGTATGATGAATGTCGATTTATCATACATCCAAAAAACCAATGCAGTTCTAAAAATGACACTGATCTGAAAATTTGTATACAGGGATTATCGATTGGGTCCTGATCAATGAAAATACTCCCAAGATTGCTGCACTTCCGGATACTTATAATGGAATGAACATCAACTTCGGTATTTTGAATAGAAAGCTATATTTTTTATTGCATTTCCAGGTTCCTTATTTATTTTGAGATGATCTTTCCTTCACAATACTCAAGTCTAGCCGTTTTCGAGATATACAGACATTTCTGAATCTTTTTTTGTTTCAACCTTTTTCTTTTAGACTCTGACATTTTCGAGCGTCAGTAACAGGAAGAATTAATTTTTCTTAAATATTTCCATGATTCGAGAAAACGTTTATAAATCTGTCAAATCTGAAGAAACATTTGGGAAAGTTCAAGTAGCCATTTTGTTCAAATGGAATGCCAATTTTTAGCGTGAAAGACAGAGCTAATAAAGCATTGACATACCCTGTCAATGTGTGTCATTGCAGTTTCCAGAGTAGTTGCCTTTAGAAACAACTCTCTGCAGAGCATTTTGTGATCAGACCAAAAGAACATGAAGATTTTCACCTACCTTCCAAATCATAGACAACACGAATGCAATCAAAACGACCAAGGTCAGTACGTCAGGACTGAGCTGTAGAAGTTCGTGACGTAATGGCAAGTTCCAGTGTTCTGCAATGAGACGATGGGCCGATCTGAGATAGCAAAAATATCCTGTTGCAGTGAGCCTAAAACAAAATGATGTCTTTTTAGATCTGAAAATAATTTATTCTCTAAGATACCATGTATGGGCTGACTGACAAAAAACGCCCCAAGCCATAGCGCCGCTATTGTCAGATTTGAAAAACAAAAAAAGCAAATAAAATCAGTAGGCCCTGATCATTATTTTCCAACAGTGGAAACACAAGAGCTTTCTTTTATCGGATAAATTTCTCTTGGTAAGGAAAAACATTTGCCGATCAGTAATTTTACGAGAAAAACTGACATGAAAAAATTCTGTCTAATGTCAGTTTTCCGAGAAAAAATGTTTGAGTTAGTAAGGAAATTTATCCAATTAAAAAAAGTTCCGAGTGTTTTTTGGCAAGATAAATCAACGACAATATACAAATAAACAACAATAATGATTACCTTTATTGATGATTCCGTGTAACTGGTAGTTTGCGGAATTGATTTTCTCATATTTTCGTGGTTTCTTCAGACGAAATTTTCCTAAAACGGCTCATCTTGCTAATTTACGCGTGAACCATACCCATCAATCAAACTTGACACGACAGAAATTGGAGGGACATCAGGCGCAAATAGCTACTAGATCAAAGGAGCAGGCAGTTTATCAGCGACTATTCCACTCTTGATCTCGAGAACCAATCAGAATCGACCATTTTCATGGTTTCTTCTGTATTCTAGCGATATTTTTTGTTTATTAAATTTTATCGACTTGCTCTACCAATACAGAAGCCGAATTGACCCACACGTGACCAACTAACCTCGTTTATCAGCGATAAAATTTTGACATCGTGTCTGGTCAAGATTGCTTTGGATTCAAATCTGAGACAATAAAATAAGTTCCTACTTTATTTTATTCACTTATAATTCGCGTTAGTGAGATATTTTGTACGAAAGGCGAGACAATTTTATTCTGGCTGGACGTTTCATGTGTAATTTAAAAAGTTTGCATATTTGTTGACAGTCTGACACAACAATAATAGAATTCAAATTCCTTTTTGAAGTAATCTTCTTCAATTACTCAAGTTATTGTGACTGACTGATATAATTACTAGCTGATGTGGCGCAACTGTTAGGGTTGTTGCGCGAGGATACGAAGGTCGATGGTTCGAGCCCTCGGCGACGAAATTTTTTTTTTTTTAATTATTCCATGTCACATAAATTCAATTTATTTTGTTAGAATTGGATAGTAATTGTATACACTCTTTTGAGAGCAACCATCTCCAAGATAATAAAAAAAATACTGTTTATCAAAATTGTACATTCCACTTTGTGAATAACTATAAGTAGATAGTTAATTTCTAAAAAAGGAAATTCTGTATTTCATTACTATCATTATGTTCTTCTTCGCAGTTCGAGTTGGAATATACTTAAATTATGTTCTACTATTTCTTATATATATTGTCTCATTCAATCATGAAATAGTCATACGAATACAACTCGTGATACTGTTTTTCCTGGAAATATTCGTCGATTGACATACTCCAGCTTGCTGCTCTAATTTCGCTCATGACATTGATCCAAAACTACTCGCCTACGGCTCGTAGTTTTGATAACAATGTCATTCACGAAATTACTAGGCAACAAGCTGTCGTAACAATCACCGAATATTTCCGGCAAAATATTATCACTTGTGATATTATATATATGATAAAAAAGGTGCATCCTTTTTTATCAATGTCAAAATAACTCACGTCGTCGTCAAATAGCGTTTTCCGTGTAGAAGTTGATTTATCAAATTAAAATTTCAACTGCAACATCAGCGACTGTAACTTTTCTTTTCAAATGGAACTGTGTTTTATTTGTTTACTGTTCGATATTTTTTTTAATACAATGATGTATGACAAAATTACTTTTGGACAAAATTAGTTAGAATAAAAAATAAATGGTCAATTGACAAGAAATACAGACATTCTCGTAACATTTTGAGTTGTATTATCTGTTGCAGTAAATAGGGACTTTCTTTTATTCACCGGTGGCTCCATCAATCCACCAACTGTGTTCGTATATTCTTTGGAGGATTCCAGTTTGACGTAACCACGCTTTCATTCATTACTGTTGTGTCAATCAAAATTGCAAACTATTCCACCGATGCACAGAGAAAACATGTTCTTTTTTACACCACATTTTCATCATTGTTGGAAGTGACGTCACTCTCTGATGCATCGAATTGTTGGAGTCATCAGTGTTGAAAAAAAACGCAGTTATTTGACAGGACAATCACAACTGTTTCTTCCTTTTATTATTTTTCCTTTCGTGATTTGATGGGGATTCAGATTGTTTTCAATTAGAACCTCAGAATTGGCGAAAACTAATGGAAAATGGAAAATAATGTATTAAAACTGTTATTGGAGTCCTTATTGTCTCCAGATCTAGAAGTTCTAACAGTTTTTCTGATATTGTTTATGTTGGGGATTAAATTATGATGATTTGAATAGTCATAAATAAGAATTCTCTGTTGGTACCCAAGTTTCCTGTGCAGGAGATCCATATCTCCACCCTAAGAGTGAAGAACGCCGAAAATAGGCTGAGATGGAATAGAAAGTTCACCCTCACTATTCCAAGCAGGGAACAATGGGAAGAGAACAGAGTGGAATTCCGCCCGGGGAGTCTAGTATGTTATACGGACTGATCTCGCCAAACTGACAAACAGGACTCAGGTGCAGGAATTTACCTAGAAGGATTAGGCATAAGGGAGAGCTACGCTCTTGGAAAGTATACCACAGTTTTCCAGGCCAAGTTCTTTGCCATTCTGGCAGTAGCGGAGAGGCAAGAGGTGAAAGAGGGACCAGAGCAGAAGACTTACATCTGCTCGGATAGTCAGGCGGCTCTCAGGGCTGTCTGCCATCCTAAACCAAGCTCAGCTTTGGTGCAGGAATGTGGCGATGCTCTTGAGAAACTAGCTGAACAGAAGGAAGTCGAACTAGTATGGGTTCCGGGGCACAGGGGGGTGCCCGGGAACGAGGTGGCCGACGAGCTGGCTAGAATCGGATCCGCGACACCGTTCTGGGGACCGGAGCCTGCACTGGACATAACAAGAAGCCAAACTTCGTCTGCCCTTAACAAATGGGCGGACGAGGCACTAGAAGTATATTGGAGGCGTATAGGCGGCTGCAGGCAATCGAGAGACCTGGTGGCCGGTCAAGCCAAGGACGGCTTGGTTACTGGGCAGGGACGCCAAGTCCTGCGCCTTCTTATAGGGATACTAACAGGGCACAACAGGTTACGCAGACACCTATCACTCATAGGTGTGGAAGATAGTCCCACTTGCCCTGAATGCGGAGAAGACGAGGAGACATCACTTCACTTCCTCGGAGAGTGTGAGGCGTATGGAAGGATGAGATTCAAAATCTTTGGAGTAGATAAACTACAACAGGAAGATTTGGTAGAATTAGAGTGGACGGACATCCTGACCTTCATCAGAAGGACGGGAAGGTTCGAAAAGGACAACTAAAAGAGGGATGTGTAGATATGTGGAGAGCAGGGGTTGGCAAAAAGGGCCCATGGGGGCCTACTTGCCTGGCTACAGCCTCCCCACAATACTACTACTACTTCCTGAATGTTTGCACTAATTTTTTGAAGTTCATGATGGGAAAGAAACAAAGTACCTACCTCTCGATATTTCCTCAATTTCTGTTAGTCAATAATGCAGCTATTTTTTCATATCCATATTCTAGGCTGATTTCGATTAATTCATCTATATTTTTTCTCAGGTGAATAGCAAACAGCTTTTAAATCCAATATTTAGTTTTTAGTTTTTTGAGGTTATGCTGTCGTCGACATTTCGAAAACAACTAAAATTCGTCCACCATCTCTGTACATCGGTGGAATGGTTTGCAATTTTAGTTGACAAAACAGTAATAAATGAACGCGTGGTTACGTCAAACTGGAATCCAACAAAGAATATATGAACGCAGTTGGTGGATTGATGGAGCCACCGATGAATAAAAAAACGGTCCCTAGATGGTGGACGAATTTTGGTGGCTTCCGAAATGACAGCGACAGCATCTGTGGCATAACCTCAAAAAACTGAAAACGAAATGTTGGATTCGAAAGCTGTTTGAGTAGTTAACTAAGACAGCCTCACCATAAGTATGTATAATATACAGGGTGTTTCAGTTTTTTGTAGCAGGACTTTAACAGCTTGAAGAATACATTTTTTCAAGATGAAAATCTCAAACAAACATATATGCGTGGGAGCTTCGTTTCCGATTTACAGGGTGTCAAAGTTTCAGATTTTTTTTCATGTTTTCTCAATTTTCTCCTACAATTTTCGAAATAATTGATTGAGATTTGGTACACCTAATACACTTCAAAAACTCAAAATTTGAGGCTATTGAGCGTTTTTGAATACCTACAGGGTGATAGACTCTCAGGGGTCGTACCCAATTTAACCCTGTAGAACTTTTTTGCGTGCCGCCTTTGCTTTCAATGGGACATAGATTCAGATTGTCTCTGCAATTTGGAAACTTTTTGCCCCCATGTATGTTTTTCGAAAACTGTATGGATTTCGAGATAAATAAAAGTGGAATCCGAACCACTTCTAAGGGTACTGATAAAATTAGAACTGCCGTTCACGAGATTGAATTATTAAAACTCACAACACCTCAACCGTCAGAAGCGACAGTCTAGCGATGTATAGCACCTAGACCGTGTGTCATACAGTCGCTGATATCGAAAGTTTAACCAGTTTCAGTTATACAGGGTGTTCTAGAATTTTCTACAATACAATTTCAGATTTTGCAATCCAGTTAGAGAAGTTTTTTTAAAATAAAAACATTTTTTCTTTGTTTTTCCTAGTTTTAATTATAATGGTGTTCAAAAAATTCAATCTAATTTTGCAACTGAATTTCATTTGGTATGGAAGCTTTCGGTCATTCTATTTTCCAATGAAATGTTTGAGAAATGTCAAATAAGTGTGTTTGAGAAATAACGGTTTTATTACAAGTAATTTATTTTTGGCATTTATCTCTCGAGATCCATACAGATTTTTGAAAAATCTACATAGGAGCAAAAAGTTTCCCAATTGAAAGGACAATCTGAATCTATGTCCCATTGAAAGCAGAGACGGCACGCAAAGAAGTTCTACAGGGTTAAATTGGGTACGACCCCTGAAAGTCTATCACCCTATATTGAGTTTTTGAAGTATATCAGGTGTACCAAATTTCAATCAATTATTCCGAAAATTGTAGGAGAAAATTCGAAAAACATAAAAAAAATCTGAAACTTTGACACCCTGTAAATCGGAAACGAAGCTTCCACGCATATATGTTTGTATGAGATTTTCATCTTAAAAAAAATGTCTTCTTCAAGCTGTTAAAGTCCTGCTACAAAAAACTGAAACACCCTGTATATACACACTTTACTCTTAACTGAACGCGGCCTGTGTTCTGGCGGAGGAGCGGAGTAGCAGGGGCGCAGTAACGTGATGAAGTAACATAATCATCGACAGGGTGTTTGATGAAAATTGAAAAAAATATATATACAGGGTGTCCCACGGTTCGCGATCCCATGTTTTAGTGGGGAAGCGGGGGTGCGATGGAGTGACACCATCATCATCATCATCGACAGGGTGTTTGAGTTGAATGAAAATTGAGAAAAAATATTTACAGGGTGTCCCACGGTTAGACCACCCCACTTTAGGGCTTCAGGTTGGGGAGTGTGCGGGTACTCTAAGAGAAGGATTTTTCGCGAACATTCCAAAAATGACATTGATGAAGATTGAAAACAGAAAATATATACAGGACGGCCCATGGTTAGACCACCCCACTTATGTGTTGAACATGAATTAGACAGCTGACGCATGACAATCGACATATTATGACGTTTGACAGATGGCCATCGACAGATAACAACGATCGATGACACGTGACCAGGCTACGCCTGCAAGCCAGCTACCAGCTTGATGCTGCATCTATTCAATATACAGTGTGTTTGACTTATAAATAAAAATACATACAGGGAAATTCGCTGCAAGAACTGATCAATTCAGGTAAACCAGGTAGCCGTGCGGACAGAGTGTCTATATTCTAATCCGGATTCGCTTGCCGGTCGTGGGTTCGATTCCTATCGACTGCAGAGATTTTTCTGATGGCCCAAGAATGTGTTTGAGATCACAAGTTAAAAGGTAAGGCCCCCGTCATTCCATGCTCGCATAAGACTCTCGAAGACTTCTGAGAGTTGCTCGTAAGGGGGCAACCGAATGACGGATAGAACAATTTTAGAACAATTTTTTAGAACCCAGCAAACATATTGAACAGGCAAGGTATGACAGATGACGCGCTGACTGATGATTTAGATCAATATACAGGGCGACAATGAGAAAATATACAGGGAATCTCGCTGCAAGAACTACCTACTTTAGACATACCTAGCATATATTAGACAAATATGTCAAATAACTCGTAAAACAGCTCTGTGCTTCACTGAAGGAAGTATCCTGGCTAGTCCGTCAAACAAGTCTTCAACAATACTCAGTCAGTGCGTCATCTGTCATACCTTGCCTGTTCAATATGTTTGCTTGGTTCACCTGAATTGATCAGTTCTTACAGCGAATTTCCCTGTATGTATTTTTTTATAAGTCAAACACACTGTATATTGAATGGATGCAGCAGCAAGCTGGTAGCTGGCGTGCAGGCATAGCCTGGTCACGTGTCATCTATCGTTGTTATCTGTCGATGGCCATCTGTCAAATGTCATATGTCGAATGTAATATGTCGATTGTTATCCGTCTGCTGTCTAATTCATGTTCAACACATAAGTGGGGTGGTCTAACCGTGGGACACCCTGTAAATATTTTTTCTCAATTTTCGATGATGATGATGATGGTGTCACTCCATCGCACCCCCGCTTCCCCACTGAAACATGGGATCGCGAACCGTGGGACACCCTGTATATATATTTTTTTCAATTTTCATTAAACTCAAACACCCTGTCAATGATTATGTCACTCCATCACGTTACTGCGCCCCTGCTACCCCGCTCCTCCGCCAGAACACAGGCCGCGTTCCAGTTAAGAGTAAAGCGTGTATTTCCCTATACTCATGGTGAGGCTGTCTTAGTTTAACTACTTGTTTGCATTTTTGCCTAAGAAAAAATATGGATGAATTAACAGAAAATCAGTCTAGAATATGAAAGTAAAAGAATAGCTGCATTATTGGCCAACAGAAATTGAATACATTTTGAGGGGTAGGTACTTTTTTCTCTCTTATCGTGAGTTTCAGAAAATTAGTGCAAACATTCAGGAAACTTGAGTACCAAAAGAGAATTTTCATCAATGACTCTATCCATATCATCTTAATTTAATGCAATTTTTTGTATATAGGTAGTTGAGAATTTTCAACCTATCTCACCAACTCCCCAACATAAACAATATTTCATCCTCGGAACTATCAGAAGAACTGCTGTGTCACAAGACCCTCCTTTCCATTAAATTTTTTTATCCCAGCTGGCGCCTAGCCGCTAACTTGAAATTTTCATCTGTCAATTCTACTCCAAAATATGGTATTCATGCACCAATTTCATCACCCCAAGTTTCAATTTTTTCTGTTGACCCGTTCAAAAAATAAAAGATGGGGCATTAAAGAAAAGCACTGTATATCACACGCCTGCAAAAAGTCAAAGATTCCCTTCTTAACAAGTCTTTCGATGATTTTGGCGAACGTGGAAATGAGAGAAATCGGCTTGAAATTCATGGAAGAGTTCACTTCATCACCTTTAAAAAATCGGTATAACAATTGATGTTTCAAGAAAAGGTGGAAATATGCCTTCTCTGAAGGATTCATTTATCAGAGATACTAGTTGGTTCAGGGCATTATGTGGAAGATTTTCCGGGGCAGGTAGGGGAGGTGTTCCCAAACGGAAATGACGTTCCTCAAGGATCGGTGCTTGGTCCAATCTTGTTTTTGTTGTACTTCAATGACCTGACAAGCATAACATCTGATTGACTATTCACAGTCTTCGCAGATGATACAACAATCTTATGACATGATAACAACATAGAAAGCTTACACTCGAAAATAACCCGAGATATAGGAAAAATTAAAAGATGGTGTGATGCTAACCTACTCTCTTTCAACATTACCCCAAGACAAACTTTATATCATACCATTGTGCCCTACCCGATATTCCTTTAGGTAATGAATTGATAGTCAATGTGAGTATGAACAAATTTCTTGGAGTCTACATTGATGATAAACTGAAATGTCATCAACACGTGAAACAACTGGGAAATAGGCTTGCATCAGGATGTTATGCTCTGCGTGTAGTGGCCAATGAATTGGGTAAAGCGACAGCTAAGGTTGTTTACCATGCACTAATTGAATCACATATCAGATATGGAATAGCCTTCTGGAGTTCATGTAATCAAGAAAACTTCCATTCAATATTTGTCTTACAAAAACGAGCCATTCGATATTTATGTAATGTAGGACCAAGAGTGTCATGTAGGACACTTTTCAAACAAAATAATTTACTGACGGTTCCATCTTTGTTTATACTTGAGACAGTTTGCTTGATTTTTAAGAATAAAGCCTTATATAAAGTCAATGAGGGGATTACTCGCCAAAATGGTAATTTGAAACTTCCCATTCCCTTTACCAACAAGATCAAGAACTCACTAATATATAATGAAGTAAAAATTTTCAATCATATTCCATGGAGCATTAGGAACATTGAAGGGTATAAACGATTTAGATCATCTGTGAAGAATATACTCCTAGAACTAATTCCTTATGATATTCAGGAGTTTTTTCAGGCCACTCTTCAATAATTCAACTAAATATCGAAAATCCATAGGCTAGTCTAGATACTAGATATTCTATTTTTGTCTATGATACCTAATCAGGATCTCATATTATTTTTATTATTTTCATAATTTTTATGTTCACATTTTTAATAAGTTTTAATGTGTTGTTTGTGCATATATACAACCAATAACTTGTATATTAATATGATTGTATGTTTCTTTTAATTTTATTGTGACTGTGTTTATTTCCTGTAGTCTCTGTACGCATATACATATTCAATGCATGAGTGATTATACATTCTTGATGTAAATTTATATATTTCTTCACTTTGTCAATGAGAATTTCATTCTTCCGACAATAAAGTATAATTTGATTGATTGATTGAAACACAATGAAATGGGATTATCATCGTTATGACGGGTAATGGGAATGAAATATCCCAATAGTATCTGATGAGTAATTTCATCTGCTTTTCTGTTATTCAAAATCAGATTACTGATATAACGGCGGTATGGCTCGAGGAGTTTATTTGTGAGTCAGCCTGTATTGTATATAAACTTTCAAAATATACTTACGTCGTTATGGCGAAATCGAATAATTCAAGAAAGAAGAAAGGTAGCAGATGTGTAGCTTTTCCTTTGATTGTCCCGTACACCATCAAGAGGGTAATAGATAAAGTGCAGACAGTCATCAATGCTCCCATATCAATATCGGCTGTGAAATAACAAGTGCTCAGATTATATACCGGGTGGCGATTTTCCTAAATATACTGCACGCTAGCACAAACCACGCCCACCATAATACGTCATATCTCATACTGTGCTCCAACGCAAGAACTGAAGCTTTCTCGTTGTCAATCTCTTGTACGCAGTAAATTCATACACCCAAATGGTCTACTGGTTAGCGCTGTCGACTCTCAGTCTGAAGGTTCATGGTTCGAATCGCTGTGAACTCGAACTTTTTTTGCAACTTTTTTTTTTCACCAATGTTTTTTTACTTCATTCTGGTTTTCCTTTTTCATAAAATATTTGAAGTCAAATAGGTTGGTGCGTTTAGGATAAACAGTCTCATTTTATTCAATTTTGTTGAAGAACTCAACTTTTGAAATATATTATTAATCAATGTGTTTCTACACTCCATTCGGTTTTCCTTCCTCAAAAATATTGCAATCAGGGATAGGTTAGTTCGTTGAGGATAAATAGTCTCTGAGTTTTGCCTAAGTAAAGTACTTTGAAGATGAGATATAACGTGGTATGTGCTACTTTTTCAATCGATTTATTTATATGAATCAGCTACGTTGTGCTGTCAAAGATTAGATTTTGCAGGATTGTGCTGGGCTCGATTATATTTTGCAATGCCGTAGTAGGGGGCGTGTCTTGTGCTGCAATAGTTTATATTTAGTAAAATCGCTACCGGGTGACAAAGAAAAAATTAGTCAGGGCGTACTTCACTTGTTTTTTATGTTAGACTTTCTCTGCTTTCTCCTTTCTCTTTGACATTTGGATCGAGATAAACCTAGATCAAGAATGTTGAATGGAACCATGTAAATATTTTCACACCATTTAATAGAGCAACAAATCCCCTTTTGACATCACAAGCATTTGTTTTCAAATTGACGACGCAGCAGATATTTTTTCTAAAATTAATATGGCGTAACTGTGACGTCATCGATCGAATTTAAGTCGAGCAATCTAATAATAAAATAGCACTTTGATAGTTTTTGATGATTGTTGTTTCGTTCGCCAATCAGAAATCCTTTTAGTGATCATTGGAGGTTGTTTTTTTACAAGCTTTTATTTAGTCCCACTTGTCCTGGTGTCTGTGTGTAATCAAATCTTGCACAGTGTCGCCATATTCAGAAGAAATATCTTCTGCGCCGGAATTTTTGTAAGAAATGTCGATATTTCATTGAAAATTGGATTTTTTGCTCTATCAAATGGCGAGAAATCATCTACCAAATGTGTCGTTCAATTGTTTTTTAATGGAAACAAGGCAATTCAATTTATTGATAGCAAATAATTATAAGTCAAATTTTGGTAAACAATCAATATTCTATAATGGAATAATTTTGTATAACTCCTTACCTAATGAGTTGAAAAATATAGAAGCAGAAAAATTTAAAATGAAATCAAAGAAATATCTGCTCAGTAAACTTTAATTCCATATCTACTAATAGTACTTATCATTCACAATTTGATTACTTGTAATGGATTTTAACAGATTGACTCTAGCATGGGTACCAGCACATACAGGGTACGAGGGCAATGAAGAGGCAGACTCACTTGCCCGAGCAGGAGCAAACAAAGCTCTTAATGGCCCAGAACCCTTCTGTGATATTGCGAAAGCTATACAAAAGACTAGTATCAAATCATGGATGCAAACTAAATCTCAAGAATGGTGGAACAACTCGCCAGGAATGAGACAGGCTAAAGAGTTTATTAAAAAACCATCGCCAACATTCACAGAATATCTACTAAGCCAGAAACGAAGTTCAACTAGAATACTAGTGGGACTTCTCACAGGACATTGTAGGCTCAACAAACACATGAGTACGATAGGTCTGACTGAAGAACTGCTGTGCTGGTTCTGTCAAGAAGAGGAAGAAACAGCAGTACACATACTTTGCCACTGTGAGGGCTTGTCAAGACTAAGGTTCCTTACGCTGGGTGAGGAAAAACCAGGAGCCCAGAGATACACAGGAGATCTGAAAGCTAGCCTATGGAGTCTCATAGAGAAGGCGGGGCTAGCCGAAGAACTCTAATCGATTTTGAGGGCAGACACAATAGATCTGAAAAGGTCGCAGTGTCGAGGCAGATAGCCCGAAGGCCCCATTCCAAATCTAATCTAATGGATTTTAATATTTTCATTTTATAATTTTATTTTATTTTTTTTAGGAAAAGCAATAATTGTGCAATTATTATTGTTTCGATTTTTTATGTTTTATATGTATGTTTTGTTGTATATATCCCTATTATAAACAATAATATTTCTTGGGGTAAAAGACAATCAATCAAACAAATATGCGTTTTAACGAACAATACCTTCGATCCAAATGTCAAAAGTCTAACATAAAAAAAACAACTAAATGACGCCCTGGTCAACGATTTCGTTGTCACCCGGTATATATTCCGCAATAAGTATTGTAATGGCTTATATCCCAAACGAGCGAAAAGTTTGTAGGGTTCGTGAGTTTGGAATAAGCCAATCCGAACGTGTTGTAGATATTTGTGACCACCTCACACCCTAGAATTGAACTGAAATGAATCATACCTGAATAAAAGTTGTGGCCATTCTGCGTGGTAGGCAAATAATAAGGGTTATCATCATCCTTCTTGCTCAAAGGGGTTGGTAAGAAGTCATTCTGAATTTCCTCGTTCTTTTGTATGATGACGTGATTATTGCGCATGATCAATGCCAGTACTGTTAACGCCAGAATATGCAACATCTGGAAAAATAGTTGAGAATGCGGGGTACATATTATTTCGGAATGTGCTAGGTCCTGACAATTTTATGGGGATTTTATTGCTTTTTCTTAAACGTTATGAAGACAGAGAAAGACGATCGAAAAAAAAATATCGAGGCCAGTAATAAACTGAAGTTGTATAGCATCTCTAAAACTAAAGATATTTTTAACAATCCCAACTACATCGTCTTGGTAAATTACCCGTTTGTGCAAAATTCAAATTATTTCCGTGTGGGGACGTATCAGATTGTGAAGATTAGATGCGAAATTGAAAAAAAGTTTATATGATACTAGCTGGCCCGGCAAACGTTGTTTTGCCATAACATTATTTCTAGAAAAAATGTTTTTACATAAATATTTATCAAAGAACTTTCATTATTTTATTTATACTTCTTTTTAGTTCGGCTATCCATGAAAACGGGATTCTCTTCATTTTTTCATTTATTTACTACTCACTTCTTCTTAGTATTTCATTAGCTTTTCAAACTACTATTTATTACAATAGCTGATGCTGATACCTGGCACACGTTGTTTTGCTATATACATTTTCTTCTAGAAAATATTTTTTCAGTTAAATATTCATCAACACACTTTTATTATTTCGTTTTGAACTACTATTCTTATTTTCTACTTCTTCTTAGTTCGACAATCTATCTCGTTTTTTAAACTATACTATCAATTTTCTACTTCTATTCAGTTCGGCCTCGAGTTTGGCTATTTATAAAAGCGTGTTTCATTATAGTTTTTCAAACTACTATTTATTAAAAAGCTCTTTCACCATATTGGATCCGCCATCTTGAATTTCCCAATTTTAAAAGAATTAAATGATAATCTCCGACCCCGAAAACCGGCAGATACAGATTTTGAATAGAATCGAATCACAATTACAAAACTCGTCCGCCATATTGGATCCTCCATCTTTAATTTTGTAAATTTGATGAAAGAATCATAATCTCCGACCCAAAAATCACACAGATACAAATTTTGAATGGAATCTGATCATACTTACAAAACACGTCCGCCATATTGGATCCGCTATGTTGAATTTCCAAATTTTGACAAAAGAATCATTATCTCCGACCCCGAAAACCACCCGATACCAATTTTGAATAGAATCTGACCATAATTACAAAACTCGGCCGCCATATTGGATCCGCCATTTTGAATTTCCCCATTTTGACAAATGATTTATATCTCCGACCTCTAAAACCTCCAGATGCCAATTTTGAATAAATCTGACCATAATTACAAAACTCGTCCGCCATATTGGATCCGTCATTTTGAATTTCCAAATTTTGACGAACGAACCATAATCTCCGACCCCGAAAACCCTCAGATACCAATTTTGAATATAATTGAATCATAATCACAAAACTCGTCCGCCATATTGGATCCGCCATTTTAAATTTCCAAATTTTAATGAAAAATCATGATCTCTGACCTCAATTTTGAATGAAATTTGACCATAATTACAAAACTCGTTCGCCATATTGGATCCGCCATAATGAATCTCCTAATTTTGATGAATAAATCATAATTTCCGACCTCGAAAACCCCCAGATACCAAGTTTGAATGGAATATGACCATAATTACAAAACTCGTCCGCCATATTGGATTCGCCATCTTGAATTTCCTAAATTTGACGAAAGAATCATAATCCCCGAAACCGAAAACCCCCAAATACCAATTTTGAATGAAATCAGATAACAATACTCGTCCGCCATATTGGATCCGCCATCTTGAATTTTCGATTCAAAAAATAGATTATGACGGATTCTCATACCTACCGAATACGCACAAAAATTTCATACGAATCGGTCGAGCCGTTTCGGAGGAGTTCGACCACTAACACCCTGACCGGGACGCATTTAAACATTCCGGTATAGGATTCGGCACCTCCTTAAATTCTATTGGCCGATTTTGATTCATCTGACCAATTGAAGGCGGAGTGCCGAAATTCGTACCAGAATGTTGAGCGGTGCTGAAACACAGGTCGGAATGTTGATGAAATGAAAGCTCGAGATAATGTGTAATGAACGCATTTTTCAATAACTTCAGAAATTTTCATTTATATTCATGATGATTATTTGGTATAAAAGTTTAAAATGACTGATTATATGTAATGAAATGAGATAATAAATTCGAAATAACATTCATTAGAACACTTAATGTATGTTAATGTCCTATTCCATGGGACTTAGCGTTTGGTTGATTTCTCTCCACGTTACCTGCCAAACTGCGTCTTCGTCTTCTTCGAATACATTTCATGAGCAAATAAAACAATATTTAGAAAACATAAAATTGTTACCTGTACAAGAATCTTTTAATATTTGTAGGGCCTGATTTGAAACGCCATGATGTAAACGACTGAGCTTCATAATCATTCATCCATTGCACAACTTCTGTTTCATTCTTCATATTGCCCCTATACAAATTTTCTGAAACTTTCATCAATCTTTCCATAATTAGTGATTTTTGATTTATGGTATACTTCACTAATTGATGATTGCACTTAACTATAATAACAAGAATGCCAGGTTTGTTGTTAGCATGTGGGAACAACGGTATAATCAAAAAATACGCAGGTTAGGTATATGCGAGGGTAAATGTAAACAAAAACCGCGCAAAATGCAGGGCAACATTCCGATCTGCTTTTCAGCACCGCTCAACATTCTGGTACGGATTTCGGCACTTCGCCTTTAATTGGTCAGACAAATCAAAATCCGCCAATAGAATTTACGCAGGTGCCGACCGGGACAGGAGAATTTTATACAGTGTGTCCCACTTATCATGCTCACCATGGGTATCTTTTTAACGGTGAGAGATACGAGGTCGGTTAAATGACACCAAATG
Organism: Phaedon cochleariae; assembly: GCA_918026855.4. Taxonomy (NCBI): domain Eukaryota; kingdom Metazoa; phylum Arthropoda; class Insecta; order Coleoptera; family Chrysomelidae; genus Phaedon; species Phaedon cochleariae. Next base: position 25,248,867 of record OU896722.1, on the reverse strand, counting down.
TGTCAAGGCCAACTATAATGTGAAAAAATATTTTGATAGAATCTATTCGTTTTTGTTTTATACGCAAAAAACAGATTTTGATCATTTTCATGTCTCCTCCGTAACTTCTTTATTTATGAAAATGTTCAAATAGGAATTTCACATTCTCATGGCAGTTTTTCAAAGTGATTTACAAAAAAATATGAAATCTATACCAACTCTTCTAGAATTTGAGATATCAGCACCAACTTTAGTTTTTCAAATGTAGGTCATAGCTCACTATGACATAGTTACAAATAACTTTTTTTTCTCTCACAGATGATATGTCGCAGTAATAGTTTTGTGTTGATAACAACGGAGTTATCGTCATTTAAACAAAAACAAAAAATTATTTGGAAGCCGCCATCTTGAATTTATAAATTTTAACAAAAAATAATGATCTCCGACTTCAAAAACCCCCACTTACCAATTTTGAATGGAATCGGACCAAATCTTGTCCGCCATCTTGGAGCAGTCACCGAAATTATGAACACCTGCCAAATTTCAAGTTAATCTGAGTTATGGAATTTTTGTTGACATTAAAAAAATGGCTGCTCCAAGATGGCGGACAAGATTTGGTCCGATTCCATCCAAAATTGGTAAGTAGTGGTTTTTGAAGTCGGAGATCATGATTTTTTTGTTAAAATGTATAAATTCAAGATGGCGGCTTCCAAATATTTTTTTTGTTTTTGTATAAATGACGATAACTCCGTTGTTATCAACACAAAACTATTACTGCGACACATCAGTTGTGAGAGAAAAAAAAGTTATTTGTAACTATGTCATAGTGAGCTATGACCTACATTTGAAAAACTAAAGTTGGTGCTGATATCTCAAATTCTAGAAGAGTTGGTATGAATTTCATATTTTTTTCAAAATCACTTTGAAAAACTGCCATGAGAATGTGAAATTCCTATTTGAATATCTTCATAAATAAAGAAGTTACAGAGGAGACATGAAAATGATCAAAATCTGTTTTTTGCGTATAAAACAAAAACGAATAGATTTTATCAAAATATTTTTTCACATTATAGTTGGCCTTGACAAACTCCACATTTGGTGTCATTTAACCGACCTCGTATCTCTCACCGTTAAAAAGATACCCATGGTGAGCATGATAAGTGGGACACACTGTATATTAGATATGACCTTTCACTGGTGGGGAGAGCGTTTACAGGTGTTCAAAAATGTAAAAAAAAACAGTCACATGGAAATACTCGAGCGCATCAGATATTAATAGTGCGCTCCAAGCGATAAAAAAAAAAAAAAAAAAAAAAAAAAAAATGGCAATTGACAACAAGATAACCTGTAAAAAAATCCCACTGTAGAAGTCCATGATGAAAAAAATATTCAACAAATCTATACAGACCCAAAAATGTGTACCTGAATGACTCAGTAAATCAATCAAAAAAAGAAATTGATATTGCCTCATTTTTCCGAATTTTTCACTTGATCCCCCAATACTCATAATCATTATTATCTGATAATGATCAGAATTCTGGGAGCCACTTGGAAGTGGTGCCACTAGATGCTTGTGCATTTGGGATTGCATTCTCAATATTGAGTAACACTATATGATATGAAATATTTTTTCTACATTCATGCAAAAAGCGGAACTTTATTGAACTATATTTAGTGGAAAAAGAAGTTCTTTATTGCACCTAGTGCAATAAAGTTGTTATTGCACTCATCTGTCATTCTACTTCAATGTGCTGTCATCATGACAAACATTTTTTATATTGCAACTGTGGTTATAGAAACGTCAGTCAAAAATTAAGTTGCGTTTTTCATTTTCCTACACCTAGTGCCGCACCTCAATAAATCATTTTTTGCTTTTTGCATGAACGTAGAAAAAATGTTGTATGCAACTCATGCAAAAAAATTTTATTGCACTTGTTGCATAAATAACTATTAGCATTATTGAAAATGATCCCATCATGAATAAAATACTAAATCTTCTTTAAATGCTAGTCAGTGAAAAGGAGACCTTGATGTAACCACTAAATATTGTGGAATGATGTAAAATTGTGTCAAATGTACCTAGGTCAATGCAAAATCTTATTGAGGGGATAGGGGAGCTCATTCAGATTGCACCAAGCCAAACATACAGAAGATACTTCAGTATAAAGCACAAAGTACAAAGTCTTTGAATCATGTTTCCTCATATCTACATCATAATAACTGTAATAAAACATAACACCTTAATTTTTGTTTTCTAATAAAAATGAACAGGGGTCAAGGGAGTGTAATTAGGGATCATTGACATTAGATGAAAATAATAACAATTCACATTTTTGATCTACTATTACCTAGGTTTGTTAATCTGTGCCTTAGAAGGAAAAATGTTGTATAAGCTAGAGCTCTATTTGGTTCTTTGAGAAACACTGATAATTATCTTGAATTCACTCTTATAGTCATGAATATTAAAAACATTGTAATGTTTTTATTCAGGCTCATATTGGTTCAATATATTATACCACCCAATACTTGAAAAAAATTTCAAGATTTCATAGCAAACCTATGCTTGACTTATGCTGATAAAGTAGGTATCTATTAATACTTTGTTGACTCTAACTAGATCAGGGCACAAAATAGCAGTTACCATCCAATATAATATAGACTTACCAGATGCCATATTCCAAAGAGAATAGTGGCTGAACGCACATGCAAACAGAAGCAACATCTCCATTCTTTATTTTCCTCAGATCCAAATTTTAGGCGCATTGTGAACATGCTCCAATAGCTATAAAAAAATGGTACTAATTTAAATACACCTCAAAATATACTTGCAACTTCTATACTAGTGGACATTAGTAACTTTTTTTCAACAGTTTTACATACCTGTGTTGAGATAAATTGAAATTATTATAATATCATTCACAACTGTAAGTTGTAAGGCTTTTATATTTCACAATATTTAACAAAAGAAGACCTCCTGATTGACTTTGTATCAATTTCAATAAGAAACCTAATGTGACCCAGGTTTGACTTCAGATTTCCAAGACAGCAGTTTATCAGTTCACTAGGATTTCAATAATAATAATTAATACAGGACACAAGGTATCCTTCAAGTTTTGTTATTCCTTGATTATAGAATACAGTGAGGTTTTTGAAGGTATATCAACAATGTCAACATACCCTCTTGAGGAATGTCCAAACATTTCCAAATGTTTTGAAAACATTCAATATACATTCAATATACAAAATGTCTTTGTCTGTCAGTAATATTTATGATAAATATTATGTAGAATTGTGGATCGTATTTTCGTCTTTGATCAGTACCTACATTGATTGTGAATAATGATCTGACCTCTTTAAAAAGATGATTTCATTACCTTCTGAAAAATACCAGAACACAATATAGTACTTACCAAATTCGAGTGGCAAGGGGCAGTCCAATAAATTATTATCTATTTTCCTTTATCACAGCTGTAATCTGTAATGACTGCAATCTCGTCTGTAATTAATTAAACACTATTAAACACTGAACGCTAAAAAATAAACTATCCAGCAGTGTCCAGTCATTAGTCAATCCAGTGTTTTTGTTTTTCGAAGATTTGGCATTTGACGTTTTCTGACATCTACCTTGACAAAGCAATGTTGCCGCTTCAGTAATTTTTCCTCGAACCTAACTAGAAAAAATTTCGAAAGATTAACCACTTCGACATAAATATCTCTCGCAAGTAATTCAATTAGTAGCATGCTGCTGTGCTTTTATTAGGATAAACTAGAGTCCCTTGATGTAAATTGACGTTAAAGTCATCTTAACAGGGTACGGACAGATCCTCGTCTCCTCTCACTCTAAAGTGTTTGTGAAACAGTTATATAGTTTCATCCTTATTCAACTATGGAGATGAAGTTGTTTTTCAGGTTATATTGAGGTCATCGGCGTATCATACGTAATTTCCATATGGAATTCCTGATTCAACTATACCAAGATATAGTCGAACAATCCTCTAGTTTCAGAGTTTACTACTCCAGCATAATCTTTTCGAGGTAGGGAACATATAATTTGTACTAAAAGCTTACAGATACGAAAGATTCAAGAATTTATTATATGTATACAAATGCTTATGATTGGTCAATCCGTGCTCCGTGTGTATTCGTTTCGTACAATGCCACCGCTACCCCTATCGGCCATCGTCGATCGTTGTACAGTTTGTCGAAATTATGCGCATGCGTGATCAAGTTCATCGAATGTTGTATTGTAATATTTGTAATGGCGGATTCGTGATTTTGGGTCATGGAAAACAAGGATAGGTACAATGGAAAAGTGGGGTTCAGCAAAATATATTGCAGCTCGCTGGTTATTTTATCAATTCCAGGCAGTAGAAATGTTTGTGAGAATACAATATTCCGAGAAAAGGCATTGCTCTCGTTCAGTAGAAGTAGTTGACGCCATGACGCCTCGTAAGAGTCGTAAGGCTGCGAAGTGTAATGGCCGCCTTTCAAACAGCAAGACTTTTTCAACAGGTCAATAATCAAGAAACCGAAAATCTACAAATGAAACTTGGAAGTTGTTTGATGTAGTGAGGTCGTCATTATTGAAGGTGATCTATAAATACCTTAAATCATAGGTACAAAAATAATTTGAGGTTATTAGGTTGAGATTCCTTTGAAACTTGACATCTTCGTTTATGTCTATTTACTATGGAATATAGTGGATTTCACTCTTATAAGAATACCTATGTATAATTATGTAAACAAATCTGGACCTGATGCTTGGTAACTATTCGACGTGTAACCGACGTCGCTAAATGACGTTTTAACGACGTCGCTTAATGACGTCGTTTTGATGTGACATATTGACGTCACATTTACGTCTCTTTCACGTCGATAATTTGGTCATCTTGACGTAATTGGTGACGCGTATATGACGTGAAATTGACGTGTGAATGCTAGCTGGGGATATGGGTGTTCCGCAGGGATCTGTGTTGGGGCCGCTTTTATTTCTCTTATTCGTCAATGATTTGCCAGAACATATCCATGATCAGATAATAATGTATGCGGATGACTCCTCTGTAGTGGTCACGTCACATACTTCTGGGGGGCTTCATGAAAGGATATCATATGTAGTCGATACTTTTCATAAGTGGTGTAATGGAGATCATATAAAACTGCATTACTACATTTCAGATGCAAAAAAAGGTGAGCCCGCGGTGTGCATACCTGATATAGCATAGGCGTTTTCGGAAACTTACTCGGGTTGTTCGGATCCCTAACCTGAACGTTCGGTTACCCAAAGTTGATAATCCTTGACCCAAACCGAGTTACCTATACCTCTGTTCGGAAACTTGAATGATGCTAACTCGGATCACTGACTCGGGTTGATTTTTCGTGACCCTACTCAAAAGCAGGGTCGCCAGAGTTGCAAAGGACACCGCATGCGCATTACGGAATTTAAGTCAATCAAAAAACGCGGGAGTTTACCTTCGACGATAACAATAATAATAAAATAATTTGCATGTTGGGAGAAATCACGACCGGTGATATACATGTTCTTTTCAATCTTCATAATTTGATTAAAGTAATTCATTGAGAAGAGAATTTGGGTAGGGATGAAGTTTGTGGTTATGTGCAACAACACATATGAGACAAGTACACCAATCCACAGGTAAATATAAATATTCATTTTGTAATCAGATCAAATAATTACTTGAATATAATGTGACCGTTTTCGTCTGTCAAATTCATGAAACCACAGGAAAAATATAATATTCAGTGTTCCTAACCTGACACGTTCATAAACGTTGAACAGAAGTAGATGATCCGAGTTTTTTGTCACGTGACCTATCTGGATCGAGTTATCAACCCAGAGTAAGTTTCCGAAAACGCCTTATGCGAGGTTTGGGAATGGTTCGACAATTTTAGGCTCTCGTGAGGGGGATGTTTAAATAGCTTCGCGTGAAAGTAGTCCCTCATCATGATGCGATATATTCCTCCTCTGATAACCTTAAGATTTTCCGCAGCATGCTACTAATTCAATGACTGGCTAGACATTTTTTGTACTTCGACCCGCTTCTTAAAAAAAATCAGAAATATTAATTCAAATCATAAACGATTTATACAAATGGAAAATGCATATCACCAATACAGTATACAGGTTGACCCTTAAATTTGCAGTATTTAATAAAATTGATCATGGTTCCACTATCCACCACCAGGGCATTTCAATGGGAGCATCCCACGATGCCCAATTCCTACGATGCCCACATTCATGTCGACGATTACGAAGATTGCCGAAGAGCTCAACGTTGCCAGGTCAAGATGAAAATTCAGAAAACACAAGATTCCCACCATGCCCACTTTTCATAGATTCCCACGATGCCCAATTCCCACCTTCTTTGGAATCCCACCATGATGAAGGTGGGCATGGTGGGAATTGATGGGCATCGTGGGAATGCATAAAAAGTGGGCATGGTGGGAATTGGGCATCGTGGGAATGTATGAAAAGTGGGCCTTACAATAAGGCAACAAATTAACAACTAGAATGCTTTGAATATGTTTTATTTAGGTAACACTTTCATTTTCAACATAAAAACTCGAAACTTGCAGGCATAAACAAAATAAAATATACATCATCATCATAAAACAAAGGAATGTCAAAACAAATAAAATTTGAAAAAATCAATATGTAGGTACCCGAGTAGGTACCTATCTTCATTCTTTTACATTGGCATATAATCAATAAATTATCTAGATTGGAGGTGAATTTTATCATTTTATGTTTCTTGGACCAAAATAATATTTAATAGGGCATCTTAATTTACTACAATATACAATCAAATGTATATAAAGAAATATAAATTAGAAAAAATATCAAATTATTTTTCACCTACCTATATTATTTAGGTACCTTTTATTAGTTTTATTAGTTATTATATAATCAATACCTATTGAAATATTGATGTCAGTTAATGGTAAAATCCTTCATATTCAACATACAAATCATTCTTGAAATTAACTCATCAGTTTCACAACTGATATAGTAGAATAATCATCATCAGATAGATTACTTGAAAGAATTATAGAAAATATGTGCAATGATACAGAATGCAAATAATGAATTACCTGAATTAGAATTTGTTAAGGGCATTTATAGGGCAATTATAAACTGGATAGAATAAATGGAAAATCAGGAAAAGCTGTACACCAAACAGACAGTTTTCTATGTCCTCAGTTTCTTGATAAAATCTGCCAAACGGCAGTTTGCACATATCCAATTTTGTCTTACATTATAAACTTCAACAGATCTACGTGCATCATCTCCATACAGAACACCTAAAATGAATTGTTCAAATTGGTCAATATGATAGACACATAATTTGGATCAATGAGTTTTTTCTTATTTTGCAGATTAGCAGATTTTTCATGACATCTTGCAACTGTGTAATTTCATAATAGTTTGCCAAATTATAATGTAGTTTGAAAGATAATTATTAGGCTTTTAAATTTAGAAATTTGCAGAAACCAATAAAATAGACAAAATATTTATTATTAATGTGATATCATGAATATGAAGTCCCATGTAGCATGCTTATACTTACTTATAGACTTTAGTTTATGGTACTGGGCAATAGCATGAATCAGAAGCCTGTCAAAACTAGTAGGTGGAAACTTGACATAAGTATCTTCAGGCCTGGTTTCAAAAAACTGAATCAAATCTGTCTCACACTCATCAATAACTTCAAACTGCAGATTCTTCCTGATTTTGAAAGTTCTTCTGATTCTTGATGAAATCTTTCCAGGAGAATCAAAATCATCACTAGGACTATTATTAATCTGGTCATTGCAATAGTTTTCTGAAATTTGTCTCATTATCTGAGACTGTTCTTCCTCTGATTTCTCTATGAAGTTGTTCCAGCATTCCATAGCAACTTTATCTTCCAGTAAACGAGTGAAAGGACCTTTGTAGGATTCCATCAACACATACTTTTCCTCCTCATCTTCTTCAAAAGTTGGCAAAACACAACCTAGAACATATTCAAATTCCAGACAACTCTGAAGTTATGGCAGGTGCTGAAAGTTTTACGGTTCTGATATCTTCTCAGCTTCTTTCTCCCAGAGTTTTTCTTAATGTTTATCAGCTCTTCCACCTGTGATCCATGTAGTGGTAATCTGAATAAAGGTAATCTGTGTACCCTGTGTGGCTCATCATTATTGATGGATTCTGTATCACTAGCAGGGACACTTCCCAAGCTGAAAATTTAGGAGATTCTCAACCTAAACTACTCCTAACAGGAAATACCAGATACTTACTTCAAGGATTCTGTATCTGAGGCAGCAGCTGAATTGGGTTTAGGATAATTGTAGCCTTGCTTTTCTTTTATTACTGTCATTATTATGTAAAGAGGGCTACTTGCTCCTTGAGCAGTCAGCAGATCTAAAATTTAAAAAGACAAGAAACGAAAACTAATACAAACATAAAATAAATATTTATAATTTAGTAGTCAAGTTAAAGGTTGTTGAAAAGTTGACATTTACCTTTGGCCTTGGGAGGTGTCGGGACCTTGGGACTTGACACTGTTGACAGAATAAAGCAAACAACACTGTTGCCGCTATTGAAACTTTCGGTGACCGAGTGCCTGCAGACAGTTCCCGTCATCCACTATCCTGACTTCCAACGCACGACTATGCACACGATGCGAGGAGCATGTTCCGATATTCCCGAACAGTACTGCTTCAACGTTCCGATTTTACTGAAATTTACTGCAACGTTTTCGCACATCATTGCATACATATAGAGGCTGAAAGTTCACTGCATGTTGGCCACTGGTGCAGAAATGGTAGCGTTTGAATTATAAATTACTATTTTCAAATACTTTGGGAAAATGTATGGAGTCGAACTGGAAGATCTCACAGTGGCAGTAGACGCTGAAAGAGCCACTAATCCACAAGATGGTTTGTTATTCACAATTTTGATATCAAATATTTCACAGCTATGTCATCACTCGAACTAGATGTACTAGAGCTTGGTGTTTCTGATGAATCATAATCACTATCCGTTAATATTTCTTTTAAGATAATATCATTAATCACCCCATCCAAAATTCAACATGAGAAAAGAAGATAAGAATGATGAAAATAAAAACCAACAAAACATCGAAAGATCATAGGTTATGGTTATTTTTTGCTGCCAGAAATGAGATGAGAATTCAAAGCTACTGCTGTTAAAAGTGTTCCTAAATTCGTTACTGTGGCCAGTAATGTCAGCAATATCGGAAGTTGACCGAGATTTGAGATAAGCCAGATAAGCGTCAGCATGCCACGCCTACGGTCCGGTTGTCTATGCGAGGGAGAACTTTCAAAGTGATCACAAGATAATCCTACCATATAAAATTCGTGAATATGCGTCTAATTGGCTGCACCAAGCTCGCTGGCTGCTCGTATTTTCGTAATTTCCATGAAGCGATATAAAAAATATATGTCTGCCCTATTAGACATCGATTTATTCCAGCTATCATTTGGTGTAAGATGTATTTCTGAAATCTGTACCGTTTGGGGATGAAAACAGTATTGATTCAACAATAAATACCTGCGTGTCCAGTTATTGTCCAATGAAACAGATAGCTACTATGCAAAATATACCTACTCACTAGCGCTAGCTTGCTTTCCCATTTATATTGTCCAGTGCAACCTATAGCACTAACATTTTTGGATAGTTAACAATGAAACTCGCGTAATGATACTTCATCTTCATCTTTAATCTTGGCTGATTAGTCGGTTGTGGTTATATGTATAATGTAAAAATTTCACCAATGTGCTTGTAGTTTCTGCACAACGGACTTTATTAAATTTGAGTGACTTGCATACAATTCCAAATCCTTGTGTATATCAACCCATTGTACATGTTGAGCATCATCACCGGCCTTCAGATCAAATTTCCCTACAACTTCTCCGGTTTCATCGTGGAAATTAACGGCTACCGTTTCCATCCATGCATTGTCGGTATTCCTGGGATCATCTACATAACCTAAAAATAAAGATTTGAAATTTCAAATCCAGAGGAACTTCATCATGTAGTATGACAAAAAATTGAGAAAAATATTTCAAATCACCTAGTTAGTTTGTTCTATTCAATGAACCAAAATTATCTGATCATTGGACGAAGATAGGTAAGAGATATAACTGATGTCTATCAATTGAGATGGGAACCTGATACAACTTTCTCCAAGTAGCATATAAGATATGACATACATTTCATTGGGATAATATCACATTATAAGTGAAATGACTATAGGGATAATCAAGTATTTACGGTATAGGTATTCGTAACAGGTATGCCTCTTCAACAGTTTGGACAAAGAGGAAATACATGTGACAACAAGTAAGCATACCTATGAGGTAGCAGATAAGAGATTGCTGGATCACGGATCGACGGTATCGCGTTTGAAGCTACGTGACATACAGAGAACAGAAGGAATGCTAGTATTTTTCCTATTTTTTTGTATTGTATTACTATGAGCACGAGATCTCTAGCACGAGCACAGACAGAATAGAATATGCATGCATGACTACTGAGAGATGGCGACACATAAGGCACTTATTAGTGCTGTGGGATACTCCAAGAACATATTAGGTATTCCATGAAATTAATATATGGAGGTGGACTATGGTATGACAAAATGCCATGGTTTAATATGGTAATCAATGTTTATATCATAATACGATATTCGATAATCAGCGGCGTTTATTTGAGGAGTACGAATAAGAATACGCAGCTACGTTGATTGAAGCAGGCTCTGGAGTATTTTGGAACAGGTATGTCAAAGAAAAGTAGTTACAGCCTTCCCTAGAAATGGCCCCTTCTTATCCCTTCAACAAACCTTGCTTTATTTAAAAGTGATTATCAGCTCTACCAGCTTTGAAAAAAATAGATAGCCAAAGTGGCGCCAAAGAATATAGGTTAGTCACCTCTCCTCTTTGGTGGCGCCATCTGGTTATCAAAGTGTCAAACTTACAAAGAGCTGATTCAGCAAGGGCATTTTGGTCCACGTTTCTAATCCTAAAATGGATCATCTAACTACTGATGAAACAGAAGAATTGTAATTAATTCACTATGTGAAATTAAGAAATTGTAAATGATTCCATCATCACTGTTCATTCTTCCTCAAGTTTAAAGAGTTTACACTAGATCCCACTACACTTGACTCTTGACTACAAGGAAAGCAACACTCCACTACACTCGTCCATGCCAAAAGTGTAGTGTTGAAATGTGAAGTGTACTAGTGTACAGTGTACAATATTAATTTCATGCAGAAACAGGGACCTCAAGTAAAAGTTATTTATGTAATAAGGATCATAAAGACGATCATTGGTACAAGTCGTGAATGTTATCGGGCGAGGCGTAGCCGAGTCCGATAACACGGCGTGTGCCATAATGATTGTTTATGATTCGTATTACATACAAAATTTTATCTGATGGCATTTGCATTTATATCAATACATTTTCAAAAAATTAAAAACTGCATTTTCGACATGTCACAATGACAACTATTTTTAAAGGAGTAAGTATTGTGTAGTTTCAAATATTAGTAGGTGAGTGAGCTGTGCTTTGCCATTATATTAATATTACAAATTGTAGTAATTGTTCTTTTACCATCTATTTATAATAAATAGTTTTGTACATAGTTATGCATTTTGAATGAACTTTTTTGATCAAACCATTACATGTTTTCCTTATAGAATTTCATTATGGTACTTAGTACCATAATGAATTCATTATGGTACTTAGTCCCATAATGAATTCATTATGGTACTTCGTCCCATAATGAGCTTCCTTATGTCATCAAAATTGAGTGACATAACGTTGTCATTATGACATGCCATAAGATAAACTTGATTATTTTATTTCATGATTTTCATTAGTGGACTAGTGGAGATGTTATTGTTATAATATACAGATACCTTCATAAATTGTTACACCTCCAGAAAAAAATAATTTGATGATTTTTGCATCATTTTCTCTTTGTTCTTCTGAAGCTTCTAGACTATTCAAAGCTTCTTCTAGAAATTCCCTTTGAAGAGTTTCTGTTACTTTTTCCCCAGGATCAACCATACCACCTGGCAAAGCCCACTGTTTGCAGTCTCTCCTCTGAATTGAACAGAATTGCAGAATAGGGCTGAAAAATATTTTTCAAAGATCTATTACCACTGAATCAATTATATTTTCATGTCATACAGGTTTGTTGAAGGATCCAACAATTTTTTGCTATCAACCAATTTCCATCTAGTTACTATAGGGTCAGCAGCGTGATTTGGGCCCCATTTTCCAAGAACACCTCGACCCTTAATGCCAGTTCGACCTTCAGGATTCAATGGTCGGCCATCAGAAATCTTGTAGTCTCCCATATGACTTCTTCTATTGATCAACCCATCCAATTTGTTCCATTGTGGTTTGAAATCGGGATTATCTGAAAATCCACTGAGTAGGGAGTTTTTAAGATTGGGTATTTGATTATTAACCAAGTGGAGGGTCAGCCCATGGTTTATTCAGCAGTACTTGGGAGTTATATTCTGGAGGATCATAGCTATTCCAAGGGAAGCTCCAAGGCACTTGCTCATCAGTAACACTACTCCTTATAACTTTACTGAACGGATACACAGTATTTCTGCACTTTTCATGAAACATTCTCAGAGGTACATTGATTCTTTTCATGTACCAGAGATTCAGAGATATCTAATGATTCTAATAAATAATAAATTAAAATAATAAACAAACCTCATATGAGTGAATCACACAAACTTATGATGAATAATGCTACGCGGGCGGAGTCATATATATGATTATAATCCACGGTAGCGATCGTTTAGCTATTCCGCCAGCTGACAATCATGCGACCTTAGAGTAGTTTATCAATCTTGATTCTCCTACCACTGTCTGTGGTCAACTTATAAACATCTCAAGTGTAACCAAAGAGCTACTATTCTTTGGTGTAACTACTGTAACTAGATAAAAGGGCTTTCACACAGGGTTGATAGTTGCACAATACTTGGTAACAACTAGAGTCACGATGGTATTTGTTTGATAAGAGTTCGGACACAGCTGAACTTTTGTCCTTTTCTATAATATAATGGTTTAGGTGAATAAAAGAATAAGACATATATTCTGCTCTTTGTCTTTTCAATTTCCCTAGTAGTGCCTGATTGTCAGATACAATTTCAGAGGTTATATTTTCTGTCAAATCAATCATAGCCGTAGATGGACAATGGGTATAGGGTACAAACACCCACTTCAATTTATAGTGATACACTTCTAACAGAACAACTGTTAAAAATATAAATGGAAAGAATGCATGTAACAACATTTCAATATTAGAAAATATACACATATGGATGAACTTATAGCTATAATTCCTTATTATATGTGAAACTGTACTCCAGTGAGGAGTATAAAACATGAAGTTATTTATATTAAATTAAAGGTAGATATTCTCAATATACAGGAAGTAACATAAGTACTTTCAAGTGAAGTATTCCTGAGACAATTATAAGAAATAAAGTCTATATAAGCTTTTGTGTCCGGAAATGCTTCATTTCGTAGATACAGAGCCCAGTCAACACACGGACATTCGATGGACATCCATTGGACGTCCATTCAGGATATTTGGGATATCCAGAGAATATCCACTGATATCCGATGTATATCTTATTATGGACGTCCAATGGACGTGCCGAGTGGAAGGAGTTGGACTTCTATAGGATATCCTTCAGGGACATCCATAAGACATTTTTCAGGGATATCCATAAGATATTGTTCACAAATATCCATAGGACATTTTTCAGGGATATCCATAAGATATTGTTCACAAATATCCATGAGATATTTTTCAGGGATATTTACTAAATATCCTTAACAATATAGAACACCATGTATATTATTCCATAATGAATTAGGAACTATTATAACGAATTCAACGGTACCGGATTGGATAGGGTTATTTCAAACGATTACGAAGATATTTGCATTCGAAGTTTTCATATGCTCATTGAGGATGTTGGGAATAGAATTTTAATATGGTTTTCTCTGAATATTGTTAGATTTTCTATAGTTACAAGGAGTTGTTAAACAGTAGACATGTCAGATAGAAAATAAATTTGTCAAACAAAAGTCATTATTTTTGCAATTATTATAATACAATTCCGATAGGTTTCTTGAACCTTACATACATTAGTATTATTCTACATTTGGCGACCGTGACATCGAATATGGAAGCCTATCAAATCAGAAGAGACCAGCTGAGAAAACATATTGACAAAACTTGCATGGATATAAATAACGTTTTGTCACAAGAAAATCCAGCTAAAGATAAGGTCATTGTGCTAATCCGACTTCTAGAAGATAAATGCGATCGACTCTTCAGCATAGATGATAATATTGGACAAGTATTCTTCAGTCAAGAGCTCAGAAAAGAAGAAATTGAGAAAGAGTTAGACGATGTGGAAAGCTACAGAGATAAGATCACCAGCATTCGTTCTAAGTGCGACGCGTTTTTGAAAGATGAGTTTCTCCTAAAGGAAGATCAAGAAAGCTGCTCACAGAGTTCTCATGGAGAAAGAAACAGAAGAAGAAAATTCGTCTTACCAAAGCTGGAGTTGAAGAAATTCAATGGAGATGTGAAGAATTGGTTAGGTTTTTGGGGGCAATTCAAGAAAATCGACGAAGATGAGGATATTGATTTGGATGACAAGTTTCAATACCTACTTCAGGCAACAGAACCGAAATCTTCAGCACGGGAACTTGTCGAAAGTTTTCCTCCAGCAGGTGCTAACTACAAAAAAGCCATTGACCAGTTGAAAACCAGGTTTGCCAAGGACGAATTTCTAATAGAGGTATATGTTAGGGAGTTGTTGCATTTAGTACTCAAGCAAGCAAGCAACACAAAATCAGGTATGACTTTGGCCACATTATATGATAGATTAGAAACGCAATTGAGGGCACTAGAGACATTAGGAGTAACACGGGATAAATATGCAGCGATGCTTTTTCCTCTTGTGGAGTCTGCACTACCAGAAGAGTTACTCAAAGTTTGGGAAAGACATCGAAATGCAAATAAAATCCAACAGGTTGATGACAAAAAAGACTCCAGAAGTAATTATTTATCTCTGTTACTAGAATTTCTGCGTGGTGAGGTAGAGTCGGAGGAGAGGATTCAATTAGCACAAAAGAGTTTCAAGATAGACAAGGAGCAGGTTAAGCAGATGAACAATGAAGGAAAACGACAAAATGGCCCTGAAATGTACACCGCTGCAGCACTTCACTCTACTGGCACTAAAGATGGATTTCAGAGTAAGAAATTTCCAATTTGTATATTTTGCGAAAATTCACATGCTAGTCAGGACTGTTTGAAAGCTCACAATATCTCATTAGAAGATAGGAAAAAACGGATTATTGAGAAAAGAGGCTGTTTTGCATGTCTCAAGAAGGGACATTGTGTGAAACAATGCAGACAATTCATAAAGTGTTTAATTTGCACAAGAAAACACTACCCTTTACTTTGTCCTGATTTGCCTGTTAAAAAAGTTCATTCAAATGCTAGCCAATCGACTGATAGTCAATTGAATGTACGTGAAAAAGATGAAAAACTTATGACGATAGAGCAAAGTTTGATTAGTAATTACACGTCCCAAATTTTATTACAAACAATTATTTTGAAACTAGTCAATAAAGACGAGGTTAAAATTATTAGGGCTCTATTAGACTCTGGGTCTCAGAAATCATATATTTTATCAAACTCTGCCAGAGAATTGGGATTCGAAAAGATTTCTGAAGAAAATATTATACAGGGTGTTTTTGGAGGTCAACAGTCACCACCGAAAGTACATAATAAATATGATATCACCATTCGAAGTTTGGACAATCAGTTTCAATGTTCACTATCAGTTTTGGACCAGCCAAAAATTTGTAATTCACTTCCGAAACTTGAAGATGCCAGCATAGTCAATATACTTAGAACTAAAGGCATTTTGATCACAGATTGTTGCGAAGACACTCCTATAGAAATTGAGTTGTTGTTGGGAGCTGAAATCTTCGGTAGATTACTCACTGGTTGTACCGAAAATATAGACAATAGTTTAGTGGCAATAGAAACACATCTAGGTTGGACAATAATGGGAAAGTATCAGAAAAATAACAGTTTTCACATATTCTCTGGATTCACTGATTTTTCCATTCCTGATTTGTGGGAACTTGACAGAATAGGTATCAAGGAACCAGCTGATAGTCAGAAGTTAGATTCGCTCGGAGATAGTACGATGAAGTTTTTTAAAGATACTATTTTTTTCAATGGGGAAAATAGATATGAAGTCAATTTACCATGGACTGAGGGTCACCCCCATATTGATAATAATTTTAGTATTGCACACAAACGGTTATTATCAAATACGAATAAATTGATCTCTATGAAAAAATTCGAAGACTATCAGAATGTGTTTTTAGAATGGGAAGAGTTAGGAATCATAGAAGAGGTTGGAGAAAAAACGGAGGGTTTATCTGTACATTATCTTCCACATCATGCAGTGATCAAAGAATCTAGTGCCACTACAAAGATTCGACCTGTATTCGATGCTTCGTGTAGGGATGTCAATGGAGTTTGTTTGAATGGCTGTTTAGAGAAGGGTCCCAATATGATTGAGTTAATCCCTCCATTGATACTGAAATTTCGAATAGGTGTTTTAGGAGTGACGGCAGATATAGAAAAGGCTTTTCTACAAATCAGTATCAATCCTAACGATAGAGATTTTCTCAGATTTTTGTGGTGGAATAATTTAGCAGAGAAGCAGTTGAAGATTTATCGACATTGCAGAGTGGTATTTGGAGTCAGACCCAGTCCATTCTTGTTAGCAGCGACGTTGGCACTTCATTTAGATAAGGTTCCGGACGAGTATAGCGCGACTGCAGATAGACTGAAAAACTCTTTTTATGTAGATAATTGCATCACAAGTCTCAATAGCAAAAGGGATCTAGATATCTTCATGAAACAATCCAAATATCTTCTTTCGTCCGCAAATTTCAATCTCAGGGGATGGATACATAATTTTGTGGATGATGAACATAACATTCACACTGAGAATGGTGGAAAAACTGTTTCTGTCCTCGGATTGATTTGGAATTATGAGTTAGATACTCTTCATTGTGATATAGGGATACTTGATCTTGATGGAATTCCTAGAACGAAAAGGGGATTATTATCAATGGCGCAAAAGGTTTTTGATCCAATCGGTTTCACGAGTCCAACAACATTGATTCCAAAGCTATTGCTTCAAGAAACTTGGAAATTAAAAATTGATTGGGACAGTCCTCTGCCAGAAAATATCATCAAGCCTTTCGATAAATGGCTGAGAGAACTTCATTTCGTCAGTTTATGCAGAATTTTGAGACCATTCCGTGAATTTTATAATCTGCAAGACACTGATAATTCCTCCATACACGTATTTTGTGATGCGAGTATGTCGGCCTATGCTAGCTGTATATTTTTGAGAACAGAGATAGACGGAAATCCTTCAGTAACCCTTATTCAGGCTAAGTCAAGGGTGGCTCCTAAGAATATCACTATACCAAGGCTCGAGTTATTAGCTACAGTTATCGGAGTAAGATTGTGTAAAATGGTAAAGGACATTGACGTTTTCAGAAACATGGAAACTCATTATTGGAGTGATTCCATGGTAGCATTAGTTTGGATCAAAACGAAAGAAAATTGGAATACTTTTGTAGGAAATAGGGTGAAGGAAGTTAGGTCTTGCAGTGAAATTAGTCAATGGCATCATGTACCAGGGGTCATAAATCCAGCGGACATTTGTTCCAGGGGATGCAATGGAAAGATTTTACTCGAGAAGCAATGGTGGAAAGGTCCAGAATGGTTGATGCTAGGAGGGGATAGTTGGCCATGCAGTGAAATTATTTGTAGTGAGGAGGAAGTTAACAAAGAGAAGAAGAAGTCTGTTGTTTCTTATATCGTATCTGGGCAAAGTAACCTTACTGCTGATTACAATTATTTTTCGAATTATAACAGGATAACGAGAATGATTGCGTGGATATTTCGTTTCTGTTCTAACTGCAAGAATAAAAGTGACGACTTTATGGGTGATCTTGAAACTGATGAGATTTATCGAGCTGAAAATTACCTTCTCAGAATGGTCCAACAAGAGAGTTTTGGGTGGAATCCTGCTTTGTTGAAAAACTTACAAGTTTTTAAAGATGAATTTGGTCTTATAAGATTAGAAACTAGATTAGTTATGGGTGAAGCTACTGACGAATATAAATACCCCATAGTTCTTCCATATAATAATGAAATTGTTAGAAAACTCATCGAACAATATCATCGTATTAATTGCCATGCTGGAGTACAAACAATGTTAATACTTCTGAGAGAAAAATTCTGGATTTTACGGGGGAGAAGATTTGTGAGAGAAATAGTAAGAAAATGCATGAAATGTAAAAGATTTTGCAGTAAAGGTGTAGTTCCTCCATTTGCTCCACTTCCGATCGATAGGATACGATGTAGTACAGCATTTTCAGTTACAGGAATAGATCTTGCCGGTCCACTTTATCTAAAAAGGGGTAATAATAAAGTGTGGATTGTTTTATTCACATGCGCTGTATACCGAGCAGTTCATTTAGAACTGGTGAATTCATTGTCAACAGACTCGTTCCTCATGTCTTTAAGGAGATTCATCTCGAGAAGAGGTCGTATATCCGTGATATATTCTGACAATGGTAGTAATTTTATTGGAGCTCATAATTTACTCAAGAACATAAATTGGAATGAAGTCATCAAATATTCTACTTCAAAACAAGTCAAGTGGTATTTCAATCCACCAACCGCCTCGTGGTGGGGAGGATGGTGGGAAAGGATTGTGAGAATTTTGAAAGATTTACTGCGTAGAAATCTGGGAAAAGCTTTGGTTACTCATGAGGAATTGGAAACTTTACTTTGTGATTGTGAAGCAGTGATAAATTCAAGACCTCTAACATATTTATCAGAAGAAAATAACGATTTTAAACCTCTAACTCCGTCAATGTTCATTAGTGATCAAAATATAACAGAAACACCCGATTTAGACAACATCGACAGAAAACATCTCGTAAGGCGCTTGAGATACCTTCAGAAGATACGAGAATCTCTAAGAACTCGATTTAGGAAGGAGTACTTGGCAGAACTGGTTAATACTGGTCATAGGAAATGTGGAACTCTGAAAATCGGAGACATCGTTTTAATTGGTTCAGATGCAACTAAGAGAATCAATTGGCCACTTGGTAAAATTGAAGAAATATATCCGGGGAAAGATAATATTTGTAGAGTTGCAAGAGTGAAGACTAAAAACGGAGAATTCGTCAGACCATTTCAACGTCTATTCCCATTGGAGATATCATCCGCAGAAAATGATGAGAATTTCATGGATAAATTCAATAGAACGACACCTTATGAAGAAGAGTTAGATAGAAGAAAGCAGACGATAGTTCAAGCAGAAATTGGTGAGGATGAAGAGCGTGAAGAACCTGAAAATGAGAAGAAATTGGAAGAACCAGTGTTCACAAGAAGTGGTAGAAGAATCAAAATACCAGATCGTTTTAAATTTTGATTTCGGGGGGAGTATGTTGGGAATAGAATTTTAATATGGTTTTCTCTGAATATTGTTAGATTTTCTATAGTTACAAGGAGTTGTTAAACAGTAGACATGTCAGATAGAAAATAAATTTGTCAAACAAAAGTCATTATTTTTGCAATTATTATAATACAATTCCGATAGGTTTCTTGAACCTTACATACATTAGTATTATTCTACAGAGGATATGGAAATGTGAATATCTCTCTAATCGTTTGTAGAAATCCTATCAAACACAGTATCGTTGAATTCGTTATGATAATCCTTAACCGATTATGGAATAAAATACAGGGTGTCCCGTTTGAAAATGTCATCCTCGGTTAAACCAAAAGGGCGGTAAAGCAAGTAGATATGTCGAATAATATAAAATGAACTATAATTCATGACCCCAATTGACGTTTTACTACCTACAATAATGAAAAAGTTATAGGAGTGAACCACCTTAAGCTTTAGCTCATACCTCATGAAAGAATTCAATTTACCATGACTTTCGACATGGATGCATTTTTAGACCAATCAGAACGATTCTAGCCATGGAGGTTAATTCGAATTGAATTCAATCTTTTGAGAGATAAATAGAGGAGGCGAGGTGGCCGGATTTGAATCGCGTTATCCCTAGCGCAACAATGAAGCTATTTTCCGAAATGCTGTTAAGGTGAATTCAAGAATTAGATTCACTTAGATTTTTCCATCTTTCTTTTGGAAAATTTGTCATTCACGCGAATGCCATATTGATTTATATTTTATTGCTTCAGAATATTTTATTATTATCCATTGGGAAAATACCTACCCAGTTTTTAATTCAGGGATGCGAATATATCTTCTTATGGATCTCCATCTCAATCCCAAGGAAAAAAATGGAGATACAAGTTATTTCTGAAAAATCATATTTTTGTGCGAAAATGTTGAAGAACAAAAGTTATTTTGACATAAATATGATTTTATGTTTTCTTTGGATATCTTATGGCTATCCATAAGATATCTTCTGATGGATATCCGCTATAAATCCATGGATGAATATCTCATGGATGTCCATCTGAAGACCACAAAAAAGTAAATATATGAGAGCTATTTTCGAGTGATTGTATATTTTTGTACGAAAACATTGAACAACAGAGAAAAATTCCAAACTGTGGTGTTGTTATTTATATGAATTCATATTTGCATCGGATATCTTAATTGTGGCTATAAACATATTATACCTACATAACAATAGTTATATGATGGAAAACTACCTTTGAATTTCTAATAAACATGTGATTTGCATGTGATATTTGTGATGATTCGTATTGTTTTGAACCATTCTCAATTAACAATTTTTGTTCGCTAAACGAACATCTTATGGACGTCCATAGGTGATCCGCATCAGAATATCCATTTGATATCCTCTGACGGATATCCTATGGATATCCATTTCATGTCCCAGGATATCCCGACCTGAAATGGACTTGAGAAGGATATCCATAGGATATCCTGTGTTATCTGGGAGTGCTGAAATAAAGTGAACGAATCATTTTTCGATAAACATTTGATAGGAAAAAAGTAGTTTATTTTGACGAGACTTACCAAATACTTGGTTTTGTAAAGTTCTCAGCAACTCCACTTAGCGCCCTAGGAGCTAATAAGTAACATGGATCGATATAGAAAATATCTCCAAAACATCAATCTCCAGCGTAATTAAGGCCCTCATAATAATTTCCTTGATACATAAATAACTATTCACTTTCCACTGTTAAATTTTAAATTTGGTCGGCACCAAAAACGCCATTCAATAATATATCACTCTGATGTAGTTTTCTTGCTTTTCTTAGTTTCGTTTTCAAATTCTCAATTTCATTTTGTAATTTCGCGATCATTTCCTCTTTTCTATGATCATTTCGTTTTGTATTTTGTGTGATGATAATAATGGAATTTTGTTCTCGAAATCGCTTGCTTTGTAAATTGATGGAACAGCAGATTCTCACAAACAGATTTTGAAATCTTCTGTTTGAAGATGGGCCTAAAATATAGTTTCATTCTAATCAGATGCTGTTATAAAAAGTGAATTTTAATGAGTAACTCACAAATTTCGCTCGTCTTTCTTCAAATTGATTTTTTTGCACCCAGCCCATTTCATATCTTCCTTCCATAAGCGAATGGTTGATATTTGTTTCGGAAAATTGAATAAATGATATCCATTTTCTTCAGAATTGGCACAATTTATTACACAGCAAGTAATTTCCATAACTGCTTTCATCTCGAATGTATAATTATGAAATTTTATTTCAATTTTGACGTTTATAAAATGTATTGTCAAATTCAAACAATTTTGAATGAAAAAGCGCGGGACGACTGCTCTTGTCACAATGCAAGGTGTGAAACTTAATAAATCTAAACATTCAAAAACCCTAACCGTTGTCATTTCTGTGTCCGAACTCTCATCAAACTAATAACATCCAGTGACTCTAGTTTTGAGTTCATTGCTCTAGTAACAACAATGTCGTGCCAAAACTGCACATCGCACATCGAAAAATACTAGTAACTTTCTAAATGGGCGAACCGCGTTATCGATTTCAGTTGGCAAAACTGTACACCGATGCCAGATTTATTTGACATGAATTTTCATTTTATTCTGACCCTGAAATCATGTGTCAAATGTCAATATGTTCTCTAGAGATGTTCTCTACCAAGGATCATCCTTTATCTTTATAGAAGTTACAGTCAAAACTAGATGTCAGAAGTGCGGAGTGCCGTCGCCCGTCTTCATAAATAAACAAATACAAAGAAACAACAACAAAAACATTCATTTAACAATTCAAACAATCGGCCGACAACAATAAAAATGCTTGTGCCAACCATATTTTTTGTGATTTGAAAGATTTTCACAGTAAAGAGTAAAGTAAAAATACATAAAATTGTACAATTTAATATTTTCAGCATTCCCTTATAGGGAAACTTGGGAAATAATAAACACCCCAACATGGATTGGAATTATGATGAGCCAGATCAGTCTCTCCACTGGCCATCAATTGAATCACCTAGAGATGTGTTAGAGATGAACAATGAAAACCTGGTGTTCCAACAAAATGATTTGTTTCCATCAGCATTTCCTGTGATGGCTGATATTCGAAGACAAGGAAAACTGTGTGATGTAGTATTGAAAGTAATTATCTCATTATCTTTTTAGTTAATATTTCTACTGCACAATAACAAAGATAAATCAATCTCAAATGAGTGCTAGAGAAGTGGCATGTTTCTCCACTAGAAATAGGTAGATATTTTGTCTAAAAACCTCAAAAAATTTCAAGTGGGATGTACCCAAATATGAGTCTGAACAGGAATTATCCCAAGAAGAATCCATGGAAAATATGAGACTTCATTCAGCACTATCAATTTAAACCTCTGCTTAACAGAAATTCACTTATGGTGTTCCTGTACATTTGATGAAATATTTGTTCCTGCTCTCGAAAATTTTTATGTTGGCCAATTGTCATCCTTGGGAAATGCATCCAATGTATAGCTGTATAGTAAAAATAGTGGATATACTTATATGGAGGTATGCTGGATTTATCAACTCAACAAAACTAACAATTAACAATTAAATTAAGAATCTGAGAGCTGATTTGTAGAATAACTTCAATAGACCAATCAACTCCCAAAGTTTTGCACTCCATAATAGTTGATGTTGGCCAAAATAACTAATAACTTATTGCCATTTAGTACAGAAGCTTTTTCCAGAGATTTTTCCATATCCTCCAAGATGTCATTAAGTTTAGAGCACTATCCTCAATTGACTGAATTATATACCTACCCAACTATGATGAGACACAAATACAATACAACAAATTAACCAAATTAATAAAAGAAATCCAAAAATACAAGGTGAAACCAGATATGACAGTAAAGGGAAATATATTATGGAACTTTCCTCAGTCATCTACCTATACCAAAACTCATTTTTAATCAGGGATGGACCGATACCGATATTTATATTGGCCTATCGGTGATATCGGCCTCATTGACCGATTATCGTATCGGCCGATATCAAAAACCGATAGACCCATAGACCGATATATTTTTTTATTGGGAAAAAAATCAATTTCAAAAATGAATGAAAAAAATACACTTCCATCAAAAATATATCTTTATTACCAATAAAAAGTATGTGAGGTAAAATCAACTAAATTATTTGACTAGTAATTGAAAATTAATAAAATAAAACCCTATGCGGATTGCAACTGTAAGGTGAAATTATTTCACCTTACTAAAATACAAAAGAACTGATTAACACTGATAATTTAGTTTTGGTAGGTTGTGATGCAAAAACAATAAGCTTTCTGCCCTATCAGGAGTTAACCTGCTACTGTTTGCATCATAAATATTACCAGCTTCAGAGAAAACTTGTTAACGGCCGATAGACCGATAAATCGGTATATCGGTATTTGAAATATGGGTATCGGCCGATTATCGGTATCGGCTAAAATTTCTATATCGGTCGATCCCTAATTTGGATACACTTAATATTTTGGAAGTTATGACTTGTCTAATAAAATCGTTGACAGCTGGTATTTGGACTCTGAGAATATTATTGCATCCAAATTCCATAGAAGTTTTAGGGTATTCAATTAAAAAAGATTTTTTTTGTGATGGGAAAAAAGTTTGACATTTCATTTCAGTTGACAGGTAAGTAGGGATTGACCGATATAAAAATTTTAGCCGATACCGATAATCGGCCGATACCGATATTTCAAATAACGATATACCGGTATATCGGTCTATTGGCCGTTAACAAGTTTTCTCTGGAGCTGGTAATATTTATGATGCAAAACGTAGCAGGCTAACTCCTGATAGGGCAGAAAGCTTATTGTTTTTGCATCACAACCTACCAAAACTAAATTATCAGTATTAATCAGTTATTTTTGTATTTTAGTAAGGTGAAATAATTTTAATAGGGTTTCATTTTATTAATTTTTAATTACTAGTCAAAGAATTTAGTTGATTTTACATTACATACTTTTTATTGGTAATAAAGATATATTTTTGATGGAAGTGTAATTTTTTCATTCATTTTTCAAATTGATTTTTTTTTTATATATCGGTCTATCGGTCTATCGGTTTTTGATATCGGCCGATACGATAATCGGCCAATGAGGCCGATATCACCGATAGGCCGATATAAATATCGGTATCGGTCGATCCCTACAGGTAAGTAAATGTCACGTTTCATTAATTACTTTTTTCCCATGGATATATATTATATAATAGGTACACTGTTGATGGCTTTTGTTGTGCTAGCCTAAAAATAAGCCAATAACACCATCTCTCAGAAAAAAATGCACATCCTTTTATCTTCCATTCCATGTGGTTACATAAATTATTAAACAACCAGTTAGTAAGCTAGCAATTTTTAAAAATCAAATCACAGAATTAGACTGACATATTTGATTATTTCAAAAGAATGATTAAGATGCCTGCAATGCAGGTGGAATTCCTGTTGAAAACTTCAAATTTCACATTGATCATTTTCTGATTATAATATAATGTAATATCTTCTCAATATTGATTTGTCTTTTTTCCTGTCACAGAAAAAAATAGTGTATTTTACACTATGGTACAGTACCTTTAAACTCAGTCTTATACAGGGTGTCCCATTGGGAAACGGAAAAACTTCAACAGTGGGTAGAGCTCATCAAGGTGGTTCTGAATATACCATATTTGTATAGGGTCTCGCGAGTTTTATATCCGAGATATAGGGTGTTTCATCAATTTTGTTCAATTCTTTGTGAGGACATAACTTACAAACCACCCAGTATATATTTGGAATTTGGTACACAATTTCGCCTTCTACCAAAGCGACTCACCTATCAGCCACGAGAAAAATTCTGGACCGGATCAACGAAAATCGATCATATATCTGGACCCCAAAAATATCACCCGGTATTTTCGAATTTCCAAAATCCGCTCACATATTGGGAAAGTGCATGAAAATCTGAATCGTAGTATGAACTTTCCATTTTTCCGCAAGCTATTTCACTAGGTAATTTCTGATTTTGAATTTGAGGTTTCATGCATTTGGATAGGTAATAATGAAATGTTTTGAGTTTTCCCAATTGAATAACAAAAACTATCACGAATCACCCAGTATATTCTCTTGTAATTTGGTACATAAGTTCTCCTTCTTCTACCTCAGCGACTCACCTATCAGTCACGATGAAAATCCAGGTCCGGATTAACGAAAAATTATGATCTTCTGGGCCCGAAAAAGAACACCCAGTATTTTCGAATTTCCAAAATCCGATTCCATATTTGGAAAGTTCACAAAGAGATGAATCGAATTGTGTACATTTCAATATCCCGCATGCTCTTTCACTAATTAATTTCTTATTCTGAAAACTCAAAACTATCCATCTTACCTCGATTTCTACCTATCCAAATGCATAGAACATCAAATTCAAAATCAGAAATTAAGTAGTGAAATAGCATTCGTATGAAAACAAAGAGTAGACAATCCGAATGTGCAATTTTCAAATATGTATGCATATTATGGAAATTCGAAAATACAGGGTGTTTGGGGCCCAGAAATATAATCAATTTTCGTTAATTCGGACCTAGATTTTTCTCGTGAATAATAGGTGAAGGGCTTGGGTAGATCAAGGAGAACACGTGTACCAAATTCCAAAAAAATATACCGGGTGGTTCGTTCGATTCGATTGGGAAAACTAAAAAGATATTAACGGTTGAGTTTAAAAACAGCTTAGGCTGACACTCCGCCCTTTCACCAATAATTATTGTAATATCTAATCTCCACTTGGATCCTTGTTTGTATGTACTTTGGTGAATAAAGACGTATTATTATTATTATTATTATTATTATATTATGTTTCCCTATCCAATTGCATAAAACCTCGAATTCAAAATCAGAAATTCCTTTGTGAAATTGCATGTGGGAAAATGAAAGCACATCATTCGGTTCAGCTTTTTGTGCACTTTCCAAATGTGTAAGCGAATTTTGAGAATTCGAAAATACAGGGTGTTCTTTTTGGGATCCAGAAATATGATCAATTTTCGTTAATCCGGACCTAGATTTTTCTCGTGGATGATAGGTGAGGCGCTTTGGTAGAATAAGGATCACTCGTGTACCAAAGTCCAAAAGAATATACTGGGTAGTTCGTGATAATAATTGTTGTTATTCGATTGGAAAAACTCAAAACATATTATTTTTACCTATCCAAATGCATAAAGCCTCGAATTCAAAATCAGAAATTCCTTAGTGAAATTGCATGCGGGAAAATGACAAGTAAACCATTCGGTTCAGCTTTTTGTGCACTTTCCAAATATGTAAGCGGATTTTGAGAATTCGAAAATACAGGGTGTTCTTTTTGATATCCAGATCAACTTTTGTTAATCCGGACCTGGATTTTTTTCGTGACTGATGGGTGAGTCGCTTTGGTAGAAAAAGAAGGAATTTTGTACCAAATTGCGAAAGAATATACTAAGTGGTTCGTAAGTAATGTCCTCACAAGGAATTGGTCAAAATTGAAAAAACACACTATATCTCGGATATAAAACTTGTGAGACCCTACAAATATGGTATATTCAGAACCACCTTGATGAGCTCTACCCACCGTTGAAGTATTTCCGTTTCCCAATGGGACACCCTGTATAATTATTAAGTATTGATTGTGTTCATATAAATCATTAATTCTCTTTTGATAGATTCATAACTATGGTCTTGTTTTTGCAATTTAGGTCTTAGATTAAAGAAACATATTTCTTAAAAGCCAACTTTTCCTCATTTTATTTTGACATCTTCAGGGCACTGTGAGATAAAAAGGTCATTGCAAATTTATAGATAGGACTATGGAAAATACATAAACAGGGTAACTCACGGTCGATGGTACAAGACGTTTATGGAGAACGGAACATAGGATCATTCTGAAATTTTGGTTACTCACGTAGTTGCTCTTGGTCTATCGAACTAAAATATTTTCAGCTCTGCACTCTGAATTCTGCACGACCCTGTATTTCTTTCAATTAAATGTCAGTAGATAGTTAATCGAAAGTTGAGATAGGGACATGTAAGCCGTTTCGACCAATAATGAATAGTTTCGACAAAAAAAATCCTAAAGTTGAAAAATGACGATTTTTCACACCCTATATCTCTGTAATCATTTCCGCTAGACCCCAAGTGTGTTACATCGATGAAATCAGCTCTTCAGAGTGAATCTGAAAATGCAATAAAATACAGGGTGTTCCATTCAAAATAACAAAGTTGTTGCTACTTTTCGATAGAAGCGGCAACGCTGCAGAGCTGAAAATATTTTCTATCAATAGACCAAGAGCAACTACGTGAGTAATCAAAATTTCAGGATGATCCTATGTCCCGTTCTCCATAAACGTCTAACGTACCGTACCATCGACCGTGAGTTACCCTGTATACAAAAATATTTATACTGAACAAGGTTGATGTGACTAACATCATAGGATTACATAGAAAAAAAATATTTCCACTTACATAAGAATAGTTTTCCATCTTGAACAAATGGTGATGAACCATAACAGGTTTCTGTTTTGACAGATGTACATATGGAAATGAGCTTCAAACAACAAACACAACACTGGAACATGTTTAAAATTTGAATAAAATAAGAATAAGTAATGCTCATCTGTTGAATTTTCAAAGTGGAACTGATTGAAAAAGTAAGAGAAATAAGAAACAATAAACAGAAAAGAGGATTCATAAGTTTTTTTTGTTTCATTCTTCTTATCAGATTGAAATACGCGATGTTTTAGTTTTCTAGATCTTTTCTGTGGTTGACCATATTTCATTATGATAACCATTTCAGAGAAATTTCTTTTGAACAGAAAATACTCATAACCTAATATTTTCATGCTTTGGAATTCAAATCGATATTTGGTTGATATACAATGTTCAACCAATGATGTGGGTTTTTTTTATTGCTAACTCATTTTTCATGTCTCTCTCATGTTCTTTAAGGCGTGTTTTCAAGTATGTTTTGGTGTGACCTACATAACTTTTCTCACAGTGCCTGAACATGTCAAAATAAAGAATTATAGTTTTCTTAAATCCAAGCCTAAATCCCAAAAACAACACCACAGTAATCTTTCAAAAGGTCTCAAAAAAATTGAAATTCATAACTACCTTCATCTTATCTTTGTTTTTGAAGAAATTCGGTAAGTTTGAAAACATTTGGATATTGATATATTTGATTGTTTGCCCTGGTATGGAATTTATTCAAATGCATTTTTTCAATCTTGAAATTATGCCAAAGTCATCATTCATCAAACTACTTTACATTTCTAACCAAAGTTTTTCCGCACTTTTACCGAACAATTCTATATTAAATTTGATTGCTACTGGCCCAGCCATGAAACGTCTTTGACATTCAATATAGGCAGTATAGGCAGTATAGGCAAGAGTTGCAATAGAACGTTCCAATTTGAGACACGAATAGAAAATGACTTCTCTCAGTAAATGTTTTTGGAATTTATAAACAAATTTAGGCTATGTTCAGCGATGAATTCGAAAAAATGTGAATTTTGTCATGTGTAGCAAGTCACTCCAACCGACTAGGGCGTTTTCCATCTCTTTTGAAGCAAATCTTTACTCCCAAGGCCCAAGTATACTATACAGCGAGGACGTAAAAAGTCCTCCCCCTCCCATTAACTTTTGAACGAAACAAGCTCGCGAGGTCGAGTAAAATTCAGGTAAAAAAGGTACCGATTTTACAACTTTTTGGCATGAAAATGATTGTGGTCACGTGGCCTAGTGTCAAAAAAGGGGCACCATCAACTTTTTTTTCACAAATGTGAAGTCACTTGACACCTGGTTTTGAAGACGGTAAATATTTCGAGCAATTTCGAGCACTTCTTACTTAAAATTTTGTTGCAATAGGCAGGTGGATTAATTTTTTTGTTCATTACATAGAATAATCACTCGAATACTTTTCAATTTCATATTATTTAAGAATTTTTCGGAACATCAGAAATATCAGTTATTCAATAATTCATAAATTCTCAATTAAGTATTGGTAGGTAATGTTTCTAGTTTGCAACAAAAATGCAATGGTCTCAAAATGTTCCCTAATGATTTGTGGCTTATTGCTTATAATAAATTTGTGTGAATAATAATTATATTTATTCACACTTGAGGACATTCGAATCGGTGAACGTGACAACCCCGCGCACGACTTGTGGGCGTGGTCTTGTCAATTCTCAGCATTCAGCTCGATGTTGCCAAGTCTCCAACATTCACACGATATTTTGTTATTCGCGAAAATCAAGAACCAATAGATGGCTCTATTATATGTCAAATCAACGTCAAATTTCCAACTGAGTATGAACAACAAAAACATTGCCGTATGCACTCATTGCAAATTGGTTATTTCCAAATCATTTTGCAAAATAGTGAATAATAAGTTGACTTCTTGAAATACGTACAAGGTTTCCAGTATGGAAAAAATTACTTTTTGTGCAGAGAAATTGCCATTTTGATGTGGACAATGGTGGTATTCATCATTGATATCACACTACAATCCCACAGTTTTCAAACATATGGAATGATCGGAATGGTCCACTCAACACTTGCATGGACTGGAATGGAACCATACAAACAATCAGCTATTACAACAATATGGTATAGGTATGAAGAAATAATTGAATTCATCAAGAAATGTCACTGGGTTTTATGAAGGAGATGGAATTCTAGTGAAGGGGTTGGGAAAGAGAATATGGTTGGAGAGGCTGCTCAGAATGAACAATATCATCGATTTACATAAACAAGGATCTCCAGCAATCGAGGACTTGAAGTTATTCTCAAGATCGAATCATTGCAACCAACATTTATACAATGATTCTAATTGTGCTTCAGAAAATGTATATTATATTATTATAAGGTAGGTACTGGTTTCTTCATTGTAAACAATAAAAGTTCATGCAATAATTCAAGTTTTTTCATCAGGGAGAAATGAGGTTCTGGAATATGCACTTCAACAAATGAATTATTTTCAAATAAAACACATACTTATGAAATTCAAAACAATGGTCGCCATATTTGTTGTTCATACTCGCAAGACTTGTACAGTTAGCCACCAGAGGCCGCAAACTTCGTGATTTTCGCGAATGGAGAATGAGAAATATGTGGACATGGTGTTGCTTGAAAAAAAAAAGTCAAGAATGACCTATAATATCATGTGTTCATCCTATTATGTTTTATTCAACGACAAGACTCGTTACATATTCTTGATTACTTCATTATAAATGGTGACTTGACAACCTTGCTGCGTGAGTGGGAATGGAATATTATCTGACCAATAACGAAACAACATAAAAGCTGACGTTACCATTTATTCGACGTATCGCCAAATGGCGGCCATGACGGTAGTTTGTAATGAGCTCTAAAATTCATTCATTATTTGCATAAGAAAACTGTGAGAAGTGTTGCAAAAATTAATCTAGGTCCCTAAGGACATAGAGATGGAAATTATTCATTATCAGTCCACTCGCCCATTGAACGTTATTTTGGTTTTGTTATTCATTTTTGAGATATTTAAAGCAAACTTCTAACACTGGTCAATTTGAAACGGCTTGGCCGATTTTCACAAACGAAGCAGTGTAGGATAGAGAATCGAAAAGCCTTCAAAACCAGGTACCATATGTGACCCCCCCTTTACATTTGTAAAAAAAAAGTTGATGTAGACCTTTTTACACTAGACCACGTAACCACAACCATTTTCAAGCCAAAGAATAGTAAAAGAGTTACATTTTTACCTGAATTTTACCCGACCTCGCTAGCTCGTTTCATTCAAAACTTGAAGGGGAGAGGGGGATGACTTTTTAGGTCCGCACTGTATATTATAATTCTAGGTTGATGGCCAACATTTCAGTGCTCACAAGATAGTCCTAGCTTCCACCATTCCATATTTCCATGCCATGTTCATGAACGACATGGTAGAATCACGGAACAAGGAGATCGAAATCAAATGCATCGATGCCACGTAACGTTTACACACTCAGTATGAGAAGTACATGAATGACTAACTTGTATTTTTTTTCAGTGCTCTTGAAGCCCTTATCAATTTTGCGTATTCGGGAAAAGTATCGTTGGATAAGAATAATGTGCAAAGTATCATGATCGGAGCATCTTTTTTGCAGTTGAACAAAGTGCGTGATGCATGCGCGAATTACCTGCTCCAAAGGTAATATGAATTATGAATTAATCAACGATATCATTCGATCCTTTTCACAGGCCTATTCAGTAAAAAAGTTGTTATTTTACGAGTCGTCAGATAACAACTATCGTTATCCTAATAAGTAACGACAATTCGAACGACTTGATGAAAAAATGCATTCTATAAGATATGTCGTTGAAATATTCGGAAATTAACAAGAAGTATATATTTTCAGAATAGATAGTATGACATAATGTGACGTTATTTGTGTTGAATTGACAAATCTTTATGTATATAATAAAGGCTATATTCCGAATTCAACTGGTCAGTACTGTCAGTAGATAATAATAATAATAATAATAATTTTTATTTTCCAATGGACACGATATATATGTATAGGAATAGTCAAAAAATAGTCAAATATACCTGACAGAGGCACTAATGAATATAGGAAGTGATAAAATATTGTAGAACATAATATAAAGGAGCAAGCAATACACAAAGATATACAATAAAGAGTAAGATACAAAAATTATAAGTACAGGGTGATTCATCATAAATGTCCCCTCCAGCTCAGTTATTTTTAAACCGATTTCAAAATTTGAAATATCATCTTGAATGATTTTCGATAAAGCTTTTTTCCGCTACATCAGAAAATACAGGGTGCTCGGAACAAACGATCTACAGGGTACTATTTGATTTTTTTATATGGAACACCCTATTTTTCATTTTATTTTTAGATTCTACTTGAAGAGCTGATTTAGTCCATGTATCACACTTGGGGTCTAGCGGGAATGATTACAGAGATATAGGGTGTTCAAAATCGAGATTTTTCAACTTTAGGATTTTTTTGAGACGAAACTATTCATCATCGGTCAAAACGGCTTTCATGTCCATATCTTAACTCTTGATTTACTATCTACTGACATTTAATAATTGGAACAGATACAGGGTGATCAGAATTCTGAATCTTGAACCACCCTGTAAATGTTCCAATTAAATGTTAGTAGACAGTAAATCAAAAGTTAAGATGGAAACATAGAAGCCGTTTCGACCAATAATGAATAGTTTCATGACAAAAAAATCCTAAAGTTGAAAAATCTCGATTTTGAACACCCTATATCTCTGTAATCATTCCCGCTAGACCCCAAGTGTAATATATTGATGGAATCAGCTCTTCAGGAAGAATATAAAAATACAATGAAATACAGGGTGTTCCATTTGAAAAAATCAAGTAGTACTCTGTAGATCATTTGTTCCGAGCACCCTGTATTTTCTGATGCAACGGGAAAAAAAATCTGAAAAATCATTTTAGATTATTCTTCAAATTTTTAAATCGGTTCAAAGCTAAGTGAGCTAGAGGGGGAGGACATTCATGGTGAATCACCCTGTACATAGTGGTTGAGATGAACTAACATGAATAAAATGAAAACACTAACCCTGTACATGTGGAGCAAAATACTCCTCTAATGTATAGGGACATATTTCAATGAGGAAATATTTTAACCTATATTTGAAACTATTCAAGCTCACAATATTGTTGACCTCACGCGGGAGATGATTGAATACTCTCAGTCCTAAGTATAACGGAGAGTTGGAACTCACCTTGTATTTGACGTATGGAACATGGAATTCGTCATTACGCCTAGTTTTAATATTATGAATATTTTGATTTCGAGAAAAATCATTCTTATTATCGAAGACATTTATTTTTGGGAAACAGTTTTCTACAAGAATGTGTTCTTGGTACCTTTGCTATAATTCTGAGGACCTTTTTTTGTGCAATAAACACATCCTGTGATAATGTGGATCCACCCCAAAGAAGAATACCATAACGTATTCTCGAAGCTACCTGAGCATGATACTACATCATCAATTGTTCTTCAAGCAATACTCCACGCAGATGTCGAAACATATAGCAGAATGAGTTCAGCTTTAAAATAATATTATTGCAGTGAAATTTCCAACTCAGACATTCATCAATTGTTAATCCTGAAAAAACCGCTTTATCCACTGACTCTGCTGAAAAGCTGTGTTCCGAAATATAAAATTAAAAATACAGTTCTGTAATTCCGAACACGTTTTCATCAGTAATCAGCAGCAGTTGATCAGCTGGTGAAATTTGTCAGTTGTCATTGATCTGGCAGATGCTCCTGCTTGAGCTAAATAAATAACAGGCATTTTCTGATATCAAAATGATATTATTAATGTATTATCGATAAGCCAAGACTTGATGTTTGAAAAACAACGGAAATGAATGTGCCATTCCTTTCCCCTCAAAAATAATGACAGTTCCCTGAAGCCACACTACCTTTTGATAGTCAGCAATTTCAGCAGAATGTTGAGTCGAAATATTTGGAATGAATAGTGGCTATATTCCGAATTCAACTGGTCAGTACTGTCAGTAGATCCACTGAATCTGCTGAAAATCTGTGTTCCGAAATATAAAATCAAAAAAACAGTGCTGTAATTCTGGACACGTTTTCACGGTTTTCATCAGTAGTCAGCGTCAGCAGCAGTTGATCAGCTGGTGAAATTTGTCAGTCTGTAGTTTCTCGTTTATCTGGACTAGATATTTAATATTTAATATTTAAAATGGAAGAGAAATCGATTCTTGTAGCCTCCATAGTTTCTACGATTATTGACTATGACGATTCAAGTTCGAGTGATGAAGAATACTTGGACATTTTGTTGCCATTCATTTTTCATGATGCACCAGATTGGGAATTGAAAGATTCATAAAAAACGTAATGATGATGAATTTAGGAGCTATCCCAGGTTTATTTAGTAATTTATTCAGCCAATGCTGCTTCTTGTTTCGATAGGTACCTCTACTACTTCATACTCCATACTATTCTCAGCTTATTATTTCAAATACAACTATTTTCTGATATTGAAAATAATATCATCAACAACGGAAATAAATGTTACATTCCTTCCCCCTCTGAAATAATGACAGTTCACTGAAGCCACACTACCTTTTGATAAGCTTTTAATAGTCAGCAATTTCAGCAGAATGTTGAGTCGAAATATTTGGAATGAATAGTATGTCTGCTCACGAGCGTCTGTCACTTTCAGTGAATTTTTTGATTACGGAATGGAAAATCAGCAGATTCAGTACTGTCAGTTGAATTCGGAATATAGCCAGTATATCTGCTCACGAGTATCTGTCACTTTCAGTAAAATTTTTTGATTTCGGAATGAAAATTCAGCAGATTCAGTACTGTCAGTTGAATTCGGAATAGCCATAGATCAGAGATCTTCTACCGAGTCTTCTACTATAATAATTGGAGAAAATGATGTTTCTAAGGGAAGTAGGATTGCTTACAGTCACCGGAGTGCTGAAATATTCAGTAATTCGTTATTATTTGAATATACGTGGAGGAACTGCAGGGAAATAAATACTTTCCATCAAATCAATATGAACCCACAAACCCCAATATCCTGGAAGGAACTTGGAGTGGTTTGGTTCTATAATTGAATAGTTCCAGAGGCCCAATGAGGGATGAAAAGCAATAGAGAACAGTACCTACGTATTATTTTTATATGGGTTTTGAAAAAAAATTAAATAAGAGATAATTTAGAGTTTTGAATAATTCAGTTCTCAATCTACCTATTTTGTAACTTGAAATCATACCCATTTTCAACATACAGTGTGTCCCAGTTACCTTGCTCACCATGGGTATCTTTTTAACGGTGAGAGATACGAGGTCGGTTAAATGACACCAAATATGGGGTTTGTCAAAGCCAACTATAATGTGAAAAAATATTTTGATAAAATCTATTCGTTTTTGTTTTATACGCAAAAAACAGATTTTGATCATTTTTATGTCTCCTCCGTAACTTCTTTATTTATGAAAATATTCAAATAGGAATTTCACATTCTCATGGCAGTTTTTCAAAGTGATTTCGAAAAAGATATGAAATTCATACCAACTCTTCTAGAATTTGAGATATCAGCACCAACTTTAGTTTTTCAAATGTAGGTCATAGCTCACTATGACTTAGTTACAAATAACTTTTTTTTCTCTCAGATGATATATCGCAGTAATAGTTTTGTGTTGATAACAACGGAGTTATCGTCATTTATACAAAAACAAAAATTATTTGGAAGCCGTCATCTTGAATTTATGAATTTTAACAAAAAAAATCATGATCTCCGACCTCAAAAACCCCCACTTACCAATTTTGAATGGAATCGGGCCAAATCTTGTTCGCCATCAATTGAAAAAAATGGCTGCTCCAAGATGGCGGACAAGATTTGGTCCGATTCTATCCAAAATTGGTAAGTGGGGGTTTTTGAGGTCAGAGATCATGATTTTTTTGTTAAAATTTATAAATTCAAGATGGCGGCTTCCAAATAATTTTTTGTTTTTGTATAAATGACGATAACTCTGATGTTATCAACACAAAAGTATTACTGCGACATATCATCTGAAGAAGAAAAAAAAGTTATTTTTAACTGAGTCATAGTGAGCTATGACCTACATTTGAAAAACTAAAGTTGGTGCTGATATCTCAAATTCTAGAAGAGTTGATATAAATTTCATATTTTTTTCGAAATCACTCTGCAAAACTGCCATGAGAATGTGAAATTCCTATTTGAATATTTTTATAAATAAAGAAGTTATGGAGGAGACATGAAAATGATCAAAATCTGTTTTTTATGTATAAAACAAAAACGGATAGATTTTATCAAAATATTTTTTCACATTATAGTTGGCCTTGATAAACTCCACATTTGGTGTCATTTAACCGACCTCGTATCTCTCACCGTTGAAAAGATACCCATGGTGAGCATGGTAAGTGGGACACACTGTATACAATATCTTGAAGATTTGGTACAGTGAGGTAATTGTCTACAAGTATGTCTGATATTTCATGGATACATCTGCTTGGGACATAGCTCATGATTTGTCTCTTTCTATAGATTTTTGGTAACAACAGATAGGTATATACTAATATTCCTACTGGACTCCTTGGGATGCTGCAACATAATATGAGAGAATACCCCCCAAACTATAGCTTTCTGGGTAACCGACAATCCTCCCGAAAGTTTCCTTCATAGGACTTTCGAATGGTTTACTAGCGTCCCTCAAGCGTCTATTAAAATTTTTATTCACTTGTCTGAATCGAAATAAACGGTGAATATCAACAAATATTCATATTTAACTACTCCGAAGCCCTTCTAAAAATGTATAAAGACTGACTGGATTCATCTCCAACAGAAAATGGATGAGAGGATATTATGTTCATTGTTTTTGTGTTCATGTTATCCTACCGATACTCTGGATAGCTATCGTCTATAAACGATGTTCTGATGACAGCTTGACGTTAGTTGCCGACTGTCAAATCGGTAATGAATTCGATTCAAGAAAATTATCGTTATTTAAGGATATGTCATTCACTAACGACACGTAACGATAACGTTATGAGATACTGAATAGGCCTGTTAGTCCAAGAGCCGGCTGCAAATTTCGACCGTCATCTGACAACGAAATGATATACAGGGTGTTTCTTAAGTACGTGTAGAAAATTCAGGATCATGTTGCTGACGTCAAAATGATAAGAAAATTTCGTGTAAACATATGTCCGAAACTTATCCGCGTAGCGGAGGGAGACAAAAACCGTGAGCTAAAATCTAATATGTTTCCCGTGTATAATACACAACTTTTTTCTGTGACAGAAGAAAGGACGAATGAATATTGAGAAGATATTACATTATTTTGAAATCTGAAAATTATCGACGTGAAATTTTAAGTTTTTAACAGTAGGGAGACCTGCGTTGTAGGCATCTTTATCATTATTTTGAAGTAATCAAATATCTGATGTCACTTCTGTCAGTCTAATTCTGTGATTTGATTTCAAAAAATTGCGAATTTAGTGGTTGTTCAGTAATATACGTAACCGCGAAGTCGAATGGAAGATAAAAGCTCGGATAAAAGGACTTGCAGTTCTTTCTCGGAGATGGTATTATTGACTCATTTTTCGGAACTATATCACAACAAAAGCCATCAACAGTGTATATATACGTGATATATATCCGGGAAAAAAGTACTCACTTTTTTCCCACGGGAAAAAAGAAATTTATGAAAAGTGACATTTTATAACCTGCCAACAGAGATGTAATGCCAAACTTTTTTCCCGTCACAGAAAAAAGGGACATTTTCCCCTTTCATTTGCTTTGTGTGTCAACTCGTTATCACATGACGGAAGTTTGTCCGGAATAATAGGAGCAAATAAATTGCTGTACTGTGGATTTGGCTCAGACTGAGTGGTGGCACTGGTATGTTTTCGAGATCTACCATTCAATTGGTATCGGATGGCATAATTCTCATCTCGTTATCAGATCGTGAAATCAAGTGCAAATTTCCGCACAGGAAAGTGCAATTTTGTAATCATTTTGCTCAGGATAGTAATTGGCACAGGTACCGTTCGATGAACTACAATGTTTTTACTTTCCTTTTGGGACATATATCATTTCGTAATCAGATGACGGTAGAAATCTGCAGCCGGCTTTTTGATTACCTGTTTTTTCTGAAGGAAACGAAAGATTCACTCATGGTTTTGGGTACCTAATGTAATATTTCGCCAATATTAAAGAGAGCCTACGATGATGTAAGTCATCACATTGAACCATTGACAAGGTGTAAAGAAGTATGGTGTGAAAAGCTGTACAAATCAATCGACAACCATGATATCATTTGAAATAATCACGAATACCTAAGGAACAAAACAAAATGAGGGTTGACAGTAAACATTAAGACAGTTTGGTGACATTAACTCCTCATCTAATGATGTTTTACCTTGTTAAAAATATGGTTTTCGAAATTTTAAAGTAAAGCTGAATATCGTTGCAACAAACATAAAGTTTGTGATTCCTCAAAAAAGTTGAAATCCAAGTGGATTGCACCAATATTCTTGAATTTGAACAAAGGTTTTCTCAACTGATGTAGTTATGATTTACTCATAAAAGTGTTCAGGGTGAATGTAAAAAAATACAAATTGGGAAATAATAATCGAAAAGAATTGAAAAACAAAAAAATGTCTTAGGAGTCCATGCTTTGGTATTTAGGCATATCTTTCAATTGTTAACAAATTTTCTCGATAACATCTGACTGATTTTTCCGAAATAGGGGTACTTTACCCTTGAGCTATTTTAAAATTTTTTGGCCTACCCTGTATGCTGTTCGACTTGCAACTATTCTAAGTGCACCTAATATGAAAATGATAACCGAACATGCACCAACTTTCGGCACTATCTGTATTTTGGTTGTGCAATTCATTAAAAAGATTCCCATATGTTGCACACTTGAATGACCACACTGTATACATGGTGATTTATGAGAAGACCCACATAGCCAAAGAATAAAGGAAATCAAGACGAGTTGCTGTATACGTCCATGCCAAAATGGCACAAATGCCATCGAGTGAACTTTACAGGAGAGACAACAAACCGATTAACTTATTTCGTAATTGTCACACTTAAATGACCACACTGTATACATTTCAGACGTAATCGGGGATTATCAATGTATCTTATCCCAACTATTTCCTGATTCTTCAGAAAATACAGGATGTCCAAAAATGTTCGAATTATGAGTGAATCGCGCTGATATCATTTTTATTTTTGAAATGTCGTTAATTTTTCAGGATTCATCCGCAGAATGCCTTGGGTTTCCGCCATTTTGCAGAGTCTCTAGGATGCTCTACTTTGGCAGATTCTGCCGAAAAATATATTGAATCATATTTTCACGAAGTGTCCCAACACGAAGAGTACATGAATTTAACAGTAGGCGAAATTAAAGATTTGTTGAGTAAAAGTGACCTCAGAGTTGACAGGTCAGTTCATTTTCTACAGAGTAAACCATTTTCTATTTCATACTCGCGATTGTATTGGCCATTTTGGTGCAAAATAAATGAAAAGTAAAAAATTCAGCCTTGTGTAAGTATTACCAAGAAAAATAATTCTATGGGGCATGATGAAAAATGACTACGCCTGAATAATTTTGTAACCTTTTATGTCAAACCATTTCTCTTTTGTTATTTTTGCCTACAATTATTTTATTCATTCCTCTAAAGTTTTGGGCTTTTTTCTCTTCGTTTCTATGAATGAGTTAATTATCAATTTATTATAAAAAGTCCTGCACGATTCATTGTTGCCTTCCAATTTACAGTGCTGCTCTTAAGGTGGCGTATGGAAATAGTAACAAAGCCTGTACACAACACACCATTCAGAATACTTTGAGCTGAAGGACCTCGATGTAGGTGGATGTCCAGAGGTTGATTGTGTATGGATTTCACGACTTTAAAAACTGATATCTCGAGAAAGAAAAAAGAAATTTGAAATTGGGAAAACGGGACTTGTTTGTTGGATGTTGTTTTTTTCCAGAAAATGTTTTTTTCGGTTGTACAGTCGTATTCAATAAAAAAGCGTACAAGTATCAAAAAGAGAGGATTTCGGGATCCTAGTTCTAGTTGTGTAAAACTGGCTCAGCCAATGCTTCTGTGTTTTTGAGAACCTATGACAACTTTACTGTCAACATTTGGTAAACAATCAATCCCGATAGCCCGTTTTATGCAGAATAGAATTACGTTAATTTCTCTCTGTAATATACTTGTACGCTCTTTTATTGAATACGACTGTACATACATACCTACCATCGGTGACGTGAAAAACGACGATTCAATTTTGACATTGACAACATTGAGTGGGGGAATTGAAAAAAACATAAACAATAATATGACTTACATATTCATCAAGTTGCCGAAGATCACCTAAACATTTTTTTTGGCTCGTAGTAAACTTGAAATTTATAATTCAAGTTTTGTTGACCTCAGAAAATTCTACTCAAATAATTACCTGGCAACTTTTTTCGTTTGAATCATTCATTCATGACTATTCCACTGTAGTTCTCGCGAACCAATCAGAATCGACCATTTTCACGGTTTCTTCTGAATTACAGCGATATTTTTTGTTTACCAAATTTTATTGGACTTGCTCTACCAACTACCAATACAGAATCTGAATTGAGCTCTTTTCTACTTTGAAGAGAAAGATGGAAGAGGAGAGAACTTTGCTCTCTCTTGTTCAAGGTAGAAGAGCTCACTTGACCCACACGTGACCAACCAATCTCGTTTTCAGAGATAAAATTTTTGACATTCAATACACCAATCATGTTGGAAGCTAGAATGATGGATGCAGTAAACGAAACTGTCATGAAATATTGCAGGAAGTATCCGGCGGTTGTTACGACAGCTTGATGCCTAATAATTTCGCGAATGACGTTTATCAAATATTTTCAGCTGAAGGCGAGAAGTTTTGGAACGTCATGAGCGAAATTGAAGCAGCAAGCTGGAGTATATCAATCAACGGATATTTCCAGGAAAAAAGTATCACAAGTTTTATTCGTATGACTATCTCATGATTGAATCAGACAATAATGAAACAGTGCAGAGAAAATCCCAAAACTTTATAGAAATAAATATTCCACCCCCTCGATTAACCAACAGACATTATTTATTTTGTATCTGTTTTTGACATTTTTTTTTTCGTGTGATAGTGAAGAACAAGTTTTCGAAGCTTGTATGAGGTGGGTCAAAAACGATGTGGAAGGCAGGAAAGAGCATTTGCCGGAGCTCTTGTCCTTGGTCCGGCTGCCATTACTCTCTCCCTTGTATATCACTGATCGCGTGAAAAACGAAGATCAGATCAGGTATTCCATTCAGTGTCGGTAAGTTGCGTTCATCGTAAAATGGGACAGTTTCCTACAAGGTTATTTTTCTTTTTATGAAGAAATAAAACGCGAGAACACTAATTCTTAGAAAATTCACTATGACTTTCATCACGATGAGCAAAAACACAAAGAAGTCTTTTAAATGTTTTACTACGGCTACTATAGAAAGTAGGCAAGAACACACGAGATACAGCCTCAGTAAGTAAATCTTTACGCACAGTAAGCACATCGCACAGTTTTCGTTTATTCCGCCAGTATAGGTATGTCATGATCGCGTAATCGCCGTCAACAGCGGATGACATAACTGTCAAGAATTATAATTCAGACTGTTTGTCCCAACTTTTTTGATGTACTGTATGGCAGTAGGTAAAATTAGGGTCCTTTGATGGAAATTGACGTTAAAGTCACCGTAACAGGGTACGGACAGATCATAGCTGCATTCTTTTTCGATGATCTAGAGACTTCAGTTTTGTCTACTGGCATCCCTGACATTGCTGTCACGTCACATCCATGGGCGCTACAGAAAATCATCTAAAATTTTAATGATAGGTATGTACAGGGTATTTACTTGTTGAGGAAGATCATATAGCGAACGAGTTTTGAAATTATGATCCGATTCTATTCAAATTTGGAAGGTATCTGGGGTTTTCCGGGGTTGGAGATAATGATTGTTTCGTCAAATTTGGAAAATTCAATATGACGGATCCAATATACAGGGTGTTACATAATTCAATACAAATATTTTAATGACATATTCCTGGGGTCAAAATAAGACTTTTTTTTCCTTTAAACATGTGTCCTAAAATCCACCCCCTCTAAGCTACAGACATCGCAAGATGCGCAAAAAAAATCTTAAATTTTGAATTGTGGCTACAATTATGCATCAAATATTTTGAAAATTCACAGGCACTTGTATTTTCAAAATATTTGATGCATAATTGTAGCCACAATTCAAAATTTAAGATTTTTTTTGCGCATCTTGCGATGTCTGTAGCTTGGAGGGGGTTGGATTTTAGGACACATGTTTATAGGAAAAAAAAGTCTTATTTTGACCCCAGGAATATGTCATTAAAATATTTGTATTGAATTATGTAACACCCTGTAATATAGCGAAAGAAATTTCTAATTATGATCTGATTCTATTTAGGATTGGTATCTGGGGGTTTTCCTGGTCGAAATTCATGATTTTTTTTTCAAAATTGGGAAATTCAAGATAGCGGATCCATTATGGCGAACGAATTTTGTAATTATGATCCGATTGAATTCAAAAATCAAAATTGGTATCTGGGGATTTCCGGGGTCAGAGATCATAATTATTTCGTCAGAATTGGGATATTCAAGATGGCGGATCCAATATGGTGCACGAGTTTTGTAATGAAGATCCCATTCTATTCAAAATTGGTATCTGGGGGTTTTCGAGGTAGGAGATAATGATTGTTTCGTCAAAATTTGAAAATTCAAGATGACGGATCGAATATGGCGAGAGACATTAGTTTATATAATTAATACTCTACCACACATAGGAAATATGTAGGATGCAAGACTGAAAATAACGCGCCTATAAGTTATACTGCGTAAATCTACTTCTTTGTTACTTTCATCTTCTCCGAATTGGATTTCATTTCCGAAAATATATTTAGCACACATGACATGAGTACAGTAGGTCAGATACCCACATCGACGTTTCCACCATTTCTCAATCATAAGGCTCAGCTCATTCAGCTCATAGATAAATTTCTGCTCAGCTTGAAACCAGAATTCATTTAGTCAATTCAGTCAACCCTGGTATACAGTCTAAGAACAGTCTCTTTTGGTGAAGTATATTAAGCTTTCAGTACAATTTTATATGTTTCCTACCTCGCAAAGATTATGCTGGAGTAGTAAACTCTAATACTAGAGGATTGTTCATCTATATCTTGGTATAGTTGAATCAGGAATTCCATATGGAAATTACGTATGATACGCCAGTGACCTCAATATAACCTAAAAAACAACGAATGTCAAAAATCTAGTGTTTATCCCCAGAATTGAATAAGCATGGAACTATATAACTGTTT
Organism: Phaedon cochleariae; assembly: GCA_918026855.4. Taxonomy (NCBI): domain Eukaryota; kingdom Metazoa; phylum Arthropoda; class Insecta; order Coleoptera; family Chrysomelidae; genus Phaedon; species Phaedon cochleariae. Next base: position 25,205,280 of record OU896722.1, on the reverse strand, counting down.
CACAAACACTATAGAGTGAGAGGAGACGAGGATCTGTCCGTACCATGTTAAGATGACTTTACGTCAACTTCCATCAAGGGACCCTAGATAAAATATAGTACGTAATGCGTGTTGTAGAGAAATTACGCATACACAGCGTTGCCGTCTCAAACGATTCTTCAGCTTGTTTGAATATTTCAACATTAATATCGCTCTCGATAGTCTAAGATCCGAACCTAAATCGACCTTCACCGAGCTGATAATAGAACGAAATATATTTCATCATGAATTTAGTTTATTAGAAAACATATTAAAAATGGGTTCGCTAAACAAATCCTGGGCAGACTATTTTTAATTATTTTTCGAAAAATGATTTTTAATTAAATGTTGCAACATCAGGATAATAAAAAAATTTTGTCCTGACTGAAAGTATAAAACGTATAGAATGTGCAGCCGTTGGGTTGTCTACTATTTACCTGGGCGAACTACTGGGTTGTCAGGTAAACACAGGTATATCGATGCCAGTTACTTTCACTGGATTGGATAATTAAAAAAAAAGTATATCATCATAAGCGCTGTTTAATTGCGAACACGTTGATATAGGGTTGTCTGCGAAAATTCCGGTCCTATTAGGGGTTTGCGAATTTTAAAGATTTTAATTTCAACGCGCGTGGAAGTGTGTGACAGAGATCCGAGGTAAGTATATACTGTGTATAAAGGACCCAACATCGCAGTCGCTTGTGATGGTAAAGAACAAAAAAATTTCAAAGTAAGTAATTGATATTTTTATTGTCTATTATAGATTATAGATATATTATTATGGTTATAACGCAATATATTTAATTAGTATTATATTAAATATATTTAATTATTATTAATTATTTTTTTTGCTACTGAAATATCAGTTGATTCAAAATAACACGTACTGTTTACTATATGAAGGGTTACCTCTACCCTCCATAGTTTACACACCGAGCATGCGCACTTTCTACTATTCAGGGTCCCATCACAAGCGACTGCGATGTTGGGTCCTTTATTATTACCGTTGATTGATATATTACGCTTCGTAAGCGTAATATATTATCAATCAACGTTATTACACAGTATACTTACCTCAGATCTCTCTGTCACACACTTCCACGCGCGTTGAAATTAAAATCTTTAAAATTCGCAAACCCCTAATAGGACCGGAATTTTCGCAGACAATCCTATATCAACGTGTTCGCAATTAAACAGCGCTTATGATGATATAAATTTTTTTCAATTATCCAATCCAGTGAAAGTAACTGGCATCGATATACCTGTGTTTACCTGACAACCCAGTAGTTCGCCCAGGTAGGACAAAATTTTTTTATTATCCTGATGTTGCAACATTTAATTAAAAATCATTTTTCGAAAAATAATTAAAAATAGTCTGCCCAGGATTTTTTTAGCGAACCCATTTTTAATATGTTCATTCATGATAAAATATATTTCGTTCTATTATCAGCTCGGTGAAGGTCGATTTAGGTTCGGATCTTCTACTACGAGTTTTAACTCATCACAACAAAGTTATGGATGATCTGAGCAAGATAGTTTCTTGTTTTCTTATACACGGGATTGTAACATATGGTGACATAGATATTAGAGTGATGTCATCAGAATTTGAGGAATTTGAGAAAGCGAATTTGAGGTTCATTGAAAATACCAAAATCGTTGAGTTGGATCGTATAAACCTCGGTATGAACGTATAATTGAGGATTCGACCGAATTTTGTCGCTACTTTTTTTACTGAAACAGAAAAAAAAATGATTAAGTTGAAAACTGGATTTTTAACACTACACTGTTTTACCACTAACCAAACCGATTTTTCAACGCCTCGACACGTGTTTTGCTAACTATGTTAGCATCTTCAGGAGAAGATTAAAACTAAATATCCTATTCTAGTGTGCTGCTTATATACTAGGTATATGTTCACCCAACTGTGAAAAAAACTAACAGTCAAGTTAATGTTTGTCATGGTTGAGTTCACAGGTTAATCTTAATTTTTATTTCACTAAACTATATAGAGGACTATATGGAATAGGTCCATTATCCTTATTCATTACTCTATTACTATTCTTAAATATCTCCAAGCTTTCCTATGCGTCTAGTTTTCTAATGTTATTAACTTGCTTAACTAATTTGAGGTTAGTAATGTGTGTGTTATGATTGTGATTGAACATATGTTCGGCTACACAAGATTTATCTAATCTGTCATATTTTAAATGGGCTATGTGTTCTTTGAACCTTGTTTTTATGGGTCGCCTGGTTTGGCCTATATTTATGTTTCATCACAATGGATTTTTAAGAGTACTTCGGTTCAAGCAGGTCACACTATAAGTTCCTTCATTTTTGTTGACCAATGTTCAGCAGAAATTACTTGGAGGAAACTGTCTCATCACTCTATTATAAAAATAAAGAGTGTCTTATTCTTGTTCTTTCAAGTGATTTGGTGGATGAGGCTTTGACTTTTCATCTGATCCCAGAAAGAAGAGGCCTGATACAAAGTTTCCGTACTGAACATAGAGTTTGTGATATTAAAGGATATATTTTTGTTGTGGGAGGATTGAACAGACATGGTAATTACATCATTTTGACATTATTTATTTTCCAGAATTGTGTAACATGCCCAACTACTGATTTTTTCTACAAACGTCAAAAAATGACAAGGTTCGCGCATTGATAACAAATTGCGAAGTGACACTTTTTTTCAGTCTCCTACGTTACCATGATACATTGCACAAAACAATGCGCGAAGTAAAACAGTGCGCGAAGTACCTACTTCGCGCATTGTTATGTAAAATATTTGAGATATTTATATTTCTACTTTATGGTCCTCAATCGAGCAAACATCCACGAAATCATTTATTTCTGAATGTTCCACAATAACTTTGTTTTATCTCTTGGAGCGCACGAAAGGAAATACGTATTATGTTCGTGGAACAACGTGCGTACCTAGGGAGGATAGGGGGAGGCCTTTTAAGGCCAGGTCAACACTATTTTTTTATATGAAGCTAAGCATATTTTTACTTTCGAACTATATTTTTTGACGTTTGTAGAAAAAATGTTGTTTGCAACTGGACCGCGAATTAATTTGGTAATCTCGACTATTTTTTAACTCGGCTACGCCTCGTTGAAAAAAATCAGATCTTGATCACCAAAGTAGCATTTTGCGCTCTAGATACATAAATAACTATTTTTCTTAATTTTTTGCTACACTCTTGAATACCATAGGGATATAATAAATAACTTAACACTAATTTCGTCGCACACCAAAATATCGCCCCTGATATAATGTGGATAACTTTTTTCAGTTTAGGACAATTTGAATTTGGTTCACACTGTTCGATAGCCCAGTCCTTCAGCTATAATCTCGTACTTCATTGAAACACAAGGGTATTCACATAAAATCTTTACATAGTGTTTTCCGACACTGTGCAAAATTTCGGAATATTCAAAAGGCTCTCAAATGGTGAAAAAAATTGTTTCCCCAACTTCGACAACAGAGGCATGAAGATGATCTCATCACCTCGAGATATTTCGCGAATTAACTTCCTATCTCTCTTATTTACAGTGTGATCTCAAAAAATCAACTTTTTGGTTTTGCAGCCATAACTTTTTTCTTCACTTCCTCAACTTCAACCGATTTTGAAAATCTTAGGCTCATTTTGAAGATAAAACTTCAGAAGAAGAGATCTGAATATCAGAATTGACTCAAGATGGCTATCAGAGATCTAGAGTTTTCTTGAAAGTGACCCAAATCTGGAACGCCCTCCGAATCTCGATTGGGAGGAGAATTGAATGAAAATCAACGTGTTCTCGGAAAAACAATTAATTCTGGATGCGTCTATATTTTCCTCGCTCTCAGTAGTCAAGAATGTGCGTGAGAAAACACAATAGAAACATGTTCTTGCAGAAACATCAGACCATTTCTCCTTTGTAATGCATGGCCCGTAACCAACGTTACAAGAATCACAGTAAGTGACTGACAAGTCAGGTTAGACGTCGTTTTCGAATCATAAACAGATTTCGATAGTTTCGATGCCGCATCTAACGCAAATGTGGGTGACAACTTTGTTCTTGTTGATGACAATGCGAGACTGCATAGGGTTGTTGGTACACCATTTATGATGAGCCTTAGCTGGTCGGGTTTGTCAGTCACTCATTGTGATTCTTGTAACGTTGGTTACGGGCCATGCATTACAGAGGAGAAATGGTCTGATGTTTTTGCAAGAAAATGTTTCAATTGTGTTTTCTCACGCACAAATCTTGACTACTGAGAGCGAGGAAAATATGGACGCATCCAGAATGATTTGTTTTTCCGAGAACAAGTTGATTTTCATTCAATTCTCCTCCCAACCGAGATTCGGAGGGCGTTCCAGATTTGGGTCACTTTCAAGAAAACTCTAGATCTCTGATAGCCATCTTGAGTCAATTCTGATATTCAGATATCTTCATCTGAAGTTTTATCTTCGAAATGAGCCTAAGATTTCTAAAATCGGTTGACGTGGAAAAAAGTTATGGCTGCAAAACCAAAAAGTTGATTTTTTGAGATCAATCTGTAAATAAGAGAGATAGGAAGTTGATTCGCGAAACAACTCGAGGTAATAAGATCATCTTCATGCCTCTGTTGTCGAAGTTGATAAAAAAAATGTTTTCACCATTTGAGAGCCTTTTGAATATTCCGAAATTTTGCACAGTGTCGGAAAACACCATGTAGAGATTTTATGTGATTACCCTTATGTTTCAATGACGTACGAGATTATAGCTGAAGGACTGGGCTATCGAACAGTGCGAACCAAATTCAAATTGTTCTAAACTGAAAAAAGTTATTCACATTATAACAGGGGCGACATTTTGGTGTGCGTTTTATTTGTTCCATTCTGGTAGTGGTGGTGGGAACAGAATGACGTTTACACATAAAACGAGTAACCTCATGACATTCTTTTCATGACCTTGCATGAGAGAATTGACATAAATAATATTATAGATGATAGAGGATATACTTGTAGAGGATGTATCTAACAGGCCTATTCAGTATCTCATAACGTTATCGTTACGTGTCGTTAGTGGATGACATATCGTTAAATAACGATAATTTTCTTGAATCGAATTCACAACGGATTTTACAGTCGGCAACTAACGACAAGCTGTCATCAGAACATCTTTTATAGACGATAGCTATTCAGAGTATCGGTAGGATAACATGAACACAAAAACACTGAACATAATATCCTCTCATTCATTTTCTGTTGGAGATGAATCCAGTCAGTCTTTATAAATTTTTAGAAGGGTTTCAGAGTAGTTAAATATAAATATTTGTTGATATTCACCGTTTATTTCGATTCAGACAAGTGAATAAAAATTTTAATAGACGCTTGAGGGACGCTAGTAAACCATTTGAAAGTCCTATGAAGGAAACTTTCGGGAGGATTGTCGGTTACCCAGAGAGCTATAGTTTGGGGGTATTCTCTCATAATATGTTACAGCATCCCAAGGAGGCCAGTAGGAACACTAGTATATACCTATCTGTTGTTACCAAAAATCTATAGAAAGAGACAAATCATGAACTATGTCCCAAGCAGATGTATCCATGAAATATCAGACATACTTGTAGACAATTACATCACTGTACCAAATCTTCAAGATATTGTATATGTTGAAAATGGGTATGATTTCAAGTTACAAAATTGGTAGAGATTGAGAACTGAATTATCCAAAACTCTGAATAATTATCTCTTATTTAATTTATTTAATTTTTTTTCAAAACCCATATATAAATAATACGTAGGTTCTGTTCTCCACTGCTTTTCATCCCTCATTGGGCCTCTGGAACTATTCAATTATAGAAGCAAACCACTCCAAGTTCCTTCTAGGATATTGGGGTTTGTGGAATCATATTGATTTGATGGGAAGTATTTATTTCCCTGCAGTTCCTCCACGTATATTCAAACAATAACGAATCATTGTTTGAATATTTCAGCACTAGACTTCGATATACAGGGCAGAACGACAAAGTTTGACGCTGTTTCTCATCAATAACTCTAGTACCTACTCATTCAATGAAATACCTCGTGATATATCGATTTCAAATTCAGTTGATATTTCACAATTTCTAGTTGGATCTCCATAATGCTGAAGAATTCACTAATGTCATATTTCGCCAATAGAGCCAATTTCGAATAGTTTTAGTGGATATAAAGTGTTATAAATTTTATTTCCCATCTCGTATTACTTCTATAAAATTTTTATGTGATAAACTTCTTATGTAATATCGTAGTTGTTCTTGAAATTTGTCAGATAAGTTGTGAAACACTCAGTATATTGAACAACAATACTCTGTGTCTCATACTTGGGCAATTAATATTAGAAATCAGTTGATAAGAATCATGGATATCAGGAAACAAGTTTGAGTTGAAAATTTTCATCCTGTATTTCAATTAGAGACGAATTTTCGAAAACGTCTCGAGTTAATAGTCTAATATAAATGGATATCGAGAAAGCCGTTTCTGAATATACTGAATCGAATGGGCCATGGTTTTAGTCACCATTTTTGATTTTTTTTACTGAAATGAGATTTTGTCCTATTTTCTTATCATCCTGTATATTCCACAATTATTGTGCTTTTTTCGTCTTGTATTGTCCTCCACAAAACATGAGAACAGTTCTTCCCAATAGTCAGCTCGAGTGGAGTTCTAGAGAAAAAATTCAGGAAATGCAAGACTTTCGAAAGAAAATCGAATTTTTGTTCCAATGGCCAATGAAGGAGAAATCACGAAAACGTCCCGAGATGAGGTCCCAGTGTATCATAATATGACTGACTTTTGATCAGAAAAAAATTTCTCGAGTTCTAGCAGCATTGGAAATATAGACCATAGTGTAATGGTTCCACTTTACACCCTGTCTAAGTTTTGTTTTGCAGACTTTTTCAGAGTGTTCTAGTTCTCTGTGAAGCCGATGAAATATCACATCTGATATCGGAAACCGCATGAAGATTGGTTAATTTTTTCGAAAAATACAGGTCTTCGAAATAGTGTCAAATTATGAATGGTTCATTTAGTGTGTTGAGAACTGTATATTCATTGATTGACTTCCTTTAGTGTCTTTCGGAAGGCTGTTTAAGATTCTAATTCTCTTAATGAATACAGAATTGTATGTACTAACTTTCTTACACCTCTCAACTATGCTTGGAACTTTTTTTCACAAAAGTACCTCAGGAAGCACCCTGTATATCATTCCAGGTGATTCACTTTCCACTGTGGAATATTACGATCCGAAAGTGGACAAGTGGAATATGGCTCCGCCCATGTCAATGATGCGCTTTCGATTGGGCGTGGCCGTGATAAAAAGCAAACTGTTCCACATTCGCTGCGTATAAGCGCCTAGCGTTGCCAGATGGCAACACGAATATTTGATGCAAATATTCTACACAAAAAACATTCCTACAATTTTTTCAATATGTCACATATATAACTCAAAGCAAGTGCAACATTATTATGAAAACAAAAATCGCGAAATCAAATGCGTGAAGAAAGAATGATACGTACGCGAACGTGACGTCCATGTTTCATGTCAGTTCAAATAAACTGAAAGTTTCACAAATTCACGTGGCCGAACCAGCTTACCCACAACAAACAACTGGGAACAGGTTGGGCTGTCTCTCACCCTTATACCTAAAACTTTGAGTGCTTGGGAATTATTTGAATCTCAACCTGACTAGCGTTGCCATATGACAACGCACGGCGCTAATGGTTTAAATACAGTTCACAACACACTAATGGACCACTCATAATTTGACTATTTCGAAGACCTGTATTTTTTGAAAAATTTGACCGATCTTCATGCGGTTTTCGATATCAGATGTGATGTTTCATCGGCTTCAAAGAGAGCTAGAACACTCTGGAAAAGTCCGCAGAACAAAACTCACACAGGGTGTAAAGTGTAACCATTACACTATGGTCTACATTTCCAATGCTGCCAGAACTCGAGAAATTTTTTTCTGATCAAAAGTCAGAGAGAAGATCAATATTATGATAGACTGGGACCTCATCTCGGGACGTTTTGTTAAATCAGGAAAGACCTACCAAGTACTGGAATTTAGGATATAATGCTTTCTAGTTGGATCTCCATAATGCTGAAGAATTCACTAATGTCATATTTCGCCAATAGAGCCAATTTCGAATAGTTTTAGTGGATATAAAGTGTTATAAATTTTATTTTCCATGTGATAAACTTCTTATGTAATATCGTAGTTGTTGTTGAAATTTGTCAGATAAGTTGTGAAACACTCAGTATATTGAACAACAATACTCTGTGTCTCATACTTGGGTAATTAATATTATAAATCAGTTGATAAGAATCATCGATATCAGGAAACAAGTTTGAGTTGAAAATTTTCATCCTGTATTTAAATTAGAGACGAATTTTCGAAAACGTCTCGAGTTAATAGTCTTATATAAATGGATATCGAGAAGGCCGTTTCTGAATATACTGAATCGAATGGGCCATTGTTTTAGTCACCATTTTTGATTTTTTTACACTGAAATGAGATTTTGTCCTATTTTCTTATCATCCTGTATATTCCACAATAGTGCTTTTTTCGTCTTTTATTGTCCTCCACAAAACATGAGAACAGTTCTTCCCAATAGTCAGCTCGAGTGGAGTTCTAGAGAAAAAATTCAAGAAATGCAAGACTTTCGAAAGAAAATCAAATTTTTGTTCCAATGGCCAATGAAGGACAAATAACGAAAACGTCCCGTGATGAGGTCCCAGTGTATCCTAATATGACTGACTTTTGATCAGAACAAAATTTCTCAAATTCTGGCAGCATTGGAAATGTAGACCATAGTGTAATGGTTCCACTTTACACCCTGTCTAAGTTTTGTTTTGCAGACTTTTTCAGAGTGTTCTAGTTCTCTTTGAAGCCGATGAAATATCACATCTGATATCGGAAATCGCATGAAGATTGGTTAAATTTTTCAAAAAATACAGGTCTTCGAAATAGTTTCAAACTATGAGTGGTTCATTTAGTGTGTTGAGAACTGTATATTCATTGATTGACTTCCTTTAATGTCTTTCGGAAGGCTGTTGAAGATTCTAATTCCTTTAATGAATACAGCATTGTATGTACTAACTTTCCGACACCTCTCAACTATATTGGGAACTTTTTTCACAAAAATACCACAGGAAGCACCCTGTATATCATTCCAGGTGATTCACTTTCTACTGTGGAATATTACGATCCGAAAGTGGACAAGTGGAATATGGCTCCGCCCATGTCAATGATGCGCTTTCGATTGGGCGTGGCCGTGATAAAAAGCAAACTGTTCCACATTCGCTGCGTATAAGCTCCTAGCGTTGCCAGATGGCAACACGGATATTTGATGCAAATATTCTACACAGAAAACATTCCTGCAATTGTTTTCAATATGTCACATATGCAACATTATTATGAAAAGAAAAATCGCGAAATCAAATGCGTGAAGAAAGAATGATACGTACGCGAACGTTACACGTCCATGTTTCATGTCAGTTCGAATAAACTGAACAAACAAAGAACTGCTGACATGTGCATAACCGGTTATTTTGCGAATCATATGGGCTGTCTCTCACTCTTGTACTTACCTAAAACTTTGAGTGCTTGGGAATTATTTGAATCTCAACCTGATTAGCGTTGCTATATGACAACGCACGGCGCTAATGGATTAAATATATTCATTGATTAACTTCCTTTACTGTCTTTCAGAAGGCTGTTGAAATTTCTAATTCCCTTAATGAATACAGAATTGTATGTACTAACTTTCCTACACCTTTCAACTATGTTGGGAACTGTTTTTCACAAAAAACCTCAGGAAGCACCCTGTATATCATTCCAGGTGATTCACTTTCCACTGTGGAATATTACGATCCGAAAGTGGACAAGTGGAATATGGCTCCGCCCATGTCAATGATGCGCTTTCGATTGGGCGTGGCCGTGATAAAAAGCAAACTGTTCCACAGTCGCTGCGTATAAGCTCCTAGCGTTGCCAGATGGCAACACGAATATTTGATGCAAATATTCTACACAGAAAACATTCCTGCAATTTTTTCAATATGTCACATATATAACTTGAGCATGTGCAACATTATTATGAAAACAAAAATCGCGAAATCAAATGCGTGAAGAAATACGTACACGAACGTTACGTCCATATTTCATGTCAGTTCAAATAAACTGAAAGTTTCACAAATCCACGTGGCCGAACCAGCTTACTCACAACAAAGGACTGGGAACATGTGCATAACCGGTCCTTTTGCAAATCATATGGGCTGTCTCTCACCCTTATACCTAAAAATTTGAGTGCTTGGGAATTATTTGAATCTCAACCTGACTAGCGTTGCCATATGACAACGCACGGCGCTAATGGTTTAAATATATTCATTGATTAACTTTCTTTTGGTGTCTTTCGGAAGGCTGTTGAAATTTCTAATTCCCTTAATGAATACAGAATTGTATGTACAGTGTGTCCAGTTTTCGATGCTTTTGTGGGATATCTCAGTTATCTTTAGAGATAAAACCTTGCGGGTTTCGCGGTCGTGTGCCACTTTTTTGTGAAACTCAAGATGGCCGAATCAGATTTTGCATAACTGTTTCCGTTCATGAGATACAGGGCGATTTTGAAAATGTATACTTTTTTGACCCCCTCTATATCCCTAAGTTTCTCAGCAAAAATGTCAAATTAGAATCTCATCCCATATAAAAGTTCACGCAGAATCCAGTGGTGCACTCAAAATTTTTTTTCGGGGTATGGTTTTGGAGATACGACTCAAACTTATCATTTTTTAAATGGAACACCCTGTATTTTATAAGCTCATAAAATTCCTCATTTTTTTCTCTTCAAAATGATTTATAATGTATGTATATGAAATTTTCAAAAATGCTCTGAAATCACTGAAACATTGAATTTTAATAGTGGGCCATGGATTTTTCTTATAAAAAAGTTTCAATTGAAGAAATATTCATTTTGATTTCTCCATAAAGAGGACAAAAACAATACCAACACTAATTAACTAAGAAAACACAAAAATTATGTACCTGATAGCAACAAATAAATAGTAATAAAAAGTTCATAATGTAGAATAAGCACCAGATCAAATATTTACAAATACAATTGAATTTCGGAATTATTCAATAACTGATTCACTGAATTGTTCAAATTGATGTCCATTTCCCATAACACACAATTGACACAGTTTCTCAATACGTCTTGATACAGTAATTGTCACAAATATCTTGAAGAACTTCGTGCAACAACAGAGGCAGTTTTCCAGGAATTACAAAGACATCCTTTAATGATTTTGAATGCATTAAGACGTATTGAGAAAGCGTGTGAGGGAAAGTGGACATCAATTTGAACAATTCAATGAATAAGTTACTATTCAATTGTCTTAGTGAATATTAAATCAGGTGCTTATTCTAGAATATGAACTTTTTATTACCATTCATTTGTTGTTATCAGGTACCTAATTTTTGTGTTATCTTAATTAACTAGTGTTGAGATTGTTTTTGTCTTTTCATGGAAGAATCAAATGAAATATCCCTTCAATTGGACCTTTTTTTAAATGAAAAATCCATAGCCCATAATTAAAATTCAATGTTTTAGTGATTTATTGATTTATACCTATTCATCATATTTCATTTTGATGGGGAAAAAATAAGGAATTTGATGAGCTTATAAAATACAGGGTGTTCCATTTAAAAAATCATAAGTTTGAGTCGTATCTCCGAAACCATACCCAGAAAAAAAAATTGAGTGCGCCACTGAATTCTGCGCAAAATTCTGTATGGGATAAGATTCCAACTTGACATTTTTGCTGAGAAACTTCGTAGATATAGCGGGGGTCCAAAAAGTATAAATTTTCAAAATCGCCCTGTATCTCATAAACGCAAACAGTTATGCAAAATCTGATTAGGCCATCTTGAGTTTCACAGAAAAGTGGTACAGGACCGCGAAAACCGCAAGGTTCTATCTCGAAAGATAACTGAGATATCACGCAAAAGCATCGAAAACTGGACACACTGTACTAACTTTCCTACACCTTTCAACTATGTTGGGAACTTTTTTTCACAAAAATACCTCAGGAAGCACCCTGTATATCATTCCAGGTGATTCACTTTCCACTGTGGAATATTACGATCCGAAAGTGGACAAGTGGAATATGGCTCCGCCCATGTCAATGATGCGCTCTCGATTGGGCGTGGCCGTGATAAAAAGCAAACTGTTGGCCTTCGGGGGGTACAACGGCAAAGACAGACTGTCCAGCGTGGAGGTGTACGATGCTGTCAAAAAAGAATGGTCGACTGTCGCTCCCATGCTGTGCAAGAGAAGGTACGTCCCGAAATATGTGTTTTTTGACAGATAGATTAGAATTTCGGTAGAAGTTCATGGTTCAAAGTGGAGTGGAGTAGTAACTACTCAATTATACTCCACGACATTTCAATATGATCAACAGATCAAAATTACTTAATACATGTCTCAGACATATACAGTGTGTCCCGCTTTTCATAAATACATCCTGATATCTCGCTATTCTCTTGAAATTTTAGTGGTGATTGTATGTTAGAACTGTTCGCCTAACTGAATTTGCGTGCGGAAAAGTAATACTTTGCGCACTTGTTAGGAAAATAACTATTTTTTATTTCTGGACATAATCATTTATTTTCGATTGTGTATCCATTCATTCGTAGGGAGGACCCAGTTCAGTAGAATTTCGATATCAATTCGATTACAGTTATACACCAGAAAATGATATAGATCCGGTTGAAAAATATTATTTTAAGTCAATTTTTTCAAATGGAAACCCCCCAATTTTATATTCTCATTCGATTCAGCATTGAAAATAAAGCTAACTTTGAATAAGGTTATCTATGCCTACACTCAACAGTTTTAGAAATATTGGCGAATTAACGTGTCTCAGTTAAAAATAATAAATAGATTTAAGTAATCTGTTAATTCGCCAATATTTCGAAAACTGTTGAGTGTAGGCATAGATAACCATATTCAAAGTTAGCTTCATTTTTGATGCCGAATCGAATGAGAATATAAAATTGGGAGGTTTTTATTTGAAAAAATTGACTTACTATAATATTTTCAACCGGATCTATATCATTTTCTGGTGAACGCCCTGTATAACTGTAATCGAATTGATATCGAAACTCTACTGAACTGAGTCCTCTCCTACGAATAAATCGATAAACAATCGAGAATAAATGATCATGACCAGAAATAAAAATAGTTATTTGTTTTACTAGGCAGAAAAGTAGTAGATTGACTGCCACAGATGATAGTTCATAGCCGAGCGTAGCGAGGCTAGGAATTCAGCCAAGGCAGTCAATCTACATTTTCTGCCGTGTGAAACATAGAATTTTGTCTCCAAATGATATAAAACCAATTTTGTGTTATTTTTTTATTGAAAACTCCATCATTTTGTGTTCACACAAAGGCAGTGTCAATTTTGATTACTAATTTCATTAGAATTTCTTGGTACGTTGCAAAGCAACAAACTTTTTCTGCTTAGGCAGTAAAACTGCACCTTTTCTGCCTCTTGAGCAATAGGGAAAAGTCACTATCCCTGCCGCTTGGAGAAATAGTAGATTGTTTTATTAGGATCAAAAGTGACACTTTGTTTGACAAGCGAATTTTGCATTTGCGAGGCGGAGCGTTTAGCGAAGCCGAGCGAAAGCAAAATTTGCGAGTCGAACAAAGTCACTTTTGATCCGAATGAAACATGCTATTTTTTCTGCAACCGAAACAAATAACTCAAATATATGTGAAGTTACCACCAATACCGTGCCATATGTATGCAATGCAACAAATATTGAAAAATAATCCGTGTGGTGAGAACATCCTACCTGCATCAACAGCAGGTTCATTCAATTTTCAAGGATGTTCGAATTGTAGTTTCAATATAAATACAATCACAGAGTGACATATTTGTGTATGGAACAGGTGCTCTAATGGCAAATACCGCGTCAGTGCCAGCTATAGAAACAAGACTTGGAAAATGTTAGGTTAGTGAGCACATCAACAATAAGAATAGCAATTATGTTTTCCTCTCCGTAATACAATGTTTGTCGCTTGATAATCAAATGAAGGTTAACAATATCGTTGTTTGAGACAAGAAACTATTGCTTGCCGTGATTATCCAAAAACAAGTTATCCATCCCGAGAATAACGAATGAAATACAGATCAAGCAAGTATTTGGATCTTGAAGGCTTCCCTGATCAAAACAAAAATACTTAACTGGGATGTTTATAATTCCAATTCTAAATTATAATAAGGTGTATTTATATCTCCAGCATGGGTATGAAATGCCAAATCTGCTGAAATCGGAAACAAATCAGGTATGCCTCTCAACCCCAATAACCAACCGTCACAATGTTCTTTATTCTTGATGACGTCCAGTAGATCCTTTTTAGTTCCTAGGAGCTAAAGTTCAACTTTAGCTCCAAATTCAACTTTAGCTCCTAGGAACTAAATATGTTGCCTAGCAACATACCTATTTTTGTGTCAGTAATAGAAACGTCAATTTAAGAGCTAATTTTGGTATCAAAATGGACAACTTTTGTGTCGGTTGCAGAAAAAAAATATTTTTCGGTCTGCAGACGCAATTTTCAACTTAAAATTTGGAATATTTCGAAAACGGTTAGACTTGGGTATAGGACATTATACATGAAACATGTTCAGAATCCTGCGTAGAATCTAAAACCTTGATAATATACAGGGTGTCCCATTTATAATAACGAAATTGGGGTCCACTTCCGGTACAACCGGAAGTGCTACAATCTTCAAAATATTTTTGCCGGATAGCACTTATCAACAATAGTGAACTCCCAAATTTTCAAATTTGGCCCACCTATGGTTTTCTATATACAGGGTGTTTCTTAAGTACGTGTAGAAAATTCAGGAGCATGTTGCTGACGTCAAAATAAGAAGAAAAGTTCGTATAAACACATGTCCGAAAGTTGTTCATTTCTGAGATACAGAGTGTCGAAGTTGACTTCTTATTGTTGTTTTTTGTTAATAAATATCAAAATAATTGTGATATTCGAATAAAATTTGGTATCTAAGGGTATTTTTCAATGACAATATCAAGTTTTATGTAATTTTGTCTCTTTCGTGGTGGTGGCGCCCCCTACATGACTTTTGAGTCTTTTGAAAAGTCATAGTAGAAAAATAGATTTCTTGAACACTTATGTGTAAAAAATATATTCTTGGTTGGGGTCGCTGCGAGCAACTGTTTTCGAGTTATTGGGATTCGAAATAATCGATGCATTTGTATTATTTCCATGTGGCTCGTAAGGCGCCTCTAGTGAATATCAGAAGAGATACGCCAGTGCATTTTTCTTCTTTTGTTCAATATTCTCCTAAATTCAACATTGGAATGTAGGCAAAATATGATTCTTACTTCTCTGTACCTACTTTTTTGGACTCTTCCAATTTGAAAAAATAACAATCAAGTGAGTACTTGTCATGTTATTTCAATCTGTTCTTGTGACACTCTAATTGGAAGAGCTTGGATCACAAGTACAGAAGACAACAAACTTCACTGTTTCATCTATGATTACTGTTATCATTATTAGTATTAAATTATTGTAATAACACCTGATTCCTGTTTTAATTGAAATTAAAGAAACATAATTTCCATTACTTAATAAATCAATTTTTAATTCCACCTTCTTGTCATTCCAAATTACTTGCATTGATTATTTCAAATCCCAATAATTCGAAAACAGTTGCTCGCAGCGACCTCTACCAAGAATATATTTTTTACCCAAAAGTGTTCTAGAAATCTATTTTTCACTATAAAACGTTATACAGGTACGCACAAAAAAGTTATGACTTTTCAAAAAACGAAAGAGACAAACTAACATGAAATTTGATATTGTCATTGAAAAATACCCCTAGATATTAAATTTCATTCCAATATCACAATCATTTTGGAATTTATTAACGAAAAACAAAAATAAGAATTCAACTTTGACACTCTGTATCTCAGAAACGGATAACTTTCGGACCTATGATTATACGAACTTATCTTCTCATTTTGCCTTCAGCAACATGCTCCTGAATTTTCTACACGTACTTAAGAAACACCTTGTATATTGATCGGTGCAGTTCCCAGAGGGACACCCCGTATACACACTTATTCACCACCTTATTTATTTGTATATTGACAGTGCTTTAGGAGCCACGGCTATGGGTGACATCATCTATGTGTGCGGAGGGTACGATGGAGTGACGTCACTGAATTCCGTAGAAAGGTACCACCCGAGTACCAATTCCTGGTGCTCCTTGGCACCTATGAACAAATCCAGAAGTGCTGGGGCAGTGATATCTTGTCAAGGTTAGATACCTACTTGAGGAGTATATGTTTTTGTCTTATTTATTCAAATTTGTAATATGTGATATCGATTTTGGGAAATACGAATGCTGAAGTATATATACAGTGTGACCCATTTAAAATGGAACCACCCCTGTATCTTACGTAATCGTTGGGTAAGGATCCTGAAATTTGCTGGAGCGAGAGATATACCAAAAATGCACTCTATGACCAAGTGGGATCATCTTCAGTGATATACACTGCTCGCCAACAGCCATGAAACTACCCCAATTTCCGGAAAATGATATTAGGAGTCAAAATAGGTCGAAAATCACTTCAGATTTGGAATCAGGACGCCCAATTTACTAACTATTCAGGACCCCGCACATTTAGTACGGAAAATGGCTTTCGACTAATTCTTCTGAAAATTTAATATGTTTCAGATATTAGCTTCCTTATTGCACAGTCCAATTTACAGAACGATCCTATGACCAGTTTCGAGATACAGGGTGTCAATCATTTGATTTTGGATGTTTAGAATATTTTGCGTGGATTTGAATTATGTGCACTAAGTCGTGATGAATCTTCGGTAGAAATAATTGCTCCACGTCTTATTTCTATTTCTCATGAATCCCTCTATTCGAATAGATAATAATATCACATACAGGGTATTGCATTCCATCATGACAAGGTAATATTCATGGGAATAGACAAATATTGAAAATATCAGAATTTCTATTTTTACTCAATCACTGAAAACTTGAAAACAAACGGCTAGAATCGGTCAATTATTTGACACACTATGGATCTTGATCATCAACATGAGGATTCATATGATTCCTTCTGATACAATGTCCGGTTTGCCATATATAGGGTGATCACAATTTGAAAGCCTAGAATTGATGTTACTCATGTACATAATGAGTACATATCTTGTCATATTTTTTATCAATATGTTTTGAATAATTGTAAGTAAGCAAATTTTTTTTTGACGTGTTCTACACCCGAAAGGGTATTATATGGAACAAATAAACTACTATTCTATTCTATTCTATTCTATTCATGATGGAATGCAATACCCTGTATGTGATATCATTATTGATTCGAATATAGAGGGATTTATGAGTTAGAAATAAGACGTGGAGCGATTATTTCTACTGAAGATTCATCACGACTTAGAGCACATAATTCAAATCGACGCAAAATATTCTAAACATCCAAAATCAAATGATTGACACCCTGTAGCTCGAAACTGGTCATAGGTACGATCTGTAAATTGGACTGTGAAATAAGGACGCTAATATCTGAAACATATTAAATTTTCAGAAAATTTGGCCGAAAACCGAAAACCAATGTGCGGGGTCCTTTTTCCTGGAAAATTTTCAGTTCGGAAAAATGAAATTTTGTCGCATTTTTTACGGAAGCACCCCCGTATCTCACGTAATTGACTTTATCTTTGGACTTTCTCTTCCTCCGGCAAATTTCAGAACCCTACCTCAATAATTACGTGAGATACGGGGTTGTGTCCATGAGAAGTGAGACAAATTTTAATTTTACTGAACTGAAAATCTTCTAGGAAAACTTTGAATAGTTGTAACTTGGGCGTCCTGATTCCGAATCCGACGTAATTTTCAACCCATTTTGACTCCTAATATCATTTTCCGGAAATTGGGGTGGTTTCATGGCTGTTGGCGAGCAGTGTATATCACTGAAGATGACCCCACTTGGTCATAGAGTGCATTTTTGGTATATCTCTCGCTCCAGCAAATTTCAGGATCCTTACCCAACGATTACGTAAGATATAGGGGTGGTTCCATTAGAAGTGGGTCACACTGTATATACATATATATAGCTAGTTGAAAGTAAGTATTATAAAAGGCTGTTGCCTATTTACTGCCAGACATTACAATTTCGGGCATACTGAGTTCCGCCTTTCTAGAGAAAATACAGGCTTGAGTTTTGGTGGCGTTGAATTCAACTAGGTTGTTGGTTCCCCAGGCTGTATACGAAAAAAATCAAAATTCAAAATAGAGTTGAAAAAATTCGTGAAAAACAATTTTGAAATGTTTAAATTGATTCTGGACAGATAAATATCTACTACTCTGAAAATCTTCACAAATATCGTATCACTCTCCCCTCTTCTCTCTCTATCTCTCTATCTCTACTCCTATTTCTATCTTCATCTGTCTCTCCCCATCATATCATCACTATATCACACATACTTATGTACATATGGTATATTGCCAGGATTGGGATAACTAATCTTGTCTGCAGGCTACAATACAAGCATGCTTAGGTAGCTGCAAACCTCTTTAGTCATCCCATTATATCCCATTCATACTTATAAAGATGTTCTGTTCATACCTGAATTGAATAAAATTACTTACTTACTTACTTGCTTACTAATTCAATATTTGTCGTGGCATATAGCCAGTAAAGTAGTTGTTTTCTGTTGAATAAACTAAGAAAGAATTAATATTCTCATCACATGGAGAATGCGAATTCTCAATGTATTTCTTTATTCATATATCCATTTATTTGTGTTCATCAATATATCTGAGAACATTCCTTTTCAATGTCATTATTTTGTCATGCAGAATCACCCGCTGAAGTTTGTCGCACTTATTTACTAACACCCTGTATATCATTTCGTTATCAGATAACGGTCGAAATTTGCAGTCGGCTCTTGGACTACTACTAGGAATCTATAGGTTTGTTCCTCTTCACACAAAATTAATAGTCCGAAGCCTCACTCTGAGAATCTTAGGTTCACTTATAAAAGCAACCATGTGGAAGTCACAAGAAAATTCATCTACCTAGGAGTGGAATTTTCATCTTCATCCCTCTTTCAAAATATGGCAACCGCATCTGCGGATAAAGGCAAGCAAGCTGTGGGCTCTGTTTTTCCTATCATGGCCAAAACAAAAATGAATTGCTGGCGCTCCAGAGAAAAACTGATGGATTCACTTGTTCTGAGTGTGTTAACCAATTGTATACCGGTTTGGGGCTGGCGCTATGTCGATACTCTAGAACGCGTACAACTAAACTTTTTGAAAAGAATGCTATGTTTGCCTCCAGATTATGTTGTCAGACTTGAGGTAGGTAGAGCCAAGATTTCATATACCATTTTCAAACTTACTTTGAACTGGTTAATCAAAATCTTTGCAATGGATGAAAGTCGCCTACCAAAAATTTGTTTCAAAAAACAGCTAGAACTCCGCTCCGTAGATCAAAGATACAATTGGTCGATTCAAGTTTCTAAAGAGCTTGAATATGCTGACTTTAACTTGCCACTATCACAGCTTACATCTAGGTATCTCATACAGAAGAAGTCGATCTTACTCTCAAGGTATATGCAGAAATTGAAAGAGGAAGACAGGTCCTTGTTCTCTCGTTCAACCTTTTTTAACATTCACCCAGTCTCTCACACTTACTCAGGACACCCAGAACTATTTGCACATGAAGGTGCCGATTCAAGTCACTAGAACTATTGCGCAGCTCAGACTATGTAATAAGTTCATGATAAGATTCACCTACCGTGGCTCAACCTACCGTATAAACCCAAAAGAAATATTTCATTTCATTTCATTTATTTATGTTAACATACAATTGTATTCACACACGTCAATATGTTCAGTATGTAACAAATATGAGCTTGAAACTATTAATCACCTCTTATTTGACTGTCCTATTTATACTTCAATGCGACCTCGAAATACTCCTTGCTTGGAAAATGTGAATCAATTGATCGACATGCTCAATAATATTACTCCCTCTGCAGCAAAAACAATCACTTCACATATCTGCAATATTTTGAAACTGAGATCTTTCATAATAAACGAATAGTCTGTATATACTCCCCCTGTATTATTTTATATCTGCTGTATAGTTTTTTTATCCCATGCTTCGTATTGTAGCAACACTTCCATGTAATGTTTCATTATTTTTTTTGTACATATAATATGGAACATTTGTGTCAACTTGGTCATTAACATAAATCTATGTGTAGCTATGTAATGTATATTCTCTAAATTTCGGGGTTAGGACTTACTTTATATCAACTAGTTTTTTTTTCTTTTTCATTCGTTTCATACCATGCTTTCTTTTTTTCTTTTTTCAGCATCACTTACATGTAACTTTCATTATTTTGGTACATAATATGGAACATATTAGTGTCAACTTGTTCACTAAAATGTATTTGTACTATTTATGGTATATCCTCTTATATTCAGGTTTAGATTTAATTTTGATTTCATATTAATATTTATATTCAATTAGTAACTCCTGTAATTCTACCAAATTTCTTGTTCATAAAACTTTATGTTTTGTGTGAACAATAAATGAATAAAAAATAAAAATAAAAATAGTCCGAAGCCATCAGAAGCATGCGCAGTGTCAAGGAAGTGTTCGCGTTTTCACAGAACTGTTTCGTTTTCCATAGATCACGTGTTTTCGTTTTATACGAAGTAGTTTGGGATAGTTTCGAATCGGTCCAAAGCAGTACGAGCCGCTGGGCAAGAACTGCCCATGACTGTCGTCGGATAATTTTGGATGCGCATGGGTTCATGCAACAAATTTTTAACCTTTAATTGTTCTTATGTTTAGGGGTAAACTTTCAAACAAGATGAAGAATGGCATTATTTCTAATATGCGTTTTGAAAAAATGTGTATAGCGAGATCACGTGGTGATAAGTCCGCCATATCGATTCGAACATTGGTCAAACGATGTTGTTTGGTCATGGATGAAACTATATTTTTCTTCATTTCATTTTCCAATCTGCATTATATTTGAAAGGTTTATGAGAAATCTGGTTCGTTTCAGGGTTTATTTATGCTCTTGGCGGCCATGATGGTTTATCCATTTTTGATTCTGTCGAACGATATAATCCACAAACGAATTCATGGGTTGAAGCACCACCTATGCTGACAAGAAGGTAAAGCAATTGTTTTATTATCGGTAAGTTATTTTCAAGTTTCATTGTATATTATGGGATTTTTTTTATGGTATAAGAAACACAAACTTGATAATGAAAATATGGACAATAATGACTATCAAGGGTATCAAGATACTTCATCAAGAAGTTTTTCAACTCCATTTGGAGTTTCGGTGCTATTTAATTGAACCATTCGCCGTTTCTTTTCATTTGATACTTTATTTCCATACTCTCTGACTTATTCATACAATTAATCAATAAATTATATCAATTCCGTAAATAATTGATGATCCGTCTCTAGTTTCCTCATTAGTCGGGGCTTGTTTTGCAAAAAGCCAAATCCTAGAAGCATTTCATGTAACAATTGGATAAATGACGTTTACCCCCTATTTTGACCCCGCTGAATCCGGAAATACCGTTTATCAAGTCGAAATTCCAACAGGAAGTGAGATATTCAAGATGGCGTCCAAAATACCCCTAAAATCAAATTATTTTCTACTTTCGGTCAGCTATACGATTGAGGTGTCGATGTCTATGTTTTCGGGGGTGTAGAATACGATGAGACACTCAAAAAATTATTTGGAGCATTGAAAGTTCATCGAATGATCAAATTTTGACGAAATAGACAAAAATTCCAAAGAACTTGTGAAAACGTGTTGCATAATGTATATGCTTGCATACGCTTTCGAGGGTGCTCAATAAGTTTATGAGCCAAAAAAGCATTTGAACATTGTCCAAGCCTTCATTTCTTATATTTTGAGAGAGCCCCTTGCAGCCACGAGTTCCAAATTCGGAAAATGAATTGGAAATAGGTGGCAAAGTCATCAGGATTGGAACATATCGTCCATCAACAATTTTCCAGCCGTAATTAATCGGGTCTTATAAATCAGGATACTGATCATGGGCCTTAATCCACACTAGTATCTGAAAAAAAAAACAGAATAACATTAAAATCCTTTGATTTGTTCAAATTTCTTTTTTTGTTTCTTGTTAATTTTACCTGGAAGTAGCACCGGAGAATGTGTTGACGGAGGACATCAGTGGTAGATGGCGAAAAGCATTCGCACTGTCCAAAAACTTGCAACATGGGCTGCGTCTGCCGTTGTAATGTCCGGTCCAACTCAAAATAAAAATGGTAGTAGTATCGAAACGGCTAATAGTTCTTATTCACCATGTGTCTCAGAAAAGGGACGCAACAAACCTTGTATAAAGCTTGCACCACAAACTGTTCAACCAAACGGAGATCATCGGGGGCTAGATTGGGAGTTTTTACAAGCTGACTGAGGGGTTTACAGTAGTTTTCTTCTATGTACTTGCTTCCACCGTCCTGTTTTTACAAATTTCGTCAAAATTTGATCATTCGATGAACTTTCAAAGCTCCAAATCATTTTTTGAGTGTCTCATCGTCTTCTCCACCCCCGAAAACATAGACATCGACACCTCAATCGTATAGCTGACCGAAAGTAGAAAATAATTTGATTTTAGGGGTATTCTGGACGCCATTTTGAATATCTCACTTCCGGTTGGAATTTCGACTTGATAAACGGTATTTTCGGATTCAGCGGGGTCAAAATAGGGGGTTAACAGCATTTATCCAATTGTTACATGAAATGCTTCTAGGATTGTAACGGAGGGCTTCTTTTGGAATTTAGCCCCGACTACATAGAAGAAAATCAAATTGGTTGATTTCATTATCAACTTCGTGTTCCTTGAACCATAATAAAAATATGTACCGATTCCAAAAAGTATATCAAAAATTTGTAAGTAGAAAATAGGCCAATGGAATTAGTTTTTCTGTAACGGTATAAAAGTTTGACATTTCATCTCTGTTGATAGGTCAAAAATGTCACTTTTCATAAATTACTTTCTTCCCACGAGAAAAAAAGTGAGTACTTTTTTCCCCGGATATATACAGGGTGTTTCTTAAGCACGTGTAGAAAATTCAGGAGCATGTTGCTGACGTCAAAATAAGAAGAAAAGTTCGTATAAACATATGTCCGAAAGTTATCCGTTTCTGAGATACAGAGTGTCAAAGTTGAAATCTTATTTTTGTTTTCTGTTAATAAATTACAAAATAGTTGTGATATTGGAATAAAATTCGGTATCTAGGGGCATTTTTCTATGACTATTCCACTCTTGATCTCGAGAACCAATCAGAATCGACCATTTTCACGGTTTCTTCTGCATTCTAGTGATATTTTTTGTTTACTAAATTGTATCGTACTTGCTCTACCAATACAGAAGGCGAATTTACCCACACGTGACCAACAAACCTCGTTTATCAGCGATAAAAGTTTGACATCGTGTCTGGTCAAGAATGCTTTGGATTCAAATCTGAGACAATAACCTAAGTTCCTACTTTATTTTATTTACTTATAATTTGCGTTAGTGAGATATTTTGTACGAAAGACGAGACAATTTTATTCTGGCTGGACGTTTCATGTGTAATTTAAAAAGTTTGCATATTTGATGACGGTCTGACACAACAATACTAGAATTCAAATTCCTTTTTGAAGTAATCTTCTTCAATCACTCAAGTTATTGTGACTGACTGATATTATAAATTACCAGCTGATGTAGCGCAACTGATAGGGTTGTTGCGCGAGAATACGAAGGTCGATGGTTCGAGCCCTCGGCGACGATATCTTTTTTTTTTAATTATTCCATGTCACATAAATTCAATTTATTTTAGAAAAAGCTTGGATCACAAGTACAAAAGACAACAAACTTCACTGTCACAAGAACGGATTGAAATAACATGACAAGTACTTACTTGATTGTTTTTAAATTGGAAGAGTCCAAAAAAGTAGGTACAGAGAAGTAAGAATCATATTTTGCCTACATTCCAATGTTGAATGTAGGAGAATATTGAATGAAAGAAGAAAAATGCACTGGCGTATCTCTTCTGATATTCACTATAGGCGAGCCACATGGAAATAATCCAAATGCATCGATTATTTCGAATCCCAATAACTCGAAAACAGTTGCTCGCAGCGACCTCTACCAAGAATATATTTTTTACACAAAATAGTTCTAGAAATCTATTTTTCTACTATGAAACGTTAAACAGGTGGTCCCAAAAAAGTTATGACTTTTCAAAAGACTCAAAAGACATTTCGGTGGCGCCACCCCCACGAAAGAGACAAACTAACATTATTTTGAAATTTATTAACAAAAAACAAAATTAAGAATTCAACTTCGACACTCTGTATCTCAGGAACGAATAACTTTTGGACATATATTTATACGAACTTTTCTTCTTCTAATTTTGACGTCAGCAACATGTCCCTGAATTCTCTACACGTACTTAAGAAACATCCTGTATACATACACTTGGCCTTTGTTGTTTGCAATTTTTCAAAATCAAATCACAAAATTAGATTGACAGATATTTAATTACTTCAAAAGAATGATTAAGATGCCTGCAACGCAGGTGTAATTCCTGTAAAAAACTCCAAATTTCACGTCAATAATTTTCTGATTTCAATACAATGTAATATCTTCTCGATATTGATTCGTCCCTTTTCCTGTCACAGAAATAAATAGTGTATTATACTCGGGAAAAATGTTTTTAGCTCACGGATTTTTGTCTTCCTCCGCTACTGTCAATTTACGTTTTTAAAAAGAATAGATTTCCTTCAAATGAAAGTATTCACAATGTGAACACTAGACGAAAACGTGATCTCCATGTTTCGTTTCTTCAATGTAAAACATGCACAGGAGCTCTTTATCTCAGGGTTGATTCTATTTGGGGGTTTGACTGACTGATACTCCAACGGGAAGTTTCCACAAGAATTTTATTCTGAAGGACGTCGAGGTATGCGAAATGTGCTACAACTAATTATTGAATTGACCAGGCCTCAAGTGTGAACTTCGTGATTGTCCTACCACTTGTTGAAAACCAACAAGGTTCAAAATAAATTTAGTTGGGGGATAATTTTTAGAATTACTCTAGGAGGCACCAACCATTTTCCTTCAAGGTTGAATCAGAAAAGCAGACCTCAGCCACAAAGTACAATTATGGTCAATAAAACCTCAAGTTACAAAAAATGTGTAGTTTATCCTGTTTTTATGCCTTCCTCTTTAAATCACTTAAAATACTGCTCACCTCGTATGCAACCAACTATACTCTGATATGCATTAAGTGTGGACAACCCACATAACGCATATGGGTAACTGATCTCTGAATGACTATTGCTATGCAGGTGACACAACTCTGGTGCGCCTGAAATAGTGAAAATATCACGAAGATGACGAATCGAGGTGACAGGTGACCTTCGACATTTCGCTGCCATCATTTTTGGCGGGTTAATCAAATAAAGGGAGGGGATATTGCTATTTTTAATATATTCAAATTACTATTATTTTATATTTATTATTTATATACTCATGTCCAAACTAGACATTGAAGAAGTGGTGCTATTCACCCGGAATCGGTTTCAGCACAAACAACATTAAACTGTCCATCGGTGGTAGGTCTTACTATTTTCAATAAGTATCCTAGGTGTTTAAAGGATATAAAAAACCACAATAAGTAACTTGCTAAAGAATTATTTGATTGAAAATTGTTTTTATAATTCACAAGAATTTTATGATTTGGTAAAATTCAAGTGTATTCTTGCTGTATTCTATTTTATTTTTGTTGTTTTTGCCATTTTGCGAGAAATGGTGTTGCTTACACTATGAATTGTGTGTTATGGCTTTATGTGTCCTTTGACGATTCCAATACATGTTATCTGTGTCTAATGGAAAATAGATATTATTAATATTATTATTATTACTATCACCATTATTAGATAAAACATCCTCGAGCTAAAATCTACTACTTTTCCCTTGTATAATAAATGTTTATTTTTCCCCAGGAAAAAAGTTAAGCCTTCCGAGAGTTTCTTAATATTTCCGCGATTTATTATTTCCCAGTGACTACAGGCACGTTGATGTGCACGCATAATATTTCTAACTTGTACGTACAGGGTGATTCACCATAAATGTCCCCCCCTCTAGCTCAGTTATCTTTGAACCGATTTCAAAATTCGAAATTTCATCTAGAATGATTTTCGATAAAGTTATTTTCTGCCACATCAAAAAATACAGGGTGCTCGGAACAAACGATCTACAGGGTACTATTTGATTTTTTTAAATGGAACACCCTATTTTTCATTGTATTTTTAGATTCTCCCTGAAGAGCTGATTTGATCAATGTATCACACTTGGGGTCTAGCGGGAATGATTACAGAGATATAGGGTGTTCAAAATCGAGATTTTCCAACTTTAGGATTTTTTTGTGACGGAACTATTTATTATCGGTCAAAACGGCTCTCATGTCCGTATCTTAACTTTTGATTTACTATCTACTGACATTTAATAATTGGAACAGATACAGATACTGACAATGTTCCAATCAAATGTCAGTAGATAGTGAATTAAAAGTTGAGATGGGGGCATAGAAGCCGAGTAACGATCTACAGAGTACTACTTGATTTTTTCAAATGGAACACCCTGTATTTCATTGAATTTTCAGATTCTTCCTGAAGAGCTGATTTCATCAATGCATCACACTTGGGGTGTAGCAGGAATGATTACAGAGATATAGGGTGTTCAAAATCGAGAGTTTTCAATTATTTTGAAATCTGAAAATTATCGACGTGAAATTTTAAGTTTTTAACAGTAGGGACACCTGCGTTGTAAGCATCTTTATCATTCTTTTGAAGTAATCAAATATCTGATGTCACTTCTGTCAGTCTAATTCTGTGAATTCATTTCAAGAAATTGCGAATTTAGTGATTGTTTAGTAATATACGTAAACGCGAAGTCGAATGGAAGATAAAAGGACTTGCAGTTCTTTCTCGGAGACGGTATTATTGACTCATTCTTCGGAACTATAGCACAACAGTGTATAGATATGTGATATAATAATATGTGGGAAAAACGTACTCACTTTTTTCCCACGGGAAAAAATTAATTTATGAAAAGTGACATTTTATAACCTGCCAACAGAGATGAAATGCCAAACTTTTTTACCGTCACAGAAAAATAGTGTATTAGGTATACACGGGAAAAATATTAGATTTTAGCTCACGGTTTTTTGTCACAACACAACCTGGAGCTAAAATCTACTACTTTTTTCCCTTGTATAATAATCACAAAAAGGAGTAATAATATAATTAGTATGAAATTTGGAATGTTTTCAGATGTAGACTCGGTGTGGCCATGCTAGGGGGAAAACTGTATGCTTGTGGGGGATATGATGGCAGTTCTTTCCTACAAACTGTTGAAATGTATGATCCGAGCACGAATAAGTGAGTATACAGGATTTTTGGGTTCAAATCCGGCCACCAACCTCATTTGTTTATACTTCTTCACAGTGATTTTTCGGAAAAATAGGACAGACAGGCTATTTTTTCCGTTCAATTCCCAAGGCAAGTTTACTTTGTACACTTTGTATAAATAATCCCATAAGCCGCTGTGATTTTGTCATTATAACTGTGGAAAAAAGTTTGCCCAGAGTTTTTCAGCGACAAAACAACCTAACATTTGAAACCATGTCGGAAAAGTATCTAATCTGTAGAAATGTTGTGACTTGGAAAGTCTTTGAGTGGAGACATTTGAAAACCATCAACAATTGTCTGTCACGTGTTCATTGAATTGTCGCACAAAATTAATAGTTTTTCTGCTGGCAAAAAAACATGAATTGTTCCAGACAGACTCATTACTCTTCGTGGTATTTTCTGATAATGATTCGCTAACATAATTACGGATTTCCGTAGTTGACCCAAAACGAGACATTTCAATTTTTGAGTGACTGATAGGTATGTCAAAGTTTGACAACTGTAGCACTCTTATGCTGACGAACAGAATAGCCGCTCATATTGTTTGTTTACCTAAATAGCCACTAATATCGCATATCATGTGACTTCAATCATGACATTTCATAGGTCCAGCCGGGTGTGAATGAAATAATCCTACCGAATTACACTCAAGCTCTTATTTGGTCAAAATAAACTCAAAATTCATAATTCTATCTTTTCTTGTCTTTGGGGAATTTTACTCAAAACGATGCTAGAAAAATCGAAGGTAGTCATTTTCGTTTAATTTCCAGGCAGCAAAATTCTAGTATGTAAAACAATTATTTTATCTCGCATTCTCATATGCTGTCGTTGCATCCATCAAATAATTCAGTATGTTTTGTTGATTGCTACATATAATTTTCTTTTTATCTATCTATCTGGAATGGCATACACCAATAAAAAATTCCAGAGTGCATTGTCCTACAAACGAATATGGGTTTCTTCCAAAATTCTGAGAAATCTTGAATAATTTGCATTGGTCCTGGAACATCCTGAAACCCTAATAGACTATTGTACAGGGTGATTCACCATAAATGTCCCCCCATCTAGCTCAGTTATTTTTTAATCAATCGGTTCAAAAATAACTGAGATAGAGACATTTATGGTGAATCACCCTGTACCAAAACATTTGAATACGTCGTATATTCTGTTGGCTGAACCTATACAGTGCTTTCGTGAAGTACTGAATGCATTCATTTTTAGCCAAACTATTCAAAACCCAGCCACGTATTCACTTCAATAAATAACTCACAAGATAGTACTATAGTTATACTATTCAAAGTATTTATCGGCATTTGCTCGGAATTCGGATTACCGGCATTTGACCTTGAAAGTTTGAATAAAAAAACATTTCATGTATAACTGTCAAACGCAGTTGCCATGGTATCGATGATATTCAGGCAACTAAATTAACTCATACTAATGATTTTTCCGATATGTAAACGTATGTAAGAGGTAACAAATATGGCAAATCTTTTTTCTACAAAAATAGTATACTTTATTTTTATCGATATTTTCGTTCTAGACAAAATTACATTTTAAAAACATGCATCCTCAACTTTTCAGAGTTGATAAGAATTCTATTTATGCATCATGGTAGTTGCAGTCATTGTCAAAATTGACATCAAATTATTTTGATAGTATTTAATACTTTGGTAACACCATGGATGAGTTTAGTAATGATGAGAACGTACCTAATGTATGGACTTGCACAAACTGTCAAGGTCAATTACTCTGTAACGTAGTGCGATAGACATTTTTTTATATGAAGTACTTATATCTTTTTCTCTGACTATCAGCCCTATCATTTACGACATGACCGTTCCGGACACCCCGTATTTATTTGTGGATGTATTTGATTGTCAGTGCTTCTCAGAGTGTCCGTACTCTGAATATATCTACAAATACGACAAAACAAGACTGCCAAGTACATTGAGAAACTCTAGAGTACCTATACCCAAATATTTGCGAAAAATTTAACATTCCTCGATATTTTTAAATATGATTTCATGACATCCCATGTGTTGAATCTTATACGAAAATATTTGCTTTTGCAAAGTGACCAACGTTCTTGTAGCTAATTATATTGATATTTATTCAATCCCTTGTTTTAAATTCTTCAATATCATAATAAAAGAACACTTACCAGCTTGTGAAAGAATAGATTTCGATGAAATACTCCACCACTTTACAATGCCGATTTTCCTCTGCAAAATACCAAAACAATATCTACACCACCACAAACACACGCACCACACACAAACATCCTCACAAATGCACCACTATTATCGCCAAACTGAACAAGGAACTTAATTTTGTGACTTTCGTTCGTTTCCCACTTGAATCGACCGTACTCATTGAAATTTAATGTAAGACTGATGCCTGGCTTTTGATTCATCACCTCAATGACTAATTATTATCACTTACGTCATATTCTTAAGCGATTAAAATATGAACAAGTAATGTATCTATGACTAATAATAACCCAGATAAATAGGGAGAACGTGAAAAGAAATTCAATATGTACAGGGTGATTGTTTATATTTTACTCAATAGCTATCTTAGTTAATATTGGTGTTACATAAACGTTCAAATTGGCAAAAATAAAGTATTTTTTATATTTATGTATCCTTTTTAAATATATACAGGATTTTCGAACTTAAGTCGGCACTATTACTAACTTGGCTATTATTGTAGCTACAAAGTCAGTTAAATTGCCAAACTATGATTATTTTTTCGCTGATTACCATGATGGAATCGAAAAATAATTAACCAACTCGTGAGTTATGTCAAAAAGTTCGATTATACAATATTCTCAATCGATAGGATATTCGATTCTGAACAAGAAAATTCCTATAAACTTTTATCCTAAATTAAAAAATGACTGAGCTATCGACGATTTCTTCTTACTTTCATGTCAAAAGGTACTTTTTTCTCAAATGGGATACCCAGTATAACATATCCTTAATTGATTGAAAATTTTATTCTGAACAAAAAATGCCTCGTAACCTTTCATCGTAAATTCAAAAATGACTGAGCTATCGATGATTTTTCGTCAAAGTCATTCTGTTAGTCAAGGATGATCGAAAGGTATTGCTTTGTAACTCTGCCTTACTACAAAGTAAAAAGAAATCATCGATACTTGTATACTTTCCGTCCACCTCGTATTAACGAGTGAGTTTAATGTTTATGACATCAAATTATTTTGAAAATATTCAATATTTTGGTAAGCCCTTGGATGTTTAGTAATGATGAGCATGCCCAATGTATGGACTCGCAGAAACTTTCAAGGTCAATTACTCCGTCATGAAGTGCGATAGTCATTTTTTTTTAATATGTACTAACATTATTTTGGCTCACTCTATCAGTACTATCATTTACGACATGACCTTTCCGGACACCCTGTATTCATTTGTGGTTGTATCTGATTATCAGTGCCCGTGTTTTGAATATAGCTACAAATACGTCAAAACAAGAGTGTCAAGTACATTAGGGAACTCTAGAGCACCTACCTATACCAACTATATTTGCGAAAACCTCAACAATCCTCGATGTTGTTAAATATAATTTCATCACATCTCATGTGTTGAATGTTAAAATACGAAAATATTTGCCTATATACAGGGTGTTAACAAATAAGTGTCACAACGGGAAACTGTAGATTGCTCATGAAAAAAGAAACATTTTTTTCCCTATCAAAATTTTTCTCCGGGCTTCCGTTATCAAGATACAGGGCGTCAAAAAAATACAAAAAATCTGTTTTTTGCTACTATCTCAGGAACCGTCGGAGCTACGGAGTTAAGCCTTCGTACACCCTTCATCATCAATAATAACTACTTTTAGGGCTCTTGATCAATTTCTTTGGACATGTCAGTGGAGGAGAATTCAACGCCTCGTAAGGGTTTAACCCCCCAAACATTTATGCCACTGTAGAAATTGTAATTTCCAAAGTAAATTCTGAAGCGCCAATATCTTTCACACAAAAAACCCCCTCTTGTCTTAATGCTCTAAAGTGAACAGTTTCCGCGAAAAATGGCTCTTTAGGAATAAGAACATACAAAATCCTGATGGTATCTTCAAAAATTGTCTAAAAATCCACTGGAAATAAACACCTCAGATCTGTCTAATATAATGTTCAATCAAATGTCAGGTTCTTGAGTATGCTGGTCTCGATGTTGGTTTTCAAATTATTAAGTTTATTTAGTGTTGTAAAGTGTGTTTAATTAAACTGAACATTTTTAATTTTTTGACGCCCTGTATCTTGAAAACGGAAGCCCAGAAAAAAATTTTGGAGAGGAAAGAAATGTTTCTTTTATTATGAGGAATCTACAGTTTTCCGTTGTGACACTTATTTGTTAGCACCCTGTATAGTGACGAGCGTTCTTACAACTAATTATATCGGTATGCATTCAGTTCCTTGTTTTAAATTCCTCAATATCGATAAAAGAAAACACTTACCAGCTTGTGATATGATACATATCGATGAAGTATCGAACCAATTTCTACACTACACACAAACACACGCACCATACACAAACACACCAACACACATTTACAAACGCACCACTGTTATCACTAAACTGAAGAAAGAACTGCATTTTGTCACTTTTGTGTCCGTTTCTCCCTTTAATCGACCGTTCGTATTGAAATTCAATATAAGACTGATGCCTGGCTTTTGATTCATCACCTTGATGACTAATTATCAGTTACGTCACTTTCTTAACTGATTGAAACCCGAACAAGAAATTTATTCATGACTAATAATTCTTTCATCTTTTTTCTACAAAAATAGTATACTTTATTTTAATTGATATTTTGTGAAAACATGCATCTCCAACTTCTCAGAGTTGATAAGAATTCTATTTACTCATCATGGTAGTTGCAGTAATTTTCAGAATAGACATCAAATTATTTTGATAGTATTTAATACTTTGGTAACACCATGGATGAGTTCAGTAATGATGAGTACACCTTATGTATAGACTTGCAGAAACTTCAAGGTCAATAACTCTGTAACGAAGTGCGATTGACATTTTTTTATATGAAGTACTTATATTATTTTGGCTGACTATCAGCCCTATCATTTACGACATGACCGTTCCGGACACCCCGTATTTATTTGTGGTTGTATCGGATTGTCAGTGCTTCTCAGAGTGTACGTACTCTGAATATAACTACAAATACGACAAAACAAGAGTGCCAAGTACATTGAGGAACTCTAGAATACCTATTCCAACAATATTTGCGAAAAAATTAACATTCCTCGATTTTTCTAAATATGATCTCATGACATCCCATCTGTTCTTATAATACGAAAATATTTGCTCATACAAAGTGACCAATGTTCTTGCAACTAATTATAGTGATATACAGGGTGAGTCAATAGTGTGTGTTCTCCTTCTATATTAGCCAAACCGTCAGATATATAGAAAAAAATCGAATACAACAGTTGTAGGGTTTCTTGGGAACTAAAATTATTTTCATATCTATAGGGTGTTCGAATTCCAAGATATCGGTTGATGGTGGGTGTTTTCAAACGAGACACCCTGTATATTATTACATTTTTAGATCCTCCCTTGAGAGCTGATTTCATCAATGCATCGCACTTGGGGACTAGCTGAAATATTTATAGAGATATAGGGTGTTCAAAATCTATATTTTTCAACTTTGTGATATTTTTGTGTCAAAACTATTGATTATTGGTCGAAACGGCTTACATGTCCCTATCTCAACTTTTGATTCACCATCTACTGACACTTAATTGGAACAAATACAGGGTGGTTCAAAATTCAAGATTTCTGATCACCCTGTATCTATTCCAATTAAATTTCAGTAGATAGTAAATCAAACGTTGAGATAGGGACATGTAAGCCGTTTCGACCAATAATGGATAGTTCTGACACAAAAAAATCCCAAATTTGAAAATTTTCGATTCTGAACACCCTATATCTTGGTAATCATTTCCGCTAGACCCCAAGTGTGATACATTGATGCAATCAGCTCTTCAGGAAAAATTAGAAATGCAATAATATACAGGGTGTTCCATTCAAAAACACCCATCATCAGCCGATATCTTGAAATTCGAACATCCTATAGATATGAAAATAATTTCAGGGGATAGTTCTCATGAAACCATATAACTGTTGTATTCGAATTTTTTTTATATACCTGACGGTTTGGCTAATATCGAAGGAGAACACACTATTGACTCTGTATATTTGATCCATCGTTTCAAATTCCTCAATATCCTAATAAAAAAACACTTACCAGCTTGTGAAAGAAAAGAATTCGATGAAATACTCCACCACTTCACAATGTCGATTTTCCTCTGCAAAATACCAAAACAATATCTACACCACCACAAACACACGCACCACACACAAACATTCTCACAAATGCACCACTATTATCGCCAAACTGAACAAGGCACTTTATTTTGTTTCCCACTTGAATCGACCGTACTCGTGGAAATTTAATGTAAGACTGATGCCTGTCTTTTGATTCGTCACCTCAATGACTAACTATTATCACTTACGTCACATTTTTAACCGATTAAAACTTGAACAAGTAATGTATCTATGACTAATAATAATTCAGATAAATAGGGAGAACGTAAAAAGAAATTCAATATGTACAGGGCGATTGTTTATATTTCACTAAATAACTATCTTAGTCAATATTGTGCTTACAGAAACGTACAAATGGGCAAAAATGAAGTATTTTTTATATTTATTTATTCATAAAGTGGTATTTTTCAAATAGAACACCCTATATGTTATTTTCCGAATCAGTAAGTAGTATGGGCTCCGTGGCCGAGTTTGTCTATGCGCTGAAATTCGCTAGATAGCCGTTCACGATGCAGAGGTACTGTCGGTTCGAATCCGGCTATCGGCTGAGCATTTTTCTTTAGAATGTGTGATTCATGGTTTTAATCCTGGCAGCACCTCGATGACCTAGAAGTGGTTCGGATTCCACTATAAGCTGTAGGCCCCGCTCTTCCTAACCCCGCACAAGTTTCGACTTTTGGGGAGTTGGTTCCCAACTTTGAAGTAGTGATATACAAAAAAAGTAGAGCTATTTCTTCTGATTCCAAATATATACAGGATTGACACAGCTACTGGGTGATTCTTAGTAGTATTGGCGAATCAATTTCTCTTTATTGTAGGAGAAATGAGAAATATAGTCGACAGAAAAATGTTGTAACCAACTCTTATATTATTATACAGGGTGGGCCACCAGTAACGCCTCGGTCTCTAGAAGGCTAACCACTTATCTTCTTGGAATTCTTCCTCTCTAGGAAGTTGCATGTCAACATAGGCTACCATTTAAAATTATTTCGAAACATACAGGGTGTCCCCAAAAACCATAAAACACTGAAGTTAAACTTTTTTCTATCGAACACCCTATATATTATTTCATTTTGAGATTCTCCCTGATGAGCTGATTTCAACGACCCATCATACTTGGGGTATAGCAGTTATAATTACTGAAATATAGGGTGTGAAAAATCAAGATTTTCCAAGTTCAAGAATTTTTTGTGTCGAAACTATTCATAATTGGTCAAAACGGCTTACATGTCCCTATCTCAACTTTTGATTAACTATCTACTGATATTTAATTGGGACATATACCGGGTGATCAAGATTCTGAATTCTGCACCACCCTGTATTTGTTTCAATTAAATTTCAGTAGATAGTTGATCAAAAATTGAGATAGGGACATGTGAGCTGTTTTGACCAATTATGGATGGTTTAGACACAAAAAATTCTTGAACTTGGAAAATCTCGATTTCTCACACCCTATATCTCAGTAATTATAACTGCTAGACCCCAAGTATGATGGATTGTTGAAATCAGCTCACCAGGGAGAATCTCAAAATGAAATAATATATAGGGTGTTCGATTGAAAAACGTTCAACTTCAGTGTTTTGTGATTTTTGAGGACATCCTGTATGTTTCAAAATAATTTCAAATGGAAGCCTATGTTGACATGCAACTTCCTAGAGAGGAAGAATTCCAAGAAGATAAGTGGTTAGCCTTCTAGAGACCGAGGCGTTACTGATGGCCCACAGGGTGTTTCGAAATTCGACCGACAACGCTTGACAGGTGATAGTCCTCGTGATTACATAATCACTGAGATAGGGACATACGGTCTTCAAGTATTCAGTTCTCGAGATACAGGGCGTTAAAGTTAAGAAATAAAAATAGTTGTTTTGCAATATATCATGAATGATTGAATATAATGCACTCAACTTCGGTATATGGTTTCATCTATAAATGGGTCATTTTTTGACCAGGGAGCCATTCTGGACATTTTATCCAGTGGTGCCCTACAGGGGGTTGTGGCAATTTTTCCTCCCCTATTTTCTACACCACTGAATAAATTTCGATTATTTCCACTTCTTCGAATTCATTGCTCAATTTTGTTCAGAAAATGCATTACCTCCAACTGACCTGAAAGGAACAGTTTTCGAGATATTCGACTGCATAAAAGATTGCATAGTAATATTTCATCATTTTCAGTAGTAGAAAATTGCAAAAATATTTTTCTGGTGTTGAGTAGATTATATACTATTCAGTTCTGATTCTATAGCTGAAGAAAAATAGTTATTCCACGCATTAAGAGAAAACAAAAATTTTTCTATTTTTCTACTACTGAGGATGATGAAAAATTACTATGCAAACTTCTATTTTGGGTCAAATATCTCGGTAACTGTTCATTATAGGTTGAAGGTGATGCATTTTTTCAACATAATTGAACAATAAATTCGAGAAATAGGAAATATTTAAAATTTAATCAGTGGCGTAGAAAATATGGGAGGAAAAGTTATTACACCTGTAGCGCACCTCTGAATAAAATTCTCGGAATATGTCTTTCTGGTCAAAAAATTAACCATTGAAAGATGAAACCATATACCGAATTTGAATGCATTGCATTCAATTTTTCTTGAGATATTGCGAAAAAACTATTTCAACTTCAACGCCCTGTATCTCGAGAACTGAACACTTGAAGACCGTATGTCCCTATCTCAGTGATTATGAAATCACGAGGGTTATCACCTGTCAAGCGTTGTCGGTTAAATTTCGAAACACCCTATATATATACAGGGTGGGCCACCAGTAACGCCTCGGTCTCTAGAAGGCTAACCACTTATCTTCTTGGAATTCTTCTTCTTTAGGAAGTTGCATGTCAACATAGGCTACCATTTGAAATTATTTTGAAACATACAGGATGTCCTCAAAAATCACAAAACACTGAAGTTGAACTTTTTTCAATCGAACACCCTATATATTATTTCATTTTGAGATTCTCCCTGATGAGCTGATTTCAACAATCCATCATACTTGGAGTCTAGCAGTTATAATTACTGAGATATAGGATGTGAGAAATCGAGATTTTCCAAGTTCAAGAATTTTTTGTGTCTAAACCATTCATAATTGGTCAAAACGGCTCACATGTCCCTATCTCAACTGTTGATCAACTATCTACTGACATTTAATTGAAACAAATACAGGGTGGTGCAGAATTCAGAATCTTGATCACCCGGTATATGTCCCAATTAAATATCAGTAGATAGTTAATCAAAAGTTGAGATAGGGACATGTAAGCCGTTTTGACCAATTATGAATAGTTTCTACACAAAAAATTCTTGAACTTGGAAAATCTCGATTTTTCACACCCTATATTTCAGTAATTATAACTGCTAGACCCAAAGTATGATGGGTCGTTGAAATCAGCTCATCAGGGAGAATCTCAAAATGAAATAATATATAGGGTGTTCGATAGAAAAAAGTTTAACTTCAGTGTTTCATGGTTTTTGGGGACACCCTGTATGTTTCGAAATAATTTTAAATGGTAGCCTATGTTGACAAGCAACTTCCTAGAGAGGAAGAATTCCAAGAAGATAAGTGGTTAGCCTTCTAGAGACCGAGGCGTTACTGGTGGCCCACCCTGTATATATAAGGCTATTGATGATCTCGAACCTAAACGTGCGAGCATAGCGAGTACCTACCTATACCAACTATACAGGGTGTTTCCTAATTGAATGTCGATATTTGAGGAGGCGATTCTTGGGCCCATTTTAAGA
Organism: Phaedon cochleariae; assembly: GCA_918026855.4. Taxonomy (NCBI): domain Eukaryota; kingdom Metazoa; phylum Arthropoda; class Insecta; order Coleoptera; family Chrysomelidae; genus Phaedon; species Phaedon cochleariae. The sequence continues at coordinate 25,167,549 of OU896722.1, read as the reverse complement.
AGAAAATTTTATATGAACGTATGTCCTAAACGTATTAACTTTTGAGATACAGTGTGGTAAAGTTCTCAAAAATAAAAAGTTTGTTATTAATATAGATTATCAATTATAGACTATAGATATTTTGATGAAACTTGGCATACATGTACTATGTATCAAGAGCCATCAGTTAGTGTACCACATTTTTTTGTTGTTGCCACCAATGGCGTTCGTATGGAATTTCACATACATATTTTGGCAGACATTGATGGTAAGCTACTGATTAGTCACGCAACTTGAATCATTCCTGACATTCTCAATCATTTCTGAGCAAATTTGATCTCTACAATTTCTTCAATCTGATGCACGGTTTTCGCTCAAAAAATTAAAACCATTTCACTGCATGATCATAAAAATATCGTTAATAATATGACAATATCACAATGCAGATAGATATATTTTATATTTTAGGTGAAAACCGTGATTCGGACTGAAACAATTCAAGATATCAAAGCAAGTGGTATAACAGATATTAATAAAAAACTATTTATTTTTGAGTACTTTACCACCCTGTATCTCGAAAGGCAAGACGTTTAGGTCATACGTTCATATCAAATTTTCTTTTTTAAATGGGCCCAAGAATCGCCTCCTCAAATATTGACATTCAATTAGGAAACACCCTGTATCTGCGAAAATTTCAACCATCCTCGATTTTGTTAAATATGATTTCATCACATCCCATGTGTTGAATGTTGAAATACGAAAATTTTTGCCTATACATAGTGACGAGCTTTCTTACAACTAATTATACCCCTTGTTTTAAATTCCTCAATATCATAGAAAAAAACACTTACCAGCTTGTGAAAGAATATACTTTTCGATTAATTACCAAACCAATTCCTACACTACACATAAACTCACGCACCATACACAAACACCAACACACCTTCACAAATGCACCACTGTTATCACTAAACTGAACAAAGAACTGAATTTTGTCACTTTTGTGTTCGTTTCTCACTTTAACCGACCGTACGTATTGAAATTTAATATAAGACTGATCCTGGCTTTTGATTCATCACCTTGATGACTAATTATCAGTTACGTCACTTTCTTAACCGATAGAAACCCGAACAAGAAATTTATCTATGACTAATAATATCCCAGGTTTATAGGGAGAAAGTGAAAAGAAATTCGATATGTACAGGGTCATTCCGTATATTCAAATAGTTCACTTCAAATAAAGAAGTTGTATGGTTTGTTCTAAACCTCCAGAAAGTTGTACGAGGTAAAACAAATGAATGTCGCTGATATAAAAAATGGGTACCAACTTCGTTATTTTCAATGGAACACCCTATATAGTTTTGGATGATGATCTTTCTTTTATAATTTCAAAAATATACAGGGTGTTTCCTAACTACGGTTCCTAACTGCAGGGGGTGATTTGTTAGGTCATTTTAAGAAAAAAAGTTCTTATGAACATATGTCCGGAGTTGCTTCGTTTCTGAGATACAGGGCGTTGAACTTGAAGAAAAAAAAACGGTAATTATAAAATATCATGAATATCCTGGAACCAGTTTTGTTGAAATTTGGAACTTTCATTTGTCAAATTTTCTAAAATTTCCGCATATCATGTGTCCATTATATTTTTGGCGGAAATAATGAAAAACTCATTTCTCCAATGCAGGTGTTCATGATATGCAATACAGTGGATTTAATGTTTTTTTCTCGAAAACGAAGCTAGATATGAAGAATATACAGGAGACCAAAAAGTTGTATTTTGAGTTGCTCAATCTAAAAAAAATTAAAATTCACCAAAAAAGTCAGTGACGTACCTTTTTTTCACAATATTGCTGGCTGTGGTGCCCACTGAGACGCCACTGGCCCCAATAATTTCAATCAGAATAGGGCTAAATAAGCGCCTTATTAGTTCAAATAAAAGTACTAAATTTCAACCAAATCGGTTCCAGGATATTCATGATATTTTGTAATTCCGTTTTTTTTCTTCAATTTCATCGCCCTGTATCTCAGAAACGAAACAACTCCGGACATATGTTAATAGGAACTTTTCTTCCTAAAATGACCTAACGAATCACCACCTGCAGTTAGGAACCGTAGTTAGGAAACACCCTGTATAGGTTGTTGATGTTCGGTTCAGCCGTTATCAAAATATTGAGAGGTTGGACATTGTTTAGTTACAATTTGGTTTTACCAAATGAAGAATCAACAACATATACACGCAAGTTGTTATTGATCAAACTTTCTGTCATATGTTCATTGGATAGAATTTTGAAAGAAATATGGGTTTTACTGATGAAAAATTGGATTAGTTTATTTTACAAACATAACAATAACAAGAGTAACAATTCCTACTAATATTATGAATTCCATATTTTTTGTTCTGAAAACCATTTAAAAAAAAACTTCATTTTATTCGAGATGAAGAACCGTTTATGTTTATGACAGAGAAAGAAGTTTCGATATTGCGAAGTCACACCCATTGAGCATATGTAAACTTCGAACGCAAATATCTTTGTAACCGTTTGAAATAACCCTATCAAACCCGTTATCGTTGAATTCGTCATGATAATCTCTAACCGATTATGAAATACAATACGGGGTGTCCCATTCGAAAATCAAAAGTTGGGGTCGTTTCCGGTGAAACTGGAAGTGATAAACGAAAAACTGTTTCATCAATTAATGAGCAATTTGGTATACTTGCTACTCACCAATTTTCAAAACCTTACCTCGAATAATTCAAAAGTTACACCCTTGGCCGTTTTTTGTGAACCTCTCTGTATTCATTTTGTGACTTGGCGTCTCGTTTCTTCGCAGATGGGCGTACGTCGCGCCCATGAACGCCCAGCGCAGCCGCGTGGCGTTGACCGCCAACATGGGCAAACTGTGGGCAGTGGGTGGATATGATGGTATATCCAATCTGGTCACCGTTGAAGTTTACGACCCGAAAACGGACAAGTGGACCTACGCCGCGGACATGGTTGCCCATGAGGGGGGCGTGGGATTGGGCGTTATATCGATACCGTGAGATGTGTATGTACATTAATAAAAATGTTTTTTTTTTAATTTTGACATGTGATTTGACACTTTTCAACACTGGCGGATGTTTTGAAATGTCTGACTTTACGTAATCAGCGTACAGTAAACTAAACTGCCATTTGAAGTGCGACAAGCAAAAATTTCAATAATTTTCAAACTGTCATAACTTTGGATATGATGGTATATCTAATCTGGTCACCTTTGAAGTTTACGATCCGAAAACGGACAAGTGGACCTACGCCGCGGACATGGTTGCCCATGAGGGGGGCGTGGGATTGGGCTTTATTTCGAAACCGTGAGATGTGTATGTACCGGGTGTACCACTAAGGAAGGACGCCGGCTGTATCTCGGAAACTATTTGCCGCACAGGTTTCGAAAAAAAATATGAATGATGAAAGTGGCCAAGAGAAATCTCTGGAAATTATTTTCAAGTTTCCAGGACAGCCCCTAGAGGGCGTAATTGCATTGGCCAGTTTAATAAACGCGATTTTATGAAAATTTGATATATCAAGACATATCAAAAACACTTTTTCCATGTTCTCTAGTTGATTTTCAATCATTTCGATCAACAAAAATTGCACTAGCTCTTTGAATGAAAGAGGGAGGGAAGGATGAATAGTACTTTGAAGAAACTCCCATTACTACAGTTTGGTGTAACGGAATTCATCGATCTTGGTCTCATTATGAAAGGTTTTTTGGTTCTTCCAGATGAATCACGAATCGAGTCAATTTAAATCCTGTGGTGGCCGCTAGATGGCATCGTTTGAAAAATCAGTCAATTTTCCATTTTTTTCGAAAATTTCAAATGGAGCCATATATTCATTCTACTTTAATATGAAAGTAGAGCAATCAAGAAGAAAAATGGTGAAAACCGCGAATTGATGCCTCTTGAGGAACCGGTGAAATACTCGAAATAATATTATGAAAATATTCACCACAGCTAAATTCAATAATCGTAATCAGAAATATCCCGTATCCATGAAATTATGATTTCAATAATTCATTTATTTTGGTTTCACAAACTGCTGTAATATCTCACAATAGTGACAAAGATAATTGAAATGTAAGTAGTGAGTATAGCTCAGGAATGAGAAAAGGCAAGTTGACTTTGAATGAAAGAAACGTCAAAATATAATTGAAGTTCCATTGAAAGTTTTCACTGTGGATTGCTTATTTGTCAAAATGCCGATAACGAATGAGGAGGCATTTGACATGCTCACAGTTTGAATTTTAATATTATTCCGAGTATTTCTCCGGTTCTTCAACAGGTATCAACTCACTGTTTTCACCGTTTTTCTTCTCCTTCACTTTCATCAAGCGGCCACCACGGGATTTAAATCGACTTGACTCGGAAAGATCTGAAGAAACCCTTCATAATGAGACCAAGATCGCTTAATTCCGTTACACCAAACTGTAGTAATAAGAGTTTTTCTAGAGTACTATTCATCCTTCCCTCCCTCTTGTATTTAAAGAGCTAGCGCAATTTTTTTCGATCGAAATGATTGGAAATCTACTCGAGAACATGGAAAAAGTATTTCTGATATGTCTTGATATATAAAATTTTCATATAAACAACTGGAAGGGAGGCGGCCGTTCTCTCGAATAGCACAAAGTGTGTCAGGGGCAGCTGCAACAAAGATAGCATAATTTACAGTAACCTGTCACTTTTCTACTCATGTTGTATAATGGTGGATTGGTGTTTACGTTTTCTTTTATCCAATAATTGAAGAACTTTAGATTTTTTCTCATCTAAACAGGCAAGAAAGTGAAGACATAATTTCATTGTCTTTGGTTATGTGAAATATCTATTCATTTGGCGTGTATTGTTTTATAAAAAGGACTGAATTTGTTGGTGTCAACACTGTGAACTGATTGTTGAAAAGGTTTTGATAAACAATGGTGATTTATTGTGTCGCCTTTGGATGCAAGAACGAGCAAGACACAAGGAAATTGTCATTCCATGGGTAAGTTGAATAATATTGTTCAGATTTTTGGAAAATATAGTTCTTGAAATGATCATCAGTTGAGTGTACAATGGTCCCTGTCTCAGAATATGTTCAAAAACTAAACCTATATTATTTGACAAAGTTAAATACTTCCATGACTTTTCCATAAAGATATTAAGTAATATTATTTGTCGCAGTTTTCCATTCAGACATTCTTGAATTATGGATTCAGGCAGTTCGTAGAGAGAGTTGGACTCCATCTAAAACCAGCAAGCTTTGTGGAGAGCATTTCCTGCCAACTGATTATTTATTTAGACATACCAGATACTGCTAGGTTATCGAAACCAGATGCTGTACCCAGTATATTTTCATTTCCTAAGCATTTGTTACCAAAAAATGCTGATCCTTGAAGGAAAATAAGAAAACTCATAGGTACCTAGTTGATTAATAATGAAAAAAAAAGAATGTTTGCACCTCTTAAAAAAAACTAGCTAGTAATTTATTTTCAGGATGCATCTGTGGAAGTTCATAACATTGGGTCCTAAGGAAGATGTTTCCCATATTATGAACTTTACCTATGACTTACAGCTCCCAAGTTTCTAAGTTCATCAATAAAGAAACCAAAACTGTTCCATTGGAGAAGGATATTGTATTGAGAATTGAATTTTTTTAATTTCTAATAGGAATATGCTTGTAGGCCGTTACCTATAATGGTAAAATAGGAACCTATGGAAGTTATGCTCAAAATGGACCTCATGAACCTCTTTTCAAATTTTTCCTATCGTTTTTTTTTTTTTTTATCGCTTGGAGCGCACGAGAGGGAATCCCTATAATGTTCAAAGAACATCGTGCGTTCCTAGGGAGGATAGGGACAGGAGGTAGGTATCGGAATTTTTTTGAACTTTTGGAGATTATATGTTGTTGGGAACACTTCCACAGGCAATGAATTCCAGAGCCTAGCCGTTCTATGGATGAAGGAGTCTTGATAAAGTGCTCGATAGAAAAGTGAAAGGTCGCCGACCTTTCTACGGTGTTCTAATGATGTCAAAGAGTGAGTGAGTGTGGCGTCACCCACCAAGCGAATGGCTCTTCTCTGGATGGAATCTAAGAGCATCAGCGTATGTTTTGGTGCTGAACCCCATATGTGGGAACAGTATTCTAGAACAGGCCGTATCTGCGCTTTGTAGATCATGAGAAGCTGTTGAGGTGTAAAGTAGCTTTTCGCACGGAACAAGAATCCGAGTTTTTGGGAAGCAGCTTTTGCGATGGATCTGACATGATTATCCCATGAAAGAGTGTTGCTGATGGAAATACCGAGCATAGATATAGTGGGCTTGGTGGGGATGGTGGAGCCAGACATTACAATATCGGGCATACTGAGTTCCGCCTTTCTAGAGAAAATGCAGGCTTGAGTTTTGGTGGCGTTGAATTCAACTAGGTTGTTTGTTCCCCAGGCTGTGATTTCAGCAAGATCTTCATTGACAGCATTGACCTGCCTGCGCCGTGAGGTCTTAGTTTCCTGGGAAGAAATGGGAATTCTGGAAGAGAAAGCAGTATGGATCTGCAAAGCTGTGGATAGGGCAAGTTGTTACTCCCAACAGATCATTGATATGAAGCAGGAATAATGTTGGTGCCAAAATTGATCCTTGTGGAACGCCGGAATTGATGCCAATGGTATCAGACGATACACCGTCCACCACCACGTGAAGCGATCTGCCTGAAAGAAAACTCGATAAGAGATGGCATAGCTGAGGTGGTAAGCCGTATGATGGTAGTTTGTGGAGGAGTCCTTCGTGCCAAACACGGTCGAATGCTTTCGATATGTCCAACGCGACAGCTAGAGATTCCCCGTGTTTTTCTATTGAAGATTGCCATAAATGGGTGACGTAGAGGCAAGTAGATCTCCAGTAGATCTTCGGTGGCGAAAGCCGTATTGTCTATCATTGATGATTCCTGAGCTCTCCAGATATTTGATAAGCTCAATATTGATGGCTTTCTCCATCACTTTGGAGATTACTGATAACAGGGCAATGGGCCTGTAGTTGTTGGGCAGGTTCTTGTTCCCTTTTTTGGGAATTGGTTGGACTCTAGCTGTCTTCCAGCATGATGGAAAAATACCCGATACTCTTCTGATAGTGCTAAGACATTGTGCTTCGCTCAACCTGTACAATATACTATATTGTGACATTTGACTGAAAATATATAATTTTAATTTTGTGTTCATTTGACTTCCTAATCCTGTAAGAATAAAAATGAAATTTCATTTTTAAGTCAATAGGAAATTCAATAATAATTTCTTAATGATAATTGATTGCAACATTTTCCTTTTTCATATATGAATATTTTTATTTAATCGCGTTTACCCTTAAATAAAAGTAAAAAACCAGAAAATATTTCAAATAATGCTAGCGCTTCCCATTAGCGAACATAAGATAGAGAGTGATAGGTATCCGTAAACACTGCGTGTTGCCTGAACAATATTTTTTGCCTCACTCGTCGTTCACAGAGGGTCCCTTCCAGTTGTTTATATTGAGTTCATTGGTCGGGAGACGCTACGCTCGTGTGGGGTGTAACACACCCCAGCGCCCGTAAACTCTCACAGAACTTTCTGGAACATGAGTTCTCGCGCCTGCGCCGCACACAATAACTTCCAATTGTTTATCCACCTCTGCACCTACGCAAAAACGGCAGTCATCTATCGCATCTTCAAGAGAGCGCGTCGCTTCAAAGCAATGAACTCAATATAAACAACTGGAAGGGACCCTCTGTGGACGATGAGTGAGGCAAAAATATTGTTCAGACAACCCGCAATGTTTACGGATACCTATCTCTTTCTTTCTTATGTTGGCTAATGGGAAGCGCTCGCATTGTTTGAAATATTTTCTCGTTTTTCGCTTTTATTTAAGAGTAAACGTGATTAAATAAAAATATTCATATAGGAAAAAGGAAAATGTTGCAATCAATTATCATTAAAAACTTATTATTTTTTTTTCATTGACTTGAAAATGAAATTTCATTTTCATTCTTAAAGGATTAGGAAGTCAAATGAATACAACATTCCCAGCGAGCACAAAAACATCTCAGAGATGTTAAAAGTACGAGATTGCGAGACATTGAACCTCCACTGCGATGTTCTCTGTTCACACATGAATAGAACTATTATAGAACAGCCAATGTCCGCCGCAGGCGGCAATTATCGAGATGTCCTTGATATGTCACAAAACTACCTTCTCCCTAGTTCTTTTTAAAGCCTTTTCATGAACACAACAAAACATTTTCAACGCGTCTTGCGCACATATTAAATCGCTGTAAAAACTTTTCTGAAGCCTTTTGTCAAAATGAACTTTTGCATTAGGATTCCATGCATTTCCCTTGAATGAAAAAATGCATTAAAAATAGATTGAACATACAAATATTTTCTTGATATGAAATTACCTTCTTAATCGGTTTCTGAGTATTGCTTTTACTATCCACACAGAGATATAATTGGAAATAGGTTTCCCAATTTTTGAAATGTTCTCCACAATGCATAATTTTCCAACTGCGGAGAAGCTGATGTGTATTGATAAATTCGTACTATATATTGATTACACTGAGGCACCGAACAACACATCTTGCATCTGATGGTCATTATTACAAACTAAATAAGTCTTCTAACACAATAAACTTCACCAAATTCCTTTCTGCTCGTTACCAGCGTGATGTAATCGTGACACGCTGCAAACGCGAATGCCAATTGCGAACAAGAAGAACAAAATCGAAAACAAATCAGAATTCATCGTATTGTGACGTAACCATGAGACGTTGTGGTGGGGCAAACAAAGAAAGGGCACAAAAGAACAAAAACGATACTTTCAATATCCTTCTATAAGACCTCTTTGGGAAGTGCATATTACGCCTCAAAATAACATCCTTATGCCTACATTTCTAAAACATCCCAGGGATACCTCTCAGTAGGCAAACAAAGAAATGCCACAGAAGAACAAAAACGATACTTCAATATCCTTCAAAGACCTCTTTGGTCAGTGCATATTACGTCTCAAAATAACATCTTCATGCCAACATTTTCAAAACATCCCAAAACATCCAGGGAGTAGTAGTAGTAGCTAGTAGTAGTAGTTTTATTGATCCATTAAAACGAGCTTACAAAAGCCATTGGACAAGTCAGAATACATGAAATATACAAATAAACATTTAAATAATTCACAATAAAGTAAAATGACTAAAATATGATAAAAATATTACATACAAAAATCATCAGTTCTGCAAAAATGTGAAAAACTCATCAACTGTATATGGGCTAATTTCAAAGAGGAGATTTTTCAATTTACATTTAAACACTTTCTCATTACTTGAACATTTTATATTTTCTGGAATAGCATTATATGCCCTGAGTCCCAAAGATTCGAAAGAATTGAGACACAGAGACAATCGTGTCGTAGGCAAATGGAATTTGTTTTGGTTCCTGGTATTGTAATTGTGGATATGATTATTTTTTATGAAATTATCTCTATTATTGTGTACAGGGATGTTGGATGTTTGTGCTCGCTGGGTTGAAATTATATATTTTCATTCAAATGTCACAATATATTGTACAGGGTGAGCGAAGCACAATGTCTCAGCACTATCAGAAGAAAAAGAAAAACGATAGGAAAAATTTTAAAACATCTTCCTTAGGACTCAAGTTATGAACGTCCACAGATGCATCCTGAATATAAATTGCTAGCTAGTTGCAAAGGTCAAAATGACTGCAAAAAAGTTTAATTTTTTTAATGGGGGTACACCAACCCTGCGAAGCCGGGCCGGTCAGCTAGATTTTTATAAAATCCGCTAGATTTTATTGACATTCTGATCAAAAGGAAGGAACCTCTATTATCAGAATGAAAACAGAAAATGTTACCTATTTAGTTTATGTTCTTAATTACAAGTTTCCAAACATACCTAAAGAATAAGAAACCTATATTTTGTTCTGGAATGCATACATATATTATTATTATCATTATATGGAACCTTGACTTTTCATATGAAGTGCTGGAGAATAAAAAAATATCAAAACTTCAACGCTCTGTATATTGGTAACGACTAACGAAGCGTTTGCCGACACATACCGGGTGATTTTCAAAAGTGGCTCACCCCTATAAATTTTTAGTTTATACAGATAAACAAATGAAATTCGGCGTGTAAGTATAGTACATAAATATGCATTATTTGGCGTGTTCAATTGTTTTCTGTCACTTCCGGTTTGACCAGAAGTGACCCATATTATCTTATTTTAAATGGGACTTCCTGTATATTTTTACGTATTTCTGTAGAGAATAACATTCTGAGTGCAATGACATCCCATTGCCACTTTTTGACATTTATCGTCATGAAATTTTCATTTTTCAATTTCCAATCTAGAGTGCCATGAATGAGTTAAAACAGTTGATTTTGATTCATGTTGCCTAGGAAAAATGATTTTGATGAATCTTTACTTTTCATTATTTGTTTCACAGGTTCATTCAAAATTCACAATATCGTAATTATGATGTTAACTCATTTTTTTCGAATATCTGGAAAGGGTATTTTGTTAGCAACACGTTGATACTACACAATCGATATTTTGAATCAATATCCAGTATCATGATCAGTAGATTGAAAATTTCAGGATGTTAAATGTCAAAAAGTGGCATATGGGGTGTCATTGTACTCACAATAATGTTATTCTCTATAGAAATATGAAACAATATACCGGGTGTCCCATTTGAAATAAGAATTAAGAAGTATTGATTAAATATAGGTTTTCCTCTCTCATCTTGAGATAATATTATATTATTATGTTATATTCATAGTTACATTTGAGAGTACAAACTTAAAATCTAAAGTAAATGCAAGAGTAGTTTATCATATATTATAGGAATATAATTGTATATTATATTGTATGACATCCATCAACATCTATCTTCCAAATAATTGCCTGTTTTTGTCAGATTTAACCAATTCAAGAAGACGTGCATGATATGGATGTCTCACAATTCCTGGATCATTATCATTAACAATTTCGATTCCCTGATTTCTTCCAGTGATGTAGGCAGCTATCAACTTGTCTGCAGCACTTTTTTGGGCCACTGGACACTTCCACCCACGATACCCACTCAAAGACAATTCTCCTCCTACTCTAATGAGAAGCTCCTGAGCTATCCAAGCTAAGTTTGCATAACAAGTGGTCTTAACAATTCCTAAGTTACGTCTTAAGGCATAATATACATTTCCATCAACAACAGTTACTCCATTGAAGTAATTCACTGTATCTTCAGGAAACATATTGAAGATGATACCCCAATTGAAGTCATCATACTTTTTAATTGCTCTTCCAATGGTTATCAAAGATGTTAATCCTCCTGGGAACGTCTGCATCATAGTAAGTGTAAATCTTAGTGCATTTTTGGGGATTTGGTTTTCCCATATTCTTCTCATCAATAAGTGTATATTGGCATCATCAATTTGTCCTCCGAATTGCTGATAAAAGGTGTATATATACTTGTGGGCTATATCTACTTGTATTTTTAAATCTAGCATGATTGTATTCTTAATTTTTTCCAAGTAGACATCACTAACTATTGCTCTTTTGTGGACAGCAATGACTGCATTCACTATAATATCTAGTCCCAAAATTTTCATCTTGCCAGACACCTCAGTGGCGATGAAATATAATACTCTCATAGCTGACTCTATAGAAGGAAGTGTACCAGGACGAGTAATGTCAATATCAGCCAACAGTGGCCAGTCATCTGCAATTGGGTGCTCTTCAGTTTGTATAATATTCTCGAGGAATGGTTCTGGAAAGAAATCTTCTTTTGCCAGCATGATTCTTTGATACTTCTCCCTTGTAGCATCTGGACTTATCTGGGCTAAATTTGCCTCTCTATATACTAGTCCATACACGATTTTTCTGAACTCCAATCGTGCCTTCTCCTGATCTAGAAATAAATCTGCTGGAAGGGCAGGACTTAAATACTCTGCCATCAAGATAGAAAACACCGAATCACGGTCAGGTCTCTGCCTTGCTTTCAAAGCCCTGCCATGATAGAGAATGTAAGCCATTGTTGGAGCTAAGGCAACTGTTGGATCATCAGTTGATGTCCAATCATTCGTATACGGATATATCCCAATATTTCTGAGAAGTAGACCTTCACCACTATAAGCCATGGAAGATTTCAAACATGCAGCCCAAAATGTCGGATTATCTAATCCTCCTGTTAGCCGTAGTTTGAGATGGTCAGCAGCCATTGTGTTTGTAGTCTGATGTCTGATCACAGTAGAGAGCTTACGATGGAAATAATAATTTTGTCCATAAAACACAAGCAAAGAGGAGACTAATCTGATCAACACTATAGAACTGTAGGCTGTAGGGGAATCCCAGATTTTTATTTTTCAAGTACAGAGTTCACGGAAACAAGAGTCTCGAGATCATACCCGTGTGTTAACCGAACACGCCCGATCGTTACCTAAGCGGTGGGGAGACCGAAACGTAAGCAGGCAGTCATGATACAATGAGTGGGCAGGCAGCTTCTCTCATGCTGTCTTTGTTTTTGTAGTACGGGGTGGGCCACCAACAGTTTTCTTGATCACATTTCAACATTTTTTTTTTTTTTCGAATAAATAAGAAACATTTGATAGGCATCAAGTGATCTACTGCGACCTATCAGATAATGAAAGCGATGATTTGATTTGCAATAATTCGCTATGTCCGAGGCTATGTCACGACGCGTCCTACATGTAAATAGCGAACCACTCATCGAAAATCATGAAACTATATGTACATATTATATGCTTATGTTTTGTTGGCGACGACGCTCGTTTTATTCAAATTATTTTCGATAATGTTCATCTGCTTCACTAGAAATTATTATTAGTAGTTATGTAGTACTTAGTAGTATATAGTATAGTAGCATCTTTGTTATTCAAAATGGAACACCTTATATTTTATTACATTTTTCGATTCTTCTAATTGAGCTTTGATTTCGTTGATCAAGCTCAAGGTTTTTTTGTATCGAAATTATACAATACCTATATTGATTTGTCAAAATGGCTTACATGTGTCCCTATCCTAACATTCTATTTACTGTCTACTGATGCCATTTAATTGAAACAAATACAGGGTGGATCAGATTTCAGAATTATATAAAAGAAGTACTATAGTATGCCTACTAAAAAAATATATATATTTGAAATAAACAAAACAAATATATATATCACATAAAAAAACACACTCTAATATTCAACATGAAATAAAATTCAATCCCACTGGATGTATTTAAAAATATAAACAGTGTGCATGTCACTTCTATAATGGAATATCAACCCGTATATCTAACGTTACTGTTCTAATTTAAGGAGCGATAGATAAATATACCAACTATGACCAAAGTGAGGTAACCTTCAGTGAAAAACACTGCTCTGGTCATGGACCCACCAACATTTCCGGAAAATGATATTAGGAGGCAAAATAGGTTAAAAATCACTTCGGATTCGAAATCAGGACGTAACCCTGTACCTCGAAAACGAAGCAAGTTTAGGACACATGTTTATATGACCTTTATTCATCATATTATATCACAAGTGATCATCCCTTGAATTATTTCGGTGTTATTTAGATACACCCTGTATAGATCATTCTTCATCCCAACATTTTTCCCATAGCGAAGTTCAGCAAATACCGATGGCGAGAGCACTATGTTTATTGATTTAATGTCTACCTATAATATATGTAAAACAAGAAGGCACAACTACTAGTGTTCCGTTTCGAAGTACCTACATTAAATTGACAAATTTGACTCCAAAATAATTCAGGCACGCGCCAATATTCATAACGTAGTTACTGATGCCCGTTTACGTTTTCCCACCGCTTAGGGAACGATCGGGCATGATCGGGCGTGTTCGGTGAACACACGGGTATGATCTCGAGACTCTTGTCTATAGACAAGTAGGCTGTAGGGGAATCCCAGATTTTTATTTTTCAAGTACAGAGTTCACGGAACACTATAGTAGGGACGGACCTACGTGAAGTGGGCTGCCAGAGCTGGCTACCAGAATTTCCGAATTTCCCCGACCGACCAGTGGCACACGTTTCTCCCCTTTTTGGGTAGGGAATACCGAAATTCCTCAACTGCTTTTGTTTGCGATGATGCGATGTATGTATTTAAGCTCGTCGATGAATATCTAATCCATTATTATCAAAATTGATATTAAGTGCCCTAGAGCAGCCTACTTGAAAAAAAAAACAATAATTAGCATTATTGGGAAAGCACTGCACAGCTGCTTTTGGGTCTCGAATCATTCTCTATTGATTCAATAGAATAATCATTCCTTACCAAATCATGTATGAAAGACTTTAAAATTTCAAAAATATTTTATTTTCGATGCATTGGCAAAAAACTGCTCAGCTGCTTTCGGGCCAGGGAGATCGGTAATCATGTGTAGAATCATGCTATCAGAAAATAATTCCCTGCGGAATCGTAAGGTAGACTCCACACGAAAAAAAAAAAGATTTTTCGAAAAAAATTGTTTTCGATACTTTTGCAAAAAACTGCTCAACTGCTTTTGGGTCAGGAAGATAGGTAATCATGTGTAGAGTCATGCTATCAGAAAATAATTCCTTGCCATATCGTTTGGCAGACTCCACACGAAAAAAAAGATTTTTCGAAAATATTTTTGTTCGATACTTTTGCAAAAAACTGCTCAGCTGCTTTTGGGTCAGGAAGATAGGTAATCATGTGTAGAGTCATGCTATCAGAAAATAATTCCTTGCCATATCGTTTGGCAGACTCCACACGCAAAAAACAGATTTTTCGAAAATATTTTTGTTCGATACTTTTGCAAAAAACTGCTCAGCTGCTTTTGGGTCAAGAAGCTAGGTAATCATGTGTAGAATCATGCTATCAGAAAATAATTCCTTGCCATATCGTTTGGCAGACCACACGCAAAAAACAGATTTTTCGAAAATATTTTTTTTCGATACTTTTGCAAAAAACTGCTCAGCTGCTTTTGGGTCAAGAAGCTAGGTAATCATGTGTAGAATCATGCTATCAGAAAATAGTTCCTTATTGCCATATCGTTTGGCAGACTCTACACGCAAAAAACAGATTTTTCGAAAATATTTTTGTTCGATACTTTTGCAAAAAACTGCTCAGCTGCTTTTGGGTCAAGAAGCTAGGTAATCATGTGTAGAATCATGCTATCAGAAAATAATTCCTTGCCATATCGTTTGGCAGACTCCACACGCAAAAAACAGATTTTTCGAAAATATTTTTTTTCGATACTTTTGCAAAAAACTGCTCAACTGCTTTTGGGTCAGGAAGATAGGTAATCATGTGGAGGACATCGAGAATTTGCAACTAATTCGCCAAATTTTAAGGCTCTACGATTTTCAATTTACATAAAACAAGTGAACTCAGAAATAGATCAGCAGAATCAATAACTTTTTTTACCCGAGGCACTAAATAATAAGACGCTTATTTCTTCCGTTATATATATTTTTATTGAAAATAGAATGGAGGATCAAGTTTCGTAGATGATCATCTTCACTGGAATCCATGTTATTCAACAATAAAATATTAGTATAATATACTACAAGGTGTCTCAATTCGATTCCCCCCTACCCTCAAAAAAAGCCCTGTACAATTATATACACCTTAAGCGGCTTTCACAACCAAACTTTTTACTTTTCCTATTCTGATTGGTGAAGCAAAATCTAGAATAAAATGACGCAAAAGGTTGGATATTTTCAGCTTTTCGCGTTGCAAGATGCCAAGATCTGTGAAAATTGTAAACATAGACAAATACTAAATAACTAAATAACACTCAAAATCCGTGGAGATGATTTCGAGTTTTATTTAGTTATTACAACTACACTCCACTTTGAGAAATGTTGGACTTCTACCAGAGATCAAATAGTAAATACTTAACCTATTCTCACATCTCAATGATGGTCTAACCCAATATTTCCCTAGGGTCCCTTGATGTAAATTGACAGGGTACAGACAGATCCACGTCTCCTCTCACTCTAAAGTGTTTGTGAAACAGCTATACAATGAACTCAGTTGTTTACATTCAGATCATTGCAGTTATATAGTTCCATCTTTATTCATTTCTGGGGATGAACACTAGATTTTTGACATTTGTTGTTTTTTAGGTTATATTGAGGACAATGGCGTTTCATACGTAATTTCCACATGTAATTTCTTATTCAACTCAACATATCTCCAGCATAATCTTTGTGAGGCAGTGAGCAAATTTTTCTGAAAGTTCAATACATTTTACCAAACGGAACTGTTCTTAGGCAGTACCTATCAATAAGTGAATTTTGATTTTAGACTAAGCCTAATGGTTGAGAAATGGTGAAAAATTTTACGTAGGCATTTAAACTAATGTGCTAATATGTCACGTGTGCTGTATGTAGGAATTTATATTTTCATTTTGTTTATAATAATTATATTATATTGTTTGCATTGAATTTTATTGTTTCCCCTACGGTGAATTTATATATCACTCGGTGTTTCAATATTCAGTTAGGATTACGTATTATCGAGAATGATAGTGGTATCCAAGGTTAAGAAATAATAACAAGAAAGGGGCAATTCCGAGAGACGTTCGGATTATACTATTTATGGAAGTTTTGGTTAAGATATTGAAGAATCCCATAGCTAAATAATAGTAAAAGACGAATAAAGACGTGGGGAGCATCTTAGTCGAGCCGCGACGGACGTAAAGAGATCCCTGAAAGGTGAGCAGATCAAGCTCAATATTGTGACGTACTGTCAGTGTTCCTGTGACATTGGTTGTCCGAATAAACACTTTCACTTACCCCCTTGGACTATCATTCACCCTAGACAACATATAAATCCTACATTTTGGGGGCTCGTCCGGGATAAAGGGATAAAGGATAATAGAATATGCGATATTGAGGATGGAAGATGGAATATAGACAGTTGTGAACGAGTTGACGTATGATTTTTGGGCGTTTGTCAAACTGAAAACTCTGGGAGGCACAAAGAAGATATTCAACGAAAGTGAACTCAGAGACGTGTTTGCTGAAGACGACTGTGAGACGACATTCAGTTGCTGCAGCCTACGAGCAAGAGTGTTCCATAGGAAAAGAAATGTTGCAAGAACTGAGAGGCAAAAAAGACGTATTCACTTCACTCATACACACTCATGGATTCTACAAGGTATGATGCACATTTCCTTCAATAAATTGTATCGAGAACGAGAAGAGCCATAAACGAGTTTGATAATACAGCGGATATTGATAGAAGATATTATCGTGAAGCAGTTCGAAGAAGGCCAACATTTAATCTTTAATATTGTTTAATTGTTCAATTTCAATTCCATATCTGTGAACGTTACAGTATTTGAGTTTATTCTGAAGTTGCGGCTCGACTTGCCTCAGATAATCCATTTGAAATTTTAACGGAAAAGATAATTTTCGCAGTTTGCTATTAGTATCTGATTATTCTACTAATTGATTGTTGACTTGATTATTAGATATTATTTCTCATTGCAATGCCTGAACTAGGAGAAATTGCGAAGATTTCGCAAAATATTACTAGTAGTTCTTTTCAAGCTGTTAACCTCTTTTATACCAGCGTATCAAATTTGAGACGATCCCTCAATTTAAGCAAATTCCACAACTAGCATTCGAATATAGTTCCAAAATCTGGTGTATTATAAAGAATATATTATGTAGTTGGCAATACTGACTGCTGCGTAATGGATTCTCCTATAACAACGGCTCATCGGTTGTTGCCAGTTAGTGTTTTGTGCCGCATGTCAGAGTCTGTGTAAGTGCGATTTTCAGACAAGAAATTGCCAGGAAATGGTGAGTTTTGACCTTCATAAAAATATCAAACCTATTTATTTATTCTTCCTTGTTATATTTTATCAGTTCAAGATAATTAGTAAAATACAATATCAAAGATTTTTCAGTTTTTCGGTTTGTATCGTATATGATGCAACGGTTCATGGTGGGAAAAATGTTTTAGTATCAAATATGAGACAATGGTTAAATGTAGGTAGGTTATTTTTGTTTTTCACATTTCAGATGCGAAATAAGAGAAATACTGCTCAGATCCCTCCCTATGACAGTGACGATAGTCGTTTCGATGACAGCGACGATGAGAACGATCCAGATTTCCTCCCACACAATACAACTCCAGCTCCTGAGAGCGAGGAGGAGGACAGCTCCGAAGAGGAAACAATGGAAGAAACGCCAAAGCAGGACTTTCTAGGACATAAGAAAAAGCAAATTATCTGGAAGAGCATTGATAGGGAAGATAGTGGGAAGACGATTCCAGTTTGGTTGGACAAACTACCAAATGATAGAGAAGTAGATACTCCAATTACTTATTTTCAAGAACTCTTCGATGACACTATGAAAAAAAATATAGTGGAACAATCAAATTTGTATGCGATTCAAAAAAATCCTGCAAAACCTCTCTCTGTGACAGTAGAAGAAGTCGATCAATTCATTGGCATTTGCATGTATATGTCTATATATAATTTACCTCGAACACATATGTACTGGGCAAGTACTACCAGAATTCCTCAAATTGCAGACATTATGAGTAGAAACAGATTTCAGCAGATCAAAATGAATCTACATATGAATGACAATAGTAAAATTGATCCGGCAAATTTAGATCGTTTGTTCAAAATCAGGCCCTTGATGGAGTCCTTACTAACAAATTTTCGGGCTATTCCCATGCAACAATTTTTATGCGTTGATGAACAAATCGTGCCCTACAAAGGTAAATCGGGGCTCCGTCAATATAATCCAAAGAAACCTCATAAATGGGGTTACAAAATTTTTGTGCTCTGTGATGCTAACGGACTCATCCATAATTTTCAAATATATACCGGCAAATGTGACCCTAATCCCAAATTTCCAGATATCGGAGTCAGCTCTAATGTTGTACTAAATATGACAGAATTTGTACCACATAACAAAAATTATTTAGTATTTTTTGATAACTGGTTCTCTTCTCCTGCGCTCTTCGTGGAATTACAGAAGATGGGAATTGGTGGGTTAGGTACTATCCGAATCTCTAGATTCCCAGGATTGGATTTTTCTTCTGATGCTTTTATGAAACGTCTTGGAAGAGGATGTATAGAAGAGAAGCAAACAACTATCGAAAACATCGATCTGAGAGCGGTGAAATGGCTCGATAACAAGTCAGTTGTTTTAGTTTCAACTTTTGAGAGTGCGAATCCGACAGAAGAAGTGAAAAGATTCGATAAAACAAGTAAAATATATATTTCTGTTACATGCCCTTCTATCATTGGCACCTACAACAAGTTCATGGGAGGCGTTGATTTGGTAGATGGACTCATCTCCTACTACAGAACTTCAATCCGATCGAAGAAATATTATTTACGATTTTTCTTCCATTTTTTAGACATGGCTCTAGTAAATAGCTGGCTGCTCTATAGGCGCGACTGTGACGCACATAATTACAAGAAAAAAGACATCAAAGATTTACTCACCTTCAAGTCAGAAGTAGCCCAGGTTATGTGTCTATGCAATAAAAATCCACTAAAACGTGGTCGCCCCTCAAGTGGATTCATTGAACGTGCATTCCAGGAAAAAAAGAAAAGGGGACCAACAAAACCTATTCCTGAATCGGAAGTACGCAGAGATGGTATTGGGCATTTTGTAGTGGTAAAAGATGATCGCCAACGTTGTAAAAGACCAGTTTGCTCGTCACTAACATCGTTTTATTGTATTAAATGTCAAATCTATTTATGTTTGAATAAAACAAGAAACTGCTTCATGGACTTCCATAGATAGGTTAGGTTGGGTTAAGTTTTGAGAATATTATAGAATTGTATTTTTTTTCAACCACTGTTACGAATATGATACAAACTGTTGATTTTTTAGTTAATTGAAAATTATATTTTTTTTGTATATCAATGTCTTCAGTTTGATCATAATTTCAAGGAAACCACAAAAAAAATGTTTTTTTCATCTATTAAATGGTCTTGGTATATAAGAGGTTAAGGCTCTACATGTAGTTGCGTATGGTGATGAGGGAGACAGTAGAAAAACGCGAAGAGCGTTACGCGTTTTTGCTGGTTTCGGTTTAGACCAAAAGTCTGCGGAATATGCGCAAAAAGTAAACGATGTGAAACAAAATGTGCAGTTGCCTGATCTCATTGCCGTGTGTAATATACTAGATCTTGATTATTCGGGTAGTAGTGATGAATTGGTAGAACGCATTTGTTCCTTTATGAATGACATACGAATACATAGTGAAGAGAAGTTGGGAGAAGATGAAGTGGAAAAAGATGAGTCAGAAGAAGAAGAAGAAGAAGACGTTGAAGGTGAGAATAGAATTGGATGTAATCAGAATAGTGAAGCTATTCGAAATACAAAAATGACGGGTTCATTCTCATTGACATTTAGAGATGTTGAAGACAGTATTAGGTCCTTCGATGGGAAGGATAATTATCCAGTTCGAAAATGGATAGAAGATTTTGAAGAAATATCTGAGTTAATAGGATGGAATGAACTACAGAAGTTGATATTTGCTAAAAAGTCATTGACGGGACTTGCAAAGCTTTTCATTCAGTCGGAAAAAGGTATCACGAAGTGGTCAATTTTGAAAAAGAAATTGATAGACGAGTTCGAAGTGAAAGTGAGTAGTGCTCAAATACATAAATTACTAATGACTAGAAAAAAGCGGAGAGATGAACCAGTGCAGGAGTATGTGCTGACTATCCGAGAAATTGGCAGCAGAGCAAATATAGAGTCAGAAGTTTTGATTCAATACATCATTGATGGTATTCAAGATGACATGTCAAATAAAATTGTTTTGTATGGAGCTAAAAGTTTTTCCGAATTCAAAGAAAAAGTGAAGTTATATGAACAAATTAAAACCGTGAAATCATCGCATGGGTCAGAAAGGTATCAAGAAGGTAAACCGAAGAATGATTGGAGAAGAGAAACTAAAGATAAAGAGGAAAAGAAGTACAAAAGAAAAAACACGGGACATTGCTTCAACTGTGGAGTCAGAGGTCATTTGTCAAATGAATGTCCTGACAAAGCCAAAGGAACGAAGTGTTTTGTATGCTCTGGTTTTGGTCATTTATCAACAAAGTGTCCAGAAAAAAACAAGGGAAGTGGAAGTTCTAATATGACTATAGTGGAAGTGGTGTGAAATTAATTTTATGTAATATTCAATTGATAGCACTTTTAGATACAGGGAGTGATATAAGTGCGATACGACAGGACGTGTATGAGGCATATTTCAATGGAATTGTTCTGAATAAAGAATACCTCATTCTAAGAGGTATTGGATCGAATAGAGTGGCAACAATTGGGTTTTTCGAAAGTGCCCACTGTGCAAAAACTCGTACCAATAACGTTATTATATAGTAACCAAGTTACATTGTTACGTTGTGAATTTGGTGCTAGTAACATCCCAAAGACTGTCTTAGAGTCGTTATATGTCCACCAACATTACAATATTGCGAGTTGAACCTGATACATCCCTCAAGATTCGAAACTGAGACTTCCCCAGGGACGAAGTTTTAACAGCAAAAGTACTTTCTCTAAAAGTAACTATGATGAAGCCATTACCTTGCAGGTCTTTTCATTTGAACTATTTGAGACGTTATTAGTATAGATATGTAATGAAATATATGTAACTTTCTGAACGTTTTTAGATAATCCTTTCCATGAATCATTAATGTTTATTTTCCCGAAATTTATGGGTTTTCTCTCCTCGTTTCTGGAAAAATCATAGAGATAATGTATTTGTGAATATGTGGGTAAAGTTTCATCTTTGCCCCGAAATGTCACTGTGCTTAAAAAGTTGTTTCAGAATCTGAAAGATAAAACTTTGCCCACATATTTACAGATACATTATCTCTATAATTTTTTCAGAAACGAGGAGAGGAAACCCATAAATTTTGGGAAAATTAACATTGCACCTCCTCGAAGAACATATTATACTCAGACAGAATCATTAATATCTTGGGAACGTATTTCAAAATGTATAAGTTTCATAGTTCAATTTTTTTTTGTTAAATTCAAGGATCAAAGAAAAACATTCATACATATGGAACTTATATTTTTTCAATCTCATGTGCATGTACAACATCACCCACCAAGATTCATCGAACCATTTCAGTGACCTTCTAAGTAGGTACCAAAAGTAGGAATGTCCTATGATTTTAACTTTACAATTAACCCAAATTTATTTAACCATCTATAAATGCCCCCCTGTAAGTTCCAGAAGTAATCATGTCAACATAAAATAAAACACTGTGATAAAAATGAAATGAAATATATGAGTACAATATGGTTGCATGAAAGAACTGTAATTTTCAAAGCCCAAATTAAAATGATTACAGATAGAGGTCATATATCTAGGACTGCACGAAAATGTTTGTATATAGGTAGATCAACAAATCACAAATAGAGATCTGCACTTTTTGAATTCTCTTGCCATCCTTTGCTTTGCAGCCACTCCATTTCTGTTTTTTCAAAAGAACAGTCCAAATGAGTCAAAAACATTGTTGGTTCTTGATTACTATTCACCGAGCATGGCACTGTCCCACTAACACTGCACACTTTTCACATATTCCATATTCATCATCACCTCCTCATTTGATTGTATCGAATCATCAAACTTCTGGAGCTCTTCTAAAACTATCAATGGTAGGTATAGGTATGGGTATATTCTATGATGAGATCTTCATCAACCATTATTATATCATGTTGTTTTTTGCCTACAGGCTCGAAAAGAAGACACTGCTTCATTTTTTGGATTACCTTGACATTCTCTACTCAGCATTATATCCATTCTATTACAATTTTATCTAATGAGCACTTTTTCGACAGCACCTAAAACAAATATCTATTGAAATATTTATTCACAATGCCTGTTTCTCATCACTACCTTTCATGAGTCTGATGTTTTGTACTTATATCTTCAATTAAAATCATTCTTTGGTCCTGTTATTGTCCTGTTCAAGCACAAAATGTTACCAACAAGTTTGTGTTAGTAGAGGATATCATAAGTACTCCAGAATCAGCCTTATTTCTGTCATAAAATTGTGATTATTTCGATATCTGAAAATATTATAAACTTGAAGATGGTTGAATCTGAGTGTAGGTGAACCAATTGATCATTGATCATGTATACCTACTCACCAACTGCTTGATTACCTTCTCATTTGATTTTATCAAATCATCAAACTTTCAGAGCTGGTCTAAAACTTTCAATGGTTGGTATAGGTAAGTATATTCTATGATGAGATCTTCATCAACCATTATTATTTCATGTTGTTTTTCACCTACAGACCATTGTGTAGGGGGTTCCATCATGTTGAGTTCTGCCTGGATTTATACTACTTAATTTTTCTTGTGATTATCATCACTAGTAGGCAATGTTGTGATAGACTTTTTTAAACATGCATAGGTGCTTTGCAACAAAAACACAAATAATGCACAATTTGTTCACTCACAATCTGGATACCAGATATAAAAATGATAGAAAGCTGCCATGCTTAGTGCTTACAACCATATATCCCAGAAAGTAGAAAGTTATGAAATGTCTTGATAAAAGTGAGGTTATACTTTAGACAATCAACGCGTTCCTCATCTCATTTTGATACGGAACCAACATGGAACATAATAATTAATGTAACCATTCACATGAAAGTTCGATTCGTGATAGGTACGTTTTCGTAACGACACAACAACGTTATTATATCTTAATTTCTAAAGATATCTTCCATTTATTCCATAACATCAGTGTTATTGAACTGTTTTGAAACCGAAACAGCCAAAAGGTATGAATGCTACGTTGATGAAAATATATCGCCAGGCTGTTCTAAGGATGTATTCGTTTGGTAAGAAACAAGGTTGAGAGGATACTTCGGGCTGTACTAGTGACGAAACATAAAATAACATCGCATTATTACGTCTTTATAACATATAAGATATGTTTTCTCAGAAACGTCATCGTGGGTACAAGAATTTAACGTTACAAAACCTCCCGGGGATGTTTCTTGCTTAGTGGGTGACGTCATTATAAATGGAGAAGAATTAACTCTTCGTATCCATGTTATACCTATTCAAGCAACAACTTTCAAGGCAATCATAGGGAATGATGTTTTACTTCAAGCGAATGTTGTCTTCAGAGAAGGAGAAGTTGTTCTTTTCAAAAAAGAAAAAGATAATTTTTTGTTGAATATAACTGTGGATGAAGAAGATAGAAAAGATACCGATATAGTAGATGTGAGTCATATAGAAAATGAAGAAATTCGAAAAGAAGCTAAGAAGTTGGTAGGGGAGTATCATCCGGAGAAGAAAATAGACACAGATGTAAAAATGAAGATTATATTGAAAAATGAAGAACCAGTATATCAATGTCCAAGAAGATTAGCTATACCAGAAAAAGAAGAAGTTGAGAAACAGATAGGAGAGTGGCTGAAAGAAGGAATAATAAGACGTAGTTCATCTGATTTCGCTAGTCCAATAGTTCTTGTCAAAAAGAAAGATGGCAGTACAAGAATATGTTGTGACTATAGAAAGCTCAACAAACATATTGTGAAAGATAGGTTTCCTCTACCGCTAATCGAAGATGTTGTGGATAGATTACAGGGTTCTACATACTTCTCCACCATTGATCTGAGGAATGGATTCTTTCATGTGGGAATAGAGGAAGATAGTATTAAATATACTGCATTCGTCACACATCACGGTCAATTCGAATTCCTGAAATGTCCTTTTGGTCTATGCAATAGTCCAGCGGTATTTCAGAGATTTGTCAGTACTGTTTTCAGGAATTTGATGATGGAAGAAAATATCATGCTTTATTATATGGATGATATAATAATTATGAGCTCCACAGAAGAAGAAGGATTAGAAAGATTGAGGAAAGTTATGAAGGTTGCAAAAGACTACGGATTAGATATTAAAAAGAAAAAATGTCAACTGCTGAAGAAAAAAATTGAGTTTTTGGGATTTATTATTGAAGGTGGAAAAGTTCAACCCTCGAATGGAAAGACTTTGGCGATCAAAAATTATCCACAACCGACAAATCTCAAGCAAATTCAATCGTTTTTAGGTTTGACAGGATATTTTCGCTTATAGCGAAACCTTTGAGTGACCTTTTGAGAAAGGAACAAGAGTTTAATTTCGGAGAGAAACAGAAAGAAGCGTTTGATAAACTCAAGGATTTGTTATCCAGTAAACCAGTATTGCATATTTACGAGCAAAGTGGAGAAACGGAGTTACACACCGACGCGAGTAAATACGGCTACGGAGCTTGTCTGATGCAGAAGTCACGTGAAGATAGTAGGTTCCACCCAGTATACTATATGAGTGAAAAAACGACTCCAGCTGAAGAAAAATACAATAGTTATGAACTGGAAGTTTTGGCTATCATTCAAGCTGTCAAAAAGTTTCGTATATATTTACTTGGAATAAGATTCAAAATTGTAACTGATTGTTCAGCTTTTCAGAAGACGATGACAAAGAAAGATTTAACAACTAGAGTTGCTAGATGGGCTTTATTATTGGAAGAGTATTCATATGAAATCGAACATCGAAAAGGAAACAGAATGTCTCACGTAGATGCATTGAGTCGTTTTTCAGTTATGACGATGACGAAGACTTTGATCGAAGGAGACGGTGTAAAAGAACGACTCAAACGGGCACAGGGAACTGATGAGCACATAATAATGATAAAGAAGATATTATGTACGGAGAATTATGAAGACTTTTTCATGAAGAATGATATACTCTACAAGTTTGAGAATGGAAGAGAATTGATAGTAGCTCCCAAAGCGATGCAGACCGACATAATCAAAAGAGCACACGAAATTGGACATTTTGCAATTTCCAAGACAGAAGAAATAGTTAAGAGGGAGTTTTACGTTCCTAAACTGAAAGAAAAAATTCAGAAGTGTTTAGAAAATTGTATCCATTGTATATTAGGTAACAGAAAGGAAGGAAAAAAAAGAAGGGATGTTGCACCCGATACCTAAACAAGAAGGACCACTGCATACATATCATGCTGATCATTTAGGACCGATGCCTTCAACCAATAAGAATTATCGTTACATACTAGCAATTGTTAACGATTTTTCTAAGTTTACCTGGCTATACGCTTGCAAATCGACGACAGCTAATGAAGTAATCAACTGCTTTAAGAAACAGCAGCAGGTATTTGGCAACCCAGCGAAAGTTGTGACGGATAGAGGAACTGCCTTCACATCTGATAAAATTGGGGACTATTGTGTGCAGGAAGGAATAAAACACTTGACGATAACCACAGGAGTTCCAAGAGGGAATGGTCAGGTTGAAAGAGTCAATCGTGTCATCATTCCTGTCCTCACGAAACTCAGTTTAGAAGACCCTGGAAAATCGTATAAAGTAGTTGAGCGAGTGCAAAGAACTTTGAATGCCACTTTCCAGAGAAGCATTGGAACTACACCTTTTGAAATTTTGACAGGTGTGAGAATGAGGAATAAAGAAGACGTACTTATAAAGGAATTACTAGAAGAAGCTACGATGCAGGAATTCAATAAATATAGAGACGATCTCAGAGCAGAAACTAAGAAACAGATTTTGAAAGTACAGGAAGAGAATCGAAGAACATACAATAAAAAGCGGAAAGAACCGAGGTCTTATGAGTTAGGAGACTTGGTGGCTATTAAGAGAACACAATTTGGAGTAGGAATCAAAATCCACAGAAAATATTTAGGACCATATGAAATTACAAAGACGAAACCCAACGATAGATATGACGTTGTCAAAGTAGGTCATCACGAGGGGCCAATGCGTACTTCCACTTGTGTAGAATTCATGAAACCATGGGTGGAAAATCAAAGTGAATCCGAGTCGGATTCTGAGTAGGATGGCCGAGTGTAGGAATTTATATTTTCATTTTGTTTATAATAATTATATTATATTGTTTGCATTGAATTTTATTGTTTCCCCTACGGTGAATTTATATATCACTCGGTGTTTCAATATTCAGTTAGGATTACGTATTATCGAGAATGATAGTGGTATCCAAGGTTAAGAAATAATAACAAGAAAGGGGCAATTCCGAGAGACGTTCGGATTATACTATTTATGGAAGTTTTGGTTAAGATATTGAAGAATCCCATAGCTAAATAATAGTAAAAGACGAATAAAGTAGTGGGGAGCATCTTAGTCGAGCCGCGACGGACGTAAAGAGATCCCTGAAAGGTGAGCAGATCAAGCTCAATATTGTGACGTACTGTCAGTGTTCCTGTGACATTGGTTGTCCGAATAAACACTTTCACTTACCCCCTTGGACTATCATTCACCCTAGACAACATATAAATCCTATATACATATATTCATGCTTGGAATCAGTTTTGCAGTTTTTCACGAATACTTAATATTTCCTGAATGTAGGTATAGTTTTTTAAATGGTAGGGCATATGCCTCTTCTTTCAATCCTCCGTTTTAATCAAAACTGTTTCTACTAAAATGCATTAAAAAACTTGTGGAGTGGATAATTATAGGCACAATGAGAAAGTATAATATGTGATTTCGTATTAGTTCTACCTCGAATATTTTGCTGATGTATTTACCAATTTTCCCCGTTCGGTTACTTCACTTTCCATGTTCCAAGTTCATTTGCATTTGATAGAAAGCTGACACATTCAAATTTGCCATCCAACTGATTGATACAGCCTAACGCAGCACATTTTACCATCCTTCCAAAACAGAATTGAATAATGTCGTATTAAGATCAAGTATGAAATTAATTATGAATGTGACTTGACAGCAATGTCATGTCAGGGAAGCCAATTCACGAAACCAAAGTCACTAGATGATTAATAGAGAAAGGAGCTATGATCTGTCCGTACCCTGTTAGATGACAAATACGTCAGTTTGCATCAAGGGATCCTATATATTTCCCTTATTTAGGATTGTTTTTCTTTTCGAGTATAGAATATAAGGACCAATTTACGTCTCCGCCAGTTCTCACGAATTTTATTCATTATTCAACTGTTATGAATATTTCACTTTATTTTAGGATGAAGCACAACTGACAAAACCGAAGCAACTGAAAAAAAACGTGAAAATTAACGATAACGTTTTTTGTTGAGAATTACATTTGCTTCAGTTTGACTCACGTTTGATTTCAGATTCTTCTTCAACAATCAGAATACGAAACGTAAAATGCAAACAGTAAAAAGTTTGATTGTGAATGCCACTTTACACTGTTTTAACACTAACCACGACTTCTCAACGCCTCGACAAGTGTTTCACTATGCTAGGCTGCGCAAACATAAGTAGGTCGAACCAAATAGTTGAATCATCAAAACTAGATTCATAGAACATATCACATTGAAAAGGAATATTGTCAAATATACTATGAATATGAAAAAAAAAAATCATACATATAGAACAGACATTGAGAATTCGCATTTTCTATGTAATGAAAATATAACCTGTTTGTGAGAATTGTCGAAAAATATGCATACAAAAAATATGCACTCCTGAGTGAAATTTTGAAATGATTTTATTTTCACTGATTTGGGCATGGAAAGTTTAGATCTTGTACCAAATTGCATCTTGTTCAATAGATGTAATGCAATGTTCGTCGTGGCATATATACAAGGTGAGTCAGAATAAGACCGACAAACTTTGTACACGGTTCCTATCAACCTATGTCCTAAAATGCATCCTCACTTGGATACAGGGTGTCGAAAGTACGAAAAAAGTTGAGGTTTCTCTAAATTTCTCCAGAACCCCTGTAGCAAAAAATATGAAACTCGGTATACCGATCCAGATTAATCAGGGTGACCACATAGAGTTTTCATTTCTCAATTTTATCAACCAGTTTTCCTTATCAATACCTAACCTAAAAGTAATAACATTCTGCATGCCTAAGTGTAGAGGTTCCCAAGATATTTGCAAAAAACTAGAGATATGTCTTGAGGTTGAGACCCAATTCGCTGCGTGCCATAATCGCATAATACTGAACTTTTACGAAAAAACAACATTTTTCAATCTCGTGTAGAATCTGTAGAAGATTTAACTGCTAGAATTTTAGCAGCAGGCATGGTAATCCAGAATACACCAGGCATCTTACAAAACGTGCGACAGTCCATGATCAGAAGATGTCAATTATGTATTGAACAAAATAGAGGTCCATTTGAACATTTGCTTCGAATTTAATTTTTGTATTTCCTTTAGCGCATGAATATTTTATGCGCCAAACGATCTATCAAAATAATTGAAATTTGTTATTGTTTTACATATCGAAAACGTTGCCATGGCTTCCCCTGATTGAAAACTGTTGTTTCAATAGTTTGATGGTTCTGACAAATTTAAGATGGCTTACGACTATTAACCTCGAGTATGTTGATTTACTTCTGACTCACCCACACGATGTTTTCAATTTTTTCGACATTGAAAAATATTCCGGAGGTTGAAAAGTAATATCGATATCTTGTATAATATCAGCATAATGCGATTATGGTACGCAGCAAAAAGTTTTTCGCAAATATCTCTGGAACCTCTTTAGGCATGAAGAATGGTATTACTTCTAAATAATTCATCTGTCCGAGAAAAAATTTGAAAGAAAATGTGGCGTTATACGACCCTTATTACGCCACTTGTTGACGAAATTCAAAAATGAAAACTTCCAGTGATTACTCTGATTGATTGGTATACCAAGTTTAAATTTTTTTGCTACAGGGCTTCTGGAGAAATTTAGAGAAATCTCAACTTTTTTCGTACTTTCGACACCCTGTATATCAGTGAGGAATCCGTGTACAAAGTTTGTCAGTCTTATTATGACAACCTGTATATAGTATAGTCAGGAAAGTAGTTGTTTTCTATTGAATAGATTTCGTCGTTTTTGCGAGCTTCTTTGGACGCAGAAAATTGATCTCCTTCATTTACTGGCATATCAGTTTCATTAGTATCATTCACCTCTCTTAATGAATTGTTCATTTCATTAATTTGATTGAAGAAATTACAGTAATCCATATTAAATAAAATTTGGGTCAATTGGCCTTTGATACTAGTACTAGATTTTTAAAGAATCAAAGAACAGGACAAATTGGAAGACTTGTTTCAAGAAATGCTTACTGACCGAGGGCGACTGAGGGTACACTTGGGCCGTTTTTTCGCTTGTGTGACGGGTTTTTTTGTGCGCGGAAAGTTGTTTTCCTTCATTTACTGTTATATCAGTTTCATTAATTTCATTCGCTACTTAGTGAATTGTTCATTTCTTGAATTTGATTGAAGAAATTACAGTTATCCGTCGTGAATGAAATTTTAGTCAATATGCCTGTGATACTGGATATTTGAAGAATCATAGAAGATGCACAAGCTGGAAGACTTGTTTCAAGAAATGCTTCATCTCTGGTTATACCTTGCACGAGTAGAATCATAAAATATCATCAATTTTCTCTTACATAGTTGGCGAAATAAGTGTCGAGATGTTGGGAAAATTAATTCATTTTATTAGCAAAACAGTGTAAGCGTGATTATCGTCTCAAAATTCCGCACGTCGATATAGAAAATGCCATTGTCGTTCTTAATAAAAAACCTAGTATCCATTTTTGCAGATGTCTTCTATTTTTTTCTGAACTATACTGTACAATTTTGTATATTGTATGTTAATGTGATGAAATTGAATGTTTTTTCTGAATCTGATATTATAACATCTAATTAATCATTTTTATAAGCTGGTATATTTCATCAATTGTGATATTTGTATTTAGCTTCTAGTAGTTATTTTGATGGTCTAACTTTGATAGTTTCTCTTTCTAGTGTTGATCTGATGTTTCTTCTAGCTTCTTGATAATCCCCTGTAGTTAGCCAAGCTAATTGAAGTTCTTAGTCAAATAGGCGAGTCGACAATTCTTTTTTTATTTCTCAAATAGAATCATCACTCAAATACCTTTCAATGTCATATTTTTTAAGAATTTTTCGGTCAATTTTGGTGCTAAAAATCATCAATAATGCCATGGCAATTTTGAAACGGCTACAAATTTCTGCCATGTGGTGAAACACGATTGGGAACTTCAGAAATATTAGTTATTCAATAATTCATAAATTATCACTTATTGACTATTGATGATATTCCTAATTAGCAATAAAAATTCAATTGTCTCAAAATGTTCCCCTATGATTTGTGGGTTATTGCTTATAATAATTTGTGTGAATAATAATTATATTAATTCACACAAATTGTGATTGATTGATTGATTGACACTAGAGCATATTTGAATCGGTGAACGTGACAACCCCGCGCACGACTTGTGGGCGTGGTCTTGTCAGTTCTCAGCATTCAGCACAATGTTGCCAAGTCTCCAACTTCCACATGAGTCCAGCCGTGCGGACAGAGTGTCAGTTTTCTAATCCGCATTCGCTTGCCGGTCGTGGGTTCAATTCCCCGCGACTGCAGACATTTTTTTGATGGCCCAAGAAAGTGTTTTGAGATCACACGTTAAAAGGTAAGGCCCCCGTCATTCCTTGCTCGCACAAGACTCTCGAAGACTTCTGAGGGTTGCTCGTAAGGGGTCAACCGAATGACGGATAGAACAATGTTACAACAATTACGAAAAAAAATTCAATATTATGTTTTTCAACGACATGTCTCCATCTTTTTGATAACTTGATTATAATTGGTGACTTGACAACCTTGCTGCATGAGTGGAAATGGAAGATTATCTGACCAATAACGAAACAGCATAAAAACTGACGTCACCATTTATTCGACGTATCGGCAAATGGCGGCCATGACTTTACGTTTGAAATTAGCTCTGAAATTAAACGATTTTGAACAACGCATAGACTTATTATTTACATAAAAAAGGGTGAGAAGTGTTGCAAAAATTAATTTAGGTTCCTAACGACACAGTGGAGTAATTGGCCAATGATTCATTATCAGTCCACTCGCCCATTCAAATAGCATCAATTTATCGAGCTATTGATATTGTTCATGATTTTTCAACATGACAGATTTTTGTTTATGTACTCGACAAGACTATGGAGAATTTCTAGTTTAGGAATCATAAATAAATAAAATCCTTAATTATCTATACTAACAAGATGAGCCAACCTTATGAGAGCAATGAAGCCAGAAATTCTATGCAGTAATTGGCGGTAGGTATCTATGATCTACAAGGTGAACTACTTTTTGTTGAGTAGCGAAGGGTAGAGATCGGTTGTGCAAAATATATTCAAAGTTCACTTTTAGATGTTTTTCATGCAAGAAAGAATGTTGCATCAGGGCCGGATTTAAACATCTTTATTTTAAAACCTTCAGATTACTAAAGTTAGTGATTTTCCTGCATCAGAAACAAGGATATTTCTAGATAGTTCAGCAACTTGCAGATAGATCGGATTCGAGCAGATTCCGAGAGTATAGGACCAATTTGGTTAAACATTTTTCATGGAGATGGATCAACTTGTGAGTGTACAGTCGTATTCGATAAAAAAGATGTCGGGATCCTAGTTCTAGTTGTGTAAAACTGGCTCCGCCAATGCTTTGTGTTCTCAAGAACCTATGACAACTTTACTGTCAACATTTGGTGAACAATCATTCCCGATAGCCCGTTTCATGCAGAATAGGATGACGTTAATTACTCTCTGTAATAAACTTGTACAGGGTCATTCCGTATATTTGAACAGCTTCTACAAGGTTCATCATTGAAGATAGAGAAAAACTGCGAATGCAAAAGTTGTAGGGTTTGTTCAGAACCTCCAGAAAATTATACCAGATGAAACAAATGAATATCGTTGATATAAGAAATGGATACCAACTTCGTTATATTCAATGGAACACCCTATATATTTCTCGAAACAATTCAAGATCTTTTTTTCCTGATTTCAAAAATATATTGGTCGATATTTGGTTCGGCCGTTTTCGAGATATTCGAGGTTGAACATTTTAGATTTTACCAAATCGCAACTGCCATGAAAAAAAAAACGCGCTTTTATAACTGAATGAGATGCAATTTCACAGATGTTTGATATGACCACCGTTGTTTTGTACACATTTTCTGTAGTCTTTATCCAATTTTTTTATCGTATTGCAAATGAAGTTGGAGTGATGATTGTTCAATATGTTAATGCATTCCAAAATTCTTCCTTTCATATCAGCCAAATTTCTACTTCTTTCCTTATACACTTCATTCTTCAAATAGCCCCTTAGAAATGAATCTAAAGGTGTTAAATCTGGACTGGTCGGCGGCCATTCCACTATTCCAAATTTTCCCATCCACGTTTTTTGATAACGATCGTTCTGATGCCAGATCAATTCATTATACTGAATGAGTGAAAGTTTTTCCAACAACTCTTCAATTTCATTTTTTAAAAACTGCAAATACCTATCTCCTGAAAAAGAACCCTCAAAGAAAATTGGTCCAATCACTTGGCTTGCCAAAATACCACACCAGACATTGAGGAATTTGCGACCCTGGTGCTGAATCTCTTCGTGTCCATGTGGATTATGAGTTGACCAGATACCAGATATGGGTGTTTTTTCGATTATAAACACCGTCGGTGGTGAACGAAGCCTCGTCAGTCCATAAAACCTTCTTGAAAAAATCATTATCCTCGTCTTTTCTCAGCATCATTTCTGTGCAATATGCTTGTCTTGCAATTTTATGATTGTCGGTAAGCTTTTGCACTGGTATAATTTTAAATGGGTGATATCCGTGTTTATGTAGGACAGTTAACATTTTCTTGGTACTTTTGCCGATATGATTAGATGCATCCGTAGTGGAATAAGAAGAATTTTCTAAAAATAATGATATTTTTCATGAACACAAATATTTACTTCATAAGTAATTCAATGTTTGTTCTACCTTGGAAGTAAAGCAATATTTTCAATTCTCCATCTTCATCAGGAATGACAGTGCGTTTTTTTCGTTCTCTCATACTCCTCGCAGTGAAATAAAACGTACTTCTGGAAGGAACTGGCATTCCAGGATGAATGCATTGATACTCCGCTCGAGCTTGACTGAAACCAATATTTCTTCCGAAATTCTATGCAATGAACATGTGACAGAACATTTTATTGATGACAACTTGCGTATGTGTTGTTTTTTCTTCATGGCAATTGCGATTTGGTGAAATCAAATTAAAACTAAATCTAAAATGTTCAACCTCGAATATCTCGATATTGGCTGAACCAAATATCAATGACCAATATATTTTTGAAAATAACGAAGTTGGTACCCATTTCTTATATCAGCGATATTCATTTGTTTCATCTGGTATAATTTTCTGGAGGTTCAGAACAAGCCCTACAACTTTTGCATTCGAAGTTTTTCTCTATCTTCAATGATAAACTCTGTAGAAGCTGTTCAAATATACGGAAAGACCCTGTACGCTTTTTTTTGAATGCGACTGTAAATAATCAAGGATAAAATTAATATACCAGATCAGGAGCATTGTCACTTTTTCCATGTTCGTTCTTCTTCAACGGGTAAAAAAAATACTAGGTTTTCCACTTAAAAACACAACGCCAAAACAACGGGCTACTTCCCCAGCCCGACCAAAGCCTCGTCCATGAGTTCGTCGTCCGTTATACAGGGCGAAACTGTCGGATTGACCAACGGACTAGGCGACTTCACGATATGCACGCTGACCGAGGGCGACTGAGGATACACTTGGGCCGGCTTGCCGCTGAAATCCAGAGCCTCGTCGTGTTTGCGGGCTTCCTTGGGCGCCGGGACGGCGAATTTCGACGCCATGTCGGCGAATTTGGACGCCGCGTCGGCGGGTTTGGTCGAGAGGCTCAGAGGTTCGGGAATGGATGAGGGAAACGGGTTTGGGATGGGTGGGTCGGGTTTGATTGTGTCCTCCTTGGCTGGAAATAAGGTTAGTTGAGAAGTGAACAAAGCAGGATACCTCAATAAAATTTTGTATTTCGATTCACCGATTTCGACGAACGTTTTTTTTTAACTGTAGGGTGAAAAACAAATAAATTGAGAGTAAGAATAATAGATTGTTTTATTAGGATCAAAAGTGACACTTTGTTTGACAAGCGAATTTTGCATTTGCGAGGCGGAGCGTTTAGCGAAGCCGAGCGAGAGCAAAATTTGCGAGTCGAACAAAGTCACTTTTGATCCGAATGAAACATGCTATTTTTTCTGCAACCGAAACAATTAACTCAAATAAACATGTGAAGTAACCACCAATGCCGTGCCATATGTATGCAATGCAACAAATACTGACAAATAATCCATGTGGTAAGAATATTCTACCTGCATTAACAGCAGGTTAGGTTTTCAAGGATGTTCGAATTGTAGTTTCAATATAAATACAACCACAGAGTGACATATTTGTGTATGGACCAGGTGCTCTAATGGCAAATACCGCGCCAGTGCCAGCTATAGGAACAAGACGTGGAAAATGTTAGGTTAGTGAGCATATCAACAATGATAATAGTGAATATTTATTCCTCTCCATACTACACTGTGTTTGACTTGATAATCAAATGAAGCTAAACAATATCGCTGTTTGAGACAAAAAACTATTGCTTGCCGTGATTATTCAAAAACAAGTTATCCATCCCGAGAATAACGAATGAAATACAGATCAAGCAAGTATTTGAATCTTTGAGGCTTCCTTGATCAAACGAAAAATACTTAGCTGAGATGTTTATAATTCCAATACTAAACTATAATAAGGTGTATTTATATCTCCAGCATGGGTATGAAATGCCAAATCTGCTGAAATCGGAAACAAATCAGGTATGCGTCTCAACCCAAATAGCCAACCGTCACAATGTTGTTTATTCTTGATGACGTCCAGTACATCCTTTTTAGTTCCTAGGAGCTAAAGTTCAACTTTAGCTCCTAGGAACTAAAATTCAACTTTAGCTCCTAGGAACTGAATATGTTGGCTAGCAACATACCTATTTTTGTGTCAGTAATAGAAACGTCAATTTAAGAGCTAATTTTGGTATCAAAATGGACGACTTTTGTGTCGGTTGCAGAAAGACAATTTTAATAATCGTAGATTGTTTCATTAGGATCAAAAGTGACACTTTGTTTGACAAGCGAATTTTGCATTTGCGAGGCGGAGCGTTTAGCGAAACCGAGAGAAAGCAAAATTTGCGAGTTAAACAAAGTCACTTTTGATCCGAATGAAACATGCTAGTTTTTCTGCAACCGAAACAATCGACTCAAATAAATATGTGAAGTATCCACCAATGCCGTGCCATATGTATGCAATGCAACAAATCAAAATCCGTGTGGTGAGAATATTCTACCTGCATTAACAGCAGGTTTATTCAATTTTCAAGGATATGCGAAATGTAGTTTCAATATACATAAAACCACAGAGTGAAAATTTCATATGATTCTCGAATATTTGCGATCATAGTCATCATGCTCAAGATATTTTGTACGTGTGAGATTGTTCTAGAACATTCCTAAGAGATTTGAGACTGTTTCTAAACATTCAAGAGCATTTGAAAATTTGTCTTCCTTTTAAAACAGTCAAATATATTCCTGGAAGTTTTTCAATCCAGAACATTTTTGAAATTTGAACAGTTTGAATAATTTGAACATTTGAACTGACTTTGGACATTTGACAGATTCTGAGGCAAATCCTTCGCCTTGAACCCGTTCTCATCGTCGGCCAAAATCAGTGACACATTATCGACGCTATTTTGGCAGAATTTTTAGAAAATTTGATATCATTCAAGAGCATTTCCGATTATTGTCATCATTCTCAAAATATTTCGAATTTTTGAGATTGATCTAGAACATTTGTGAAAGATTAGAGAATATTTCTAAACATTCAAGAGCATTTGAGAATTCCTAAAATTTTTATTGAAGCTATTTTGAGTGAATTTTTAGAAAATTTGATATCATTTTAGAACATATTTTAGGACCATTGTCATCATTCTTGAAATATTCAGAATGTTCGAGATTTATAAACATTCCTGAAAGATTTGAGAATATTTATAAACATTCAAAAGCATTTGAACATTCCTCAAATTGTTATTGACGCTATTTTGACCGAATTTTTAGAAAATTTCATATGATTCTTGAACATTTGCGATCATAGTCATCATTCTCAAGATATTTTGTACGTTTGAGATTGTACTAAAACATTCCTGCGAGATTTGAGACATGTTTCTAAATATTCAAGAGCATTCGAAAATTCCTCTTCCTTTTAAAGCAGTCAAAGATATTCCTGAAATTTTTTCAATCCAGAACATTTTCGAAATTTGAACAATTTGAACTATTTGAATAATTTGAACATTTGAACTCACTTTGGACATTTGACAGATTCTGAGACAAATCCTTCGCTTTGAACCCATCCTCATCGCCGCCTAAAATCATCGGCACATTATTCACGCTGTTCCGCATCTTCAGCTCCATCGCTCCATCAAAATGTTTACCACCCTGTACCACCAACGGATATTTCGACACAGAAACATCATTTTTAGTCACCAAATTATACGGCCCTTTGGTCACGTTGTTCAACTTTTTATCATCGTTCATTCTCGCCGAGAGTTTCGGGATTTGGAAGTTTTTGTCCAAAGTTTTGACCATGAGGCTTGACTGCGTCATTTTGTACACACTGTCGACCTCTTCTCTTGTCGAAACCGGTTTTTCTGTTTTGCTGGATTTGATGCGGTCCTTAGTTTTGCTCAGATCAGTGGCGCTGCTACTCGATTTCAGATTCGGGGACAACTTAGAAATAGTTTTGGACACTCCTCCGATGTTACTGTTAGTGCCAGATAGAGAAGAAGGTGATTTAGTCAGTTTGTTGCTGGTCGATGAATTTTTTAGGTTATTGTTGTAGGTCATGTTGGTGGAATTAGGGGTTGTATTGCTGGTGGTAGTGGATTTTTGAAGTTGTTGCGGTTTTTTGGACGCGGGACCGCTGTTTACACCCGGTTTTAGGCCGGTGTGGGTTTTCGGTGAACCGGTGGTGACACCTGCAACAATCGTTCCACATTTTTGACAGCTTTCATCATCGATCATTTTCTTTTGTTTTGAAGTTTTTGTATATTTAGAGTACGGACTAGCTGACAAGCACTGGGAATCAAACATGAACACAGATAAATACAGGGCTCTTCAAAAAAACCTGACCCCCTTACTAGGGTAGGTAGAACACTGCAGAATAAGTCGGGTTTACTCAGTAAAAAAATTTCGTAACGGCATCCGTTATCAAGATACAAGGTGTTGAAAAAATGATTTTTTACACATTTTTCAAGATTATGTCGAAACTACTGGCAAAATTGTGATGAAATTTTGTATGGATGTATCTTGGAATCCGACACATCGCATGCATTTGTTTTTATATCTGACTCTCATAGAGGGCGAGTAGTTTTGAACATAACTTTTTTGAGGTTAGATTTTTCAATCCAAATTTGATGTGAACTTCAATTTCACACCAAAAAGGTACTCTTGGTAAAACTCGATACTGTGTTCTGTTCTCGGAATATTTCGATTTGAAAATGATGAAGTGATAACTGTTGCTGGTATAAAACTAATAATAATAATAATAATAATAATAATAATAATCTTTATTTGAAAAAACAGCCAAGTACAAACACTAGACTTGTAAAAGGTTGTAGAAACAAACGGGCGTCACACAATATAGGCTACTATAAAACCATCACAAAAATGTATAGTACAAATAGAATCATACAATAGAAAAAAATACTGACTAAACAATTTATTCTAAGTTCGCCTGAAGGTAATCACTTATGGAGTAGGACTCCAGGTTTATTAGAAGCTTCCATATTTCTTTTTTGAAAACGTTTGGAGAGGAAAGAGACTTAATTCTTTCTGATAACTTGTTGAAAAATTTGATTGAATTATATGAAGCATTTTTTTCTGTGACCGCCAATCTATGTGCAGGATAATTATAAATTATGTTTCTAGTGTTATAGACAATTTGGGGTACATAATCAGAAAAAAAATTTCGATTCTTAGTTAAAAACAAGAGACATTCCTGAATATACACAGCAACAATTGTTAATATTTTAGCTGAACAAAACTTCCTCCTACATGATTCTCTATAATTTAATTTGTACATAATTCGTACAACCCTTTTCTGAAAAATAAATAAGTGGTCTATAGAACTACTACCGCCATAGAATAATATACCATATCTGAAGATTGATTCAAAGTTAGCATGATACACAACTTTAAGGATACTAGAATTCAGATGCTTGGATAGTATTCTTATCGCATAGCACACTTTACATAATTTGCTAGCTAAATCATTAGTGTGGACATTCCAGTTAAGGTAACGGTCTATATGGATTCCTAAGAATTTGGTACTAGGTGCTATTTCCATCTCTTTATTATTCAACACAATATTACTAGGCACTGCCTGGTTTGCATTTCTAGTTGTAAATATAACAACATTTGTTTTTTCTTCATTTACAAATTGTTTATTTTCTGAAAACCACTCATTTATTAACTTGAACATTAAGTTAGAGTTGTCTAATATAGGTTGAAATGTTCTTCCTTCAATCAAAATATTTGTATCATCAGCATAGTTAACC
Source organism: Phaedon cochleariae (assembly GCA_918026855.4). NCBI lineage: Eukaryota > Metazoa > Arthropoda > Insecta > Coleoptera > Chrysomelidae > Phaedon > Phaedon cochleariae. The sequence continues at coordinate 25,128,026 of OU896722.1, read as the reverse complement.
ATTTCACAATCAGAGTATGGTGTCAGGACATCACACACATCAACTATGTATTAGAGTGAATATTATGAAAAATTATCACCTATTTATTGAAAACCGAAAACAACAATACATTTCTGATGCTAAACTTATTGATTTAACAATGAATCACAAGAATAACATCGAAACAGTTTTGACTAAGAACATGGATTACACAGTTTTGTTGTATCTTGAACAGAAAGTCTATGCTATAGGTAAATTCACGTCAAGAGTTGTAAGACATAATTGAACATCACTTAAATGAAGTAACAGCTGATCCTTAACTGTTTAGAAGAATAATACATTCTTAAGAAAAGAATATAGAATCGTGTATTCGTCGAAACGTAGGACATTTTGAACAATTACTCTAACATGTTTCTAGTCAAATATCTCTTAATTTTCTACTTATGACTCTTTGTTCCATCAATAACTTCAGTACAAGAATCATTTTATTGTTTTTGAATCTGAATAAATAGGTAATTGAACTCAATAAAATTCATTTTATACCAGCATCATTACTACTCCATTATTTTCAAATCGAAATATTCCGAAAACGGAACATATTATCGAGTTTCACCAGGAGTACCTTTTTGGTGTAAAATTGAATGATGTTCAAGTTTATATCATATTTGGATTGAAAAATCTAACCTCAAAAAAGTTATGTTCAAAACTACTCGGTACGAACGTGTAACTAGCGCCATCTATGAGAGAAAGATATAAAAACAAATTCATGCGATGTGTCAGATTTCAAGAAACATCCATACAAAATTTCATTACAATGTTATGATATGATATGATTTATTGCAGCATTAAAGGTTGTACATAAGTAAAATGCATAACACTTATCAGCCTAGTCAAGATTCAAGTATATAGTAGTTTTAAAATCGAACATAATGATAACAAATAATCAATATAAATACATTCACAAACTGATTAAAATATAAGTTAAAATCATTTCAAAGTAATCATTATCAATACGTTCACAACAAAATTAAAAAATAAGTAAAACCATTTCAAAATTGAAGAAAATGCTCTATGGAATAGAATGCATTTTCAAGTAGGAATCTTTTAAGTATAGTCTCAAATGATATGTTTTTGACATATTTGTAGACGTGAGTAACTTTGATGAATATCACATTTTGATCTTGTATTATGCGAGTGTATATCCTCATTCTTCTCAAACTTATGCTCATTAGCTCGAATGTAGATAACAGAGCAATATATAAATAGGCTAGGTAAAGTCATTATTTGTGCTCTAGTGAAGAGATTATTACAGGTAGTCGATGGATGAACATTGACCATGATTCTTATGATTTTTTTCTGAGCGATGAAAACATTCTCAAAGTGTGCTGATGATCCCCAAAATATCAGTCCATATTGTAAAGTTGATTGTACCAGGCCAAAATACAACAGTCTTAGTACGTCAAACGATACTGTTTCTCTTAAATTTCTAATTATATAGCAGCATGTACTCAGTTTAAAACAAACTCTGCTTATATGTGGCTCCCATGTCAATTTTGGATCAAGTGTGATTCCCAAAAACTTCATAGTGTCTGTGGATCGAATAGTACTGAACTGTTGCCAGTAGTTTCGACATAATCGTGAAAAATAATTTTTTCAACACCTTGTATAATGAAAACGGAGGCCGTTACGATATTTTTTCATTGAGCAAACCCAACTTATTTTGCAGTGTTCTACCTACCCTAGCAGGGAGATCGTTTTTTTGAAACACCCTGTATATGAAGAAGGCCAGTCCTGACAGTACATGACATCAATTTCAATTTCAAACTGAGAACAAATTGAGAAGAACATTGGGTGCAAGTTTGTGCTGTTTCTAACTGCAAAAATACTGAAGAGGCGTGAAATATAGGTTCAGCCTTAAAGGACCCCGCACCATTTACATTGAAATCTCGTCTACGGTGAAATATTGTGAGAATCTAAGATATGATAGATCAAATCATGCTAAATATCCTTTGGTCCAAGGTCCGTTATGCCCGTTAAAAAAAAGTTATAAGCTGTTGAAGCCAAACGAGATAACCTCTACCAGAACAGCACATCCTGTGTGTTATATGGTTTTGACTAATATGATTTTTTGAGTTGTGTTGTGTTGAAGAGGAACTTGAAATTCGGGATAACGTTCATTCTATGAACCTGACTGTTGCCTTTCCCATCCATGCAAGAGTGTGCATATTTTGTGGCGCAAATAATAATTTACTTCACATATCATTAGTTGCTAGAGTCAATGTATATATCGTAAATAATATTTTTATACCTGAAAATGCCCAATCTTGTCGGTAATATGTCAACGCTGATGATATAATATTGCGATCAATGATTAGTGGTTTACGTTATTCGCGAGATTCACGAAGTGGGCGACATCTAGGTTAGGTTAGGTTAGGTTAGGTAGTGCATAGACTACATTGCATACAGCTTGCTGTAGCTGTAGTTGTCAAACTTGTCAATGAAATAAAGTGTTGGCACTGTTGGTAGTGATGATGGTTTAGTTGGTTAATTTTTATACATTATTACATTTTTATTAGTTTAGTGAACAGTGAACGGGTGAAGAATTGGAGATAGTTCAAACAATTCAAACTAATTATGACGAGCAAATCAATTGACATATAAAAGAACAGCTACAACATGTTTACAATACCCAGATTGTCCTGCTTTGCAGGAACAAATACAAATCCATTGTTCTACAGGAGTTCCTCTGGACCCCAACTTCAATTTTACTTCATGTGGGAAGATTTCATCGCCAAAGTTGGTAGACAAAGTGCAAAAATGTGCCTTTTGTTGAAGTCTTCTGCCTCACACAAAATCACATGATTAGCACGAAGAACTACTTCTCCTTCCACTACTGGTCGGCTTTTTCCATCTAAATAGAGCAAAATATCTGCCAAAAGAACATCTACAACCGGCGTTATTAGCGTTTTCGATCGAATATTGACAATTAATGTCAAGAAATTTGAAAACTCATCACTCTCATCAGTACACACTACACAAACTAATGGCACTAATGGGATTAAGTGAGGATTGAGTTTGTTTTCCCCAGTTTTGACGTGGCTTTGACATGGAACGATGAAAACCGAGCGCCACCTGGTGACATTGATTCCAGCGAATATATTACAATGGATTATTACTTTACAATGAATTGCCAACAAAACTTGAAAAAATATCAGTACCAAAAAATTCAAGTCACTCAAACAATAAGGATCAGCTCAAACTCTGAGGATTACTAGAATAATTATTATTATACATATTATATACCTACTACATTTTAAATGTAATGTAATACATTATGGTTTATATTTTAATGTTACCTGTTAGAAACATATACGTCAATTGTTTCTTGGGAATAATAAATAAGATGATGATGTTGAAAAAAAAAATAGTATTTTTACTAGAAATGAGTGTTCTTGCCTATTCTCACCTTTGTTAACATTGCCGGCGGTCGTCCCCTTATTACCAGGACTCTCCTTACTCCTCGTCTTGTTGATGGTGATCTTCATGCCGTCGGAGCTCGGCTTCACCATGTACTCGGAATTCTTCATCTCGCCCACTTTGCCACCACTCTTGCCGCCACCAGACTCGCCCGATTTGTGCGCGCTCGAGCCGGTGCGCTCCTTGTTGCCGGTCGATTTGCTGCTCAGGTCCGTCGCTATGTCGCAGTGTTGAGCGTTCACCTTGTTTGTTTTTGCAAAAAATAGTGCATTAAAGTATGAGTGGATATTAACCTTATCGCTCGGCATGTCCTCAAATGGGGACAGCATTTCGTTTTGATCAAGATGTTCTTGGTTTTGAAGTTATGGGCGCGGAATTTTTCAATACTTTATATTAATTCCCCTCCCTTTGTGAATATTTCTTGAAAACTTATGAAATGATGAGTTGTTTCTTTCAGAAGTATTTACACATTGTCCCGGGATTTTCTATTCCTTCTTTGCCCATTTCACAGAACGCATTTCATATAGATTCTCATCGCAGGAACATACACTCTGTTAGTCATTTAAATACTACGTTTGTGTAAAATACAGAGTGGGCCTTTGAAAACGAAACAGAGGCTCTGTAGGTCGCCAAAACCGGATTGTGAAAAGAATCTGAAACACGTCATCTACATTTTCGAGGGGGACATCGTCCTACAATATTTTCAGCCCTGCGGCGTTGCCGCTGCTAACGAAAAGAAGCAACAACTTTGTTATTCCAAATGGAACACCTTGTATTTTATTGCATTTTTAGATTCTCCCCGAAAATCTGATTTCATCAATGCATCACACTTGGGGTCTAGCTGTAATGGTTTCAGGGATATAAAGTGTTCAAAATCGAGATTTTTCAACTTTAACATTTTTTTGTGTCGAAACTAATCATTATTGGTCAAAACGACTCCCATGTCCCTATCTCAACTTGTGATTCACTATCTACTAACATTTAATTGGAACAGATACAGGGTGATCAGAATTCTGAATCTTGAACCACCCTGTATTTGTTTCAAATAAATGTCAGTAGATAGTAAATCACAAGTTGAGATAGGGACATGAGAGCCGTTTTGACCAATAATGAATAGTTTCGACACAAAAAAATTTTAAAGTTGAAAAATCTCGATTTTGAACACTTTATATCCCTGAAACCATTACAGCTAGACCCCAAGCGTGATGCATTGATGAATTCAGCTCTTCGGAGAGAATCTAAGAATGCAATAAAATACAAGGTGTTCCATTTGAAATAACAAAGTTGTTGCTTCTTTTCTTTAGAAGCGGCAACGCCGCAGGGCTGAAAATATTTTAGAAAGATGTCCCCCTCGAAAATGTAGTTGACCTGTTTCAGTTTTTTTTTGATAATCCGGTTTTGGCGACCTACAGAGCCTCTGTTTCGTTTTCAAAGGCCCACTCTGTATACAATGGTATATATCAATCCTGAGACATTTTCGATGAACTGTGAGATATTTATTAAGTGACTACAATGTAAGTCTATTATTTGGTTTCATTTAACAGTATAAATCTAAAGCAGACTATTTTGAGAATAAATATAATTCGGCAGTGTCAAATCTGTGAATAAAACTTAGATACAATTATCAACTGGACATTTCACAGGAACGTAGAAATGTACTGTATCAAGTGGCGATCTTGTTTGAAGGCTTGCTTTTGTTGATGAGAAGTGTTTGAAATAATGGAAATATCAAATAACCTCACTTAGACGTTGAAAAATGTCTTATTATTTTGTTACTAGTGAGTGTTAATTTATTAATGCACAACACATCTATTGAAATCCCGATTTATCAGATATATAAAATATATCAAGTTTCTGGCAATGATTCAAAGTTATCCCCACCATTCGCGATTTCATTCATTTACTCGTGTTTTGCGTTTAGGATTGTTGGCGTATACTTTTCAATGATTAATGAGTGAATCGCGGTGTCTATCTATTGTTATTTAACCTGGCTCTATTACCTTTAGCTTGTCGACAATGGCCGAAAGCGACCCTTTGCGATTCCTCGCTTGGTTCGCGTTCGTCTTGGAAGAGTCCCCGGTCGCGGTAGGCGAAGAAAGGCCATCCGAAGTCGCATCGACCGCGTTGACCTCGGAACTTTTCGTTTTGATCGAGGAGCTCTTGGTTTTGGAGTTGTTGACGCCGAACAGGCCGGAGTTTTTCTTGTCCTTGTCGCGAGAGCCGTCCCTGTTGAAAAAATCGTCATTCGAGAATGAATATTGACCTTTTTTTTCAATTGACTCGGCCGTTACTTGATGGAAATCTATAGCAAATGTAAAAACTTCACGGTTCAAGTTTAATAAAACACTATTTGTTTATAATCATAGATACTTCCAAATTTTGAAACGACAGAAAAATGGCAACGCTGTGTACTGTGCGTCAATGTTCACACTTTCTTACCGCGTAGGTTAACTAAGGGGCGAGACAATTTTACAACAATGCCAACGCTATTATACCTATTAGATAATGTTTAGGTCTTATCTTTCAACTTTAATACCAAATATTTGTAGTACCTTCATGTTGATTGATTTTTCAGTAGAATTTTGATTCATCATTCAGTAGAATTTGAACAAAAGAAACAAGGTTTCTTGCAATGATTTAGTTAAATAATCTGCGATAACTGCACCACTGCCGAGACCTCTGCTCAAGTTAAAAGAAACATATAACCTTACAGTCGAAATTCCAATTTAGGGTTTGAATAGGTCGCGTGCACATCACCGACCCTGGAGGTGAAATATTGGAACACAACCTCACTCTTCTGTGGATTATTGAAACACAACCTCACTTTTTTATTTGGTTACTGAGGAATCAAAGGATTGAAATAGTTCTTCACAATATTATGGCTAACGAATCGTGTTTTTTCCGCTATTCATTAATTCAAGCATGCCTTCGCATTGTGCTGTACAATGCACAAAAAATGCAGATGAAGGAATATGATTTTTCAGGTAAAACGTAATCTCACATAGTTATCATTATGTAATGTTGTCATTCCTTATTAAAATTCCTTCTGCCACTTCTGCAATACAAGCTGATACTGCTAATAGATTGAAAATGTCTACAGCACACACGATCAGCATGTCAGACCAGCCCTCCCGTTTGATTGCATGAATCAAATCTTCTTGCATTATTTTAGAAATTTCATGTGTATTTCTATAAGCTCCTATTGCAGAAGGAATTCCGATGAGAAATCAGAGAAATTACCAAATTTCAAAAATGAAAACTATATGTGAGTGACTATACTAGGTACTTACTTTTAAATCATAATGTACCAACAGGATTCCTTCGTCTTCTGCTGCAGTTTTTGTGCATTGTACAACAGCACAATGTAATGGCATGAGCGAATTAATGAATAGCCGAAAAATACGATTCCTATGCCAAAATAATTGTGAAAAACTATTTCAATCACTTGTGAAAAAATGAGAAAAGTGAGGTTGTGTTTCAATGTTGTTCCTCCAGGGTCGGTCATCCGACAGTTCTTGCACGCAACCCATGGTGAAATTTTTCACAATCCACGCACTGGCGAAACATAATAGACTTTTAATAATTGTCTTTATATTAAAAGATTCCAAATGGAGGCATCGTAGATAGACACAATTGCACCACTCAAACACATTTTTATTCACTCAGGACGGCTTGTACAAAGATGACCGTTTATGAAAATACAACATCGACAAGTGATTCGTTCTACGATATTAATCGACTGAACCTGCTTCAGTCTTTTATCACACGATGATTACGAATACCGATGAGTCGTCGAAGCCGCTTGTGATAAGGCATTCCTTAGGCGTTCTTCTCATTCACGGGGTGATTTGAACACAGTCGCTAACAATATACAGTTCTCAACACACTAAATGGACCACTCATAATTTGGCTCTATTTCGAAGACCTGTATTTTTTGAAAACATTGACCGATCTTCATGCAGTTTTCGATATCAGATGTGATATTTCATCGGCTTCAAAGAGCGCTAGAACACTCTGAAAAAGTCCGCACAACAAAACTTACACAGGGTGTAAAGTGGAACCATTACACTATGGTCTACATTTCCAATGCTGCCAGATCTCGATACATGTTTTTCTGATGAAAAGTCAGTCATATTATGATACACTGGGACCTCATCTCGGGACATTTTCGTGATTTCTCCTTAATTGGCCATAGAAACAAAAATTCGATTTTCTTTTCGAAAGTCTTACATTTTTCGAGTTTTTTCTCTGGAACTCCACTTGAGCTGACTATTAGGAAGAACTGTTCTCATGTTTTGTGGAGGACAATGAAAGACAAAAAAAGCACTATTGTGGAATATATACATTCGATTCAGTATATTCAGAAACGGCCTTCTCGATATCCATTATTTATATTAGGCTACTAACTCTAATTGAAATACAGGATGAAAATTTTCTATACAAACTTGTTTCCTGATAACGATTATTCTTGTCAACTCATTTCCAATATTTCTTGCCCAAGTATTAGACACAGAGTATTGTTGTTCAATCTACTGAGTGTTTCACAACTTATCTGACAAATTACGAACTCTAGAAAACCATAATGTTAGAACAATGTGGTGACCAGCATTATCTTCAGATTTCAATACAACTACGATATTACATGAGCAGTCTATCACATACAAATTGTATAGAAGTAAAACGAAATGGAAACACTTTATATCCAATAAAACTATCCGCTTTATTGGCGAAATATGACATTAGTGAATTCTTCAGCATTATGAAGTTCCAACTAAAAAGTCCTATATCCTAAATTTCAGTACTTGGTAGGGCATCCCCGATTTAACAAAACCTCATGAAATCGGTTTGGCATAGATTCTATGAGGTTGTTGATGAAGTCTATTGATATTGCCACCCATTCTTCTGATACAGCTTGGATAAGGTTGTCATTATTTTGGAACGCCTCTCGCTTTCTCGATAGGTTGACTTCCATTCGGCTCCACACATGTTCAATCAAATTCAGATTTGGAGATAATGGTGGTCACCACTTTCTTTTAACATTATTGTTTCCTAGTTGTCAGATAAGTTGTGAAACACTCAGTATATTGAACAGCAATACTCTGTGTCTCATACTTGGGCAATATATATTGGAAATCAGTTGACAAGAATTATCGATATCAGGAAACACGTTTGTATTGAGAATTTTCATCCTTTCAATTCATCATTTCAATTAGAGACAAATTTTCGAAAACGTCTCGAGTCAATAGTATAATATAAATTATGGATATCGAGAAGGCCGTTTCTGAATATACTGATTCGAATTGGCCATGGTTTTAGTCACCATTTTTGATTTTCTTTACTGAAATGAGATTTTGTCCTATTTTCTTATCATCCTGTATATTCCACAATAGTGCTTTTTCGTCTTTCATTGTCCTCCACAAAACATGAGAACAGTTCTTCCCAATAGTCAGCTCAAGTGGAGTTCTAGACAAAAAATTCAAGAAATGCAAGACTTTCAAAAAATATCAAATTTTTGTTCCAATGGCCAATCAGGGAGAAATCACGAAAACGTCCCGAGATGAGGTCCCAGTGTATCATAGTATGACTGACTTTTGATCAGAAAAAAAATTCTCGAGTTCTGGCAGCATTGGAAATGTAGACCATAGTGTAATGGTTCCACTTTACACCCTGTGTAAGTTTTGTTCTGCGGACTTTTTCAGAGTGTTCTAGCTCTTTTTGAAGCCGATGAAACATCACATCTGATATCGAAAACCGCACGAAGATCGGTCATTTTTTTCAAAAAATACAGTTCTCGAAATAGAGTCGCATTATGAGTGGTTGATTTAGTGTGTTGAGAACTGTAGTTTTATAAGAAGAAATCACTGAAATTCACTTGAAACATAAAAATTACTAAAATGGTAACAAACACAGCACAACAACACTATATCTTCGGATTTTGACATACATGAAAAAATATGCTTAACTCGTATTAAACACGCCAAATACAGCGTTGTTGGATCGGGACAAAATGAAATCAATTTCGTCTCCCCTCTTTTTATAAGTCTATGGTAGGGAATATCTTCGCGTCAAAACATTGGAGCGTCGGCCCTATCTAGGATTCCTTGTTGATCGGAGGGACGCACCGTTACCATCGAAACTACAAGGCCTGAAGGTTCGTAGTGAGAATGTTGGATAAGCGGCCTTGTGCTCGAATTCTTTTGTTGTTTATTCATCAAAATAATTGGCGGAAAATTTACTGTTTTGGTAAATATTTTGTGTTGTGATAGGCGAAATAACAATGCATTTCAAGTGTTGTATTCTGTTTTGTCGGGGGAATTATGTGGGTGGTCCAAAAGTTCATGCTTTTAGATTCCCGTTTGACAAGGAACTATCGTAAAAATGGGTACATGCAATTCACCGCGAGGATTTTACTCTATCTAAGTACAGTAGAGTATGTGAATTACATTTTACTAAAGAAAAATGAAAACGGCTCAGAATTCAATCACTGCTCACGCTAAAATCTCGTACTTACGGTAATATACAAATGAGGCGCTTCCACGAAAATATTGTTTTCACCGAAGAAATCCAAGAGAATCATTCTTTCAATCCAGATATCATAGTAGAGGAATCTGATATAGATAAATATAGTGATGACATGCCAGTAATAACCTATTTGGCAGGTTATTGTTGCTATAGTACACTTAAAAAAATTCAGTGCGAATTTTGTAAACAGAAGGAAGGTAGAGGTGCTTATCATAGTGTCCGTACTCTTGAAAAAACGTCAAAACAGCAGTGTCAAGTACATTTAAGAACTCTAGTTAGGCCTCACTAGGGTCCCTTGATGGTCCCTTGATGGACAGATCCTCGTCTCCTCTCACTCTAAAGTGTTTGTGAAACAGCTATATAGTTCCATCCTTATTTAATTCTGAGGATAAACACTAGATTTTTTACATTTGTTGTTTTTTAGGTCATTGGCGTATCATACGTAATTTTCATATGGAATTCCTGATTCAACTATACCAAGATATAGAAGAACAATCCTCTAGTTTCAGAGTTAACTGCTCCAGCATAATCTTTGCGATTAAGGGAACATATGAATTGTACTGAAACCTTAATATATTTCACCAAAAGAGACTGTATACCAGAGTTGACTGAATTGACTGAATCAATTCTGATTTCAAGCTGAGCAGTAGTTTATCTATGAGCGGAATGAGCTAAGCATAATGATTGAGAAACGGTGAAAATCTCGATGTGGGTATCTAAACTACTATACTCATGTCATATGTGCTAAATATATTTTCGGAAAGCCAATGACCTCGATATAACCTAAAGAACAACAAATGTCAAAAATCAAGTGTTTATCCCCAGAATTGAATAAGGATGGAACTATATAACTGTTTCACAAACACTTTAGAGTGAGAGGAGACGAGGATCTGTCCGTACCCTGTTAGGATGACTTTAACGTCGATTTCCATCAAGAGACCCTACATCAAGGGACCCTAGGCCTCACTAAGGTGACGTCATCACAGAGCCTGCAGGCCTTGAAGTTTCGACGTTAACGGTCGCACACACACACACACATACATACATACATACATACATACATACATACATACATACATACATACATACATACATACATACATACATACATACATACATACATACCTCAAACTCGACTTCGCTTTGACGTCCCCACCTCCCTTGTTCGAGGGCGAACTGGCTGCACTCTTGAGGGCCGATATGCTCGGCTTGCCCGAACCGCCGCCCGAGGAGTGTTTCGGCGACGACCCGTGATGCTTGGGCGACGAAACGCCCGAGGGCAGCGAATGCTTTGGGCTGACGTTGACAGGCGAGTGTCGCGGGCTGGTAGAGGACTGCGCGGGCTTAAGGAGGCTGCCGGGACTAGGCTGGAAAGTTCCAGATTATTATAGTGAGCGCAGGGTATAACATGAAGTTATAGTCATGTTGTAGCCATCTAATGGCAAAGCTCTAAGGTAGGTTCCAGAGATCGTGACACACACTGTATGGCGCTGCCACGTACAGACCCTTACGTCTATACGCTACAGAGTGGTACTACAAGAAGTGCCGGACTGGCACATCTCAGCTAGTTGAGAAAATTGGTGCCCCCAATGAGGCTGCTCGGTCTGTTGGATGAGTCGCATCCGGAATTTTTACCACAGCGTAACATTTTGAATAGCGACGCGGTTTCGTAAACTACTGAACAACTCCCAAGTTTACAATTCTTTTAACAAAACACAGAATCGAATTGACAAAGATTCAATTACTTCTGAAGGTTTCATTAACAACGCAGGTCTAATTGTGACTTCAAGTACAACAGATTACCAGTTACAAGTCGAAAGGACCCCGCACTAAACTATAGGGAAAATGGCTCTCGATGAAAATCGCTGAATTTTTGGTATGTTGCAGACTTTGATATACTGAACAGATATTCCATCGAACTAACCTCAAAAAATGGACAGTTTTTCCGATATTGGCCTCCAAATGTCACTTTTTCGAAAAAAAAATGTATCTGAAAATGGTTGGATTTTCTGGCATGTTGTAGATAGGACTGAACTGATTAAAAAATCCAATTGACCTAACCTCAAAAAAAAAATTGACACTTTTCGGATATTGACCTCCAAATCTAATTTTTTCGAAAAATAATCTATAAAACGGCTGGATTATGTAGGTATGTTGTGGATATGAATAAACTGATGCAAAAACCCTATTGACCTTTACTCAAGAAATTGACAGTTTTACTGCTATACTGACCCCTAAATGGCATTCAAACAACTGTATGAAAGTAAACCTTCAGAATGTTATTCTGTACAATTCCAAGGTTAGGAGAGTCAGGGAAAAATAATGCTTCATCATCATCGACGTTTCGTCCTTTATTATGGGGCATCCTCAGAAATCTATGAGTAAACCTACTAGAAAAATGAGTTGATTATACTATGTTATAGTTTCGATTTTCAAACATATTTACCTGAACATCCTCATATAGGTGAGTAGATGGGCCTGTTTCAGGAAAATATTTCATTTTCATTCATCATTTTGAAGAACTAACCCAAACTTGTTCACTTGTTCACTTGTCAATTGTAAATAATTAGTGAAATTCACGATATTTTATCTCATGAAAATCGCGGGACAACGCGTGTACATATTGTAAATAACTATTGGAATTCACGATATTTCATTACATGAAAATTGCGAAACAACGCGTGACGTCATATACCGGGATCAATCCATTGCAAATATTTTGTTTTATTCCATGATTTTGAAGAGCTAACCCAAAGTTGTTCACTGTTTTTTTTTTCCTTGAAAAAATTACATTTGGAGGTCAATATTGAGGAAACTGTCAATTTTTGGGGGTTATGTCAATCAGATTTATTCATCAGTTCATTCCTATCTACAAGATGTCAAAAATTCAACCATTTTCAGATACTTTTTTTTCTAGAAAAAATGACATTTGGAGGTAAATATCAGAAAAACTGTCCATTTTTCGAGGTTAGTTCGATGGAATATCTGATCAGTATATCGAAGTCTGCAACATACCAAAAATTCAGCGATTTTCATCGAGAGCCATTTTCCCTATAGTTTAGTGCGGGGTCCTTTCAAAGATAATTTTCCGATTTAAATATATTGTAATATTTTTTCAATATCGAGTCGTCGGTTTTCTCGTCTTAAAAAAAAGTGTAATTACACGAAAAAAATGCTAGATTTCAGCTCTCGGTTTATTGTCTACCTAATACTATTCAATAATCTAATACCCTCTTCCCTTGTATAATAAATAATTAATGTTTCTCACAAAACAAACAAACAATATGTCAGCATAATTAATAAAATTAAATGAATAAACTGTAAAACAAGGAACTATGGAGGACAAATTCAGTAGAGGTATGTCACATAACAAAAACATTGAAGTTCTGTCTTCACTTTTTTGCCTGTTCAGATGAAAAAAAAAAGATCTCAAGTACTCCGATCAATAGATAAAAGAAAATTTATACACCAATCCGCCATTGAACAACACGAGTGTGAAAAAGACAGATTACCGTAACACAAGCTATCTTTGTTGCAGCTGCCCCTGACACACTCTGTGCTATTCGAGAAACCGGCACAGTCTCCCTTCTAGGTGTTTATATTGAGTTCATTGGATTTACCTCCATGGTTGGTCATCTGACAGATCTTGTACGCAAACTTTAGTCTTCTAACAGTTCTAACCTAACCTGACTAAGCCCATAGGTCGCGTGCACGATGACCGACCCTGGAGGTGAAATATTGAAACACAACCTCACTCTTCTGTAAATTATTGAAACACAACCTCACTTTTTTTATTTGTTTACAGAGGAATCGAAGGATTGGAATAGTTTTTCACAATATTTTGGCATACGAATTGTGTTTTTTGCGCTATTCATTAATTCAAGCATGCCTTGTCATTTTGTTGTTGTACAATGCATAAAAAAAGCAGCGAGAGACGAAGGAATATGATTTTTCAGGTAAATAGTAATCTCGTATTATTTCAATACATTTGTAATGGGACAAATCAGATGATTTGGCCCAAAATGTCACTGCGTATAACAAATTTTTCTATCAGGGAGTCTAAAAAAAATCCAGTAGCTTGTCAGTGACAATTTGTTTGAAAGAATGTTTGAAGGAAAGAAATATAGATATATTGAAAAAATATCGAATCTTTACTTATCTTTGGACGTTTCGGGACCGAATCTGCTCCCGTTCTCAACATAAAAATGCAAAATATTTCTCTTTGGAAGTTGCTGCTCATAGTTTGACACTTTCCAGTGTCATACTGATGTTGGCATATTAATGAGTAATTTCAGTCTACAAATGAGTTACAGGATGTTTTCATTAATTGATCTTGAATCTACCATTTTCATGAAAAGAGAAATATTTTGCATTTTTATTTTGAGAACGGGAGCAGATTCGGTCCCGAAACGTCCAAAGATAAGTAAAGATTCGATATTTTTTCAATATATCTATATTTCTTTCCTTCAAACATTTTTTCAAACAAATTGTCACTGACAAGCTACTGGATTTTTCTTTTCGACTCCCTGATAGAAAAATTTGTTAAACGCAGTGACATTTTGGGGCAAATAATACGAATATTTTTATTTTATAGAAACGATGAGAAAATCCCAAAAATATCAAATGGAATGACTGCTATTAGATTGAAAATGTCTTCAACACACACAATCATATTTCGTCAGCATGTCAGACCAGTCCTCCCGTTTGATTGCATGAATCCAATCTTCTTGCATTATTTCAGAAATTTCATGTGTATTTCTATTAGCTCCTATTGCACAAGGATTCCCGATGAGAAATCAGAGAAATTACCAAATTTCAAAAATGAAAACTATATGTGAGTGACTATTGAAGGTACTTACTTTTAAATTATAATGTACCAACCGGACTCCTTCGTCTTCCACTGTAGTTTTTGTGCATTGTACAACAGCACAATGTGATGGCATGAGCGAATTAATGAATATGCCAAAATATTTGTGAAAAACTATTTCAATCACTTGTAAACACATAAGAAAAGTGAGATTGTGTTTCAATGTTGTGCCTCCAGGGTCGGTCATCTGACAGTTCTTGCACGCAACCCATACCGGCTGTAACCGCGAAATGGACACTCACCTTGTCGCTGCGGTTTTGCGTGGGAGAAGAACTATACTTCCGCATCGTACTGGGCGACGTGGGAGTAGAGGTCGACAATGGCGGCGACTCGGTGGCTTTTATGCTGACCGTCACCGGTTTCGTCAAAGGGTCCTGCTTGAAAGGAACTTTGTCGGGCGGGCCCATCGGACTGTCGTCGTGCTTTTTCCGCTTCTTCTTCTCCAGCCTGCGAAAGATCAAGGAGCACCGCCGATGACGAAAAAGCAGAAAATGAAAATGCTGTTTTAGATAGATAGATAGATTTATTCTTCCATCAAATTTACATTTTTGGAAACGTCATAATTCATGATTTGAAAAAGACATGCCCTGATCCAGAAGGTTCGATTACTAAAGACATATTTTGGCTACACCAATATCAAAATTCATCAATGCATCTTTCATAAAAGAAAGTTTCCCACACGAATTGAAACATGCATCAGTAGAAGCTATTTACAGAAATGGAGATGCTCAGGATCCAACTAACTATGGACCAATAGCTTTAATTAGCATATTTTCTAAAATTTTTGAAAAAATTCTCAAGAAACGCATTGTAGAATTCATTAACAAAAAATATAGCTTTGATTCTAATCAATTTGGTATTCAAGAGAACACAAGCAGCAGTATTACAAGTGATAGAATCAATTCTGAGAGGACTTTATTCAGGAAATTATGTGGTAAAAGGCTTTCACGCTGGATTGATAGTTGCACAATACTTGGTAACAATGTCGTGCCAAAACTGCACATCGAAAAATACTAGTAACTTACAACTCTTGTTATCTAATTCATAATTTCCAATGTAAGTAGATGCATCACTATTTATTTTCCCACGAAATAAAATCAATTGATCGAATTTCTATTTCATTTCACCAATTTATAGTAATTGAAAATCATTCAAAACGATTAGATAACCTCAAAATTGAATTCCAAGTTTTTATTATTTTCACTCAGTAAATGTGAATACTAATCAGTTTTATTTAAAAAAATAATTCAAGACATGATTGTGTATTGGTAGAGGAATAAGTTATTTTTAATGTCAATATCTGTGATTATTTGTTGATGTTGTTATATAATGAATCATTCTTCAAGTTATTATTCTTTATAAGAATTTCATTATCATTAAATTTCATATTCAGTATATTGTTCAGGTGCATGCTTGATTAAATACAAATATTGAAGTTCATTTATCAACTTCGAGTGCTGATTTTGAAACATAAATGGACGGCTTTTGAGTTGGTTCCAAAAAACATTATAACGTCCGACGATCGTAACACTAATCCATATTCGGGCGGTTGGTCATTCAGTCATTTCCTTTCAACTGGCAACACTGTATGTGTTGACAAATTGACGTCACTATCAACCCAGCGTGAAAGCCCTTTAGCTGTTTTCATTGATCTCAAAAAGGCTTTTGACACAGTTGATCATACAACACTTTTCGAAAACTTAGAAACAATGGGACTCAGATGCACTGTGAGAAATATTTTGAATTCATATCTCGAATATAGGACAATCAATACAAAATCAACCAACTCTGTGTCAAATAAACTATTAATTAATTAGGGTGCCCCACAAGACTCTGTTTTAGGACCTATACTATATTTACTTTATGTTCAAAATATCAATGAAATTGGTCTAGCGAGTAAATATACCATGTATGCAGAAGATACAGTACTTTTATATGAAGGCAAGAATCCTTCAAATTTAGAAAATATGATGAATGAGACTTGAAAATATTTGAAAAATGGCTCCAGAGAAGACGGAACACAGTACCTGTTTCTCTTCTATCTATCGAGTGAAGCAGTGGGGAACGAAATAATATGTTACTAAAGTGAGGGACACGCTCACTGTTCTCTCGACGGACTATTTTCCTCGATTAAAAAATAAGGCCCCTGAGGTAAAGCAGTGTCGAGCGCGGTTAGTACTTGGATGGGTGACCATTCGCGTAAACCCCGCTTAAACCCGCACATCTGTAGCGAAATAGCATAGCATAGCTACAGCTAGAGTTCCTAAATGTACTTGACACTGCTATTTTGACGTTTTTTGTATATTAGAGTACGGACACTATGACAAGCACTGAATTGATGGAAAAAGCAATGACGGCTAAATGGACTGTCTGACGAGTACTACATGACTGTCCAATCACTCAGTTCAGTGTATTCTCCACCAGAGGGGTTTACTTGCCGTCCTTTGCGGAGAAGTCATTTGTTTAGCTCTTATTCGGTTGTTTTCCAATAACATAGGTTATATTGAATTATTATTATTATCAAGTGTCAAAACTGTGTCACTTTCAGGTCCCTGATGTGTTCTGTTGAATATGGATAAATTCCTTTACTTTTTCGGATTTTCATTCAATCAAGCATTCTTCTTTGTGTTTAGTTCTGGTAGTTTATTTATTCAGGTTTGCTAGTTGTGTCTTCATCATGTATTTACAGCCTTCTAGCGTATGAAATGGAATGTATGAATAATCGTATCAAATATGGGGTTTGCTTTTTCGAATCTCATACCCAGTGATAAACTCCACAGCAAGAATGGCCGAATTTTATTTTGGATGGCATTGGTAAGAATATGATTTTTCATGTACACTTTTCTGATGATTTTCAATTTCAGCCTCGATTCCACCATTAGAACACTGGTGTTAATTCTGGTGTTGAAGTTTGTGTCAATGATTTTGGAAGACACTATAGAGTGATGATCAATAGCACTACATATGGCGACTTCAGGATGGGGACATACATTCAGAAAGGATCGCTTACCATAATTTTCAAGGTATGTTTTCTGCATTGTTGTTGCATAGCTATAGGTAGGGTAGGAGTAGGATTGTTGAAAACTGTTTCATGTGGTTCAAGCCATCAATGCAACGTATTCAAACTTAAATTACCATATACCTACAGGACGGGCATCCCAAAAAGCAACACCACGAATGAAAGAGGAATGGAATTTAAGGTATGCTCTTTGAATCCCAGAGAATCATCAGTCTTGGCCAACATCTGGAGTTTTTTCGAGTGCCACAACTACAATTTGAGGTATTTTGTGTCAGACAGTCCATTTAGCCGTCATTGGTAAAAAGCGGGAACTGATAGTACACGGACGTACATGACATAAATTTCGAAGGTTTGACAAATTGAGAGAATTAGGAGAAAGATGTAAGCGAGATAATGCAAGTTTGTGCAGTTTCCAACTGTGAGAACACGGGAAATCAATTCACTCTATTCGAATTTCCATCGGATAACGTAATTCTACAAAGATGGAAACAGAATATGATGCGGCCGGCATGGAATATAGGTTCAGGCCACAAAATTTGCGAGGTATTCAAATTTCTTGGTAGGATATAGAACATTTTTCAACGCATTCTTCTTCAGAATGCAAGATTTGATGTTGAAGAATAGGATCGTATTGAGAGAAAGAGCCTAACACACAATTTATAAACTGAGCGAGTATCGAAAAGAAGCTCATTCCAATTTAAAACCAACAAGAAACGAAGAACTTGCAGATAATGAAATTCATTTTGAACATATTTTGAAAGAAAAAGACTTGAGGACCGAATTTTTAGAGCAGGAATATTGAAAAATCCAAGGTTTATGAGTCAAAGAGAGTGAGGAATTCAGGAAACAAGTAGAAGTAAGAAATAGAGAGTTGGAATATAAGTTAAAGCAAAAAGATTCAGATACAAGAGTCAAACATCCGTTGTTTGAAAAGTATCTAATTTCAGAAAATGTTGCGATTTGGAGTTCTCTCATGTGGAGACATTAAAAAACCATCAACAAAAATGTTGTTGTATTAATCAAATTGGCTAATTTCACTGGAGCTGTTTTAATGGGTCGAAGAAAACCTGGTTGACAATTCGGATTTTGTTGCCCTCAAAAAATAATTATTTATTATACAAGGGAAAAAAGAAGTAGACCTTAGCTCCAGGTTGTGTTGTCTCCCGACGCGTAGCGGAGGGAGACAAAAACCGTGAGCTAAAATCTAATATTGTTCCCGTGTATAATACACTATTTTTTTCTGTGACAAAAGAAAGGACGAATCAATATTGGGAAGATATTACATTATTTTGAAATCTGAAAATTATCGACGAGAAATTTCAAGTTTTAAAAGTAGGGACACCTGCGTTGTAGGCATTTCTCGGAACTATAGCACAACAAAAGCCACCAACAGTATACAGTGTGCCCATTTAGTGCGTAATTCTTCGATATCTCGAAAGCCATAACCTATAGAGAAAAACTTTGGAGAAAAAACTTTTTCAGTTACTGAAGTTGCTCATTTCAAGATTATTTTCAACATTACTGGGTGTTTTATAAAAGCAGGGCAACTCGAAGAAGAGTATTTTTAAATGGAACACCCAGTATTGTTCATTCGGAAATAATTCCGTCGAGGTTAACCTTCACATCGCTGTAAAAAAAATTGGAATCGGTTGCGGCGTTGCCAAGTTATAATTAATAAATCTATTTCTACCATTATTGAAGAGTCATGTTGAATTCATTTATTCAGATTTTAAAAATATTTTTGGCATACGGTAGGAGCAAGGTCCAACGTTTACCAATCCAGTAATTTTGCGACATGTTCTTCAACAGGGTGCTCAATTTTGTATTTAGAATTTTGCAAGATTCAGATGACATTCATCAGAATTTTTCAAATGGAACACCCTGTATTTTTATTCAAAAATTCATTTCGACATCTTCCGCCTTCTTATCGCTGGAAAACAAATCGGAATCGGTTGCGGCGTTGTCAAGTTATGGTTGATTTCCTTATTTTCACTAATAATTCGGGGTAATTTGTACATTATAGTTCTTTCATTTATTTGTATTGTGGAAATATTGCGTTGCTACGGTATAATCAAATTTGTTCATTGACCATTCATATATTTTTTTTACAAAAGGAACATTTACAGGCTCTCCAAGTTTGAATTTTGTTCGAAATATTTGTGTAATGACCTGTCAAACATCGCTACAATCAAATATATCTTGGATTGATTCGACATTATGCTGAATTTCCTCCCAAAAGCTGCGTAGTAAAGACATATTGTTTGTATCATTATGTTTACCTTCTTCAAGGTAAATGGAGATTTGGATTGTGGGAATTACGACAATAAAAAATGGTCCAAATTTTTAAAAAATTTCCTAATTTTCGCAATACGCATCTTCATTGTTTGTATTGTAGAAGTTATTTCAAAGACAGGCGTTGCTTTTGGCATGTTTGTTTGTTTCACATATTATTTGAATCATGAGTAGCAAGATTACGGAATATTCCAAATTTGGACGATGCACATATCACAAAAATACCTGAATGATCTATGTAAAACCTCGAATATCATGTGGCAAGCAATATTCCCACACTCAAATCAAATTAAGGAACCATCAGGACGAACAAATTACCCCGAAATAGTAGTAAAAATAAGGAAATTACTCACAACTTGAAAACACCGCAACCGATTTCAATTTTTTCTTCTGTGATGAAAAGGCAATGATGTCGAAATAAATCCGTGATGAAAAATACAGGGTGTTTCATTTGAAAATTTCTTACGATCGTCGTCTAAATCTTACAATATTCAGAATGTAAATGTTAGCACCCTGTAGAGGATTATCTCGCAAGATTACTGGATTGGTATACGTGAGACCTTGCTACTACTGTATGCCAAAAATATTTTCGAAATTTCAATAAATAAATATACCATACCCAATTGAACATGACCCTTCAATAGTAGTAAAAATGGGTTTATCAATTATAACTTGGCAACGCCGCAACCAAATTCAATTTTTTTACAGCGATGTAGAGCTGAACTTGAGCGGAATAAATTTGGAATGAACAATACTCGGTGTTCCATTTGAAAAAACTCGTCTTCGAGTTGCCCCGCTTTCATGAAACACCCAGTATCGTTGGAAATATTTTCGAAATGAGCAACTTTAGTAACTGAATAAGTTTTTTCCCCAAAGTTTTTCTCTTGTGATAATTGATCTCGAGATATCGAAGAATTACGCACTAAATGGACACACTGTATATATGTGATATTTATCCGGGAAAAAATACTCATTTTTTCCCACGGAAAAAAAATAATTAATGAAAAGTGACATTTCATAACCTGCCAACAGAGATGAAATGCAAAACTTTTTTCCCGTCACACAAAAATGCTTTTTTTCGCAGGCAATTAGTTTCGTTCAACACCCAGGCAACAAAATTCTCAGTGATACATGTCAAGTTTACTTGGACAAAAAAAGCTCTAGTGCAATTAAAAGTGACTAAATGACGCGAACATTCGGTATGAACATCCACCAACCTGTTCTTATCCTCCCTGTTGCTTTTGCTCTTCTTCTCCTTCGGCTTCTCCTCCACAGGCTTACTAACAATCGGAGTGATGGTGATAGAATTAGGCACCGAAATCTTCTCCACCTTTTCATTTTCCTTCGCAAACCCCACCGTGGGATTCGCCGGTACAGGCGTGATGCTGACATGCGCAGGCGTCACTTTCTCGTTAATCTCGCCCAATGGCGACTTGTCCGAATCCAAATCGTCCAGATTGTCGAACCCAGCGTCGGATTTATCCGAGGAACCCAACAGTTCTATGGGGTCCAGGACAGACAACTCCAGGTCGGTGTGAAACCCCAAAAGCGAGTTGGGAGTTCGGATTTCGGTGTCTTGGGATGATAGGGGGGTGCTTCTGGAAGTGGAATCGCAGCTGGACGATTCCACTAGGTCCGAGTCTTCTGTTCCCGCCTTCCTCTTGCCAATTTTCCATGCGTCTTCGTTCAGTTTGCGTTTTTGACGTTTGTTTAATTTGTCAGAAGCGTCTGAGGAAGAATGAGAAGGAAATTGAAGGCGGATTCATGCAACATTCATTAAAATTGCGTTTCTACTACATTATGATGGGCGAGTGAACTGATATGTTAACTATGTTTCTTTATATTAGGCTTGCCTATTTGGAAATAAAGTTCTTCTTCAAACAAATTTTTTGCAGGCCTCCAAAGTGACCACAACTCGACGGGTTAATCTCGCGGGGACTGCCAAAGGAGGAACAATTGTTGATATTTCAGAAGAGGCATCGTCCATGGAAATATCTATAAAATAGAGCAAGATCGCCAACTTTTCTACGGTGTTCCAGAGAAGTGAATGAGTTCGTGAGCGAGGCATCACCCACGAGACGAATTGCCCTTTTTTGGACAGAATCCAACAGTTTCTGGGTATGTTTGGGTGCTGCATTCCAAATATGATTACAGTATTCCAGGATCTGTGCCTTATAGATCATTAGCAGCTGGCTGGAAGTGAAATAGCTCCTGGCCCGAAACAGAAAACCAAGTTTATGGGATGCACTTTTCGCAATTGATTTCACGTGATTTTATCAAGGAAGGTTATTGCTGATACCAAGCATTGAAATGGATGTCTTCAAAGGTATGGTTACTCCTGACAAGCTTATGTTGGGCACAGTAAGATCGGTTTTTCTAAAGAAAAGGCATGCTTGTGTTTTGTTTACATTGAGTTATTGGATCCCCATTCTAGAATTGTTGCCAAGTCCATATTTATGTTGTCAACATTTCTCCCTGGTTCGTTTCTGATTTGCCTGGCTGGAATTGGAGCCCTGGAAGAGAATGCGGTATGGAGGGTACTATCATCCGTGAAGCTGTGTACTGGACATGACGTTGCTCCCAACAAATCGTTGATATGGAGTAGAAATATTGTTGGTGCTAGAATTGATCCTTGCGGAACACCAGCATTTATGATAAGAGAGTCAGATGAAACTCCGTCGACCACTACATGGAGAGACCTGTTTGAGAGAAAACTAGCTAGCAGAGAACATAGCTGGGGAGGCAAGCCATAAGATGGAATCTTGAAAAATAATAATAATAATATACTATTGTGACGAATAGGGTTCTTTTCCTTAATTTCATTCAAATTCATAGAAGGTTCGAAGTCATTGAACGGTCACGTCTTTGTTTATTAATTTCAAAATTTTCGAATCGTGAACGAACTTTTTTTCATAGTAGTTGAACATAAACACAGGCGGGACATTGACTTGAACGAACCTGGACTATCGACCTGATTTCCTTACTGTCACGTTTCCGAAAATATAGACGACTATTTAAAAGACGTAAGGAAGCGGGTTCGACAGTGCGACTACCAGTTCGAGTTCTAGTCTTGTTTTTTGAGTACGAGTTAGGGAAGTCTAGGATCTACCGATTGTGAGTTTGTAAAGTTGCCACTGTGCCCGAATCTTCGGAGTTTGGGCAGAACAGAAGATGCCCTTCCTCACAGAAATATTAGTTTATGTAAGTTAAGTTTTTATTAATTGTTAATCATAAATCAAAGAATAAATGTTCGAATACCTTTTTGAGTATTATTCGTCATTATCACCTTTGAAGTTCATTCTCTAATGGATCTAGAACACAACTTAGGCAACCCCCGCCTACAGTTTGTGACACTATTTTCCATAAAGAATCTACCCACCCCGTTACAATGTTATATGCAGTTCAAGTACAAAAAAAAAGAAGACGAGATGATTCGTACCTGTGAGCATGTTATTAAGCTCCATATTGGCCAGCACCCCATCGGAAGGCGGGAACCGCTGAAAATTCTGCTGCATCATCGCATCGTCGAGCGAATGCGCCCCTTCGCCGTTGTTCGGTTCCTGCTTCATCGTGCCCTTGTCCGGGCCGCCGAAGCGCGGGTTGGGCGGCTCTTTGGGGCCGCCCGGGTCGCCCTGGCCGAGGGGCAGGCTGAAATTTTCCGGGCCGCCGTAGTGGGTCCTCCGAGCCGACTGAGAAAGTTTCAGATCAAGACAAATCAGTTTGTTGAAAAATCCCGCCTGCTCAGTTGCTAAATATGATCAGTTCACAAATCTATGAATGTGTTTCGTCATTAGTTCTGCAGACATCGTAGTGAACAGTTGGTAAATTATTCCTAGGTTATATTCATACCCCACGCAGTAGAAAGTTAAAAACTTCCATATCTGAATTTGTCCATATAATCGTGACTGTACAAATGGAAATTCAATATTCTAATCCGCGTTCGCTTACCGGTCGTGGGTTCGATCCCCAGCGACTGCAGACATTTTTCTGATGGCCCAAGAAAGTGTTTGGGATCACAAGTTAAAAGGTAAGGCCCCAGTCATTCCTTGCTCGCACAAGACTCTCGAAGACGGATAGAACAATTTTAGATAGAAGGATGTTTATATTGTCAACAAAAAAAAAGTTGCGATTGGAGCTAGTATGCAATGAATGCTATAAACATATATGTTTCTTGGGAATAATAAAGATTATTATTAATAAGACACGTGTCAGGTTAATTATTCGTTCATTAAAATTCATTATTTATTTCAACTATTTCATAAAATAACGTGTCTTCTGTAATTATAATTGTTGAAAATGAAACAATTTCTCATTGTACAATACTTTCTTTTCGCATCGAAGTTTTGAAATGCAATAAAAGGAAATAGGGTAGTTTACTACTCCACGACGTACGACTATGTTTTTATTTGCGCGATCCCTCGCGATTTGAAATACATAGTATTTGTGCAAGTCAAAACACAATACATTTGAAATGCTTCATTAACTTATATATTAATTGAAATAGATAATTGAAATTCAAGAATGCCGATAAAGGAGAACCCTCCAATATTATGTCAACCAAGTTTTCTCCTACCGGATGCTATTGACTTTGAGCCAAGTCAAAAATTCCTTATCACTGTAGAAATCATGATTCAGGATATTTTTTCTGAAATTCATAATCATGAAACTAGACAATATAACTTGTTTCATCTTGACGCCGCTAGCTCCATAATCGGACAAAAAAGATTCACTCATTCAGCCTTAACTGAATTCAATAAACTACCTGGCAATATAAAAGATTGCAGAAATATAGGTACATTCAAAAATGAAGTAAAAAACTGATTATTTCTGAGCGAAGTGGATAAAAGGACCCCGCACCGCATCAATGGGAAATTGGCTTTCGGTGAATTTACTCGAATTTTTTATATATTGTAGAACTCGTGGTGCTGATCAAATGTCTCCATTGCACCAACGCTCTAAAATCAACAGTTACGATTATATAGGGTGATAAAGTTTACTTTTGAAGAATTTAAGATAGACATTATGAAGACACCTTTCATAATTTCGAAACCAAATCAACTGTGCATTGATTGTTCGAATGACCGATACGAATCTACTATAAACTATAATGATTCCTGCACGTACCAACAATATACAGGGTTGGTCGGAACATAGCGAATAATTCAGTGATTTTCTGAAAAGTGTGCGGTGGAATTTCATTTAAATTCTGTTGTATACAAATATCATCCCCATTTCGTGATATGAGCATCTCCTAATCATATATATTATATACAAGATGTTTTATTTTTGATGAAGTCACATCCATGTTAGGTACTTATTATTGGCATCCTCAATATGACTTACAACTTGAACAACCTATGATGAATGTCCACTCTGCAAATCCGTGAAATATACAGAGTGGATGAAAAATCAATGGTCTTTGCTAATAACTTCTCAAGAGTAGTATGTGCAGATTCTTGTGACCCATTTTATTGACCCTGTTTCATAACGACATTATAATCAATAAAACTAATTTGAACCATTCGATGCAGTATATTTTTAATAACATGTTAGATCCATGAATTCGAGATGTGGAAGTCCCCCTTGGTCTCGCCTTTCAATAGCGATTTATTCTCGCTTCATTTCATCTGGTTATCCCTCAAGTAGTACCATATTTTGTATATTGAATGCTGAATGACACGTAAAACAATTCAATCGGCGACGATTAGCCATTTTTCAAATAATTATTACTTTGGCTTCTATATGAACTTGACAGATGCAATAGTTGCAAATGACAATGTTAAACAGATGAATATAGTTGCTATGTGCCTGCCATATTACATTATTTGAACCAGAGCAATCTTAACATGATCAAGATGAACATGGAGTCCATCATGAGAAGAGATCACCGTAATTGAATGAAATCAAAGATTCATTCGGCATTTGTAAAAAGTCATCATTCGTCCTCACTCAATATTCTATTATTTTATATTACCATGATTTCATGATGATATGTGTGTATGTTTCCAACTGATTTATATATTCATTTGTTAAATACTGTCTGTAGGTTAATTGAGGAGGTGAAATATTCATCATTATACTGGTGAATTTTTGTTTTAGGCTCTTTGATAGTGACATCTTTGGGGCAAATCATCTGATTTGTCCTTACTAGACGTATATTGAAATGATACTAATATTTTTATTTTATAGAAACGAGGTGAGAAAATCCCAAAGAATCTGGAATAATTTATATATTTATGTTTATTGAAACTAATATAGCTGCTTCTATAATATCTTTATTGAGTACGTTATGAACTCGGCTATAAAGTCAGGAGTACTTTTCAAATATAATAACTATGCCATCGTGTTGATTTTCATACTTCCTTATAAACCAACCAGATAGTATTGTTTATTGTTACATTAGGTATGTATTTCCGAGTATTTCAGATAGTTGGGTTCATCTTTATATGTATTTTTGTATGTATGTCTGTTTGACTCAAGAGACGCCAATGTATGATTAGCCAATTTGATGTTAGAAAAGGCTATCAGAGTCAATTTAGTATAAGCCACGATATAGAAGCAGAAAACCTACCAGGTGAAATTGGCAGGATCTCATATGAAAGATGTATATGATATCACGATGAAAATCAATTTCAATTCAAATACGAACGCTCATGGATGCTCACGAATGAGAATTCACTCAAGCTTCCGTAATTCCAAGAAATAACAATAAATTGTGGATCGCATTCAATGCCGGAAGACATTGACATGATGACACCTAATGAAAAAACGAATACATGAAATTAGTCATTCATAATATATTGTTTACTACTTTAATTTTGTTTTAACTGTTATGTTTACTTTACTTCAGCAGTGTTTGAGGGTTGAGGTATTCTAGAATTAAGTATGACGAGTTGTATTCAGGAGACTGTTCAAGAAGTTGAATAAATTCAACTTTTTCATTTCGTGAAACGAATTCGTTTTATGAATTAGTGATCCAGGAAATATAATCGCTTGTCATAACACGGAAGTAAAATACTATGTAAGGTACAGAACTTTTGTTGTGATTGAATATCAGAATATTTTGTTATCCATAATAACTGTATATTCATTGTTCTTGTTTCCTATTGTTGATTGTTTCACTATCACCTGAAAAACCTATGATACCTGCATATTATCAAAAATATACTACATCGAATGGTTCAAATTATTTTCATTGAATATAATGTCGTTATGAAACAGGGTCAATAAAATGGGCCAAAAGAATCTGCACATACTACTCTTGAGAAATTATTAGCAAAGACCATTGATTTTTCGTCCACTCCGCATATTTAAAGTATTTGCAGGGTGAACATTCATCATGGAATGAATGAGATTCCCAATAGATTGTTCAAGTTGTAAGTCATAATGAGGATGCCAATAATAGTTACCTAACATGGATGTGATTTTATCAAAAATAAAACATCTTGTATATAATATGTCTGATTAGGAGATGCTAATATCACGAAATGATGATGATATTTGTATACTACAGAATTTAAATGAGAATCCACCGCACACTTTTCCGAAAATCACTGAATTATTCGCCATGTTCCGACCAACCCTGTATAATGTTGGTACGTGCAGGAATCATTATAGTTTATAGTAGATTCGTATCGGTCATTCGAACAATCAATGCACAGTTGATTTGGTTTCAAAATTATGAAAGGTGTCTTCACAATTACTATCTAAAATTCTGGAAAAGTCAACAACAAGTCAACAATATATCAAAAATTCGAGTAAATTCACCGAAAGCCAATTTTCCATTGATGTGGTGCGGGGTCCTTTATCATGCCATTTTTTTTATACAAATATTATTCCTTGTTTGCCAATTTACAGTTGTTGATATATTTCAAATGATGATATGTTTACCTATAGGTATATAATTATGTACTTCCTTATACCAGAGCCTATTCTGTCTGGAAGATATTTGTTCAATAAATAAATAAATAAAATAATGTTTTTATGGGTAAGGAATCACAAGAATAAAAAATTGTAATGAAAACCCATGCATCCCTGAAAAGGAGTATTGTGAGGAAGTGGGAATCATTGGAATGAACATTATTTATGTGAGAATATAGCCGTGAAGAGCCCCCTCGCCGTTGTTCGGCTCCTGCTTCATCGTGCCCTTGTCAGGGCCGCCAAAGCGCGGGTTGGGCGGCTCTTTGGGGCCGCCCGGGTCGCCCTGGCCGAGGGGCAGGCTGGGCGACCGGGCCGCCGTAGTGGGTCCTCCGAGCCGACTGAGAAAGTTTCAGATCAAGACAAATCAGTTTAATCATTCGAAGAAGTCCATGATAACTCAAAGTGGAGTGGTGTAGTTCATCATCATGTAGTCATCTCCACAACATTTATCAGAATGATCAAACATCAATCTTAAAGGAACATGTTTCGGGCTCATATAAGCCCATCATCAGCCAATAGAAAATATCATAGTTCTAGAAAAATCAGTGTTGACTCAGGATATAGATAGATGCAAGAATTAATTAGAACTTACATGGAAATGCAAGAAGTTGACAAACAAATAGTATAGTTGATAACAGTGCAAACAAGGAAATATGCTCCATGATCTGAAAAACAATTGATTCAGAATATTGAGAGAAAAAGTGAAGAAACCTGAAAAACTTACTGTCACTGTAAAATGATATAAAATTATGTTATAAATTTATTTCAATATGAATTTATTATTTTTTTCTATGACGGGAAAAAAGTTTGGCATTTCATCTCTGTTGGCAGGTTATAAAATGTCACTTTTAATAAATTACTTTTCCCGTGGGAAAAAAGTGAGTACTTTTTTCCCAGATATATATCACATATATATATACACTGTTGATGGCTTTTGTTGTGCTATAGTTCCGAAAAATGAGTCAATAATACAGTCTCCGAGAAAGAACTGCAAGTTCTCTTATCTTTCATTCGACTTCGCGGTTATGTATATTACGAAACAACCACTAAATTCGCAATTTTTTGAAATCAAATCACAGAATTAGACTGACCGAAGTGACAAAAGATATTTGATTACTTGAAAAGAATGATAAAGATGCCTACACCGCAGGTGACCCTACTGTTAAAAACTTAAAATTTCACATCGATAATTTTCAGATTTCAAAATAATGTAATTTCTTCTCAATATTGATCCGCCCTTTCTTCTGTCACAGAAAAGAATAGTGTATTATACACGGGAAAAATATTAGAATTTGGCTCACGGTTTTTTGTCTCCCTCCGCTACGCGTCGGGATACAACACAGCATGAAGCTAAAATCTACTACTTTTTTTCCTCGTATATGGATAACTATTATTTGCTAGAATATCACAAGGAAACACTCCTTGAATTTTTTCGGTGTTATTCAGATAGATGTCCTGCAAAAAATACATTAAATACACACAGACTATCAATAGAAATTACCTGTTTTTCCCATAACTTGATGACGGAACGCAACGTAATAGGCAGCGAAAAGGACTTGTTGAGTATTTTCGTGCTCAGGTCCGAAGCAGCGTCGGGAGCACTGATTGGAGGAGGCGTACCGGGATTGGTCACGCGACACGCGAGGTTGGAAATGTCGGACAGGTCTATTTCCGCCGTCGCCATGCTCTCTTCTACAGGGTGTTCGAGAGAGATGGAGATGTGCGTGGAGGAGAGAGCGCTCACTTCGAACATGGTCATGTTCTCGAAATCTGAAATGATCGTTGAATTTTTTGCATTGCCTCAGGGTTGGCCGATATACAGGCTGATTTTAAAATAAGTGCATATATTTTGAACACTAAGAAAGCTTGAGGTATACTACCGAATAGCACTATTAAAAATATTATTAGGATCAAAATAGATTGAGGGCAAAATACCCTTTTTCCGCCCAGATTTCTACTTCTGTCACAACTATCGTTTGCGATCCGCAGTCGACCGTGATGAACGAAGCGACGTTGCCACTCTACATGAAAATTAGGAGATATTAAATAAAATGTATAATCGACAAAATGTACATGGGGAAGAAGTTAACCCTGGTCTTGAATTTCAGAAAGATAATACAAAAACTTTAAAATGGACTCACCCAAGATTTCTACACATAAGCTCGAATAGCGTATAACTTAACACCTCACGGTTGAAAGTTCTTTTACTGAAAAATCCTTTAGACCCTTCCTTCCACCTCCTTGCATCGCTACAATTTCGTGTCCTTCGAGGAGTCTCATGGGCCCCGCACAATAACGACCCGACATAAGAACCATATTATTATCATTCAGCTCAATGTTTGAGAATGCATCGTCACATTCCAAGCAAATTGTCAGAAACAAAACTTTACATTTACTAGTATCACGTTTTGACGTTTTCCAAAATAACATACATTCTCAGAACAACAAACTGTCAAGAAAGGATCTTTGTTTTGATTGTTCTTATGGTGTGCTACCAGCAAGAATTCAGATGACCATGAATTACTAATAGGCGACTTTTACGGACCAATCAGAAACAGCAAAATAGTGCCTGCGGGTTGCGATTCATCCTGATTGGGCACAGGTGATTGAGATTAATGTATTAGTGAGGAAGGATCATATCTTTAAATGAAACTACCATTTTCATACAAAACTAATTTGGAAAAAAACATCTATTAGTTTAATTCAATGAAATGATACTTCTTCACTATACACTAATCTCAAAAATCCAATCAGCTGTGTCCAATCAGGATGAATCGCAACCACGCAGGCGCTACTTTGCTGTTTCTGATTGGTCCGTAGAAATCGCCTATTAGTCATTCATGGTCATCTGAATTCTTGCGTCCGAAACGGTCAGAAGCATGCGCAGTTTCACAGAACTGTGTGATTTATTTGGGTTCTGTGGACTTGTGCATGCTTCTGACGGTTTCGGATTGTTTATTTTCTGAACGCGAACAATCCTAGTTAGTACTGTCAAAGGTCACAGCAAAGAGGAAATCTATGGTCACAGATAGTACTGTTCAGAGAAATGATGTTGACAGATCATATGATAATAGTTTTGTGTGTGTGTGGTTGCTGGTTTGTAAAATAATTGTAAACGTAAAATGAAAAATAAAATAATTGGATGTTGTGTCTTGTCTCGTGATAATCGTGATATGGTCGTGATCGTGGTTTTCAATGTGAGATTGCCAGGAAGGATATGTCGTCGTCGAGTCGTTTTTGATGGTTTAAGTGCGAATATGAACCAACAAGAACACAGGACGATATTAGTCTGGAATGGACTCGATATTAGTATTTGTTTGCTCTCGGGAGTTTTGCTGTTCGAGCAGGTATGAGAAAATCTACTAGGTGAGTCGATTTTCAACTTTGTGTATGTTGTGTACCTATTTATTTTCTGCTAATTTTGTATCTACCCGCTGGGGCCTTATTTTCGAATTGAAGGAAGGGGGACGTTCTATCATTCCCCTCATGTTTCTCTCCGTCTCTCGTGATCCATGGAGATAATCACCCCACAGTTCTCTCAGTAAACTATAAAAAATAAGGCTCCTGTACATATTACATTCACCTCTATTAGTTTCCAAAACCTATTCCAATTCATATTCATTCTGTGACAAATTTTTATCAGGATATTCGTCTCTGAAACAATCTGGCTTCACTGTCTTGTTTTGACGTTAGTGAATGACGAATTGGGGATTCCCTGGGATTCCGCAGATTTCACTTGCTTCCCAGTGGCGTACTCGAATTTCGAAACATTTTATGTTCAATTTTCAAAATGAAATTTCTCGTTAATGTGAAGACTTAGGAAAAATCAAATATTTTAGTAATTTTTGTTAGACTCTCTCATATATATGTCTTGAATATATGCACTCATTTTAAAATCAGCCTGTATATCAAGTGATATACACAGGGTGGCATAGAAAAAAGTACATTGCATATTGCCACACAATAGAGGACGGTAAAATAAGGAAAAGAGTTCCTATAAACATGGGTCTACAAGGCCTTTGGTTAAAAGAGACGGTATGTGACACCCCAAGTGAATTGGATTGCCGATATTTTGGAAATTACGTGGACCACCGTTGCCGCTTCTTGTATGGAATGGCAGATTTGTTATACCGAAGCTACCTGGCGTGAGCGGTGTAAGAATTTGTCAAAATACATTTTATTGTACAAATTATGTCGATTGGGGTATCTTATAATTCACCCCCACCACACTGCTCACCCATTCAATTATATTATTATTTTGTTACAGAAATGGGGTGTTGGATTGGTCTCCATCGCAAAGTACTGAAATAGTAAAAACTGAAGAATCAAATAAATCGTCGTATGCATACCTTGCTTGCTGTTTGGCCTCACGCAACTACTGATGATGGAATTGAATAGAGCTTGTTCCCTCAAAATCATAAGGATGCTCGATACGTGCGCCGGATGAGTGAACGGGATGCTGTTCACCAACACCCCGTTCATATTTTTATTTTCGGTCATGAAATAACAATGATTTTGGTCTGGCAGTGTCTGGAACAATAGATTTCTCTGCATCAAAATTTGTTTCCATTGGACTTTCAAGTAATTTCCAGAAAATATGTATCTTGAAATAAACTAGGAAGAGACATCCGAGTCCAGTAGTAGAATTAAGATGAAAGGAATAATGAGGGAACTGTTTTGATAGCCCTTCGTTGATTTGTTGTTTCGTCTTTCATCAAGTGTTGCCTATCTTTTGCACTTTTTCACCGTACTGATGAGGGCCAATAATCTCTTCCTAGTTTGGTCCCTCAATATTCCTCCTATCTTAAAATATACAGTGTGATCCATTTCTAATTGAAATTGAAGTTGTAAACCGATTTGAATAGTTTTTTTTAAATGTCAAGTACTTAAAGGTCTACCTTGGGACATAATTTGAAATGTTTATACCAATTTTCAGGGCATACTACGATATTTTTTTTTAGTCGAAAATCGGGATATTTTGATAGCGATTTTTTATTGAAAAATCACTACGCCACTGGATTCAGAGTACCTCTAAACAGGTGTGACGATTTCATGAAAAAATATTCATTATCAACAGAGTTATGACAACTCAAAAATTCGAAAACTCACACAGCTAACAGTCACAAAAAACACCCTATATCAACAGATATAGCCATGAGAATATTTTTTTTTCATGATTTCAACAATAACGTGGCACCAGATGAAAAAAAAATTTGATAGCGTAAATTCTTTCGATTTAATTTGCGTGAAAACTTGAATGTAATTCCGTTATTTTCATTAAAACAGTATTTCTATTAGCTCCTATTGCAAAAGGAACTTCGATGAGAAATCAGAGAAATTACCAAATTTCAAAATGAAAACTATATGTGAGTGACTATAGTAGGTACTTACTTTTGAATCATAATGTACTCACCGGATTCCTTCGTCTCTCGCTGCATTTTTTGTGCATTGTACAACAGCAAAATGTGATGGTATGCGAGAATCGATGGAGATCCGAAAAACACGATTCGTATGCCGAAATAATTGTGAAAAACAATTTCAATCATTCGTGAACAAATAAGAAAAGTGAGGTTGTGTTTTAATATTTCACCCCCAGGGTTGGTCATCTGACAGTTCATGCACGCAACCAATGGTTATGATTGATTTGACAGAAAATATAACCTCTAAAATCGTATCTGACAATCAGGCGCTATTAGAGAAATTGAAAAGACAAAAAGCAGAATATATGTCTTTTTCTTCTATTCACTCAAGCATTATTATTTAGAAAAAAGAACTGAAAAATTTCCAGGAAAAATATAAAAAGTTGAAAGTGAATTCGGCATCCTGATTCCGAATCTGAAGTGATTTTCGATCTATTTTGACTGCTAATATCATTTTCCGGAAATTGGAGTGGTTCCATGGCTGTTAGCGAGCAGTGTATATCACTGAAGATGCCCCCACTTGGTCATAGAGTGCATTTTCGGAATATCTCTCGCTCCAGCAAATTTCAGGATCCTTACCCAACGATTACATAAGATACATGGGTGTTTTCATTAAAAGTGGGTCACACTGTATATGATGATATTACTTGAGTAATCATGATAACAAAAATGTATTGTTGGTTGCATACGAATATGGTCATGTGGTGTTCATTCATTGATGAAGACCCGGTAGCGATTTTACTAAATATACTGTACGCTAGCACAAACCACGCCCACCGTAATATCTCATCTTCGAAGTACTTAGGCAAAACTCAGAGACTATTTATCCTTAACGAACTAACCTATCCCTGATTGCAATAGTTTTGAGGAAGGAAAACCAGAATATAGTGTAGAAACACATTGATTAATAATATATTTCAAAAGTCAAGTTCTTCAACAAAATTGAATAAAATGAGACTGTTTATCCTAAACGCACTAACCTATTTGACTTCAAATATTTTCTGAAAAAAGAGAACCAGAATGAAGTAAAAAAACATTGGTGAAAAAAAAAGTTGCAAAAAAAAGTTCGAGTTCACACCGATTCGAACCATGGACCTTCAGACTGAAAGTCGAAAGCGCTAACCATTAGACCATTTGGGTATATGAATTTACTGCGTACAAGAGATTGACAACAAGAGAGCTTCAGTCGAATTCGTGTCAAAATCATAAAAAGTGTATTCTTGCGTTGGAGCACAGTATATTTAGTGCGATGTGCTGACTCCGAGTATATCGGTAATGTCTGGAGATATGAGGTATTATGGTGGGCGTGGTTTGTGCTAGCGTGCAGTATATTTAGTAAAATCGCGGCCCGGTACCATTCAGTAACTCTAAGACTTACCACGAATAGTCCTTTATTGTTGCTGGACGTCATCTTTCCCTCACTGCAGTGCGTGACAATGAGATTGAGCAACGGTTGCACAGGCGCACTGTCGATTTCCGTCCAAGGGTGTATTTGTTGGATTTGTCTCACTAGGGAGAGAGACATAGGCAACGGTTTGTTCAATTTCAACATGAAACAAGCGGGCACGACTGCGCTATTTTGGCCGGTTAGAGGGGTGTACGAAGGGGTACTAGAAATAAATCAGTAATATCAAACGATAACGGTCGTATTTGTGACGATGTGACTATGTCTGAATATACCCACATATTGTAAGTAAATTACAATATTCGAGTGATGTATTCGTGAGACATTTTTAAATAAAATCTATATAAACTTATGTCCGGAAATCCTGCATTTCAAAGATACAGGGTGTTAAAATACAGAGAACAAATAATTTTTCGATGAACTTATCATGGGAAATTTTAATGATGTTAGCATCAAATTTCACTCCAAGTATGTCAAAAACAAATTATGTATTTCTTTCACATCAATCTTTTTGTATTGTAGAACTCTCAATTAGGCTGAAGATGGTCTTTTATAAGACCGAAACATGTTCCTTCTGATTGTGTAACAACAACATTAATCTGCTAGATCTCATAACTAAGAGATTTGGGATGAACGTGTGACTATACCGGGTGACACAGGAGACATGTAGCAGCCTGTAGTTTTTTATTTGGAGAGGTAAAATTTTGAAATTCACAGGGGGAATATGATAAATGGTAGCGCACTTTACGAACTTAACGACAATTTTTTTCAACCACCTGTTTGACCGGAAGTGACTCCAACTTTTTTTTTAAATGTCACCTTGTACCTTTCTTCAGTCTATCTTTTTCGCCTTGAAATTCTCTAGCCAACCATGTATCACAAAGTGGCATTTATTTCTCAATTCGCTGTTGAATTGCTTTTTATTCATAAAGAATAAGTTGGCTGTGACATGAATTCATATCGACACCTGCAATGCAATTTTAATCAACACACAAATGAAGAAGAAAAATTATTGATGCAATCGATTAACTGTCAAACACATAAAATATTTTGTGTAGGTACACCGCCTACTAAGTGAAATAATTATTAGAAAATAGACTAATAGCCCTGTGATCATCGTATAAGAGGAACAATTTTAGATTCATTATTCCAAATGGGAAGATCATGTGATAGGTACATGGCGAAAATAAAAAACAGATAGTTTCTGTACGAGTAGCTGAATTCAAAAAAGTATGTTCCTATCTTAGATTCCTCAATATCATGAGTTATTTTCGAAGGTTTTCATCTTGACTCAAACAAGCTATTGACAACCTGCAGACATTGATCAGAATATCAAAACATTTTGAATAATATCGGCTTACTAATGATATTTAAAATTCAAAAGTGTCGATATATCATTCATTTCATGTCACAGCCAACTTATTCTTTTTGAATAAAAAGCAATTCAACAGCGAATTAAGAAATAAATGCCACTTTGTGATACATGGTTGGATAGAAAATTTCAAGGCGAAAAAGATAGACTGAAGAAATGTACAGGGTGACGTTTAAAAAAAAAGTTGGGATCACTTCCGGTCAAACAGGTGGTTGACAAAAATTGTCGTTAAGTTCGTAAAGTGCGCTACCATTTATTATATACCCCCTGTGAATATCAAAATTTTGTCTCTTCAAATAAAAAAACTACAGGCTGCTACATGTCTCCTGTGTCACCCGGTATATGGCAGCACCATACAGTGTGTGTCGCGATCTCTGGATCCTACCTTAGAGCTTTGCCACTAGATGGCTACAACATGACTATATCTTCATGTTATACCCTGCGTCTTCGAAATGGGTGATATACCCAAAGCGTAGAGTTGTCCCAGTTGTCATCAGACCGAGAGCGGCTGATGAGACCTGGTGGGTCGAAACAGTACTGTCTCGCTCCTGCTGACAATTGGGGCAACTCTGTTCATCCTGGATCTCTTAGTTATGAGATCTAGCAGTTGAATAGGTCGGTGGAAAAATCCACTCAAGTATGTCAAGTAGTGCCATCTGTCAGCAGAGTGGTTTACTTGTAGTACCACTCTGTAGCGTATAGAATTAAGGGTCAGTACGTGTGACTATAGATGCCCGCGTCATACAGTGTCTCTAAAACGATCAACTCCAGCGTTTTTGAAGAAGTTTGCCTTTTTTACTTGGAAAAGTTGTGGGAATAAGGTTTTTCCATAAAGTACCAAAAATTCACTGTAAAAATG
Organism: Phaedon cochleariae; assembly: GCA_918026855.4. Lineage (NCBI taxonomy): Eukaryota > Metazoa > Arthropoda > Insecta > Coleoptera > Chrysomelidae > Phaedon > Phaedon cochleariae. The sequence continues at coordinate 25,090,894 of OU896722.1, read as the reverse complement.
TTAGGTGAATTTGAAATAAATAATTACATCCAACGCAGCGCTCTCTAGATGTTACATGGAAATTAATACGAAATTATGATTCCTAACGTCAAAAACGCCCCGGGTGCCAAATTTTGTGCGAATAACTTATTTTTTGGAAAAGTTTTCAAAAAGCGACAAAAAAGTTCAATTTCAACACCCTGTATCTCCGAAACGAAGCATTTCTGGACACAAGTTCATAAAGACTTTTTTCTTGAAATATTCTCAGGAAACCATCACTTGAATATTTAAACGTACTTATGCTACACCCTGTGTTAGTGGATTTGAATGAATTATTACTTCGTTCAAAATGAAAACTTAGTAGCGAGGCATAATATTGACTGTTCTCTGACCCAAAATATTCTTCTACATACATCCTCATTTCAGATGCGAAGTTATCCATTTTGTTTCAATAGTTTTAATCATCCTTCTGGTATATTTTTCTCCAATGTTAAGTACATTTATATCGATTTCCACAAATGTTCATAAATGAAAAACAACTACAATATTGAATTACATCCTACCGAAATCTATGCAATGATTCGTATAAACCAATAAAATCGCAAGTTATTCCTTTCTAAATGCTGAATTGTGCATAAATTGTTCAGGAACCCTTAACTACCTACAGACCGGTTTCGAACTTTTTTTGCTCTCATCAGTGCAGGATTATACCCAGTAAGCAATTTTTCGAAGTTATCGCATGTTGCCTCAAATTCACGTAGTTGTTGAGAAAGGACTGTTAAATAATTCGCATACCTCCACCTCTTGTACAAGTGCAAAATGGAGCACCAAAATTAAAGAAACCAATAACTAACTTGAAATAAGACAATCCAAATCAGAATTTTAATTTGCCTGAGGTGACGTTTTGAAACCTCCGACCTAAAATCGTCCATTTTTACAAATATTCTGTTGAAACAAATCAGCTCTCGATGTTTTCAGTAGACTAGCGCCATTGATAGACTGACACATTTTGGGTCAATCAACAAAGTACTACTAGTACTGGTGGAGGACGTTTGCACGTCAGCAACTAGTCCCTAATGGGATCTTTTTGCAAGCCCCAAGGTGTTTAAAATAAGTGATGTGGTTCGCATAAGAGAGCTGGCTAACATCCATTTTAGGCACCGTCCATCAGCTCTCTTTCAGAGTGTTTCGGCTGTGTTTTGTAGGCTAGTAATGTACTCATTACCGTATGCTGCAGTGGCAGGCCTGCCAGCTACCTCGTTTACCCCCGTTAGAGACCGAGCTCCACTAAGCAGCATTGGCCCGCTCTAACTCTCAGCTGATAGTTCTCCACACCCACCTACATACACCGTCCTACTTCATCTCTGATGCTCACAACCACCTCATCATTCTTTCTGCGTGTTCTGTGTAGGCTTTGTTACTAACTCCATGCGCCACTTTACGAGCAGCACTGTTAATTGGAACGCAACAGCGAATCATGCAACAGGGCACTATCTAGGTTTTCATTTAGAACAGCAACATTCTAATACACATTTCATGTGTATAATTCAGTGTGTGTATACAGTTTGTCCAAGATAAGGATGTTTATCATGGGGTAAAGGTGATGTAGGTTTCTCCGAAACGAAACGACGTACGGAAAATCTCTCACCGCTGTTTTGTTTGTAGAGTACAAGAAGTATGATAGAGTGTCCTCTTTAAATAACGCTAGGAAAAAAATGAAAACGATCCCCATGATAGACATTCTTATCTTGGACACAGTGTATTCTGTAAACTTCGACTACACAAACAAGTGAGCTGCTTGAGCGTACATTCCTTACCTTTTGCCGTTTATATTTCTATTTACAGTTATGAGCGTAGTTGTCTGTAGTTTGTGGGCTGCAGAACCTTCCATACAGACAGTGACATTGTACCCCAAATTTTTACTGATCACATTGTCCACAACAATCGGGTCTATTTCGTTTTTTTCGATATTCAACAAATCGTACGGCGATACGAAATACGTCAATTTCATGGGATGACCGCCTTTCCTTTTCTCCAGGATACCGACTGGAGATTTGTGGATGAGATTGAACGGTTCAATCATGAACATCTGCAGAAAAATAACAATTATTTATCAGGTATTAACTTTTCAGATTATATAGCAAGCATTTTCCCGGTTGTTTCTTTTTATGTGGCCGGCGTACCTCAGTGCTTCGATGCTTCAATATCGATTCACGTCGAGGTATCGATCGTGGGTTCGAGTCCCACGAACGCAGACTTTTTCTGATGGCCTAAGAAAGTGTTTGGGATCACACGTTAAAAGGTAAGGCCCCCGTCATTCCTTGCTCGCACAAGACTTTCGAAGACTTCTGAGGGTTGCTCGTAAGGGGGCAACCGAATGACGGATAGAACAATTTTATGTTCGGGTTCCCACGAAAAGGGATATCCTGTGATGTCCAGAGAACATCGTGAGAACCAAGGGAAATAAGGTAGGAATTGGTGTTCTTCTTGAATTTATGGAGGTTATCTGCCTCGGGGAACACCTCCACAGCCTCGCTGTTCGTTGGATGAACGAGTCTTTGGAAAGAGATGTGCTGCAGGTCTCCAAAGTGACCACAAAGGGGTGCGTAGCTTCAACTCGACGGGTTAATCTGGCGGGGACTGCCAACGGAGGAACAATTGTTGATATTCAAGAAGAGCATCGTCCATGAAAATATCTATGAAATAGAGCCAGATCGCCAACTTTTCTACGGTGTTCCAGATAAGTGAGTTAGTTTGTGAGCGAGGCATCACCCACGAGACGAATTACCTTTTTTTTTTTTACAGAATCCAACAGTTTTAGGGTATGTTTGGGTGATGCACTTCAAATATGGGAACAGTATTCCAGGACAGGTCAGATCTGTGCCTTATAGATCATAAGCAGCTGACTGGAAGTGAAATAGCTCCTGGCCCGAAACTGAAAACCAAGTTTTTGGGATGCACTTTTAGCAATTGATCTCATTGAAGTATTTTTGTGAGTATACAAAGTATCCAATGATGAGAAAGGAGGACAATACGTATCCAAGGCAGGCAGAAGAAGAAGGTGACATTTCGAACTTTTTTGTGAAATAACTCGATAAATAGTGGTTATTTTCATCATAGAATTCGTGTTTTTCAGATGAAAATACGTAGGTACCGTAAAACGGGGTTACTTTGCATCTCCAGGTAAAATTTCATTTCTCAACTGTTAATACTAAATTGGTGTGACTTCGCCTAACGGATCTCCAGGATCCTTTGTTAGTCTGGTATCAATCGATTCCAGATAGCTCAATAAGCTAGAGCAATAGGTGCCGGAAACTAGAGTTCCTAAATGTACTTGACACTGCTGATTTTGTCGTTTTTTGTATATTATTAGAGAACGGACACTACGACAAGCACTGACAATCAGACATAACCACAAATAAATTGATGAAAAAAGCGGGAACTGACAGTGCACGGACGTACATGACATACATTTCAAAGGTTCGACAAATTGAGAGAATTAGGAGAAAGATGCAAGTTTGTGCAGTTTCCAACTGTGAGAACACGGGAAATTAATTCACTCTATTCGAATTTCCATCGGATAACGTAATTCTACAAAAATGGAAACAGAATATGATGCATCCGGCATGGAATATAGGTTCAGACCACAAAATTTGCGAGGTATTTAAATTTATTGGTAGGAAGTTGAAGAATAGGATCGTATTGAGAGAAAGAGCCGAACCCACAATTCATAAACTGAGCGAGTATCGAAAATAACCTTATTCCCATTTAGACTTATTGCTTGTGATGGAATGATGGAGCAGAGATCACAATAGTCACCATGGAGATCATGGTCGATAATCTGATGATGAAATAGCAGCAACTTCCTGAATTGACTGACTCAAGCAGATTTCACATCCCTGTTCAACTAAGAATTCTTTAGATCATCTTCGTATACGAACTCTTATAATAATTTTGTGAAAACATATAGTCACTTTGTGGAACACACTGATGTACCACATATTGATGTATCTATATCAAATAGTTGAATACGTTGTTCGTGTATCACTTCTACAAAGTTGAAATCCAAATTCTGAATGTAAATGTTCATGCGTAGTTGAGAAGTGCTAGACGACTACATAGCTCCTAGTGGATTTTGAACCACTTCTTGGGTACCAAGATACGTGCAAGATATTATCAGAGCACAGAACAAGAACGCTTAACAAGTGCACCATTTATGATAGGTATTGAAAATGATCTTCCGATGGCCGGGTTCAACCAACAATCCCCTTTAGCAATGTGAACGCGATCTATAGTGAGTCGAGCGCTGAAGTCCATTTATACCAACTTCCATATGTCTTGGAGAACCTTTATTATTTATCCTAACCAAAATCAGCTGTTATTGTTGCCATATCATTTATTTTTTTATTAATTACTTATTACCTACCACTCTTGTACAAGTGAAATTGTTCCACACGAAATAAAAGTATGTTTCTCGGAATTTATCAGTTTTACCCCATTATGAACTTTTTTGATAAACAAATATTCAACTGAACGTATATATATACCTACATATATAAGAGACTTATTTCATAGGAATAGTATACAGGGTGTTCCGGTGATCATGTTACAAACTTCTAGGGTAGATAAAACACACGAAAATAAGAAAAAAAGTTCATGTGAACATGGGTCCGGAAACGCTTCTTCAGGGAGCTAGAGCCTTTCGAAGATGACCTTCAAAAACTACTTTTCGTTTTATAGCTTCGGTACTACAGCAGCTATCGCAACCAGTTTTGGGACATGAAATCTAGTTCGTAGGTTCATCAATTTTCGTGTGTTTTATCTACCCTAGAAGCTTGTAACATGATCACCGGAACACCCTGTATGTATTTCATTGATATATATTATGTTCCTACTAACTTGATATCGACCTCCATTGAGGTCCTTCAGCCTTATCATTCAAAATTTCGAGAAGAAATAATTTTCTAATCAATTTATCGTACCCTTTTACCCACTCGGAGAGACGCTTTGCACTCTCATACAAAAATCAGTCAGAGAAAGATATTATATGGATGTACTCTTCCCAGGACTTGTGGAGGAACGAAAATGCGAGGATCCTTTATCCAAGGGAAAAACATATTCTTGTCCTTGTCTGGCAAAACATTTGATTCGCTTCATAATCGTTTGTGGTTATGTTTGATTGTCACTGCTTGTCTAGTGTCCGTACTCTAATATATAGAAAACGTCAAAACAGTAGCATTTACGAACTCTACCGAAAAAGACCTGCTTATTTGGTGGGAGTTTTTGTGTACGTGCGACAGTTGGTTTCGTAAGTATCTATCTGGAATGATTCATTTCAATATCTTCGTAGTAGTGACCTCAACATGCTTATTATCGACATTCTTACAGGTTTTAAAAACATTATATTGATACCTTGACGAATTTCTGGGGGTTCGCAAAGTTCCACAATATATTTTTTTTCAATTTTGAAGTTACTTTGCCATGATTTGGAGGTCCGTAACCTGTCTAGAAAGTAAAAAAGTACTAAGGAGTCGTTACTATGTGAATACACTCCTGAAACATTAAAACAGACTGTTAATGGCATAAAAAAGGCATTTATATATGTAACAGACATGTAACATCAACGTCATACTGGTAAATATAGTGCATCAACTGAGCTGAGTGAATGGATGAGATGGAGCTTGTGGACGTCATGTTTGCCTGTGTGCTGAATATGGGTGCTACTTCATTCCTTCAAGTTCCACTGATTTTTTTAAATATTTTGTTTTATTTTCAATTCGAGAACTCGTTTTTGTAAATTATTGAATCATTTATGAGTTTTGTTGAGGATGGAGACTAGATATGAGGTTCATCACATGTAAAATGAATTAAAACTCATTTTTATCAAAATTTTGTGTTTATTTCTTTCTGGTTTTGAAGCCCCTGAAGAATCAACTTTGCCAAAAGTGAATTTTTATGCATACTTTACATCACATGACAAAGTAACCCCAAGTTGTGAAAATACTATGCCAATTTCAATTTTGATTAAATCTATTGGACGCATAAAGGAAGAGCCAAAATTGAACATACTTCTTGAGTGAATACATATCATACCATTCAATAATTATTCGCGAAGAATCCGATATTTCTGGCAAAGTAGCCACGTTGTACGGTAACAAGACAATTAGGGAAATAATCATTGCATGACAAGTCCAAAATCACCAATTGATGTAAATCAAATATTTTTCCAAACCTGTAATTGTGCCAAGGTGCTAAGATCAGCTTTTAGCGATTCCAAAGAGGTGAACGCCTTACACTTCACCTTTTTCTCAGCATTCAGTTGGTACACCGATGTGAAACCCTCCAATTGGGCAGTGAAATCCGCGAGATCTCCCCGGGACAACTCTTTATCGAGATATTGCACAAAAGTCCGAAATTTCAGCCTATCTTGGAAACGCATTTACAGCTACTTGCCCTTCACATTCTTTCATTCAACAACACATTTTATATATGAAAATCAACATGAAATATGATTTTTCCTCAAATTTAATGAATAATCATACCAGCTGACTGCCATTTAATTTTTCAATTATCAAAGACATACGCTACAAATACAAGATGTCAAATGTCGACAAAATGTGCCAGAACACTAACTCAACACCAATTGCTTGTTAATAACAATAGACCCGCCATCATTTTGAATAATATTCTTCATCAACCTTTTTTTCCACTATCAAATGAAAATGAATCATCAGAATAAATTACAGTTATCTTATTTACTTACAGTCGGTGAAAGTAAATTCATGCACCTTTGACAAGCAGCGTATATATTTGATAATTGAACGGCCCCATCAGCTGGTGTGATTGCTTACTAAATATGGGAAATTCACAAAAAATCATATATCTAAATGATTTTCTTATATAGAATGTGTCATTGAAGTATTTTGTGAGTATGCAAAGTATGCAATGATGAAAAAGGAAATTTCGAACTTTTTTGTGAAATAAGTCGATGAATAGTGGTTATTTTCATTATATAATTCGTGTTTCTCAGACGAAAATACGTAGGTAACAAGACATTTCGGAAAAAAATCATTGCATGGCAAGTCCAAAATTACCAATGGGGAAGTTTCCTAACAGCAACAGCGCCTAATACTTCAAGTCCGTCCACACCACTCAAAATACTGACAAGCACAACGAGAGGAAGGAGCCATGGGGGTCGGCTTCATTCTGTTCTGACCGATGACAGTAAATTAGGAAGGATAGTATCATTGCATGTAACCGAAAGTGATTCATTGAATCAATGATATTTTCCTATAGGATCAAGCTCTATTCGAGATATTTCAATGCATAAATAACAAAACCATAACCTGTCAGAATGAAGCCAACTACCCTTTGCATTCCTGCTCCGAGTGCATTTGTGGTTATGTATGATTTTATTCACCAGTTTTACTTCTTCTTCTATTTTTTTCATTCGTTAGCTATGCGTTAGTTGTCAGCTAGCTATATTCTTCACCATCAGCTATTTTCAGACTAGATTCAGAATGTACGTCACAGTTTGCCACCCCAGGAACTAGAAATTGCTTTAAATTGAAAACGACTTGTACTTTATCGGTCGCCATTCTGTACAGCGTGGACATAAATCTGGAGAGTCCCGAACTTATTTTATGAAAATGCATCTGAAAGAAACTTCCCCATTGATGTAAATCAAATATTTTTCCAAACCTGTAATTGTGCCAAGGTGCTAAGATCAGCTTCCAGCGATTCCAAAGCGGTGAACGCTTTACACTTCACCTTTTTCTCAGCATTCAGTTGGTACACCGATGTGAAACCTTCCAATTGGGCAGTGAAATCCGCGAAATCCCCCCGGGACAAGCAGTTCACCAATTCGATGCAGCTTTGCTGCTCCTTTTTCCCTTCGTGGTGGATTTTCACGTCTTTGGCAGCTCCGCTGGGATCCAATACCACTTCCAAATAGAACATGTCGGAGGAGATGAAGACACCGGACGGTTCTACTACGAATTTCAGCCTAGAATGATGCTTTAGCTACAACTAGTGCGACCTACCTCAGAGCTCTTAACTAAAGTCGCATATAAACCGGCTGTCAGATGACAGACGGGTAGTTTGGCGCTCGCTACAGTCGAAGTGGGGGTGTTCGATAAGATGAAAAATCGTTAAAAAAAGAGTTCTCAATTAAGTGGGTGTCAGATAAATTTACCCCTGGCAAATACCCTACGATACCATCAATTCACCAAATTTACCAAATTGAGTTGATGACAATAAAAAGAATCAACTCGGTATAACTATAACAACTTCAGTTTCATTATCAGCAAAGGAAATAAATTATACAAAATCTTACAAATTTTAGTCTCAACTCTCAAGAAATACAGCAGATTGTGTTCAGCATAATATACAGGGTGATTCAGGTTTTGAGGCTCGAACTGGAATGAGAGATAGATCTCATCATTTTAATCAAAAAAGTTTATATAAACATTAGTCCGATCTCCTTCAGTAGCAGAGCTACAGTTTAATTTTTTTTTTCTATCAATTGAAATATCTCGCTTACTTTTCAAGATATTATTTCGAAATTTGGTGTGGTCGATACTTCCTAGAAGATCATCATTTCAAGCCATTTGAAGATTTTCAAAATCCACAGGGTGATACGGTTTTGGGGGTAGAGGCTTCTTTATCCCCCCAAACTTTTTCGCAGTACGCCTCTGGCATTTTTCAGTGATCAAATTGTGTGGATCGTTCAATTTAGAGGCTTTTTTGCTTCTCAATTTTTCTCGAGAAACGAACCGTTTTTGAGATAAATAAGCATATACGTTCTAGAACATGTTGATTTTGCCTATGTTTCGCTTAAATTTCATTCTTCAAAATTCGTTGAAAATGCAATGAAATGCACTCACTAAAATTGCAATCACGAGTCCAATCTGGATTAGTAACGGGGATGTGGAGGGTAGAAAGTAAAGTTTTTTTTTCGTTAAATAAAATTTAAGCGAAACATAGGCAAAATCAACATGATTTAGAACGTATAATGCTAATTTATCTCAAAAACGGTTCGTTTCTCGAAAAAAATTGAAGAGCAAATAAAGCCTCTGAAATGAACGATCCACACAATCGGATCACTAATAGATGCCAGAGGCGTACTACGAGAAAGTTTTGGGGGGATAAAGAAGCCTCTACCCCCAAAAACGAATCAGCCTGTAAATTTTGAAAATCCTTAAGGCTTGAAATGATGATGTTCTAGGAAGTATTGACCACACCAAATTTCAAAATGATATCCTAAGAAACAAGCAAGATATTTCAATTAATAGAAAAAAATAATTAAACTTTGACCCCCTGTAGCTCCGCTGCTAAACGAGATCCGACTGAGGTTTATATAACCTTTTTTGACTAATTTTGTGCCTCAAAACCTGAATCACCCTGTATAGTTGGATAAATTTTACATAATTGGTATAAGAGGATTACCATATAAGTGGTTGGAATCATACTCAACAGACAGAAACCAAATTGTGAAAAGCAATCCCCATAATGATAGAAATACAAAATGAAAAACATATGTCATCATCTTTGAATAACAATATTGGAATTCCTCAAGGATCAGTGTTGGGACCAGTACTTTTCATTATTTACATCTACGAGTAGCCAGATCTTCTCAAGGAGACGTTTGTCACACTATATGCAGATTACTCAACCTTTCTATTCAATGATAAAACAGATGAAGGTCTCAAACATGAAATTGACTGGTTTAGTGGAAATTCTTCATATTTTAATGCTTTTCAAACAAGTCAGCTTCCATACACAATAGAATACTAAACAAACTAATATTAAAGCTTCAATTCGAGAAGAATAAATAGAAAAAAAGACAGAACGATATTTCTGGGTATCAACTTTGATAGTACTCTAGAATTTAAATCTCACTGTACTGACCTGACAAGCTTATTGAATAAAAAATACTATCAAATCAGAACTTTGAAAATAGCGTTGAACACAGAGAACCTTTTTTCATTTTATTTTGGAGAAGTGCAGTCTAGACTCACAACGAATTATAAATTTCATATCCCATTCGCTCTTTTGAACCTAACAAAGAGGGCTAGCGACATTTTAGGGCTTAGGTTGTATAATGTTTTACCAGAGGATCTCAGGAAGTCAGGAAATGAAAAACTGTTCAAGGGACAACTGAAAATGTTTATTTTAGAAAAGTGCCCATGTTGGATGCAAAGCAAAATTATCATAGAGAAAGAGGAATTGATTGCAAAACTACGTAATGAAATTGAAAATGTGAGAACGAAACTGAGGAAATCAAGTAAATTGCAACGTGATATACACTGTGTCCAAGATAAGGATTTCTATCATGGGAATCGGTTTTTTTTTCTGACGTTGATTAAAAAGATAAAGGAAAACAGATGACACTTTCTCATTATCATTTTTTAAGCTCTACAAAATAGCGTTGATAGAAATCCTTATCTTGGACTCACTGTATATATTTGAATTGCGTTTTCAATACCAACCGAACTATTTGTCTATTTTGTCATATTATAATGTTGTTAAATGCATTCTTCTCATTTTCATAACTATTGTTCTGCGAGGAGTGTCATATCTCTATGAATTGAAATAGGTGTTAATACCCTATTTCTATTTAACATCTACGGCTATGATTGATTTCACAGAAAATGTAACCTCTAAAATCGTATCTGACAATCAGGCGCTATTAGGGAAATTGAAAAGACAGAGAACAGAATATATGTCTTATTCTTTTATTCACTCAAGCATTGTAATTTAGAAAATAGAGAAGGACAGAAGTTCAGCTGTGTCCGAACTACGGTGGAAATAAACCGTAACCTCGACCGTAACACTAGGCGCTTGGAATCTAGGAAATCTGATTTTGATTGCCATATATATGCGCCATATATAGAAATAGTAGATATATGCATCTCACTCATATCTCACTATAGGCGTTCTTCAGAAAAACCTGTTCATTGAAACAATTTTGCGAAAATCGCAATTATTGACCACATTTTGAGTAAGCTAGTGACCTCTATTCCGTTTTTCATTCATGTTATCCTAACCCAAGAAAAATTTCATATTCCTGTCAAGATCCACTTTTCTGACAAGTTTATAATAAAAAATGTCTCAGGTTTAAACATTTCAATTATTAACATAAACAGGAATGCATAATGAAGATGCAAGCTGATAATAAAAAGGTAGGAACTGCTTATTCACTTCTATAATTTTAGTAAAAACTAACTAGATACATAAGTAATCTTTATTCTCGGAATATCAACTCATTATTACGAAATGAATAATACCAATGTGGCTCAAGAAGAAACTCTTACCTAATGATGTTGGAAGTTATTGCATGCGTAAGGGGTGAGTAATGAGGCACACACAACCAATACAACACCACTTTTATTGACACCGACACCTCACAACCTCGTCACTCGACTGACTCTAATTGACTGACTAATTTCTAATATCTTATCTTCAACCGGTCTGCATTCCGTGATTCATCAAACTCGTAATCACTAACCACCGTCCGTTTATGTTATATACTGTGTGTACAACACACTTTTATTGACACCGACACCTCACAACCTCGTCACTCGACTGACTATAATTGACTGACTAATTTCTAATATCTTATTTTCAACCGGTCCGCATTCAGTGATTCATCAAACTCGTAATCACCAACTACCGTCCGCTTATGTTATATACTGTGTGTACAACACATGTTGCCTCAAATTCTTGTCATTGTTGAGAAAGTAGTGTTAAGGATTTCACCGGATTTCACATACCTCTACCTCTTGTAGAAATGAAAAATGAAACACCAAAATCAAACAAACAAAAATCCAACACCAACAACTAACTTGATATAAGATAATCAAATCAAAATTGTCTGAGGTGACGTTTCGAAAACTTCAACATGAAATTGTCTATTTTGACCTATACTCTATCGAAACAAATGAGCTCTCCCGATGTTTTCAGTAAACTAGTGCCATTGATAGGCAGACAAATTATGGGTCAAAGAACAGAACATATTTGTTTCCTTTATTGATCCCAAACAAACTGGTACAGTCGTCTTCAGAGAACATGTCGCACACGGACGGTGTCAACTCTCTTAATCACCGCTGCAATAAGAGCGCTCATACCGTCCAACCGCGACATGTTCACTGAAGACGAGTGTACAAGCTGAAGGGACACTCTGCAGTTGTTTACTAACTCATATATTGTCATTACATACATAACATACAAATTTTATATAATTTGATTTGTCACACCTAAAAATTAACATCACAAAAAAATATATCAAGCATGAGCAGTTCCGCTACCGTTGAGAGGGAAAAAATGTCTTCCCCTTCTGTCCTTGTCTTCAGTGTTTCAACATGAAATAATGAGAATTTCATGTTGTCAACACTGGAAATGAGAAGAAATGGAGAAGAAGATCATTCTAACGTGCCTTCTTCTTCCTTGTTTCTTTGACGTCGGCCTTTTTTTGCTACTGAGGCTAATCACAAGATACATCGAAGAAGAATCATGAATAAAACGTGGAGTTTTTTTTCGGCGCACGTATCCACGTTTCCACTTGGTTTCCACCAAGTGAAAGAAGTCAAATTTTCGAAAAACGGTGAAGAGAAAATTCATCAAAGCCAAATTCACTCCCAACGATTAGAAGAAACAAGAAGGTGCTTTAACCTATACCTAACCTGTAAATAGCAAACTAATGACACAAGCACCTGGGGGCCCTAGCGGCCCCCAGAAAAAAAACCCGGACCTCAATGATTTTCAAAGTAGCACTTATCGCAGCCTTGTTGATAAATATGATGTTCACGATGCCCCACCATACACTATCATAGTAGAAAGTAAGAACAACAACTTAGGAACATCTACCCAACAGCAGTAGGTAGAATCCTTAAGAGAAATTCTGTCATAGGTATTCGCAGGATTACTGGAAAAGGTAGGAATAGACTAGGAGTAGATTTCACAACCCCCCAAAATGCAAATAATTTCCTAGCAAATTCAGTTTTAAACAATAATAATTGGAGATCATTTATTCCTTTATCGCTGGCAACAGCAAAGGGTATTGCTAGAGGCATAGATACAGGAACAACAATGGAAGAAGTTATTAATGAAGGAGTAGCATCAAGACCAATCATTGCAGCAAGAAGAATGAGTAAGAGAGTTGTCAAAGAAGATAAAACCATTGAATATGCACCCACAGAAACAGTGGTAATAACATTTAAAGGTAAGAGCGAGGGTAAGAGGTTACCAGAATCAATATTAATAAACTATTACGAAACCAGAGTACAAATTTACGTAGACCCAGTGCTACAATGCTTCCATTGCCTAAGATTTGGACACACAACAGAACATTGAAGAAGCAAGAAGAGATGCACCAGATGTGCAGCGGAACATGAAGAAGTAGATTGTGATGCTGATGAGAGCGATTTTACTAAATATACTGCACGCTAGCACAAACCACGCCCACCATCATACGTCATATCTCCAAACATTACCGATATACTCGGAGTCAGCACATCGCACTAAATATACTGTGCTCCAACGCAAGAATACGCTTTTTATGATTTTGACACGAATTCGACTGAAGCTCTCTCGTTGTCAATCTCTTGTACGCAGTAAATTCATACACCCAAATGGTCTACTGGTTCGCGCTGTCGACTTTCAGTCTAAAGGTCCATGGTTCGAATCGCTGTGAACTTGAACTTTTTTTTGCAACTTTTTTTTTTCACCAATGTTTTCTTACTTCATTCTGGTTTTCTTTTTTCATAAAATATTTGAAGTCAAATAGGTTAGTGCGTTTAGGGTAAACAGTCTCATTTCATTCTATTTTGTTGAAGAACTCAACTTATGAAATATATTATTAATCAATGTGTTTCTACACTCCATTCGGTTTTCCTTCCTCAAAAATATTGCAATCAGGGATAGGTTAGTTCGTTGAGGATAAATAGTCTCTGAGTTTTGCATAAGTAAAGTACTTTGAAGATGAGATATAACGGTGGGCGTGGTATGTGCTAGCGTACAGTATATTTAGTAAAATCGCCACCAGGACCTTGTTCTCCTGTGAGAGAGGTGAGGTCCTGGATAACAAGGGATACATCTTCTTGATTGCGTTTTTTAATCAAATAGTTGGCGTTTTTCCTGAGACTCATACGAGTGTCCAGTTTGAATCTCAGGTATTTCACGGTGGTCGTGTCTGCCACCTCAACCTCTTTGACGGTCCGAGGTCTGCTCAGTCTGGAGTTGTTGACTTTTTTATGGAAGTTGATGACTTCTGTCTTCGCACTATTGATGCAGATCTTTGACTCGTCAAAGTACGGTATGATTCCGCTGTCCAGATGAATCTGGATCTGTGCCCTGGCGATATTCGAGTCGTCCGAGAACATATATAGCCGGAATGGCTAGTGCCTTACCTGAGAAACTATGGCGATGCCCAATAGGTCGCGTGCACGGTGACCGACCCTGGAGGTCAAATATTGAAACACAACCTCACTCTTCTGTGAAACATTGAAACGCAACCTCACTTTTTTATTTGTTTACAGAGGAATCAAACGATTGATATAGTTTTTCACAATATTTTGGTAAACGAATCGTGTTTTTTTGCGCTATTTATTAATTCAAGCATGCCTTCTAATTGTGCTGTTGTACAATGCACAAAAAATACAGCGAGGGACGAAGGAATATGATTTTTCAGGTAAATATAATCTCACATAGTTTTCATTATGAAATTTTGTCATTTCTTATTAAAATTCCTTCTGTTACTTCTGCAATAGAAGCTAATACTGCTAGAAGATTGAAAATGTCTACAACGCACACGATCATATTTCGTCAGCATGTAAGACAGTTCTACCATTTGATTGCATGAATCCAGTCTTCTTGCATTATTTTAGAAATTTCACGAGTATTTCTATTAGTAATCTATGGTAAAAGTCCATGGTATCTCAAAGTGGAGTGAATAGATTCATAAACAAGACACGCAAAAGAGATGGAGATGTCTTTGTGTGTCTTGTTTATGAATGTATTTCTATTAGTTCTTATTGCAGATTGCTGAAGGAATTCCGACGAGAAATCAGAGAAATTACTAAATTTCAAAAATGAAAACTATAATGTGAGTGACTGTAGTAGGTAATTACTACTACTCAAATCATAATGTATCAACCGGATTCCTTCGTCTCCCGCTGCATTTTTTATGCATTGTACAACAGCACAATGTGATGACATGCGCGAATTAATGAATAGCCGAAAAACACGATTCATATGCCAAAACAATTGTGAAAAACTATTTCAATCACTTGTAAACTAATAAGAAAAGTGAGGTTGTCTTTCAATGTTTCACCTCCAGGGTCGGTCATCTGACAGTTCTTGCACGCAACCCATTCTAACGTTTTTTTTTATATTGAGGTTAATATGATCTTCTTCTTCATTTTTTCCCATTTCCAATATTACCAACATAAAATTTCCATTGTTTTACGTTCGAATACTGAAGACCAGGACAGATGGAAAAGACATTTTTTTCTCTCTCAAAGCTAGCAGAACTGCTCTGTTATACCTAATACCGATCGCTTACTAACTAGGTTTACACAAGGTTGGTAGAATTAATTATTATTTGTAGAGGCAGGTTGCCTCGTTCAGCAAAATGTAGTAAAGGGAAGTGGTAATTCGTGACGTAATCCCATCGAAAATTCCATTTTGAAGTCTTGGGAATTTATATTCTACAACTGTATTCAGTTGTGATCCAGACTTACCTATATACAGCGTGTCTCACTTTAAACGCCCCCCCCCCCCTCTATATCTCAGTTATTAGTCATGGGAATCCAACCAAATTTGGTGTGGTATGAATAACCATCAATATGATCAGTCTTACAGAGATGCACATTATTTTGGACAGTGACGTGCGTTTTTATTGAACTTAAAAGGGGTCGATTTTTTATAAAATCATATTAGGCAGAAATCTAACCTCATATTATTGTTCCTCATGCTTTCGAACCCCCATATGCAAAAAATCACCTAATTCCGAATTAACAGGATTGGCTTCATTTTTTTCATTTTTAGTCTCGAATAAATAGTGACTTCTAATCAACCACGAATTTTGGAACGTTCAATGGCTCCGGTAGATGGAAAATCATGATTTGGAAGAAAAAACGGGTTATACTTTTTTATGTTGAACTCACCGTTACCAAGTAAATAATTATCACGTTCGCAAAAATGCTGTTTACATATGCCTGTTTTTCTGAAACCCCTCATAGGCATCTCATGAAAATCCACGTATGTGGGTTTGAAACCATGAAGAACAATATTATTAGGTCAGTTTTCCTATGAAAAAATGCCTAATATGATTTAATAAAAAACTGACCCCTATTCATTCCAATAAAAATGCACGGCACTGTCTAAAATTATGTTTCTCTTTGAAGAACTGGTCATATTGATGATAATTCATACCGATACAAATTTGGTGAAGATCGCACGACTGATAGCTGAAATATAGAGGGGGGGCCGTTTGAAATGAAACACGCTGTATTTCTAGTGTGCCCACTTTTCAATTGTTTCGTCAGACTAACTCTCGATATGAACAATTGAATGCGAGTTCTGGACGAGGGTTTCTCATATCCGATAATAGATGACGTGAACGATGGACAATTTCTTGGAAAATTTCAAAATGCGTTTCGAATCTTATCATGAAGTTGAACTAGAGTTTCAAAGATGTGTTTTCCTTTTTTCGGAACCAGAAAAGTCCCGTCGTTGATGATGCACGAATTCAATAATAGTTGATAAGAAGTATCTAGAGATAGGACGCAAGAGAGACAGGGCACAACAAATAATCCGTGCGGAAATATCTTGATCCTAATCTTGATCGTAATCTTGATCGGCGTTGATTGTGATTTTCACGTTTTCAGCATATCCATGGTTTTGTTCAAATTTCAAATAGACATATTATAACCCTTATGAAAGATAATTTAAAAGAACATTAGTAGTTTACTAAGCCGGTAGGTATTGATATTATATTAGGTAGTTGAGTGAGTGTATTGTGCTTTCATCATGGAATAACCATGCTGCAATGTATGAGGATTATTTATATACCCGCTGGACCGGGCGATAAAGTGCAACTTTACATACAATACTTTGAGACATCAATTTATGAATTCATATAGGTAAGAAAGATCCACCAGGGATTACTGAAAAAACAGTGAAATGACCAACTATTTAAACGTTCACTGTTTCACTTTGCCCTCAGGCTTTGAGGTGAAACTTTGACAGCTGAACAAGGCGCTTAAGTGCGAATTTATGCCTGGTCGGGCATACAAAATTGACTGGGGATTTAATGAACCTACAAAAACAGCAAGAATTCAATCAGCCCCCACTGTAGACATACCCATACAATATAAGTGCATTTTTATCCAATGTTTATGAAAAAATGCACTATCAGTTGCACCTCAATGAAATGCAAAAAAAAATACATTTTCCCAAAAAAAAAAATTACTAAAAACTCACCCTAGCTGCCTGGTTAGACTTTCTAGTCTCTCTACCATGCTTTGTAAAGAGGTCACTTTTATTGAGTGCTGTAATGTATCCAGACATTTTTGATGTTGGCTTTTTTCAATACTATCTGAAGCATACCGCTTTTCCTGAGGAGAAGTATTAAGTATAGTTTTCAAGCATACATTTTCAAGAATACCCGATAAATCACAAAAAATTTGAATACACACCTACCTATGAGTTCTGAATATGTAATATTGAAGCATTGAAGTTTAGTGGGATTAGTATTACTTAGGCTGGTTTTTCATCAAGGGGATTTTGTGTGGGAATACAATGTTACAATTAGTTTTGGGATTCTAAGAAAATCAGCTGAACATTTAAAATACCAGTAGAAGTTCATTGAAATATTATCTGTTTTTCTTTATCTTGAACTCAAATCCAATTATAGGTAGGTATCTACCAACATAGTACAAAGCATGAATGATGTCATTGATGTCAAGAGTTTGTAGGTCTCAACAAGTAAAATGCTAGACCAGTTCCAGTATATTATGTATTTTCTGAAATTTGATTAAACTTGATGGATGGAACTGGAGCAATGATAATGTTTAAAACAATATGTTGATTGTCTTACCATAAGGCTCATTTTGTGAATTTGAGTCATTATGAAATAGGATGAATTAAAGACATTGGCAAAACCCTTGGGAAAATCAAGAAAGAATTAGTCTTTTTGAACCATGCTACTGCATGCCAAATGATAAGTCATGCAGTAGGTACCAGCTAATGGTTCTAAAAAATTTGCAACCTGAATCTCAACATGTAAATTACTAGGCCAGATCCAGTACATGTATTTTCTGAAATTGGATGCAACTTGATGAATGGAACTTGGGCAATGATAATGTTTGAAACAATATTCAGATTGTCTTACCAGAAGGCTCATTCGAACATTCTTAGATATCTCTGGTATACTTTTGTACTGTGCAGACTTGGATCTAAGTTTTTCCATCAACATTTCCAGTTGCCAGTCTTTAGTTTTCTCTTTCTTTGTGAGAGGCAGTATATCTGGAAAGAATTTCATTGCAACACACAGTCTCCTAAAAACACCAGTTCGAAAACTCGTTTAGAAACTACTTACTTTGACGATTCATTGTTGTTTGTTAATTGTTAATCATGCTACTCAGGGAACTTAGACTTCATTGTATATTCGCTCAGGGCTAGGGAATGTAGAAAATACTCAAAATATTTCACATCACAACCAATAAGAAAAATACTTGGCACTACACACTACACCATACACATGGACATAAAGTTGACCAAAACAAAAATACAACTGCAGAGTGCAGAGAATGTCAGAATATGAATAATGAATGACATTAAATATCATAATATCATCAATCAAAACATTGTGTCAAAACATTGAAATTCCTGTAGAAGCTGTCACTAGCTTGAGAAAAAACACGACAGAGGGTGCTGCAAGGCAAGACTTTCAAGGTTGGTAGAGCTGATTATTATTTTGATCATCAATTCTACCAACCTTGAAGAATTCATACAGAATTCACACGACCATGAGTTTTTCCATAGATGAATTTTTCCACCAACTAGAACGATTCTCATAAACACCTCTATCAGATGATATATGAATTGACTTTGTATTATCATTTCATGGCTATTATTTGTGGTCATAATCATACAGGGTGATACAAGCTGAACGCATCGGGCTATAATTGGCCAAACGGTGGATTTTCTGAGATATAATTTTATTCAGGCGAAATTATGTCGATCTGGACTACATTTCAAACATGGTGTGATGAATACAGAGTGTCTCGAGAGAAGGTGGCATATCAAAGTTGTACTTTTTTAAATGGAACACCCTATATTTCATCGCATTTCTGAATTCTACGATACGATGGAAAATGAACTAACTTTGCTGTAGTTTTCCTATACCCAATTCTCTCAGTTTTCGAGATTTTTCAACTTTTTCAAAAATGTGAGTTACCAAAACCTTGATATCATTGAAGCACACGATGATTCAAAAGTACCAATTTTTAACAGTGTACTTCGAATACTTCGAGCTAATAGATGGGGCATAAGTGGTCGATAAATATCATACGGGGTGTTTTATATTGCCAGGTATTCTCACGGTAACTTCAAACTATAATAACTTGGTTAATTCAAATAGAAAACACATTATTTTTTCGTTCCAAGTAATGCAAAATTCAATTTCCTTCCAAATGTAGTTATTATGGAAATCAATAGTTTATCTCGATTATATATCAAAGAAACTGCAATAGCTCGGAAAGTATGATACTATAGTGTAGGGGAATATATATAGTATAGTTTGAAAGGGACTTGAATTTTTCATTACTTGGAACGAAAAAATACTGGGTGTTCTATTTGAATTAACCAAGTTATTATAGTTTGAAGTTACCGTCAGAGTACCTGGCAACATAAAACACCCCGTATAATATTTATCGACTACTTATGCCCCATCCATTAGCTCGAAGTATTCGAAGTACACTGTTGAAAATTGGTACATTTGAATTATCGCGAGCTTCAATGATATCAAGGTTTTGTTAATACCTTACATTTTTGAAAAAGTTAAAAAATCTCGGAAACTAAGAGAATTAGGTATAAATGTAGTCTAGATCGACATATTTTCGCCTAAATGAAATTATTTCTCAGAAAGTTCATCATTTGGCCATTATAGCCCGATGCGTTCAGCATGACTCACCCTGTATAGCAATAATCGGAAAACTATTCTGGACATTATTTCATTTCGAAAACTGATTGCATATTATTCTAATAATAGAACACGCATGTCTCAGATACCCGTATACGTAGTTTTTTTTAGATATCATGTACAGGGTGTCCAGAATCCGAGGCTCGCATCATTGGGATCTCGGAAAGTAGAAGATATATACGAGATCGTTTGAATGGAGGCAAAGTTGCGCAATTTGGTGCTAAAATACAACGCTTCGAAATATGGAAAAATTCGAATACTTCCAAAGGTTTTTAGGCATAACCAATTATTTGTGATTTCATTTTTAATTGTATGATTTGCATTTGCCTCCATTTAACCAATCTCGTATATATCTCCTACTCTACTTTTCGAGATCCCAGATGACGACGCTCGAATTTGGGTATAGGGTGAGCCAAATTGGACACAGGGAAAATAAAGTCCAACTCAGAAATAAGTAGATAGATAAGAAAACTGATGCCAGGGGGTCAATTTTTTTGACAAAGTCAACTTCGATGGCATAAGCGTATCTTTCCATGATTTATCCATATTTGAGGAATGGAAAAGTTATCTTCAAATATGCAGGACACCATATTATTATAGTCACCGATACTGGGGTTTTATGTCCCTGGATATGGTATTATATAAACATAATAATTCAGCACAAATCTTTGATGAAATTCATTGGTGATACTATGCACTGTACCGTTGATTGATATATTACGCTTACGCTGGGAAGATGCCCAACCTTATGGGGCAAAACGAGGTCCAAAAAAATCTCACAACTAGATGGCGTACCATAGTTCGAAATCTCACATAGTGGCGGCGATAGTGTCGAACGATGTCGGAGCAATACTTCGTAATTTGACGGGCACGGGCAGGTGCGCCACTTACGAAGAGAATCTATTGGAATGCAGATGGCGTGCGACTTGGAACAATTAAACAACCCATAATCCAGAACGCTTGTATCGAATCCACGATCCGTACTAATATGGCGGTAAATTCGAATTTGTTAGTAATAGTTGTACTGGATATGTTCCTAACGAGCGCATCACGGACGTGAGATCATGAAAAAAGTTTATAGAAATCGAATTGGAGTGAATCACAAAATTTAATGTCTCAACAATAAATGCTTCCATTTTTGGCGATTGTGGAATAAACTGGTCAGCGGATATCAATATATAAGCTGCTCATAAATTTGATTGAAATTCACGAACCCGGACCAGTGTTGTCACCTTAGTGTATTTTACCCTAGAACTGAATCTAAATGGGTCTGTTTGAGTGGAATTTCATATTTCATTATGTCGAATTACTAAATCCAACGATTATTCACTGTCGCAAATCATTTTCTTGTCAGAGTTATGTACAATTTTTGAAATTTTTATTATTAATTGAAATTACTGATATTTATCACATGAAAAACGCGGAACATTGCGTGACAATTCTATACCGCTATCAATCCAAAGTATTTTATACTGGTATATGGAGTATATGGAGTGCCAATAATTTACTTTGATTTTTGTGGGGTGGCCGACTCGGTGCGTTTGTCGGCGATAGGGCTGCCAAGCCGTCGTTTGTCGCCCTAACAACACAAGTACATCCTAGGGACTTCCCAGGGACGTCCCTAATTTTATACAAGGACATCCCAGAGATATCCTTTGTCGGGACAGAGTACATACTAGGGACGTCCCAGGGACATCAGCTGGCTGACAAAAAAAGCATCCAAGGGATTTCCGTCTGGTACGTCCCTGGGATGTATACCAAGTACGAAGAAAGGATATCCCTAGGAGGTCCCAAGGCTCGTCCCAAGGATATTCCAGGGACATCCCTTCGACAAAAGAAAAAATTTAGGTCGAGTAGGGCTTGAACCCGGGACCTTTAGCTCATCAGGCGCGCACCTTACTCCATTGGCTGATATGCCTCCTGAAGATTTATGTGTACCAAACAGATTTTTAAACAGGACCAAACTGCAGAAATCTGAATGAATACAACTTAGGTTAGGATTTGGGTATAATTATTATCATTCGTGGATGTTTAAAAATGAGGGGCATTATATGCATTTTCGATTTCTGTTTGCGAAAAATGGTAATTTCTTGAGAAGTTCTGAGACAATTTTCTTTATTTTCATTACAATTATTCACCGGAAAAAACCCAAATATTTTCATAAAAATTCAACTCAATATTTTCATGAAAGTCAATGACTCTGATGTGATTAGATATCAGATATTCCCTAGACACGAATTGGATAACCTATATATGGATGTACGGGGCCGGATGTCCACTGGACAACCACTGCAGGACATCCCCTGGATACCCCAATTATGTCCTTGTACCGTGTGACAAAAAGGGTACGTACCTAGAACATCCCTGTGTTGTTAGGGCGGAGATTCTGAGCGTTTCGTAGTCTGTACTCCGTTGTTCTGGAGCGGCAAAATCGATTCTGCTCAGAAAAAGTTACTGGTATCACAAAATATCAACGACGATTTCATGATTATATATCATGGCATATATAGACTGGAAATGTAGCTGTTTTCTGTTGATTTTGTTTTTATCTCTTCAAATATACCAAAAAAGAATTCATATTTTTCAACAACTAGATACTGTAAAAAATGGTTCATAAGCTTGCAACATATCAACTCTTGTAATCCAATAAATAAATGAATAATTCTATATATATTCCAATAGTTATAACTCACTCTGTATATTATGCCTATTACAGATGTATTTTATTTCATTTTTATAGTGAACCATTAACAATCAAAGATTCAAAGATATCTGACTTTATTTTCTATCTATACTGATGAGACTCTAAGAAATTATCAAATTCAGATTGATTATATTATCAATATTTTGTAATGTCTTATTATTACAAAACTTTAAAATGGATACAAATTGAGTGAAAAAAATAATCAACGGAAAAGGCGTGAGATGTTTCTCCAGATATACAAATTATATTGGTCTAGGGTCGTCTAGGCAAAGTATGACAAGTTATTCACAAGGGAATTTAAAAAAACGCCACGGAGTAGGAACCCAACTTAGTGTGAGATCACAATTTATGTTCTTCTCTCTTCCGCAAGGAACCGAGGAAAAAATCAATACTGTCCATGGGATTCACCGACCGTAGCAAACATTTTTTTATCGGAACCGGTCGGGCGGGTCGGGTCTCATCGTAGAAGACAAGGATAAACAAAAATTTCTGGAGCGATAGCACGCGGTGGGATGGGATCTGTAATTCTGTACAAAAGTGTAGTAATCTGTACAATTAGTTCAGGCATGTTCTGTGTGCCTAGTGGAGTCGCTACCTCACAGTGGTTAAACGATAGACGAGGGGTTGAGCGGGGCATCGACTCGCAAATAACACAGGTTGGGCATCTTCCCAGCGTAAGCGTAATATATCAATCAACGACTGTACTGAGTGATTGTTGATCCGCCCGGTTGTAGTTCTAGTACGCATATCTATATGAGTTTATCACCAGCTTTTCATATTTGTATCTAAAATCATGTAGCGAGCATCGGCGAGATTTAAGCAGAATGTTTGATTGTAGCGGAACAAAAGTAGGCGAATGAAGCTTCACATAGTAACGTATAGATGAACTCAAATTTTCTAGAATAGATGATGAGAAGGTAAGAAAATAACTGATTCACTTATTCAGTTGGACGAAATAATGTATCACCAGTTTTATACGTCAATCTGACGTCATTTGTAGGTCATATTTTGGTCTAAACAAACAGGACATATTCATTTTCATCATTTGAAAAACAGAAGAACAATATTTCGAAAAAGGAGGAATAAAAAAATACCTATTTTCCTAATGAAATGAATTAGAAGGGTAGGTATACAAGATCACTTGCTTGTGATTTACTCAGAGAGGGATAACAATGCATCTTCAATGAAAATTTTGTTGTTGCATATTGATTCTGATAGAAATAGATATCAGGATATACAGGAAATTAAACGGGACAACTGAGAGATCGCCTGGAAATACTGAGTAGGACAGCCCAGGGATGTCTCAATCATATCCTTGTACCAATAGTACACTTTTGGACATAATAGGGACGTATCTAGGATAGCCCTGTGTTGTTAGGGACCCTCAACATACTTCTTTCAAATGCAACCCTATGACTTGTGGCCTTCTTTGGAAAGCTGGTGGAAAGACGAATCCAGCGTACTGATCAAATCTCATTCTTTTGTAACTTTGGGGGTACATAGAATCAATGATTTTCAAAATTAAACTCATTTCAAACGTAACAATTACTCAAAATGTGTGTTGAACAATTCATAGTATTTTTTTTTTGCCACAACTGCAATCTGCTTATGTATGCCGCAGTGTTTTTATACGACCGCAAAAATTTACTTAGTTTGTATATGCCGTATTCACAGTTCGAACCGAACTGTATTGGAAACTGCGGGGGAAATGCCTCATATAACTGTCGCTAAAAATCAAAATTTTGATGAAAATACGTAGAAAATATATGAAACTTTGAAATAATGTTATGATTTTATGCATCCACCAAACGAACTGCAAACTAAAATTAGTGAAATTTGATCAGTACGCTACGTTATCCTCTTTCAACCAGGTTTCCAATGGGGGTCATAATAACCCATTGACTTAGGGCTGATATCAGCTATCTCTGAAGGATTCAATTCTTTATTTTGCTCACAAATTCAAACACACCTTGAAACGTCGACGTGTCTTGCGAATTTTCACTTGTAATACCACTAGAGGTCAAATTATTTCCGGAAATGTTCCAGGACAGGTCGGATCTGTGCCTTTTATAGATCATAAGGAGTTGACTGGAAGTGAAATAGCTCCTGGCCCGAAACAGGAAACCAAGTTTTTGGAATACACTTTTAGCAATTGATCTCATTGAAGTATTTTTGTGAGTATACAAAGTATCCAATGATGAAAAAGGGGGTATTGAAATGGACGACTCTTGTGTCTGTTGCAGGAAAAGATATTTTAATTTGAATGAGAGTAAGATTTTGCAAGAATGTTGTTTTTTTCAACACTTTCATACTCTTCTGTGGAATGCGCTATCGATATCAGTGCGCCATTATTATCACTTTTGTCGCTCACTATTGTGTTTAGCGCTGTTTGATAACAAGCGTTTTTTAGTTTGACTATCTAAGAGAGAGTGTGTTTTTAGTTCCATAAATTACCATTTATTTATCGTTTTATTATTGACCATGCACCCAATATGGCCCCAATCTCAGAAGCATCCTGTATATATACCAAACAACTATTTGATGTTTTTCATCGAGAAAAACTATCACTGTACGTCTAGATTCAGTTTGAATAATTTCAATCAATGAAACAGTAGCCTGAAAATTACTCCGGGCTGTCTTTATGTCTATGGAGTAAAGCCACTTATAGGAATATCGATTTTTTTGGTTATCGATAAGTCTGTATAGGAATATTTATCCCTCATATTGTTGTTTTTAGCGAAATCCTCTTACCTGTTTTATCTTCCCAGCGGGAATCGACCTTTTAAAAACAATATTCCATTAAAACTGATAGAGTCCCAAAATTCTATGCACACGTGTTATAGGTACGTCAGGATACTAGGCATCTTTATTTTTGAGTAGGTCTTTTCCTTTCAAAATTTATATATAATTGAAACCAAGAAATAGTTATTTGTTTCACTCGGAGAATTAAAAGTACAAGATTTAATGCTGCGGCTGGCGTTTCATAGCCGAGGCTAGGAAACCAGCATTACAGGCATTACATCTTCTTTTCTGCCATGTGGAACATAAATTTTTTTCTCCAAATTACCTTCACTTCCACGCAAAGTCCAAATAATCCATCATTTTCTGTTCACCCAAAGTCATTGTCAAATTACTCGGAACGTTGCATTGCAACAAACATTTTCTGCCTAGGCAGTAAAAGTACACATTTTCTACCTGTGAAGTGTCATTGAAAAGCCACTATTAATGTCATTTGAAAAAAAAAACAGTTTATGACAGGAGTCGTGATATATTTATAGGTCGTTATTATAGATCATATCGAACAGAATCTTTCGAGATATTTTAGTAGTTGAATTATATTTCTATAAAAAAAAAGTAACCTACTCGAATATCAATATATTTTTTTATTTTTTGGAGCGCACAAAAGAGAATCCCCATAATGTTCGAAGCACATCGTGCATTCACCAAAAATTGAATTTCTTTACTTTGAAGTTGACTCGTTAGTTTTTCTCAAACCTGTAATAGTATTACAGTGACTACACTGTGATGTTGTTCTTATGATGTGATAATCACGTATATCAATTCATTTATACAGGGTGTCCCATATGAGTCATGGATAAAAAGAAGTGGGCAGGTAGAGGGGGTCATTTGATGTCAATCTAACCGTATATCTGGTTATCCAATGGGCGTGTACACCTTAGTAGAACTTTTAACTCAAACCATGTTCATAATGATCCTTTTATACATAAATAATGATTGACGACATAATTCGATCGAAAAATTAACTGGAATGTTTTATTTTTGGACATAAATAATAGTACTTTTTGAAAACGGACCCTCTTATGACGTAGAAACCCCATCTCGCCATAGTTAAAAGAAAATACCAAACGCCCGACGGAGACTGAGGCAACTGATATATTAATTCTTTCATCTGTGATATCGCGCTAATTCACTCTGTCAGAAATCATGTATCTGGAATAATCTTGTTTCAGTATTAGGGTTTTGACGTCACATCATCGCCTCGTTTTCAGAGGTCCGAAAAATCGTGGATTTCAATAATTTTTTATAAAACGTAGGGAGCTCACAGCAAGAAACAGTTTGCGGTGGTGAGCTAGTTTGGGTGAGTTCTATCGAATTATGAAATGAAAATTTTTTGTCATATAAACCCATTGTCGATGGATCAAAAGTTATTCAATTTTTCTGAAAAAACACGACCCACTTGAAAAAAATCAATTACAAAAAGGCTGTTTTGAATAACCCCATATGTTATACCATTTCGGAATCTGTATAAAATGGGCAACTTCATCTTATAGTTGGTTATCTTTGTGGGATAGTTTTCAAATCTGCCAGCAGCATTTAAAAATCAACTCAAATATTTCATTCAATGACAAACTTAAGGAAAACAACAACAACACATCTGTTTGAAAATGTACAACACATTGTATAGTGATAGCGTTGAGGATAAGCCAATCTAAAATTCAGTTGAAGTTGTGTTTATGTTGGTTGAACATATCAGAATGCAATATTTTGTGAAAACTTGAATGAATCCTCCTGATCCAAAACCATTTCGGAAAATCTCATTATGATGCATCCTATCGCCAACAATGAAACATAAAAGAACAGTCCTGTCAAACGGGGCGATCGCAAACTTTTCGAAAATTATCACTTACTCATTTCATTTATTTCATTTCATTTATTCATATATAATTTCTTGGTATAATCGAACAATATAATTTTTGATATAATTACATGGTTACATACTTATTATCATGCACCTAGGTGTAGACACCTGTATGTGCATAGCATACAAGGGTGATATAATTTATTGAAAATTTTCCTATGTACATACATAAGTAATTTTAACTCAAAGAAGAATAATCATTGAGAATGATAGGTAATATGTTTTTAAATAATTATAACCCATATTATATTTCTGCAAGATTGATGTGAAATTTAAGAAGAAATGCGCTGAAAAACATAATTAACATGAATAGTAACTCAAAAAATAAACTATTGAGATAAGTGATTATCTGATGTTGAGGTTATCCGTATATACATGATAATTATTGTATATATGAGTTCTACACATTCTAGAAAATACATGGTATTTGTGTGCATTTCTGATTTCCATAGGCAGTAAATTATAGATTCTAGGGGCTACACTTCTTGAAAATCTCATGGTGGCGTCTTTTTGACAAAAAGGGACAGATAAATAATTGTTAAACACTTGTCGAGTATTATGAGAATGCGATACAAAATTCAGTGAGTCTTTGTTTTTGAATACAAATATGCAATTGCTGTGGAAATACAGCATTCTGACGTTAAGAACATTACAATTGTATAATAGAGCTGTTGGGTACAGCCGATCTTTGAAATGTATTATCTTAAGTATGTAATTTTGTATGACGTTCAACGGTTTAAGTGCATTGCTGTAGAGACCACCCCATACCAGGATTCCATAGCTTAAAATAGATTCTACTAGAGCTTTATATACCATTATCAAGAGATGCCTTGTCATGAATTTCCTTATTACATAGAACTTATATATAAGTCTTCTCAGTCTATTAGTCAGATTTGTGACATGTCTAACCCATTTGAGATTTTTATCGATGGTAATACCCAGATATTTAGCCGCCTCTGATT
Organism: Phaedon cochleariae; assembly: GCA_918026855.4. Taxonomy (NCBI): domain Eukaryota; kingdom Metazoa; phylum Arthropoda; class Insecta; order Coleoptera; family Chrysomelidae; genus Phaedon; species Phaedon cochleariae. Next base: position 25,062,383 of record OU896722.1, on the reverse strand, counting down.
CATTTATCTTCAAGTTTGTGTTCCTAATATACAGAGATTTGAATTCTGGTCTATTTGCATTGTTCAGGGAGAATGCAATGTATGTTGTTTTTTTTAATGTTCAACGATAACTTATGGAGGTCTAACCAACTTTTCACTATCAGAGTACCTTGTTCAGCTTTCATTTTAACATGGTTCCATGAATCACCTTTGAATAGAAGGACTGTGTCATCAGCATACGATATTAGAGTGCCATCTATATTGGAAGAGAGTAATGAATTGATGTAGGTTATGAAAAGCAATGGTCCAAGTACTGTGCCTTGTGGAACACCTATGAGAACATCTACTGGATCACTGATTTGGTTTCTAATTTTCACATGTTGAGATCTATTTGTCAGGTAACTTTTGAAAACATTTAACGCGACGCCCCTCACTCCGTAATGTTCAAGAACGTTCAGAAGATTTTCATGGGGCACCGTGTCAAAAGCTTTTGCAAGGTCTAGAAATACCCCAATACATTTTTGGTTAGATTCTAAATTATCTTTTATCTGATCTATCAAATCGAACATGGCATCACTGGTGCTGGTTCCTGCCTGGAACCCATATTGCTTCTTATTTAGAATGTTCTTATCTAGTAGAAATTCACTTAACCTTTTCTTCAGGGATTTTTCAAATATTTTTGCAAAAGCACTAATGAGGCTAATTGGCCTAAAGTTAGTTATACTATTCTTATCACCCGATTTGAATATTGGCACTATTATAGACTGTTTGAAGTGATCAGAAACTTTTCCATTTAAATAAATCAGATTGAAAATGTGTATTAGAGGATCTACTACGTGTAAATGATTGTCTTTCAATAGTTTGTTGTTTATGTTGTCAAAACCTGGAGAGCTGTTATTCTTCTTACTGATTACTACTACTAGATTATCACCCTGTAGGTCAGCATATCCGAAAGGTGAAATAACGAGAAAATACTGAAGTTGTACTCAATGGAATGAGAAATTAGAATCTTGAAAGAAATTGAAAATTGGTTGATCTAATCCAAAGTTATGATGGTCCGAAAATGATAGAAATTTTTGCTTGTCTCACTTCAAATGTGGGGCAGTTTATTATTATCTATATGGAATAATGAATCAATTAATTATAGCAAGCCATTTAAATTTATTTCCGTTTGTTTAATTGATATAATCCATTATCTCTGGAAATCAGATGGATAGATAGATGAAAAATCTGGATGTGCTTACTATACTTTATCGTCAAAATATATTATTTTTTGTTGACTTTGTCATCATAATTTTTATCGAGTGTTGATGTTATCCACTTCAATAGTAGTAGCACATATGGTACTTGAGACCAAGTCTGTGAGTTATTCATCGGAATTCGGAATTTACTGATAACTTCCACATAACATGTCCATATCTAATGGATATCCGTTTCACGTCAAATTCTGGTCGAGATACCCTTGGATTTGAGATGGACACCCATAAGATACTCATATGTAAAGGATATCTATCTGAAGAATATCGTATGAATGTTCGAATCGAATCCAGGAATATCTCGACCAGAATTGGAAATGAAACGGATATCCATAGGATAACCTTTGTTATATTGGATGGTACTTACTATGAAAAATTCACGCCAAAGTTTTGATTCAAATCAGGACCTCAAAATTCAACATGTCAGGTAGGTTATTGCATTTACTGGAAAACTTTCACAAATGGTTCATTTCCACCACTGTCCAAATCTGACGGCACATTAGCAACAACATCGCAGGAGAAAGCAAATATTTTGCAGATGTTCTCAGCAAACTCTACTTTAGATTCCCAAGGAAAAGTGCCGCCGGTCCTGATGGAATTCCACCCATTATCCTCAGAAAATGTGCACCAGAATTATAACCGATTCTCCGCAAGTTGTTTACCGTCTCGTACAGGTCGAGTATTTTTCCATCATGCTGGAAGACAGCTAGAGTCCAACCTATGGTCCAACCAATCCCCAAAATATGGAACAAGAACCTGCCCAACAACTATAGGCCCATTGCCCTGTTATCAGTAATCTCCAAAGTGATGGAGAAAGCCATCAATATTGAGCTGATCAAATATCTGGAGAGCTCAGGAATCATAAATGATTTCATTCATATACGGCTTTCGCCACCGAAGATCTACTGGAGATCAACTTGCCTACGTCATCCATTTATGGCAAGCTTCATTAGAAAAACACGGGGAATCTCTAGCTGTCGCGTTGGACATATCGAAAGCATTCGACCGTGTTTGGCACGAAGGACTCCTCCACAAACTACCATCATACGGCTTACCACCTCAGCTATGCCATCTCTCATCGAGTTTTCTTTCAGGCAGATCGCTTCACGTGGTGGTGGTGGACGGTGTATCGTTTGATACCATTGGCATCAATTCCGGCGTTCCACAAGGATCAATTTTGGCACCAACATTATTCCTTCTTCATATCAATGATCTGTTGGGAGTAACAACTTGCCCCAGCCACAGCTTTGCAGATGATAGTACAATCCATACTGCGTTCTCTTCCAGAATTCTCATTTCATCCCAGGAAACTGAGAACTCTCGGCGCAGGCAGGTCAATGCTGTCAATGAAGACCTTGCTGAAATCACAGCCTGGGGAACCAATAACCTAGTTGAATACAACTCCACCAAAACTCAAGCCTGTATTTTCTCTAGAAAGGCAGAACTCAGTATGCCCGATATTGTAATGTCTGGCACCACCATCCTCACCAAGCCCACCATATCTATGCTCGGTATTTCCATCAGCAACGCTCTTTCATGGAATAATCATGTCAGATCCATCGCAAAAGCTGCTTCACAAAAACTCGGATTCTTGTTCCGTGCGAAAAGCTACTTTCAACAGCTTCTCATGATCTATAAAGCGCAGATACGGCCTTTTCTAGAATGCTGTTTTCACATATGGGGTTCAGCACCAAAACATACGCTGATGCTCTTAGATTCCATCCAGAGAAGAGCCATTCGCCTGGTGGGTGACGCCACACTCACACACTCTTTGACATCATTGGAACACCGTAGAGAGGTCGGCGAACTTTCACTTTTCTATTGATACTTCCACGGGAAATGTTCTTCGGAAATCTTTGCTATCATCCCTTCACTAGCAATACCAGTCAGACAAACTAGACAAGCCCAGTCAGCATATCCTTTCGTTGTCAACCCCAAAAGATGTCGAACAGCACTTCATCAAAACTCCTTCATCATATTCCCAACAACATATAATCTCCAGAAGCTCAAAAAAAAATTCCAATACCTACCTCCTGTCCCTATCCTCCCTAGGAACGCACGATGTTCTTTCTTGCGCTCCGAGCGATAAAAAAAAGCTACAAATTATTCATTTTCCTATACAAATATCCATATTTCACTAGGAGTAATGATTGTGACAATTTCCAAAATTTCAAAACCTTCTCGAGAAAACAGTTGGTGCGATTTGGTTTCCATCTCAGGAAGATTAAAAAAATGTTCCTCCCAAACGGTTGGCGTATGAAAATCTTGAAAAGTTTCACAGCTCTGATTATCATCCTGTAGAAAATCATTCTGGAGAGATACAACAACAGTTTTTATAGGTACGATACCTAGTCTATATCAAACGAACATTCAGAAACTGATATAAAAAAGGAGGGATAGTCCAAAACTATGATGAATCAAAATTGATCAAAATATGTCGATTTCACGTTTTGAGTATTTAGCAGTTTATTTTTCCATTTCAATGTGGAGGGAGCTGATCTGTTCTCAAAACTTCAATGATAAGTGAAGCTTTAAAAATATGTCAATATACTCATATATTATAGTCTTCTTTTTCAAGCATTTTTCAGATAAGGTGTAACTGAGTATAGATTGAATTTCTCTATTAGGTATCTGAATAGTGAAATTTTCAAACGAAGTTACATTCTGGGACATACAAGTGATTTGTACTTAGTACAACTGAATTGAAACAATAAAAGCAATCAATTTATTCACTAGGGAAAAGATCACAAAAATTTGAAGGACATAGGTACATCATTTTATGAATTTAGTTGTCCTACATTTTTGTGTGCTCTGTGTAACTGGATATGGAGGGTGAAATGAAGCAATCATAACTAACACCTCGTATATAAATTCCGTATTATTTCCGTATTATCCAGATCTGAAGAGCTAGCATTCACTGACGTCCATAGAATATAAGGTTATGGAGATAAAAATACCCTCATTTTAAGTTTTGTTGAAGTGGAAAAGCTTCGAGAATATTCGAAACCTCCCCCGTGCTTTTCTTTTCGAGGAGCTAAATCAAAATACAAATCACTTTACAATTTACGGTCACAAACATCTAACAAGAAAAAGTTCGTAGATTTTATTATTCGTACCTATAGCTATTCGAATTTCTTACACGGAATCTGTCACATCATCATAAGTAGGAGAATGTTAGAGAGTAGTTGAAATATATCATTGTTATGCAATTGATTTTATCATTATCAAAAAACCTCTGATACAAAAATATGGACATTGTATGTATGAATGTATGTTTATTGATATAAATATGGTATAATTATAAACAAGCAACAAGTACTTAAACATTCAGAACACTTCAATAAACACAACATATAAAACAACAGAAACTATCTGGGCGATAGTTTGTATGTGGTGAGACAATAAAGAATAAATAGTATTAGAAAAAAAAAATTATATACAGTCTGTCCAAGATATAAGGTTGAACAGCATGGGGATCTCGAAAACGGTAGGAGATACGAAGTCGGTTAAATGGGGAAAAAGTTGCGCATTCGGAGGCTCATGTCAAGAGCCTTTGAAAATTCTGAAAATTATTTTTAGTTTTTGAGTTATATCGAAAAAAGTGAATTTTTGGAATTTCTATTTTATTTTTTTTCTCCGTTATTATTAGAGATACAGAAAAACTGAAAACACTTTTTTATAGCAACTTTTGATGACGTTTAACGTGGTGATATCGATTCTTTTGAGCAACGTTTCGTATTCGTGGAACCATCATCAACTTTTGTTTTTTGAATACGGTCCTGATAATTTTTTCACAGATTCTGAAAGTTTTTTTTATTCTGAATTCAACCATGTATCATACAAAGTGGTTTATGTTGTGTGTTTCAACCTATTTTCAGCCATCATCAATGTTAAATCGAAATTCCAAAGGGAAAATGCAATCAGTTTCACTTATTTTGAAGGAGAATTAGTCAACACACTAATACCTCATCAACTGGTTTCAATCAACAACCCATTTCATTTTGCGGAAACAAAAATTCCATCCATACAAATTCAGAAACCAGGCGATGACGAAAGGCGCAGGACATTCAGTGAGTGGTATCAAAGGGTGACTAACCTATATTCTTTGGTGGTATACTTGCGGTAATAATGGTCATAACTCACTTGATGAATTACAGCACTCGCCTGTGGCTCGTGCTGCAAACTTCATCTGCGTGAGTTATGACCTACATTACCGCTCGTTGAATAATATACTATTATATCATTTGGAGAAAAAATTCTATGTTTCACACGGCAGCAAATGTAGATTGACTGCCTTGGCTGAATTCCTAGAATCGCATTGTCAAATATCTAATACTTTCGCTTCGGCAAAAAGTTGATCAGTGTGATACCAATGGTGTTTGTTCTGAAGTAATTTCAAGAATTCATTTTGCTCTTGAAACACCTCCCTAACCTATGATTCCATAACTCAGATGTGATTCAGCCAGACTCTGATGAACTATTATTCTTTCTTTTTCAGTCAAGTATTCAATAATTCTCTTATATTCAAATAAAATACACATCAATTTTGTTGAAAAGTAGTCAACATGAGTTTTCCATCCATTATTCCCAAATATTTAATTTCATTTGCTCGTCTTATTGTGAAAGACTTTTGTATAGTAATATGTTGTTTGTGTTGTGATAGTTAAATGTATATCATATCAATGGCACTATATGAACCATAATATGCGAGCATGATGAGCATGACTTCCATGCGCATCCACTAGGACCTAAATGGAGGTTATTGCTTATTATGCTTCACATAACCTACAAATTGAGCCTTCATTTCTGATATCTAGGATATGAGTATCTGCAGTAGCGGGTCATATATATATATTTTTTTTCAAATATTTGTAATAATGTTGTTTTTTTGTGTTGTAAAAGGAAGAAGGAAATAAACAAATTTATTATATTATATTATTATATTATATCATAGTTTGTGAGACCTGCCTGTCAAGGCTACCGAAAGGTGAGTAGACCGTTGTTTTAAAATTCAACGATGATAATCTGTAGTCTAACTAGGTTTCAATTTTGGCAAAATTGTTTTCAATTTTGATTTTCAAATACCAGTTTTTGTCCTTATAGATAACCAAAGTATCATCGGCAAAGCTTATTATTTGACCCTCTTTCTTCAGTAAAAATATGTTATTCATATAAATAGTGAATAACAGAGGACCCCAACCGTCCCTTGAGGCACACCACATGTTACTTCCTTCGCTTCGCTAATTTTTCATTTATTTCATTGGAATCATTCCATCCAAAATTGAACAATTGCTTTACCTCTGTCAAATTAACTTTTGCATGAAGAACAAAAATGACGGTCAATTAACGTTTTTAGATGTTCTTTCAGACATGAAATATAACTAATGAGTCAAATCAATGATTCCGACACGAAATGGCAAATTTTCCTATTGTTAAGAGTGCATCCCAAAAACTTGGTTTTCTGTTTCAGGCCAGGAGCTATTTCACTGCCAGTCAGCTGCTTATGATCTATAAGGCACAGATCCGACCTGTCCTGGAATACTGTCCCCATATTTGGAGTGCAGCACCCAAACATACCCTGAAACTGTTGGATTCTGTCCAAAAAGGGCAGTTCGTCTCGTGGGTGATGCCTCGCTCACAAACTCACTCACTTCTCTGGAACACCGTAGAAAAGTTGGCGATCTGGCTCTATTTTATAGATATTTTCATGGACGATGCTCTTCCCAAATATCAACAATTATTCCTCCCTTGGCAGTCCCCGCGAGATTAACCCATCGAGTTGAGGCTTTGCACCCCTTCGTGGTCACTTTGAAGACATGCAGAACATCTCTTTCCAAAGACTCGTTCATCCAACGAACAGCGACGCTCTGGAACACATTGCCAAGGGAGGTGTTTCCAGAGGCATATAACCTCCAGAAATTCAAGAAGAACACCAATTCCTACCTGATTTCCCTTGGTTCTCACGATGTTCTCTGAACATTACAGGATATCCCTTTTCGAGGGAACCAGAACATAAAAAAAAGTTATTATAAAAAAACTGAATATTTTTCAAAACTTCATATGGAGTTTTCTTCTTGAATTAAGTCAATGAATCACTTCCACAAATATCAGCATGTCCTCAAGGAACACCCTGTATATCTAGGGCACTAAAACGCAATCACCAACTAATAACGTTCGATTATCTAACAAGGCCTTATCTGAGAGCAGTGGCGAAAGATATTGAGAGTGCACCTGATGCGTAGGCACCTGGGTTCGTGTGGGGTCCCACCCGGACTCCGGACTTTTCCAGGATATAAAAGCGGTCCCGGACCTGGACGGTGTCACTCTGTCATTCACCCCGCATCCAGTTATGTTGCGGTCAGCGTTGGTTATCCTGGCGGTTATCGCCGCCATTGTGGTTGTTGAGGGGGCCCCTAAAGAGGTGAGTCCATTTTTTCTGATTTTTTTTCGACGTGATTCTTTTTTATGTACAGGTGTGCTCGAAAAAAACAGAATGTACAGTGTCTCCAGCTTTCGATGCTTTTGCGTGAAATCTCAGTTATCTCTGGGGATAGGACCTTGCGGTTTCCACGGTTCTGTGCCACTTTTTTGTGATACTCAAGATGGCCTAATCAGATTTTGCAAAACTGTTTTCGTTTTTGAGATTCAGGGCGATTTTTAAAATTTATACTTCTTGGACCCCCTTCATATCTACGAAGTTTCTTAGCGAAAATGTCAAATCAAGATCATCACCTATAGAAAATTTTATGCAGAATCCAGTGGCGCACTCAATTTTTTATAGGGTTATGATTTTGGAGATACGACCCAAATTTATAAGTTTTTAAATGGAAAACCCTGTATTATATTAGCTCATTAAATTCTTCATTTTTTCCCTTCAGAATGATATATGAATATAAAAATCCCAAAAATGCTTCAAAATCACTAAAACATTGAATTTTGAACGGATTGGATGGATTCTTTATATAAAAAAATTCCAATTGACGGAATATTCCCTTTGATTTTTCCATGAAGAGGACAAAAACAATACCAACACTAATTAATTAACAAAACAAAAAACTTAGTTACTTGGTAGCAACAAATATAAATAGTAATAAAAAGTTTATAATTCACAATAAGCACCTGATTGAATATTTACTGACACAATTGAATTTCGAAATTATTCACTTATTCATTGACTTTTTCAAATTTATATCCATTTTCCCTCACACACTTTCTGAATACGTCTTATGCATTCAAAATCATCAAAGGATTTCTTTGTAATTTCTGTAAAACTGCCTCTGTTGTTGCATAAAGTTCTTCAAGATTGTTGTGCCTCTTACTGCATTAAGACATATTGAGAAAAAACCCAAAATGAGTTCTATTTCAATAATCTTTATTCAAAATGGAATGTTATAATGCGACTTCTTATATCTATAATGAATTGAAAATATTCCTATATATTAAATGGAATTTATTAATTTTTGACAGTGTGATACCTTTCAAAACATTTTATAATACACAGTGGAACATTACAAGGCTCGAAGCAGAATCAAGTTTCTTTTAGCATACAACAACTCTTCAATTTGATCGTCATTGAGATATTTGCGAGCCATCTTGGTTTTTATTCACTTGAAACAAATAAAAACCAACCAACTGATGCAGCTACTACTTCGATACTGAAATATTGAATAAAATGAAAACCGCATCCACAATCGTTGAATCCTGTTGAGACATGTTTAGTTGCATCTTGACATATTAATATACGTAGACGGGAACGCCGGGCTCCCGCAATGAATGCGTTAAAAACATGTTCGTGAAAAGCTGTTTCCCGCATATTTTGTGTGCAAACGTTTTGCGGTCAATGTTTTTGTGATTTTTGAGCATTTTTGAAAATTTCAAATCTATACATCATAAATTATTTTGAAGGAAAGAAATGAGGAATTCAATGAGCTTATGAAGTACAGGGTGTTCCATTTGAAAAATCATAAGTTTGAGTTGTATCTGCGAAACCGTACCCGGAAAAAAAAATTGTGCGCCACTGGATTCTGCGTAAAATTGAATAAATAGGAGTTTAATGTTTAATTTGTCATTTTCGCTCAGAAACTTCGTAGATTTAGAGGGAATTTAAAAAGAATAAATTTCGAAAATCACCCTCTATCTCATAAACGGAAACAGTTATGCAAAATCTGATTAGGCCATCTTGAGTTTCACAAAAAAGTGGTACAGGACCGCAAAAACCGGAAGGTTCTATCTCCAAAGATAACTGAGATTTCACGCAAAAGCATCGAAAACTAGACACACTGTACGGGTGTGCTCATATGATTTAGTATACAAATTTTGCGTCAGGCGAGGTATATTGTTGTCGGCTTACTGATTCAAAATATTTCTGCCGGTCTGGATCTGGTTTACTGAGAAGTCTTGATAGCTCATTTGTTTCAATTGAATATTTGTCAATATAGACAATTCTATGTTGGAGTTCCCTTCTCAATTTTTTTATAATGGAGCTTAATCAGAAATGAAGAAGATGTTTTTCTTGCGTCACCATGGACAACGTACAATTTTATTTGAATTATGAGGATACAATGTATATGTAGGTGGATTATATTTTTTTTACACCACTAGCTCTAGTACCTACAACTACTTGATCCTTTTCAATGCGTGAAGTGTGTTTTCACTGTCAAGGTAGTTCTCGTTATTTTATGAACCACTAAAGGCATAGCCACCTCTGATATAATTGACCCAAATTCACTGTGTTTATGCGAGATTCGCAAGAATGGCACTTCAATTACCAATAATGACTTGTCATATGTTGTCATGATTCGATCATGACTACTAGATTTTAATTGAATTGAATTGAAAAGAAGTGCTTTCATATTGATAATAGGTCCATATTCAAGTTTCACAGAACTTAAGTGATTGAAATATCCTGCTAGTGATGGAAAAAATGTAATATACACCTTGATAGTGAAGAATGATATCACCACGGGACCTTATACCGCTCGGCTGAATGGATATAATCTTGGTCCCTGGGTAATAGTGATATTCTTTACTACCTTGGTTTATAAATGACTATTCTACAACTTGTCTAATTCCAAACTCGTTAGTTTTTGGCTTGTTTGATTTGTTTGCGTGTTTTATTTTGCGTGTGAATTTTGGTTCTACAAACGTGCGTGATTCACCCTATCCGCACGCAATTTAGTTTGAGAAGTGTCATTTTCCCGCAGTATTGCGGAGAAAGTTTTCCCACACTAGTGCGGGAAATGTTTTCCTACACTAGTGCGGAAAAAACATTTATACAATATTCTCGCGTAATATGAGTGGTGGGTAACACAATATAAAAATGTTAAGCTTTTTTGTTGCAGTATTTAGTAAGTTTGTAATTGATCTCATGTGGGAAACAATTATTCTCATGTCAATCAAAACACAAATTAGTTTTCCTCCATTTGGCAGCAAATATCAATTTTGCTGACACATATCAATCAGCAAAGTATTACTTTTTCTGCCTAGGCAGCAAAGTGGTTACTTTGCTGATCGATATGTGTCAGCAAAATTAATAATCCATAAATCGTTTATAATTTCCTTCATTTTTCATCCGAGACTTCTCCGGCAACAAATTCAACTCTCTTTTTTGCCACCTCCCTTATTTCTGGAGGAGTAAGTACTTCCAGATCGCTATCACTGTCCATTATATAATAGTCGCCGAATTGTCCAACTAGGTATAATTATTATGGCCATTTCCATAGCAACCAACCATTCCAACAACTGCGATTTCTATCAAATTTTATTTTAATTGAACACTACAGGAAAAATAAAGAGATTGTGGGAATTGTAATAATATGCAAATACAATATTTTCCTATATCATTATGAACAATCGGAGAAAAAATTATATGTTCAACTCGGCAGCAAAGTAGATTGACTGCCTTAGCTGAATTCCTAGCCTCGCTACGCTCGGCTATGAATTCAGCCCCGGCAGTCAATCTACTACTTTGCTGCCTAGTTAAACAAATAACTATAGTTTGATTCTCAGAGTGACAGACAGAGCGTTACTGTCATTTTCGATTCAGTGGAATTGCGATGAAAAACTTCCAGCTACAGATGCGATACAGATGAGTTATTGCCAACAGGTATGAGAAGCACTACACGGGATTTATTGGATAGTACAAAAGTAAAAAAGTGAAAACACCAAATAAAGAAATAGTTATTTGTTCTACTAGGCAGCAAAGTAGCTGAATTCCTAGCCTCGCTACGCTCGGCTATGAATTCATCCTCGGCAGTCAATCTACTTTGCTGCAGAGTTGAACATATAATTTTTTCTCCGATTGTTCATAATAATAATAATAATAATAATAATATATTTATTTCTCTTGTTGAAAAGTACAAAATAGAAGATGACTTCAATGGTACAATAACAAGGAAAACGTCACAATGCTAAATATAAATGTATATATACATACACAACACATACATACATACATATATCTAAAACGAAGATATGTTAGAAATAAAAAAAGATGTATGCAGAGGCAAGAATAACTAAAACGAATTCACAGTCTACTAAAACTACTAGTAAAATAGGACTATATAAACCTAGAATTCGTCGAGGGTGTAGCAATTTTTTTGGATAAGAGCAGTTTTCAATCTCGATTTGAAAATTGTTAAATTTGGTGAGTTCTTAACCGATTCATCTAGCTTGTTAAAAAACTTTGGTCCAAGATAGAGAAAACTTTTTTGGTAAAGGGTGGTTCGGTGCATGTTGGGTATCAACAAGTTTTTAGAGCGAGTCGAGTATTGATGCTGATTAGATGTGAAGTTCGGCCTATTCTTATAAATATATATACATAGTTCATAAATATAAATACTCGCAACCGTTAGTATTCGAAGTTCTTTGAATGAATTTCTGCATGATTGCCTCCACCCGATTTCAGCAATGATTCTGATAGCCTCCTTTTGTAGAATAAAAACCCTCTCTGCAGTTGACCCTGTACCCCAGTTCAGTATTCCATACCGTAGATGACAGTGGATAGTTCCGTAATACAGATTCAGCAAAACCTCTTTACTACAATGTCTAGACATAAACCTCAATGCGTAACAATTTTTCCTTAATTTATTGCAGAGAGCTTCAATATGAGGGGTCCATGTGAGTTTATAGTCCAGCGTGAGACCTAACATCATTGTTGTTGAGCAATTTTCAACATTTAACTCCTCATTCTCAAAAATACTGAAGTCTTCAGGGACATTGTTCAATGAAAATTTCATCAATTTGGTTTTGGAGATGTTCAATGCCAAGTGATTTTTACTAGCCCAAGTTACCACCCGCTCATAAACACTTTGTGTTTTTTCTGTGAGATCTAACACATTATGATCCTTGATGAGAAAACTGGTGTCATCTGCATAAGCAACTACATGAATTTCTGTGAGACTACTGAAGTACTGCATCAGGTCGTTGGCGTATATGAGGAGGATAATGATATAGGAGGATATCCCCGCCATTTTTTAGTCTCAAACCCAGATAACACCGATCTTTTTGAGATTTTGAGAATTGACGGCCGACTACACATTACCGGCGATTAAATCTTTGACTTAGAAGTGCTACAGCAGCAACAAATATCAATGCACTATTGATGGGAGCGCTTAGCCACCAACGTATATGCGCTTGCAAATCCGTATCAAGGAGGATGAGTTTTTGGAGCACTTTCAAAGTATCTGACAGTGAACTACAAACTGTGCGGGGAAGTACATGAACTGCCGGGAGAGGTGTGCGTTACAAATGCTGGGCCGATGGTTGGTCTTATCTGGGAAGTGACAAGGATTTTGCTTCAAATGTCGAAATTAATGAGTAAAATAGTTCAGATTGCCACAGAATTTCAAGTAACTATTGTAGCAAGTACTCAATAATGCTCGAGATGTTCACAGTTCACTCATTGAGACGAAAAAATCGGTTCTTGAATTCAATACGAACGTTATTCACTGTTTCCGAGTTGAACTTCAAACGTTTGTCATTTTGAAACGGCTTGACCGATTTGCACAAATCACAAACAATATAGAATCGAAAGGCCTTCCACCAAAGGTACCACGTGACCTCTCTTTACATTTGCAAAAAAAAGTTGATGGTGCCCAATTAACACTAGGTCACGAGACCACGACCATTTTTATGCCAACAAGTGGAGACCACTGGGGAAAAAGGTGTTACAATATGTACATATGGAAATTGACTCGACACCGCCATCAGATAGCCAAACCACTTTATTTCAGTATAAACAGAAGTCCATAGCAATAGCGCAGTATAGTCAGCTAATATGCTCGTTCGAAAATACGTTCACATGGAGAAAACGCGGATTGTCCACTTCAAAAATCTGAAGAAAGGGGAACGTCCAAGCTTAAAGCTTGCTTGAATACATATTCCATTGTGAAAGGTTGTTTTAACACTGTCAAAAGGTCAAAGTGAACTCCCAGGCGAACGAAAGATGAGAAAGAGATTCTCTATAATGTTCGGGGAACATCGTGGGTACCTAGGGAGGATAGTGAGAGGAGGTAGTTATTGGGATTTTTTCCAACTTTTGGAGATTATAAGTTTTTGGGAATAATCTGTTTTGATAAAGAGTTGTTCGACATATTTCGAGGTTGACGACACAAAGGTGTGCTGACTGGGCTTGTCGAGTACGTCTGAGTGATGGGAATGAAATAATGAGATTGCTACATGATGATTCCTACTCATATCGCGTGGAATTTATGGAAAATGATCAAATTATAGAGATGCTAGATGTACTGTAAGACAACTTACCGCTCATCGGGTTTTCAGACAAGAATGGAGAAATGTACCGGAGCAAATATTTGCGAGTGAACAATCCAGTTTTTTGACAGTGCATTTGGACATTCCCCATTTTTCCACTGAATCTTTGGACTTTTTGTTTTCGATGTTTATTTCATTCAAATATGCTTCATATTTCTAGTTGTTCAACTTTATTGCTCATTATACTCCATCAAATGAGTCCAGGTGGTTTGATTTTAGTTTCCTCCAACTTGCAAAAAGTAAGGGGGTTTTAAACTTTGAAATGCGTTTTTTTCGAAACCAACTTTTTGTGATATTCCCCCATTTTCCCCTGTGGTCTTCAAGTAGTAAAATAGGTACCATTTTCCCTAAATTTTACCCGACCTCGCTAGCTTGTTTCGTTCAACAGTTGCAGGAAGGCGTAGAGGTTTTTTTACCTCCACACTGTATAGGCTATAGTGAGAAAGTATCATCTTGCAGGTCAATCAAGAGGGCAATGCCATCCGATTCGATCTTCCTGGAATTCGAGTCTTCTTTTTATTTAGATCCAGTGGAATGTTTGCGTTCATCTCATTTACTTGTTCAAATTCAGCTTGTTCATTAACTCAGCTAATCCAATAGTGATATCAGATATCACCGAATGGGCACGTGGACATCCGGAAATTGGAAATCGGGAATTATTTTGGTTCAATTCAATCACGAAGATACATGCTGTATAATATATATTATTTTGAATTGACGGTCGTTACTTGATGGAAATCCATGGCAAATGGAAAAACTCCACAAACGATAATATTTCCACAAAATTCTTGAACACACGACATGTTTCGCTAACACAGTAGCTTTGTCAGGTGATATACTGGTACAAGGTACAATACCAGCCAGGCAAATCAGAAACGAACGAGGGAGAAATGTTGACAACATATATATGGACTTGGCAATAATTCTCCAATGGGGATTCAATAACTTGGTAGAATTCAATGCAAACAAAACACAAGCATGCCTTTTCTCTAGAAAAGCCGATCTCACTGTGCCCAACATAAGCTTTTCAGGAGTTACCATACCTTTGAAGACATCCATTTCGATGCTTGGTATTACTATCAGCAATAACCTTCCTTGGGAAAATCACGGGGGATCAATTGCTAAAAGTGCATCTCGAAAACTTGGTTTTCTGTTTCGGGCCAGGACCTATTGCACTTCCAGTCAGCTGCTTATGATCTATAAGGCACTTATGTGACCTGTCCTGGAATACTGTTCCCATATTTAGAATGCGGCACCCAAACATACTCTGATTCTGTCCAAATAAGGGCAATTCGTCTCGTGGGTGATGCCTCGCTCACAAACTCACTCACTTCTCTGGAACACCGTAGACGGCCGTGGGCCCACCATGTACTCACGGCGTCGGGGTGGGGGTAGCCTCAGGTGACTCCAGACACCACTGGTTAAAAGCTTGAGGTCCTCACTCTTGTCATGGTAGCGGTACGTGTGAAAGGCCGCGAACGGACACCCAACAAACGGGACCAGAGGATTCTGGTCGACATGGGTAGCTGGGCTTGCTCAGCGAAAAATGGAACTTTGGTGTACCTTGTGCCTCAGTTCGACAGGGAGAGGGCAGCCCCAAGCGATCCTATCGCCAGTCATCATAGGTAAAAGCCGGGTCCTCTCCTGTAAACGAGTTAGAGGAACGTGTAAAAGTCCTCGAACGATCACTCATTCAACGGGACGAGAGGATTCTTGTCAACATGAGTAGCAGTTAGGCGAAAGCCTTTTTCGACGGTGACCCATCAAACGTAACAAGAGGAATCTTGTTGACATGGGTACCTGGGGTGATGAGCATAGCCCCATCAGGCCGTACATACGGCCTGGTGCCTCACCAATTGGGTTGGACTCCAGGGGGCAGCGGTTTCCAAAAAACATCACCGGACTACGGTAGAGGAGGTGAAGAAGAATCCCACTATGGGTCAAGTGGGAGAATATCTTGCCTGCCTCGGCGGGTGAGCAGCGTTTCTGCTCGGGCACTGACACCGCAGAGCCAGTAGTCTGTCTTATCAGACGGCCTCACCATTGGTATAATAAAATGGTAGCAGGAGAACATGCCGTTACATAACGGAGATGGCTCTAGCGCGCTGATTTGGCGTATCCAAATCCTCCATTTCTCCCTGGGGTGCTGTCGGTTTAGGTCGAAAGATAGGTGACCGGCAGCTATCCCCTAAGGGAGTCTTGTGAGAGGGGGGAGAAATCCCACCTGTTGCTACCCCGGCAACTTTGGTCCTGGACCTTGTTTGTTGTTGGAACACCGTAGAAAAGTTGGCGATCTGGCTCTATTTTATAAATATTTTCATGGACGATGCTCTTCTGGAATATCAACAATTGTTCCTTCCTTGGCAGTCCCCGCGAGATTAACCCGTCGAGTTGAGGCTCCGCACCCCTTCGTGGTCTCTTTGGAGACCTGCAGAACATCCTTTTCCAAAGACCCGTTAATCCAACGAACAGCGAGGCTCTGGAACACACCTCCAGAAATTCAAGAAGAACACCAATTTCTACCTTATTTCCTTTGGTTCTCACGATGTACGCTGAACATTACAGGATATCCCTTTTCGTTGGAACCAGAATATAAAAAAAAGTTATGTCATCAGCTATTGACGGCAATTACGCGATAATGACATACCTTTACTCGCGGAATAAACGAAAACTGTGCGTTGTGCTTACTGTGCGTAAAGAGCTACTTAATGAGGCTGTATCTCGTGTATTCTTGCATACTTTCTATAGTGGCCGTAGGTAAAATATGTTGCTAACATTTAGACTTGCTACTATGGGGGTACTTACATGATTAAACGCCATATTTACCGTATAATTCATCAAAAAACACTTCAAAATTGTAAATAAATGCACCACATGCACCCACGTGTACGGAAATATTGAGGTTAGCTTGTTTTATTCGTAAACAAACACCGGCTAAATGACCCTGGGCATTGGAAAGACTGAACTTACGTTTTTACATGCTTATTTGGGATCATATTTCCCACTAGTCTAAATAAAATCTGCCTTGGGACCTATTGTCCCGTTAGTCTCGAAAGGGTTAATAAGTGAGAAATTCCATCTTCGCCCTGTATCCCCAAAACATGAAGGAATGTGAAAATTCTGTTCGCGGCATTATTCGTTTAACAAAAAAGTAAGGCAGTAATGTGAAAGCATCAATAACACTCCAAAGATAAATGAGATATCGCCTACATAAGCATCGAAAACAGGACACACTGTACATATGTTTATCTACTATTTTTAGGTCATCGAAATTCAATAGACACCACTTTCAGTATTAGGTGAATTATTCAATATTTTGGCGGATTCATAAATAAATCATCCAAAACAGTAATTATTGTTTATATAGGATTTGCATCCGTGTGAGTTGTGTGTTCATTAAACTACTAAGGATTTAGATATAACGGAATAGATAATGATTTTGTTTTATAAATAATGTTACATACTATAACATTGATAATAATAATTATGCTTCTGTATTATATCTCCGTTTATTTTATGGCTTTCAGAAGTGTCATACAGGGTGGGGAGTCCCATTTTCTTGCCCAGCAAAATCATACAGGCTGATCTATACAGGGTGTCCCGAAATTACATGGAAAGATGTCAATACAGATTCTAGGAACAAAAATAGTAAAAAAAGTTTATACAGGGTTACTGGTAATTCGATACAATCCTTTGGAGATGTGATAGGGAAGATGGTAGGGAGTAAATTAAACCCCAATTTGCATTATTCAAAAGCACTAGAAAAACTTATAAAATGGAGATTAAAAAAGCACAAATAATTACAGTGAATACAAGATTCATAGAGAACTCGAGTAATAAAGTTTAGGCAGCATGGCAAATCATCAATCAGAATAAATCTGTTAATAAGCAAACAACTACAATTGTAGATTCTCCATCAGCAGAAGATTTTAATGAATACTTTGTGAACATTGTAGAGAATATCATGAATACGATCTCTTTCGAAGATGTACCGGACTATCTCCGTGAGCCAATTGACATAGCTGATGATGTTTTCTTGAATATTTTGGAACCTGTCACAATCGATGAAATAAAGGAAGTTGTAAAAAATTTTAATACCTCTCATGCTCAGGATATGTTTGGTATGAGTAATAGTTTATTGTAAGTCATCATCGACAGTATCGTACATCCTCTAGAGTCTAGTTGATCTCATAAATATGTGTTTCAGACATGGAATTTTCCCAAATATCCTCAAATGCAGCAAAGTTAAACCCCTACATAAAAAAGGGAATATCACAGAGACAACAAATTACCGACCGATATCGTTAGTTCCAATCATATCAAAAATACTAGAACCTTTAATTAAAAATCGTCTGATGTTTTATTTTGAAACCAACAATTTACTCTCATCAGAACAGTTTGGTTTTCGGACAGGGAAATCCACCA
Source organism: Phaedon cochleariae (assembly GCA_918026855.4). Taxonomy (NCBI): domain Eukaryota; kingdom Metazoa; phylum Arthropoda; class Insecta; order Coleoptera; family Chrysomelidae; genus Phaedon; species Phaedon cochleariae. The sequence goes on along the minus strand of OU896722.1, from coordinate 25,043,952 downwards.
CTCTTGCCATGATCAAGTTCGTAGAAGTAGTGACAGCAGCATTAGAGGAAGGCCTTTATATTGATGTAACCATGTGCGACTTGAGCAAAGCATTTGATTGCGTAGATCACTCTATATTGAAATCGAAAATAAAATACTACAAAATCAGTGGTACGGCTTTGAAACTTATTGACTCTTATTTATCGAATAGAAAACAATTTGTTGAATTGAACGGTCAGAGATCAAGTCACAGGAACAATGACTATGGCGTTCCTCAGGGCTCTATTTTAGGCCCAATATTATTCTTGGTTTACATAAATGACCTTCCTAGTAGACTGGAGAACACTGACACTATCCTTTATGCAGATGATGCTACTTTCATACACCAGAATGAAGTTATTGATGATGTTCATGAATATTCCAATGACGCTGAAAAAATTACAGAGACATATTTTTCTTCAATCAAACTAAAAATGAATATGGAAAAAACTCCGAAAATAACTATAGCAACTAGGAAAAATACTACAAATATTGCCCCAGTTAAGTTATTAGGATTCCATATCGACAGCAAATTAACATGGAACGTTCATACCGAACATCTCGCGAAGAAACTATTATCAAATCTATTTTTATTGAGGCGATTGAGGAGATCGGTATCACATGATTTGATGCGAATTGCATACTTTGCTTTCATAAATAGTCACTTGCAATATGGGATTCTGATTTGGGGACACATCGCAAACATGCAAAACCTTTTTAGGCAACAAAAACAAGCAGTTAGAATTATATCAGGCTCAAGTCCTAGGACTCCCAGGGCACATTGTAAAGACCTATTTATTGAATATAATTTTCTTAGTTTGCCTAATATGTACATTTATCAATGCCTGGTTTATGTGAAAGAACACTTGACTGAATACAAACAAAATTCTGATATCCATTCTCACAATACGGGAAATAACAATAATATTGTAATTGCTACAAATATACTTCAGAAATCTCAACAAGGTTTCAATTTCTATGTTCCGACTTTTTTCAACAAATTACCTGATGATATGAAGAAATTAAATTTAATGCCCTTCAAATGTAAATAAAAAAAATATCTGATCAGAAAATGTTTCTACTCTATTCAGGAATTCACAGCCTTATTGACACATGACATGATATAGATTTATGAAACTTCTAGTTAACAATACTGAAATGTGATATTTATAGAACTAAGTGTATATGTTTGTTTGACCAATGTGATCATGTTTATTGTTATTTATTCTATTTCCTTTTTTTTTTCATTTATCTATTTATTATCAAACGATTTTTTTATATATATTGACGAGTGTAAACATTTTACAATGTAGTAACACTATAAATAAATACAAATACAAATACAAATTATGCAAAAGTTAATAGTTTTTGGGATATTATTTTTTTTTTGTTTTTCTTCATAAGGTAGACTTATAAAGGGTTTGAAAGTTAGTTTTCCGAAAATCAGCTCTACATCGCCCCCATACGGCATATATGAAAATATCATCATTTGACCTGAAAATGATACACCTTTTTAGTTCTATATATATATCTAGATTTCTTCCCTTCAAACTTTTTTTCCAAACAAAGTGTCACTGACAAGCTATCGGAATTTTCTTTTAGGCTCTCTGATAGGAAAATTTGTTAAACGCAGTTACATTTTGGGGCAAATCGTCTGATTTGTCCAACTACAGATATATTGAAATAAGACGCATATTTTTATTTTGTTGAAACGAGTAGAGGAAATCCGAGAAAATCCCATATAATCGATTAACCTACAGACAGTATATAAAAACTATTTTTTTTTCAGGTTGCACTCTTCAGACAAATCGCAGTACGAAATCCCAGTAAGTATATGATATTTGTCAGCATTGTAAATACAAATACACGCTTAATCACATCAGTTTTAGACTATATGAATGAAAGAAATTGTATAGCCGGATTTTTTTTTTAATTGACTTGGCCGTTACTTGATGGGAATTCATAGCCAATGTAAAAACTTCACAAACTATGAGATTTCCAAAAAATTCTTAGTCACACGACATGTTTCGCTCATTGTTTGTGGAGTTTTGGCATATTTTTTTTTCGTTTCATTTCGCTGCATTGATCAACATCAATAATAAAGTGGTTTGGTTGATTTCATAGGATAGGATAATTTTTTTCGAGCAAGGGTTTAAAATTTCAGTGCATAATAAATCAACACAAAATGGTGGTTTATTAGCTTCAACTTTCATTAAAGCTGTATTCATATCTTAGAATATTCAAAATTACCAAAATAACAATTATCAGTCATTCAAATGAACAAATCAAGATAAATATTCTCGATGAAAAGATATTTTATATGCGTATTATATGAAGTAGATGAGAAAAAAAAGAAATAATCTCTCAATTTCACCATCAGATAATATAAAGTATAGGTAACTTGTCATTCAAAATATCAGGTAGGTACCCCCGTGACTAGATTATAAAACAAAGTCTTTTAGATTGCTTCGAAAACCTCGAGGAAAACCTATCGATAACAGCATTTATATCTATTTTTTTTTTTTTTATTTTATCGATTGGAGCGCACGAAAGGGAATCCCTATAATGTTCAAAGAACATCGTGCGTTCCTAGGGAGGATAGGGACAGGAGGTAGGTATTGGAATTTTTTTTGAATATTTAATATAAAGTTAATCCGACTAGCCTGACCCATTGTACACCTCAACCATGATTTCAGTGTCTTACTTACCTAAATGTATAGGAAATGATCTTTCAGCACTCGCCACACTCACCGGTATAACAGATTTTATCTGCAGGAGTGTATAAATAGTCGGAAATATTTCGATACTGCAATGCTGTAAAGTATCTAAGGCTGTTTTTTTTGGGTAAATTATAGGTTTATTCTTGGTTTCTTTCCATTCATTTTTCCAAAGATCTATTTTTCATTGCAACAAATCTGACTAAAATGTTTGGGAGAGAATTCATTCCTGAATTTACTAACATATTCAGAAACTTGCTTTACTAGAATCTTTGAATCACTGGTATAGAACATAATCAGGCATCAACCTGTTGATAAATAACATTTTGGATTCATTATTAATCATTATTTCTAAGTCTTTTACTGTTTTACTATTTTTGTGCTTTCAGGGGGGGTACTGTCCCCCAGTACCCCCCTTATCTACGCTGGTGCATGCAATTGGGTTTTTGTTGGGAAACAAGTAATAAGATCTCCGAAAATTCAAACCTATGAAACTAGTCAGATCACTTTACGTTGGACAAAGCTATATTATTCAGTGTACATTTTCTCTCAATCATCGGTAGAGTATTAATAGACTGTTGGCCCGCGACACAGGGTTTATCGATGTTCTAAGTCGGTATGCCATTTAAGGGACCCACTCACTTAGTCCAAGTTAACAGGAAGGAGTGCCAGGCAAGGACTGGGTTGCGACTCTCCGAGGCACTCCTTCCTGTTAACTTGGACTAAGTGAGTGGGTCCCTTGAATGGCATACCGACTTAGAACATCGATAAACCCTGTGTCGCGGGCCAACAGTCCATAATTGTTCAATGTTTCATTGAGAATCCATTAGTTTCATTATTACTCTAAACGATCAAGGGAAACCTCGTCTTCTGGTAATATCAAATTATTCAAAAATAACTGATATAACCAATTAAGATGGAGCATGAGTAAGCAAGCTCGTAAGCAAGTTCCAGTTTCGAATTAAATTGAACTCTTTCTTCTGAAGAAAAGTCACTGTTATGAAGGATCCTATCTGTCAATAATAATTTGAAAAAGAATATTAGAAGAAACAATTTTTTTTTGATAACATCACATGGCCTCAATGATTATTCACTATCAACATTTCACCTACTTGATCAGTGTGAAAACGTAACTTTACTAAGCCAAATTCAACAATGGCAAAAATAATTAAGTTGTCCAAATACCGAAATATACAGGGTGGTCCGGTTTGTAATACAAACAATTAAACAGTTTGTTGTACTCGTTGAAATAATGAAAAAAGTTCATATAAACATATACTTTCAAAAACGTCGTTTTTTAAATTTGAGGTGCTGAAAATATGAGTCTGAATATTGTTTTTTGATGAAAAGTTCGAAACGCTTTGAGATAAATCAACAACATTTCTCACAGATACTTAACTTTTTACGCTCTATATGATGAATTCAAAGTTATTTCACAAAGTGATTCAGTGGCGGCTGAATCTGGGGGCGATGAAGGAAAAATCACCCCAATTTTTAAATCTGCATTCTATTTTTCATTCTCGAGTATGGAAATACTATTCCGAATCTAATTGCACCAGAAGAAGCTCCATATTACTATTATCAAAACCACACCCTGTATATGCGCTGTTTTGTGTATTCGTCACATGATTTGTTGATTGTGATACATCATGGAAATTATTTTATGGTTTATGTTTCTCACCGTTTTCCGTTTGGGCTTATTCGGATGTTTCATTACGAAGTGCAAAACTCATCATACCTATATTCTCACTAGATTCATTGATTACGTCATATGTCATCGATCATGTCATCATTCACCGCCTGAAAGTTCCTCAGCTGATATACTTAAGAAATAGAAATGATTCGAAACATTCTAGATTGTGAAAACATAGAAATAATCAGTGTAACTAATTTGATGAAGACTCGTGAGAAAAACTTTCGCATCATTGTTCATTGTGTACCTACCTACCAAATTCAAAACAATTCAGTGGTTCACGTTTAATATTTTCAGCTAGGACTCCTGTTCATTGCACTAAAGATTTCGAAGTTAATAATATAAACGAAGGAATAATATGTAATTGAAGAGAAAAGTTAGAGAAAAGTTCTTGAAAAGTTGAGTTGACGATCCACTGTTACAATAAATAATTGTTGATTGGAGTTTCAATTTTTCGAATTAAAATGATAGAGAGTAGGTATATGGTGCGGAGAAGTTCTTATTTCACCCAAGCTCGTTAAAAAGTGTAAAATCTACAGAAATATCATGCCACAAAATGTTCAATTCTATGTTTTACTGTGGAGTACAAGATATGTATCATCACCTGTATATATTTGTTAATAATCAACACTATTTGATAGATACACGGTAGTTTTGAAATAGCATGTCAGACATTCTGAAGTAGAAATATGTTCAGTAGCGTATAGAACATTTTGTAGTTGAAAATGTTATATTCAGATAAGTGTATTTAATTTTCAACTTCAACACTCTTTCTTTGTACTACTAAAGTGAAACTTTCTGATTATTGAGTTACCAATAAGCACCGGAATTCTGTCTCCAGATTTTCAAAACACCCTGTATATTCAAATTTGTGAAAACGATGTAGATAATCCTATACATTTAATAGCTGTCAAATGTGAAAGTTGAGTATCATCGCATCATCTGTAAATAGCTGATACATGACTACGTAAGTAGAACTCAAAAATATCATTATACCTACCTAATTTCCAAAGTAAAATGAGAAATACCTATTTTAGGTGATCCTGATGAGTCCAGTTACAGCTTCGGACAAGACAGTTCCATTGGTACAAGCCTGAACAACATGGAAGGTCAAAGATTGATTGGCAGAAGCATAGATAACATTGCTGGAGGCAGTTTGATCGGCAGGAGCATTGATAATATCGGAGGAGGCAGTTTGATTGGTAGGAGTCTAGACAATATTGGGGGACGTCAACGGCTGATTGGTAGGAGAGTAGATAACATTGGAGGAGGTAGCTTGATTGGCAGAAGTCTTGACAATGTTGCAGGAGGCAATTTGATTGGCAGAAGCATAGACAACATTGCTGGAGGCAGTTTGATCGGCAGGAGCATTGATAACATTGGGGGAGCCAGTTTGATTGGTAGAAGTATTGATAATATTGGAGGAGGCAGTTTGATTGGTAGAAGTATAGACGATATTGGAGGTGGTGGATTGATTGGTAGAAGCATGGATAACATTGCAGGAGGCAATTTGATTGGCAGAAGCATAGATAACATTGCTGGAGGCAGTTTGATCGGCAGGAGCATTGATAACATTGAGGGAGCCAGTTTGATTGGTAGAAGCATTGATAATATTGGAGGAGGCAGTTTGATTGGCAGAAGTATAGACGATATTGGAGGTGGTGGATTGATTGGTAGAAGCATAGATAACATTGCAGGAGGCAATTTGATTGGCAGAAGCATAGATAACATTGCTGGAGGCAGTTTGATCGGCAGGAGCATTGATAATATTGGAGGAGGCAGTTTGATTGGTAGGAGTCTAGACAATATTGGGGGACGTCAACGGCTGATTGGTAGGAGAGTAGATAACATTGGAGGAGGTAGCTTGATTGGCAGAAGTCTTGACAATATTGCAGGAGGCAATTTGATTGGCAGAAGCATAGACAACATTGCTGGAGGCAGTTTGATCGGCAGGAGCATTGATAACATTGGGGGAGCCAGTTTGATTGGTAGGAGCATTGATAATATTGGAGGAGGCAGTTTGATTGGCAGAAGAATAGACGATATTGGAGGTGGTGGATTGATTGGTAGAAGCATAGATAACATTGCAGGAGGCAATTTGATTGGCAGAAGCATAGATAACATTGCTGGGGGCAGTTTGATCGGCAGGAGCATTGATAACATTGAAGGAGGCAGTTTGAATGGCAGAAGCATTGATAATATTGGGGGAGGCAGTTTGATTGGTAGGAGTTTAGACAATATTGGAGGAGGTCAAAGGTTGATTGGCAGGAGGGTAGATAAAATTGGAGGCGGCAGTTTGATTGGCAGAAGTATCGACGATATTGGAGGAGGTGGACTGATTGGTAGAAGCATAGATAACATTGCAGGAGGAAATTTGATTGGCAGGAGCATAGATAATATTGCTGGAGGCAGTTTGATCGGCAGGAGCATTGATAACATTGGAGGAGGCAGTTTGATTGGTAGGAGTTTAGACAATATCGGAGGAGGTCAGAGGTTGATTGGCAGAAGCATAGATAATATTGCTGGAGGCAGTTTGATCGGCAGGAGCATTGATAACATTGGAGGAGGCAGCTTGATTGGTAGGAGTTTAGACAATATTGGAGGAGGTCAGAGGTTGATTGGCAGGAGGGTAGATAACATTGGAGGCGGTAGTTTGATTGGAAGAAGTATCGACGATATTGGAGGTGGTGGACTCATTGGCAGAAGCATCGACAATATTGGAGGAGGTAGTTTGATTGGTAGGAGTCTAGATAATATTGGAGGACAAAGATTGATTGGTAGGAGAGTAGATAACATCGGGGGAGGTCAAAGATTGATTGGTAGGAGAGTAGATAATATCGGAGGAAGTAGTTTGATTGGCAGGAGCATAGATAAAATTGCAGGAGGCAGTTTGATTGGCAGAAGCATAGATGGCATTGGAGGAGGTGGTTTGATTGGTAGAAACTTGAATGATGTTTAGGAAGATCGATCCATTTAAATATGATGGAAGTGATAATTTGTAAATATTTGAAAAAGTCTGAGTTAATATATTCTGAGTTGTATTTGTGTATTGTTTTATTCTTCATTCCATATTCATGATATATATGCACTGTCAAATATACAGTGTGGTGATAAAGATAATAAAAATAATTGATGATTCCATCATATGAAGTCAATAATAAGTACCTTAGAACTAATGCGCCTATATCGAATCAGTTCATACCTTCATCAGCACACGGTGGTCCACAATTGATGTAACCTGATGGCCGATTTAACAGGGTTGGTCAATTAATTAGAGACCTGATAGATGAAAATTGCTATGGCTGGTGCCTGGGGGTAAATTTTTGTCAAACATCGTCACAGAATTACAAGGATTTTTTCGAAAATGTCCATTTTTACACAAGATCAATCTTTTGTTTTTTCGTATTGTCCATGCCCGAGTCCATGCCACATTGCTGCAATTATTACCTAAACTCAAAACATTCCATACAGAGGATCTTCCATCAAGAATAATTGAAGAAAAAGAAAATAAATAGGAAGGAAAGTCCTACATTATAATATAATAACCATTGGATATATAGGGTGATTCTGAAATTGCGATAAAAGATGTGAGTAGATGTTAGGTACGAAAAAAACAAAAACAGCAAAAATACAATTTTGTTGAAACAAAATTATGCATTATGCAATTATACAAGTCATACGCACCAGAGGTATCAATAATAACTTTTAGCTATGTTTCCGACGGTCTTCAATAGTGGTAAGTGAATGCATAATATTTTTATGAAAAAATCAATAGGTAGTCGCAAATATGTTCTAACTTGAATTCAAATAGGCTACATTTTTGACCTATACTTTATGTTTGCCTCCACCTGTCCAGAGGAAAATATTAAGTAAACCGCGATCACATATTAGTGAGAAAATCTGTTTACTAATAAAATTGATCTATTCGAATGTGAAGAAATGATTTTACCCAGTGGGTATACAGGGTTTTCCAGATTTTTATCAAAATTCGATTGGCGATCATAGTGCTTACAAAAATAAGGAGAACATTTCATATGAACTTGTATGTTTCGGAGCTTAGTTTACGAAATACAGGGTGTTGACGCTCGAAATATTATTTATTTTCCTTTTTCACAGAAAAACTTTTCAAGGAAACTACAGCAACAACTGAAAATAATTTCGCATGAACACAATACAAGATAAAGAAAATCCAGAAGGGTAGAAGTGAAAAAATCATTGATAACTACAGGGCAGAGATCATTTCATTTCTTTTTCCCTCGTATATATTTTCGTATTCCAACATGTATAAGAGATATTACCAATGTCGATATTCTCAAAACAAAAAAAATAAAGATTTGGATTCATATTCATTCAATACAATACAATCATAGTTTCGACACAAATGAATCCTAAAGTTAAAAAATCTCGATTTTGAACACCCTATATCTCTGTAATCATCATCCGATAGACCCCAAATGTGATGTATTGATGGAATCAGCTCTTCAGGGAGAATCTAAAAATGCAATGAAATACAGGGTATTTTATTTGAAATAACAAAGTTGTTGCTAATTTTTTATATAATGGAACGTATTTCTAAAGTATAAGCATGAATATTTTCATGGATTTCTCCCGCAACATATTCTGTTTGAATGCTCTATAAGGCCAAACGCGATTTTGTCAGATTTCAGAAGTATTGATGATCTAGTACTTCTACTCAACACCCATAACATTGTATATCTAACAAAGCTTAATTGTGCAGTCTTTGATGAATATTATGAAGTTACGAACATACATGATGAATGAATGAATTTCAAGCTATTAGGGATTGTTTTTGGTACTCTCTCGGGTATTAGGCGTTAGGTAGGTATAAAACTTGTACAGGGTGAGTCATGACTAACCAACCATAGCCTAATGGTAAATAGAAGGAGTCAAGGTGAGTTGATATATATCTGAAAAAATATATTTTGCCAATCCTTAACAGAAATACAGGACATTATTTGAATTCGGGGCGAAACTTTGGTGAACGATATTTCAGGAACGTCTCGATGTTATCGCCTGAAATTCACCAGCAACTTACCTCTACTGACACACCACACGATGGCATACTATGAAAAAAAAATCCAGACTTGGAAAACTCATTTTCTTTTTAAATGTCAAAATTTCGACTTTCTGTACCGTATTTTTGAAAAACTCTCATCAGAATCAGTTAGATCAGGAAAAACCCTACAAGTGTAACTTTTCAATTTGTACGGCACACTTCTGCCGGATTGGTGAAAAAATATCGAACAAAATACCTACTGATGAACGATTCCATGATTCCGTACTGGCTATTAATTTTAGTCACATCGTTAAACAAATTAATTTAAATACATTTCTTGCATATCGGTGTATTATAAGAGTTACAAAAAGGCTCAATTCGATGAGAATTTCTAGGACCGGACTTACTTTTCTTCAAGAGACCTTTCAAAACATGAAAATAACAAGTACCTGATTTTCAAAAAAAATTCCAATACCTACCTCCTCTCCCTATCTTCCCTAAGTACGCACGAACATTATATGAATTTCCTTTCGTGCGTCCTTTTATTCGAGGTTTTTACCGTATATACATTATATTTAATGTATGTATTATATTTTAAATAAGGATTCTCCCCTTACTTCTTACTTGTTATGTTTGTTTTCAAAGATATTTAGTAATGTAATGATCTTATATTTTCAGAATCTCTAATCTTACTGAGGTAAATAATTATACTAACTCCAATAGTCTCTGGTTAAATAGTTTTGTATTAATTTATCTCGTGTAATACAGTACCCACTATAATGTCAAGTTTACAAACAAGCATCTATAAACGATGCTTCGTAAGTAGTAGGTACTGATTTGAATATTTATTCAAAATATATTATTTTTATAGGTGTATATAGAACTTATTGAATGAATATTATTATTATTATTATAGAATTACCTTAACATATCATTAATCTTTGAGCATTTGGACTATTCGAAACTTGAAGGAAAATCATTGTTAAAATACCTTACAGAAAACATTTTTCTTCAAATTAGGTATTTCCAATATTAGCCAGATAAAATTAAATAATCCGTGGTATCCGCCAGGAAAGGAGTTGATTTCTATCAGATATTTTAACAATGATTTTTTTATAAAAAAACTATAGCAAAGCTAGCATCAGACTTATTCTTGAATCTTTTCTTTACCAGTGTTATGAAGAAAATATCGATAAATAATTTCCAATTCTCATATTTGGCTTTACAGAAAGGGAGTCCAGTTCGTTGATGCTAGGAGGAAGATTCGGCAGAAGTTGTTTCTTCCAAGCCGGAGGCTGTTTGGGAAAACGTTCCAGGCCCTATTTCCATCCCAAGTGAGTTGCCGCAATGAAAAACTATACAGGGATGTCCATCAGTGCCGGATTTATACTCCCCTACGCCGGGGCCTTTTACGATGAACTTTTACGATGCCGCCGCGACGCCGCCAAATATTAAATTTCAATTGTCAGTTTCTCAAAATTCAAATAATACTTTCACTGCTTTTCTTCAGCATATAACAATAACATGGAATCATTATGTACAACGAATCAAATTATATTCACTTCACACGTTGAACATAACAACAAACAACAATTTTTTTTTCAGATGAATACTAAAATACTTTTCTGATAATAATTAAAATTGATAAGCTATTCAATGTATCCTCTACCACGGAATTCCTAAGGTAGTTTTTCACTCTTTTTAAAGTTGAGAATGACCTTTCACCACTGGCATTACTCATCATCAGGGATAGGAAAATTCTTAGAGCTACTTCCACGTTCCAAAAAGTATCTGTGATCTTGTATTTGTGCAAAAGCGCCATGAACGATCTTGCATTGAATATTTCATAACTTTCGTTTTCGGCGATAGAATTCAGGAAATATTCCAATTGAGCACATTCATTGCCGAGTGACTTATCTACATCATTTGGGTAAACATCAATCAAAGCACGTGCTTTATCTACGATGACATCATCTGGCGGAGATGCAATTGAGAACAAAAATGCGAATGTAGATCTTTGTAGGCTTCAGCACGACTTTTTTTTTATAGCTTGGAACGCACGAAAGGAAATGAATTCCAGAGCCTAGCCGTTCTATGGATGGAGGAGTTTTGATAAAGTGCTGTTCGACATCTTTCGAGGTTGACAACAAAAGGATGAGCTAACTGGGCTTGTCTAGTTCGTCTGACTGGTATTGCTAGTGAAGGGATGATAACAGAGATTTCTGAAGAACATTTCCCGTGGAAGTATCGATAGAAAAGTGAAAGGTCGCCGACCTTTCTACGGTGTTCCAATAATGTCAAAGATTGAGTGAGTGTGGCGTCACCCACCAGGCGAATGGCTCTTCTCTGGATGGAATCTAAGAGCATCAGCGTATGTCTCGGTGCTGAACCCCGAACGTGGGAACAGTATTCTAGAACAGGCCGTATCTGCGCTTTGGAGATCATGACAAGCTGTTGAGGTGTAAAGTAGCTTTTCACACGAAACAAGAATTCGAGTTTTTGTGAAGCAGCTTTTGCGATGGATCTGACATGATTATTCCATGAAAGAGTGTTGCTGATGAAAATACCGAGCATAGATATAGTGGGCTTGGTGGGTGGTGGTGCCAGACATTACAATATCGGGCATACTGAGTTCCGCCTTTCTAGAGAAAATACATGCCTGAGTTTTGGTGGCGTTGAATTCAACTAGGTTGTTGTTTCCCCAGGCTATGATTTCAGCAAGGTCTTCATTGACAGCATTGACCTGCCTGCGCCGTGAGTTCTTAGTTTCCTGGGAAGAAATGGGAATTCTGGAAGAGAACGCAGTATGGAGGGTACTATCATCTGCAAAGCTGTGGATGGGGCAAGTTGTTACTCCCAACAACATTTATATGAAATGATACCTGTCGTGGTCGAACTCCAGGAGGCGGTGCATAAAAAGATACTCTAATAAAGTCCGTCCACTTGAGTATTCAATAGTTTACCCAGGAATAAACTAATGAGGATTCTTCGACGTTCGAGAGTTTCTAGGCTGAATTCTTCTCTGATATGATGTAAGTTCGGGTTACTCCCAACAGATCATTGATATGAAGAAGGAATAATGTTGGTGCCAAAATTGATCCTTGTGGAATGCCGGAATTGATGCCAATGGTATCAGAGACGATACACCGTCCACCACCACGTGAAGCGATCTGCCTGAAAGAATACTCGATAAGAGATGGCATAGCTGAGGTGGTAAGCCGTATGATGGTAGTTTGTGGAGGAGTCCTTCGTGCCAAGCACGGTCGAATGCTTTCGATATGTCTAACGCGACAGATAGAGATTCCCCGTGTTATTCTAATGAAGCTTGCCATAAATGGGTGACGTAGGCAAGTAGATCTCCAGTGGATCTTCGATGGCGAAAGCCGTATTGTCAATCATTGATGATTCCTGAGCTCTACAGATATTTGGTAAGCTCAATATTGATGGATTTCTCCATCACCCACCAAATACTGCGTTCTCTTCCAGAATTCCCATTTCTTCCCAGGAAACTAAGAACTCACGGCCCAGGCAGGTCAATGCTGTCAATGAAGACCTTGCTGAAATCACAGCCTGGGGAACCAACAACCTAGTTGAATTCAACGCCACCAAAACTCAAGCCTGTATTTTCTCTAGAAAGGCGGAACTCAGTATGCCCGACATTGTAATGTCTGGCACCACCATCTCCACCAAGCCCACCATATCTATGCTCGGTATTTCCATCAGCAACACTCTTTCATGGGATAATCATGTCAGATCCATCGCGAAAGCTGCTTCACAAAAACTCGGATTCTTGTTCCGTGCGAAAAGCTATTTCACACCTCAACAGCTTCTCATGATCTACAAAGAGCAGATACGGCTTGTTCTAGAATACTGTTCTCACATATGGGGTTCAGCACCGAAACATACGCTGATGCTCTCAGATTCCATCCAGAAAAGAGCCATCCGCCTGGTGGGTGACGCCACACTCACTCACTCTTTGACATCATTGGAACACCGTAGAAAGGTCGGCGACCTTTCACTTTTCTATCGATACTTCCACGGGAAATGTGCTTCGGAAATCTCTGCTATCATCCCTCCACTAGCAATACCAGTCAGACGAACTAGACAAGCCCAGTCAGCACATCCTTTCGTTGTCAACCTCGAAAGATGTCGAACAGCACTTTATCAAAACTCCTTCATCCATAGAACGACTAGGCTCTGGAATTCATTGCCTGAGGAAGTATTCCCAACATATAACCTACAGAAGTTCAAAAAAAAATCCAATACCTACCTCCTATCACTATCCTCCCTAGGACCGCACGATGTTCTCTGAACATTATAGGGATTCCCTTTCGTGCGCTCCAAGCGATAAAAAAAATGGTCGACAGCTTTGAGGAATACCTGAGCTCGCATTCTGGTCTGTGGTGTCAATAAAGCTTTAGTGTCAGCTTCTTCAAGAGCCAGTTCCCTCCTACGTGTTCTGACCTCCTTATATAGTTAAGTTCTCTCGAGGGAAATTGTGCCTCTTTTTCGTAAAAATTGAACTTTACCCGCAAACATTCATAATACTTCCTCAATGAAATATATAAACTGAGACACGTGTCCAGGCCTATGCTTGAGTTTTGCAGAACACAGTATACATATACAACAACACAAATACAAGATGTTGTGGTATCTGCTATATTACATTACAGCTTGCAACAAACACAAATCGCACTTTCAATTTCAATATTCATCATCGTTAATGTTTTAGTTATTGTTTGTTTATATCGTGCGGAAAAGTTGCTTTCTCGCACAATTTTTTTATTGTTGAAAATAAGGATATTTAGGACTAACTAAATGATCCATGTAACTATCTTGTATTATGTGTCATTTTGTAGCATCATTATAAAATATTGTTAATTGATAACCTTTTTTTATGAATAATATGGACCAGAACACTCGTAGGAAAAACTTTGTACCTAACTCCTGCGGAAAATATGTCTTTTCCGCCCTTGACGACTTGCCGTCGCGTGCGTAAAAGTACTATTTTCCGCACTTGTTCGGTAAAATAGTTATTTATTATACAAGGGAAAAAAGTAGTAGATTTTAGCTCCAGGTTGTGTTGTCTCCCGACGCGTAGCGGAGGGAGACAAAAAACCGTGAGCTAAAATCTAATATTTTTCCCGTGTATAATACACTATTTTTTTCTGTGACAGAAGGAAGGACGATCAATATTGAGAAGATATTACATTATTTCGAAATCTGAAAATTATCGACGTGAAATTTCAAGTTTTTAACAGTAGGGACACCTGCGTTTTATAGACATCTTTATCATTCTTTTGAAGTAATCAAATATCTGATGTCACTTCTGTCAGTTCAATTCTGTGATTCGATTTTGAAAAATTGCGAATTCAGTAGTTGTTTAGTAATATACGAAACCGCGAAGTCGAATGGAAGATAAAAGGACTTGCAGTTCTTTCTCGGAGACGGTATTATTGACTCATATTTCGGAACTATAGCACAACAAAAGCCATTAACAGAGTATATATATGTGATATATATCCGGGAAAGAAGTACTCACTTTTTGCCCACGGGAAAAAAGTAATTTATGAAAAGTGACATTTTATAACCTGCCAACAGAGATGAAATGCCAAACTTTTTTCCCGTCACAGAAAAAAACTATTTTTCGTGAAAAATAAAATCTATGCACCACGAGCGTTACTAGATCCTAAAGCCCGGAAGGTATAACATTCACCCGAGGGCCTGGTATATGAATAACTATCAAACTGATTTTAGAGGAAAGTCAAATCATGGAATTATCCCATTTCGATACAGTAAATCAGTGTTTCCCAAAGTCATATGGAGTGCAACCATTTTTGTTGAACAAATTTTTCACGACCCCCTTATATTTTCCTCTACGTATCATCCAAACCAAAATATAGCGATAAAAATAGCGTACCTACCTAATTCACAATTAACTGATAATTTCTCAAATTCCATTCAACTTTACTATCAAAGTTCGACAATGGGTTGCATGCAAAAACTGTCAGATGACACAACCTCACTTTTCTTATTTGTTTTCAAGTGATTGAAATAGTTTTTCACAATTAATTTGGTATACGAATCGTATTTTTTTGGTATTCATTAATTCGCTCATGCCATCACATTGTGCTGTTGTACAATGCACAAAAATTGCAGCAGAAGACTAAGGAATCCTGTTGGTACATTATGTTTCAAAAGTAAGTAGGTACCTACTATAGTCACTCGCACATATAGTTTTCATTTTTGAAATTTGGTAATTTCTCTGATTTCTCATCGGAATTCCTTCTGCAATAGGAGCTGATAGAAATGCACATGAAATTTCTAAAATAATGCAAGATTGGATTCATGCAATCAAACGGGAGGACTGGTCTGACATGCTGACGAAATATGATCGTGTGTGTTGTAGGCATTTTCAATCTATTAGCTGTATTAGCTTGTATTGCAGAAGTGGCAGAAGGAATTTCAAAATAAGGAATGACAACATCTCATAATAATCACTATTTACCTGAAAAATCATATTCCTTCGTCTCTTGCTGCATTTTTTGTGCATTGTACAACAGCACAATGCGAAGGCATGCTTGAATTAATGAATAGCGCAAGAAACACGATTCGTCTGCCATAATATTGTGAAAAACTATTATTGTGATATGTCCCGAGTGGGTCACGAGTCAAATTTTAGGAAACAATGCACTGAAATGTATTTACATGTAAATGTTAATTATTTTTCAGGTGAAATATCGTCAACGTGAAGTCGAGTTCCAAACAGGGATGCCTAGAAGAACGAAACATAGTTTTTTTTATACATATTAAGGATATGATACGCAAAATATAATTATAAAAATAAATATTTAATGCTCTAGGTAAGTTTCTTGACTTGTCATTGATGAACCCTAATCCCACTGTAATTAAAAACATGCAGTATTTCAGAATGTTTTTCGCTTCAACATTGCTATTGACTATGTTATCGCAAAAAGAAATCCAGAGCCGGACTTGGAATTTTAGACGTCAAAATGTTTACCTTCTGTGGATCGTATTCTACAAAAACCATTATCCTACTCAGAAAAATCAGGGAAAACGCTTCAAGTGTGGCTCTTCAATTTGTACGGCACAATTTGACCGATTTGGTAAAAATATAATCAAACAGAATTCTGATGAATGTTTCTTCGAATTCGTCCTGGCACACTACCTACTTTTACATTCGACCAAGAGTCTTCAAATCCTTTTTTTTTTGCTTATTGATATAGCAGCAGAGAGTTGAGAAAAGCTATTATCATATGTAATACCACAAGTGACAATATTTTGCCGGAAATATTCGGTGATTGTTACGACAGCTTGTTGCATAGTAATTCCGTGAATGACATTGTTATCAAAACTACGATCCGTAGGCGAGTAGTTTTGAATCAATGTCATGAGCGAAATTAGAGCAGCAAGCTGGAGTATGTCAATCGACGAATATTTCCAGGAAAAATAGTATCACGAGTTGTATTCGTATGCGTATGACTATTTCATGATTGAATGAGACAATATATATCTATCAGAAATAGGAAACCTAATTCAAGTATATTCCAACTCAAACTGCGAAGAAGAACATAATGATAGTAATGTAATACAGAATTCAATTTTTTCGAAATCAACTACCTACTTATAGTTATTCACAAAGTGAAATGTACAATTATTTTGATAAACAGTATTTTTTTATTATCTTGGAGATGTTTGCTCTCAAAAGAGTGTATACAATTGCTATCCAATTCAAACAAAACAATTGAATTTATGTGACATCAAATAATTAAATCGTCGCCGAGGGGCTCGAACCACCGACCTTCCTATCTTCGCGCAACAACCCTATCAGTTGCGCTACCTACATCATTTGGTAATTACATCAGTCACAATAACTTGAGTGATTGAAGAAGATTACTAGACCGATTGAGACCGTCAACAAATATGCAAACTTTTTAAATTACACATAAAACGTCCAGCCAGAATAAATTAATTGTCTCGCCTTTTTACAAAATCACAAAATGTCTCACTAACGCGAATTATAAGTAAATAAAATGAAGTAGGTACTTATAGGTTATTAATTTTCTCAGATTTGAATCCAAAGCTATCTTGACCAAACAAGATGTCAAAATTTTATCGCTGATAAACGAGGTTTGTTGGTCACGTGTGGGTCAATTCGGCTTCTGTATTGGTAGAGCAAGTTCGATAAAATTTAATAAACACAAAATACCGCTAGAATACAGAAGAAACCGTGAAAATGGTCGATTTTGATTGGTTCTCGAGATCAAGAGTGGAAAAGTCCAATAAAAAAATGCAGGACCGGACTTGGTTTCTGGAAAGAAATATAAAACAATTATAATTTCGAAATCCTCCAGGATTTCGAAAATTGTTTGAAATTCATGTGAATAACCAACCACGTCATCAAAAAAAAAACAGTCTGGAAACAAAAAGTAAAATAATCAGTCCACTAGGTTGGACATATAGTTTTTCCGATTCTTACTGAGGCACAGTGAAATATTTTGTTATTATATATTCAGATTGCTAATTATAGGTTAAAATAATCGATATGTCGATTTATCACATTTTTTCTAGAGCCTCTATAAAATGTTCGGACAGAAACAACATTGAAGTCTTCAGCAACCATTTTACATTAGTTCAAAAATGATTCAACATAAAGAATATGGACCACATATGTTTTCCCAGTAGGTGGTAACACTGAAGATATGTCAAAATATGTATAATATTGCCAACCATAAATGGTTTTTGATAAAACATGGAATATTTCCATTTCTTATATAGAACTACTCATTCCTCCTGGTCCACTGTAGTGGGCAGGGGTGTGAAATGAGAAAGAAAAGAATGTTTACAGACATTTTATTAGTCAATTTCCTTGGAATTTTTTTGATCAAAAAGAATTATTATTGCACCTGAATTATATATAGGAATCATCGGAATATTTATGATTGTTATAGAGTATAGGTACATACATATTCGTCAATTCCAAGGATGGTATTTTGATTATAAATATAAAAAACAATCTATATTGTGGGTTAATTAAATAGTGAGTTAATAAATAAGCAACAATAAGTTACAAAATCCTTCAAGAACTGAAATAATATAAAAAAAATAAAAAAAACTACACAAACAGCTGGGCAAATTGATGAATTAAAATTATGAAGTATCACCTTGGATTCCGAAATGAAAAAAAAAAAGAGTGGGAGATGCTCTCCCCAAATGCCATGCTATTTACATTTACATAATCACAGAGAGCGTTTCGTAATCACTAAGACACATCAATCCTATACAAAATAGCCTTAATTCATAATAAATCTCGCAGGTTTTCACATTATTTTCTATCTAAGACAATAAATAACCCTTGTGAATGTACAAATGTATTCTCATGAACATATTCAACTATACATTCTTGTATTCACCGATTTTCAATGAAAAAGCTGTTATTTGAAAACAAAAAGAATTGCAATGAAATGAAAAGAAAATTTGTGAAAACATGGGACATAATATCAATGTTCACAGCTACATCTATCCCAATAATGATGCAGTTAAATATAAGCTACAGAAAGTAACATGTTCTGTGATGATAGTTTTATAGGTACTATTTTCTCTGTTTAGATTGGTTTAGACTTTCATTCTTGAAAAATGCTTCATTCCTTAATAAAACAGCTGAACACTTTCTATTCAGGAAAGCAAGACGATTAGCAATTATTTGTTTCTGGCAATTGACGGAAGTTTGACATAACATGACGTAGAGTTTGGAATTTGTTTGACAAGTGAAAATTATCAGTTTCTGCAACATTTGTCCTATCGGAATATAATAAATTTCAACATAAACTATAAGGAACTGACATGACATAGGTATATAGAGAATAAGAAGCTTACTGAAAATGTTCTGACTAGCTAGTGATTACAATAAAAAAAAAACTCATTCATGGCAATCCTCAAAAACAAAAGTACTAAACCAAGAATCACGTTTCCTGAAATCAAGAAATGCGTACCAAAACAGAGAAAACTATTTTCAACATAAAAAAAGTGAACATTTCAAATTTTAACACTATGTAATTAAATTTCCTCGTCTTTGAATCGCCTGTAAATGGATTGCACGTAGGTGAAAACACATTTCCAGTCTGGCTTCCGTGTTGCCATCATGTCATCCACGTCAAGTAATGGAAAAATATCAGCCTTGTCACTGAAAAGATAAGGATAATTCTTAAGAAAAGAACTGACGGTTCTAAGACTGATGAGGGTACGGGAGCCGGAATATATGGAGATAGACCCAGAATCAGGATGTGTATGCTTCAGTGTTCCTGGCAGAGGTGCATGCTATTGAGGCATGCCTGAGAGATAAAATTGTAATAGGATACAGAGGTAAACAAATCCTCATATGCTCAGATAGTCAGGCGGCCATTCAATCTTCAACATGCAATAAAATCTGATCAAGACTGGTCTGGGATTGCCTTCAAAGCCTGCTAACCCTGGCTAACCACAACAAGGTAACTCTTCAATGGGTGCCAGGGCAAAAGGGAATTGAAGGCAATGAAGCAGCTGACGCTCTTGATAGGCAAGGGTCTGCAGCGTTGTTTGTGTTCGGTATCCCCAAAACCTCAATACGCGGCTGGCTGGCAAGGTGGATGCAAGAAAGGCATCAGGCATACTGGAACAATGTCCCAGGACGAAGACACAGTAAACTGATGGTTGGAACACTTTCCAAAACAGTGACTATAACGACATTTTGAGCCTGAACAGAAGTCAGATCAGACAAGTGACGGGACTAATAACCGGTCACTGCCCCTTGAGGAAACATATGCATCGAAAGGGCATCTATACAGACGAACCCATATGCAGACTATGCAATGAGGAGGAGGAAACTGCCTTCCATGTAATATTGGAGTGCGAAGCACTAGCGCGTTGGAGATACAACTTTCTGGGAGCAGTAAACTCTCAAGAGGCCTTTCCAACGAATGATTTGGTGAAGAGGCTGCTAAACCTTATCAAGGTATAGCGAACCTGTTCACCTGAGTCAACAGCATGATCAGGAATACAATAGGCCCAAAGGCTGCAGTGTTTTGGGCTTCGAACCCTGACTGATCATTCTGCTATTAATCAATCAATTAATCAATCAAGAGAATATTGGAGAACATTCATGCAGCCAGTCCTCGTATCAGATGAATATTTCCTGATCAAAACTTGCGTACCTGGAGATACAAGATTATCGAACTATCCCACAGGATATTTTATTGATATCCTTCAAGGATCTTCAGAAGATATTTTATGAATAATTGAAGCAAAAATAGAATCCATTTTGATATCAAAATCAATGTTCGAAATCCTTTCTTTAGTTCAGTAGAGTTTTCGAATAAAATTATGATCTTTCGAAAAATAGTAGACAACTCACACTCACTAACTCTTTGATCTCATTAGAATACCGTAAAAAATTCGGCAAACTTCAACTTTTCCATAGATACTCATTCAAGGGAATTGTTCCTCAGAAATCGCTGCTATGGTTTCATCACAAGCAATACTAGTCAGACGAACTCGACAGGCCCAGTCAGCACATCATTTCGTTGTTAACCTTGAAAAATGTCGAACAACACTCTACCAAAACTCGTTCGTCTATAGAACGGTGAAGCTTTTGAAATCTTTGCCTATGGAGATATTCCCCAGAACCTCTAAAAGTTCACAAACATCTCAACACCTACCTCCTCTCCCTACTCGCCCTAAGTACGCACGATGTTTTACCAACATTATAGGAATTTTCTTTCGTGCGCTCCAAGAGACCAAGAAGACCCTACCTAGCAACTACAGAGAGCTATCAACATCGAGCTCATGAAATACCTGGAACATTCAGGTATTATCAACGATAGGCAATATGGCTTCTGACATCAGAGATCAACTGGTGACCTGCTCGCTTACGACTCACATATATGGCAGCAATCCTCTGAAAAATATGGTGAAACCGTAGCCGTGCCACTTGATATCTCCAAGGCATTCGATCGAGTCTGGCACCGCAGACTCTTCGCCAAGCTTCCATCTTATGGCTTGCCTCCCCAGCTATGTTCTCTGCTAGCTAGTTTTCTCTCGAGCAGGTCTCTCCATTTAGTGGTCGACGGAGTTTTATCTGACTCTCCTATCATAAATGCTGGTGTTTCGCAATGATCAATTCTAGCACCAACACTATCTCTACTCCATAACAACGATTTGTTGAAAGCAACTTCATGTCCAGTACACAGCTTCGCGGATGATAGTACCTTCCATACTGCCTTCTCTTCTAGGGCTCCAATACCAGCCAGGCAAATCAGAAACGAACGAGGGAGAAATGTTGACAACATAAATAAGGAGTTTTGGCAACAATTCTCCAATGGGGTTCCAATAACTTGGTAGATTTCATTGCAAACAAAACACAAGCATGCCTTTTCTCAAGAAAAGCCGATCTCACTGTGCCCAACATGAGCTCGTCAGGAGTAACCATCTCTTTGAAGACATCTATTTCGATGCTTGGTATTACTATCAGCAATAACATTTCTTGGGAAAATCACGTAAGATCAATTGATGAAAGTGCATCTAAGGAACTGGGTTTTCTGTTCTGGGCCCGGAGCTATTTCACTTCCATTCAGCTGCTTACGATCTATAAGGCACAGATCCGACCAGTCCTGGAATACTGTTCCCATATTTGGAGTGCCATACCCAAACATACCCTGAAACTGTTGGATTATGTCCAAAAAAGGGCAATTCGTCTCTTGGGTGATGCCTCGCTCACAAGCTCACTCACTTCTTTGGAAAACCTTAGAAAAGTTGGCGATCTGGCTTTATTTTATAGATATTTTCATGGACGATGCTCTTCTGGAATATCAACAATTGTTCCTACCTTGGCAGTCCCCGCGAGATTAACCCGTCGAGTTGAGGCTTTGCACCCCTTTGTAGTCACTTTGGAGACCTGCAGAACATCTCTTTCCAAAGTTTCGTTCATCCAACGAACAGCGAAGCTCTGGAGCACATCGCCAAGGGAGGTATTCCCCGGGGCATATAACCTCCAGAAATTTGAGAAAAACACCAACTCCTACCTTATTTCCCTTGGTTCTCACGATGTTCTCTGAACATTACAGGATATCCCTCTCCGTGGGAACCAGAACATAAAAAAATAGATGAAAAAAGAGGAAGCTCAGCCTCATGCCCATTTGAAGATGTTAAACACTATGTTCATTATACAGGGCAAGGAAAAATTTTGAATTGAGGAAACCCAATCACGAAGTAAATTGAATACTCACCTAGCTACTTTGAAGGCGAGTTCGAAATTGTGTCTTCTGTCCTTTGGCGTTAATGATTGATAGTCGAAAGCTTCAGGTAGGAAATGATGAATCAAGGCACAAAATGCCAAACCATCTGCCCAGCTGCTGGAGAAGTTATCTAGTTGAACGTTCTACAATACAAAATTACAAATTTCAGAAAACAAAAAAAAAAAAATTTCGAATGATTGATTTTGTTATTTTTTGCACTTTCAGCAGTGTGAACATAGGTTCCCCGAAATACGGACTCAAATGAACCGTTGCTATGAGTTGCTTCATTATTTCGAAGGAAACTGACAAAATACAACCAACTGGTACTTGTCATATGTGATGAATAGAAAATTGTTGGTGATGTTTGTAGATTCTTGCTGACAGAAACCGAGGAAAAATCTGACATCATGTGAAAGTGACAAGTGCACTTATTGTTGTTTGACAATATTATTCATCATTATACAAGGTACTTAATTTTTTTGTCTGTTATACATGCAAATATCTGGAAATACAGTTGAAAGGTAAAGAGGAATACAATTGCAACGGCTTCTCATATTGCATAAAATAGTCTACAGCAACTAAAATAAATCCAAATTTTCCATACTAGTGAGATTTTCGAGAGGTCTTACTTTTCCGCACTCCGTGCGGATTCAAATCTTATCCGCACGGCGTGCGGAAAATTGTGACTGCACATGCAAATGTGTGCAGAGAAACACTACTTTGCGCACGCTCGTAGGAAAAACATTGTACCTAACTCTTGCAGAAAAGTACTAATTTCCGCACTTGTTAGGTGAATAACTATTTTCCATCAGTACATGACCAAGGCGACTTCATCCGTGCATTATATAGGAAACGAGACATCACCAGTAACTTCCGATATAACGATTCTGATATTTGAAAAATGCATAGAGTATACATAGGGCGTGAAGCTTATGGTTCAGGAAATACACTATTATGGTTAAGAATGCGTTGAATGACAATTTCTCAGGATGTATTTTCCGGTTTGCTGTTTGATATTATCAGGGACCGCCAGGACATGCAATATACCTACTCATAAACAAATAAACTACAAAACCCTCATGCAATTGCAATAACTGAAAAAGCCAAGCAAAGTTATGTGCAAGGATATCCATCGAGAAGGCCCAGGCAACACAGTTCACGCAGCGCAGGACAGCACATGTTTTTGTAAACAAATCGACCACAATATTTAATATCAAAAATATAATCAGTGTGACTATAGTTTCGGCTCTACGGCCATCTTCAGACACAATTAAAAAGTACCTAGAAAGTAACAAGTAGTACAGGCGTTGAACAAAATGGTAGCTGAGAAAGAGATGACATACCTGTTAAGTGGAAAAACATCTCAACAATAAAAAAATTGTATCAGTAATAATCGGTTCGTTATGATAATGATCAGTCCAGCCTCACAATCAACAAACTTTGTAACGGCTGAAATGCCACAACAAAATTACAATTAGAGTAAGTTCAACATCAGGAAACGGAATTTAATGGAAATTTACTCGAAAGAGCTTCATCTGACTGCAATCAAACCATCAAAGGAAATACACAGAAATGTAAAAATTGGAAGTGTTTATTTGACATTGACAAGACAATATGTACAATTTCAAACACAGAATGAAACATTTTTTTTTTCTGTGACGGGAAAAAAGTTTGGCATTTCATCTCTGTTGGCAGGTTATAAAATGTCACTTTTCATAAATTACTTTTTTCCCGTGGGAAAAAAGTGAGTACTTCTTTCCCGGATATATATCACATATATATACTCTGTTAATGGCTTTTGTTGTGCTATAGTTCCGAAAAATGAGTCAATAATACCGTCTCCGAGAAAGAACTGCAAGTCCTTTTATCTTCCATTCGACTTCGCGGTTTCGTATATCACTAAACAACTACTGAATTCGCAATTTTTTAAAATCAAATCACAGAATTGAACTGACAGAAGTGACATCAGATATTTGATTACTTCAAAAGAATGATAAAGATGCCTATAAAACGCAGGTGTCCCTACTGTTAAAAACTTGAAATTTCACGTCGACAATTTTCAGATTTCGAAATAATGTAATATCTTCTCAATATTGATTCGTCCTTCCTTCTGTCACAGAAAAAAATAGTGTATTGTGCACGAGAAAAATATTAGGTTTTAGCTTTCGGTTTTTTGTCTCCCTCCGCTACGCGTCGGGAGACAACACAACCTGGAGCTAAAATCTACTACTTTTTTCCCTTGTATAATAAACACCTATTTTTAATGACAATCATTCATATGAACAATGGAGCTCGACACCCAAAAGACACTTAATAATGAAAATTCGGAAATTATAGTTTCAATGCATCAACGTAAATTGCGACTTAATGCAGGGCAGAACTATGCCTCGAATGACCTGCGTCATTCAGGCTTCGAGACACAGAGAACTCTCCATGAGAATTTCTTTTCTTCATGTACTCGCTTTTCCAGAAAGACTACTCTCTAGTCAAACTATCTTACATTAATGCCATATTAGTTAGCATCCCTGAATCAGCATCCCATTCTGATGATAAGTACATAAACTCATTCATTACTAACCTACACGTTCAATGCCCAAACAGACGTCATCTACACTGACTTCTCCAAAGCCTTCGACAGACTTGACCACAGAATTTTATTAAACAAACTGAAAGCATTTGGCTTATCTCTCCCTCTCTAGTTAAACTATTCGAATCATACCTCACTAATCGTGAACAATATGTCAAGTTGAACGGCTACAAGTCTGTCGAATATCATGCAACATCTGGCGTACCACAAGGCTCCAATCTGGGACCACAACTTTCCAACATTTTCATTAACGACATTGGTAATGTTATTGACGTAAACTTTTTGCTATATGCGGACGACCTGGAATTATATGGGTGCGAGAAGCACATAGATGATTGTCAATAGCTTGCTGACAACCTGGGTCGAGTGGTAGAATGGTGTCAAAATAACAGATCAGAACTGAATCCTGTCAAATGTAATGTCATGTCCTTTACATTAAAGTCGGACCCAATCGTATTCAATTACTCAATTGGTGACATTTTTCTTCTGAGACCTATAACATTCATCAGAGATCTTAGCGTTATATTTGATCAATCTATATCGTTTAATGATCATATTGACCCAATCCTGAAATCTGCATTCCGAGATAGATGCTCTCAAGAAATTGTACTACTGTTTTATACGTTAGAAGATTGAATATTATGCATCGGTTGTTTGGAGCCCATACTATCGGAACAATACTGATCGTCTTGAAAGTCTGCAACGACGGTTTTTGAAACTGTTAGGTTACAGGTCATGTGGTACATATATACCTTCCAATTGGTACATCTCATGGAGAGCTTCTTGAAACTTTCAAATTTGTAAGCCTGCACGTATGAAGACAATACTTCTCTATCCTAATCCTTCATAATGTTGTTAACAGTCTAATTGACTGTTCAGATTTGTTGGAGAAAATGGATTTTATTATCCCGAGATTATCTTCCAGAAATTGAGATGAATTTTACTTAGAGTTTCCTCGAACCAACATATATAAAAATTCATCTTTGTCTAAGATGTGCAGTACATATGTCATAATTTTTTATCTTTTTTCTCCTTCATTTATGAATAACTAGATAGGCAGCATATTCTTATTTTGTCATATTGTTTCGTCTATCCATTATGCCTATGTAATATGCAATGCATATGTTTTTGTTTTGTCCATTTTTCCTGTTCTGTAAATGGGGCAACCTGTTGAACAGTGTAAGAAATAAATGAATAAATAAATATAAGAAGCAGTTTGCAAAAAGCTGCTTTTCAATGTGCGCTCAGCCACGTGTCTAGTGAAAACCTGTATGCAGTTATCCTATGCTGTGTTGCCAGTGCTGCCCTGCGACACCTGTGTTGCCTGCGTCTCAATGTGCGCCCGGGTTTATTATTGTTAGAAAGCTGCCAACGTGCCAACAAAGCTAACACCAAAACTCCATACCTCGTACTCCTTTGTCTTGACTCGACACCAATACAAGAGGCGATCTTTGATGGTGCTCGCGGATTGGGACAGGGCCGGATCAGTGAATTTAAAGAGGAGGCCGCCGGTCTTTGGGGTGCCGGGAGTACTGCAGACCAAGCCAAGCGGAAAATTAGTCATGGACGAGATGGAAGCAACAAGCAATGGGAGATTTTGGAAATGATTAGGTGGTGACATTAATTCAATAGAACGCGATAGATCGTTACCACCGATAAAACAAGGCCAGCAGACTCTGACGTAACAGCTCGTGACGTCGCATACTCAGGCCATCTTCCAAGGCATTCGCGTCGATCGATCGTCAGTTTGTTTTTGTTTAAGAACGGTGGCGAAGGTAAATCGCGTGTGTGCTCGAATTCTCTTGTTGTTTATTCATCAAAATAATTGGCGGAGAAATTACTGTTTTGTGAAATATTTCGTGTTGTGATAGGCGAAATAACAATGCCTTACAAGTGTTGTGTTTCCTTTTGTCGGGGGAATTATGTGGGTGGTCCAAAAGTTCATGCTTTTAGTTTCCCGTTGGACAAGGAACTATCGAAAAAGTGGGTACATGCAATTCACCGCAAGGATTTTACGACTCCATCTAAGTACAGTAAAGTATGTGAATTACATTTTATTAAAGATGATATTATTACTTCATCTACTGCAACCGATTCAAAAACTGGCAAAACTGTAACAATATATTTGAAAATTCCTAGGCTCAAACGAGATGTTATTCCCACTCAATTTCGATAGATGTAAAATTACGCACAAGTCGTGATATACTAGAGACTAAAAATTTGGCACAAGCACTTACCAAAAGTAAAACTGAATTCGAAAATTACCAAAAATCATTTTGCTACACAGAATTTCAAGAATTTCTAGTTGTATTAGAGTCTTTTCAGTTGCCCGAAAAGTGGTTCAAAATTATCGATTTGCAAAAAGTTACATTATTCAAATTGTCTTATTCTCCAGGGCCCGTAATTACATATTCGGTTGTGATTGATTTTGTTTTGAATGTGGAATCATTTTTGTATGACCTAGCGATACAAACATCTCTGAAAGCCAATCTGAAAATACCTTTTATCTCTAATAATATCAATCGAATCAAGGAATTACTAATTGAAATAGATAAAAACGAGATACATAATTCGGGAAAATGTCTTGATAATCAGAAAAAGAGGGTTTTGAAACATATTTCGAATGCATTGGACTCTTTGGTTTCTGACTCAATACGTTCTCAAATTTCTTTCTGAAAACGGTCATTTGCCTCGTGGCAATGAATGCAGAATTCATTCCAATGATCAAATTGCAACTATTATATTAACATGTACTACAAACACTCTACTTAAAAATTACTGTTTCAAGTCTAACGACCAATTGGGTAAAAAATCCAACAACAGGAAATTGAAAACACTCACTGGCTAATTTTTTAGGTAATAGGAATTCTCCAAGATAAATATAGGTAATTAGGTATAACAAACGGCATGTCTATCAAACTAAAATACATTTTTCCCAATTTTCTTTCGATCAATCTCATGATAAGTTTATGTTCTGCGGGCCCTGTATAAGTAGGTGTGAAGTTTACCTCTAATGAGATTGAATCACTACAATTTTTGCCAATATATTTAATTCGAATGGGTTGCTGTAGGTGGTTTTTGCTTTGGAACTTCGTTTTTCCATAATAAAATCGAATGGGATGCGAAGAAGGGCTCAGTTGACGGCTGGCATCCTCTTTCAACTGGAAGCCCTTCAAAAAAAAGCAAAATCGGCTCAATGATGATCTAAAACTAAAATCGAAATACGCGGTCGCCTTATAGCGCTATAAGCGCTTGTCGTTTCGAGCCGCTGGTTAGGCCTGACTAAGTGACGTTACCCACGGAGCATGCAGGCCTTGTTTTATCGGTGGTAACGGATAGATACGGAATATGTTTTGGATTGACTCGGCCGTTACTTGATGGAAATCTATGGCAAATATAAAAACTTCACAAACGATAAGATTTCCACAAAATTCTCAAACACACGGCATATGTTTCGCTAACACAGTAGCTTCATCAGGTGACATACTGGTACAATGAACTAAACTAACCTTGGCTTGCCTTACTTTTATATATTCTACTTTCCCAACCTGAGGATTAGTTACCTGTGGACAGGTTAGATACACCTACATTTTTGGAAATTAGGCACAATATCTAAATTAAAATACGGTTTACCAGATTAATTTGAAAGGGTAGTAGATGGCAATTACATATATTATTACTTACTGAAAGGAAACAAATTCAACAGTGGTAAACTATTGAGGTCTAGTGTTGGTCGTTAAGTAAGATGTCAGAATTTTTGAATTCGTTGATTTCTAATGATTCAAAATGATTGAGTGTAACTCCTTTATTTTCTACGTGTAGAATTTAGGAATTATCATCAAAACTATTTTGTTATCTTCGAAAAATTCATCTTATGTTCATGAATGCGCTGATTAAACGTACGACCTGTCTGACCAATATATACCTCAGGACAAGATCCACAGTTTAGTTTGTATACCCCTGATTTTTCGAATTTAGAAGTTTTGTCTTTATTATTTTTGATAAACCTTCCCAACGTCTTATTTGTTCTATTACTTGTATATAGAATCAGGTTATGAAATTCTTTGAATAGGTGGAAAAGAAGATGAAGGGGGTTGTGCATTAATGAAGCTAGCTCTGTACGGACACAAATAGGCGTGGTTTATTGAACTTGAAAAATTTCAAGTTGTTCATATTTTTACAAATACACTCTTATATTATGTACAGAGTGGGCCTTTGAAAACGAAACAGAGGCTCTGTAGGTCGCCAAAACCGGATTGTGAAAAGAATCTGAAACACGTCATCTACATTTTCGAGGGGGACATCGTCCTACAATATTTTCAGCCCTGCGGCGTTGCCGCTGCTAACGAAAAGAAGCAACAACTTTGTTATTTCAAATGGAACACCTTGTATTTTATTGCATCTTTAGATCCTCCCCGAAAATCTGATTTCATCAATGCATCACACTTGGGTTCTAGCTGTAATGGTTTCAGGGATATAAAGTGTTCAAAATCGAGATTTTTCAACTTTAACATTTTTTTGTGTCGAAACTAATCATTATTGGTCAAAACGACTCCCATGTCCCTATCTCCACTTGTGATTCACTATCTACTAACATTTAATTGGAACAGATACAGGGTGATCAGGATTCTGAATCTTGAACCACCCTGTATTTGTTTCAAATAAATGTCAGTAGATAGTAAATCACAAGTTGAGATAGGGACATGAGAGCCGTTTTGACCAATAATGAATAGTTTCGACACAAAAAAATTTTAAAGTTGAAAAATCTCGATTTTGAACACTTTATATCCCTGAAACAATTACAGCTACACCCCAAGTGTACTGCATTGATGAATTCAGCTCTTCGTAGAGAATCTGAGAATGCAATAAAATACAAGGTGTTCCATTTGAAATAACAAACTTGTTGCTTCTTTTCTTTAGAAGCGGCAACGCCGCAGGGCTGAAAATATTTTAGAAAGATGTCCCCCTCGAAAATGTAGTTGACCTGTTTCAGTTTTTTTTGATAATCCGGTTTTGGCGACCTACAGAGCCTCTGTTTCGTTTTCAAAGGCCCACTCTGTATATGTGCCAGAATATTTTAATTTCGTGTCACTTTGTCTTATTTCATGTTTTTATTGTTAATGTGATGTCTATAAGAGCACAGGAGAACTAATTTCGGAGTCAGATAGAGATGTGAGTCAATCACAATGAGCGACATGTGTTATATAGTCCGTTCATTTCAAGTTTTGCCTCTCAATTTCACAGTTTTTTTTTCTTAATTTTGCATGCTGATTATTGTTTTTGTTTGCCATCATAAACTTCTTTCAATCGATCGTACATAAAAGGAGTTGAGATTCAATAAAAAATTGGAAATTGAACTCGTATATGGCAATATCGAAATGTGGCATCTAAATTTTCTGAGTTCAATAATTCGAGAGTGGTTACGAAATGTTGAAGGGACATAGGTAAAGAAAATATTCGTATTCCAATTCTACATCACATGATCGCAATTTATAAGGGGTGTACCATGTGGAAAAACGAGAAAATTCAATATCTGTTGACAAACCTGTACAATCATTATGAGTCGTTATAATGGGTCAAAAATATCACAAGGATATATCTATTGAATTACTTGATCAATATATTCATTTTAATAGAAATCTGAGACTGTTGACGAATAATTGCTGGCAAATTATCTTGTATTGTATCATACTATTGATATATTCGACGTACATAATATGTACAAAGTGAATCCAGCTTGCCAGCCTATCAAAATTGGAAAAATACGTTTTTTCTACATGTGTGGTAAAAAAAATGAGCATCAAAATTTTGTACATTTTCTTTGGGAATGTCCATTTATTGTTTACCTTGGAGGGGTGTTGAGGCTATTTTGCCTGTCCATTTGTTGGAATTTGGCAAAAGGTGACATCGGCTTCTTAGCCATTTGCTGCTGATGAATCGTTTTTTTCGTAACTGAAAAATACATCAATAATTATTACGAAAATTCCTCCAGATACAAAATATCCAATTCATTCTGGTCGTAATGGTCATCCATAAGATATTCATCGAGGATTTGTAATGGGTATCCTTCAGGAGAGCCACAAGATATCCAAAAGCAAGAATAAAATTCCTACAAAATTATGAATTTTTGAAAAATACTCGTACAATTTACTGTTCCTGTTCCTGGACTTCAAATGTTTGTAAAATAATCACGAAATATTCATCGATTAACTATTAGAAACGGTCATCCTTCAAAAGATATTTTAGAGAGACAAACATAAAATTCCCAAAGCAAACCTAAATACATATGAATATCAAAATAACTATGTTTAAAATCATAATTTTTGTTCCTTTGAGTTCATATGAAAAACTTTGACAGTCTGATAAGTCCTAGTCTTATCTTAACTATTTCTTCTAGGCTGGAGATGCATATCCATGAGGATATTCATTGTTAGGTTCAAAAAAGATATCCTCCACATGATATCCTGAGAATAGCTATGGAATATCTAAAATTCCAATATCCATACCTTTTTTATTGTCTATATGTATTTTACAAAATTGTGTCTTTTTGGAAAAATTTCTCATCTAGTTTTGTTTCTGGACATCTATTAGATAATCATACATGAGTTTGAATATAGTTTTTCATCAAAATACTTTCTACCAATATAAATTCAATTGGAATTACATCCATAAAATATACCTTTCAAATAACTGACAGTATTTTAATGTATTTCAGTTTTTTGTGAATACAATTCTACTCAAGTTTTATATCCAGAATATTATGGATTTTTTCGGAAGTTTGAATAAATTCAATTTTTGATTCTCCTGGTTTCATTCCTCTGATGTGATAAAACTGTACATGATATTCCTCAATGATATCCCAATGATATCATTGAAATATATCTCATGAATATCTTTAACCCCTGAACAACATCTCATGGATATCCCAAACGGATATCTAATGGATGTCCAGCTTCATCCACTCGGAATATCCACTGGACAACTTTACAGCGAAACAGTTCTATAATTTTTAGCGATAAGAGTTCTATAGTGTTGTTTATATCGATATTATAAAATATCTGTATTGTGAAATGTTTCCACTGATCCTCATAAAATAGTTTCATAGTTAAGAAAAAAGATCTCAATCATGAACTATTTTATACCTCGTTATATAATTAATAACTATTATTCTTAATCGAATAAAATGTATCCAAATGTAAAACACTACACTACGCAAGGGCGTCGCCAGAGAGGGGCAGGGTGGGGCAGCTGCCCCCCCCTACGTTAAACGCTCACCAGTCACCCAGCTATCATTGAAACGACTATTTCGTTCATCACATAATCTGATCAATTACAAGCCAGAGAAAACGTGTGCTTATCGCGAAAACTAGATGTTTTCAACGATGTAACCATGGGTAGCGAAGCGAAGTCTGTCAATTTGGCAAAAAATAATTGACTGTACTTGTCAGAATGAATCATTCATTCAAAATAAATGCTTCTTTGCTTCGTGAACGTGAAATAGTCTCCACTCTGTTCTGAATATATTCTCATAATTCTTCATTTCCTTGTCAAATCTATTGTGTTGCCGTACAGCCCTACCTTTCGTCCTGACTCGTGGTGTTGCTCAGCAACACAATTTCGTGAACAATGAGGCGACAGAATTATCTAGAATATTAAGAATATCGTGATATTACTTATGATAACGCTCACTTTGAGCAAAGAACTTCCGAAAGTATATTTTTCTCCTGAAGTTGAGAAGGCTCTGAAGATCCTTGTTGCCTTTACCTTGTAAGATTTGTACAGTTGAAAGGTCATTTAGTAGCCTTAGGAGAATCAAAACCTGGTTGAGGAGCACCATGTATGATGCTCGACTCAATGGCCTCGCAATGAT
Source organism: Phaedon cochleariae (assembly GCA_918026855.4). NCBI lineage: Eukaryota > Metazoa > Arthropoda > Insecta > Coleoptera > Chrysomelidae > Phaedon > Phaedon cochleariae. The sequence goes on along the minus strand of OU896722.1, from coordinate 25,010,761 downwards.
GAGTATACACAGGCAACATATTTTCAAAAACTTGAACGATTTCGTCAAAAAGTGACCAACGAATTCCCAAAGAACCCTAGAAGATTATTTTTCAACTGATTTACTGTATAGATTTTTTTCTGTTTTTTGATTTTCTCATTAAACTCTTTCTATTTGATTTTTCTCTTCAGTTTTTTTATGGTGCCCTCCCCTATTTTTTCCGCTGGCGACGCCCTTCTACATATAGAAGAAAAAAACACCTTATGACCAAATTTCCAAAATATTGACGACTTCAGAAATACACTCACCGGCAAAAAAAAACGGCCATCAAAAAAAATTGCCAGAATTGTTCAACGTGTAACTTTTTTATTCCTTGCCCGATTCTTATGAAATTTCGATCACATCGTAGATTTATGTTCCGGAATGTTAGCCTGAATATTAGTTTGAGTGAAAAGCTGATGACTCGATCTTTATACAGGGAAAAATCAAAGTCACTATTTCACCCTTCATTTCTTAACGCCCTGTGGCAAAATTGAGTGGTTGAACTTGGTTTCATTATGCTTCGGATTGAAGTGTGATCCTTTCCTAACACAATATTTTTTAAATCACGTCGATACCTTTTAAGGGAAGATACAAGTGTTTTAGGAAAGTATGGCATTTTCAAAATATTAACAATAATCAGAACCTACATAAACTTATTATTTAACAACTTGAAGAATTAATATCACATATTTCTACCCCATTTTCTTAGCACTCACAGAATAGTATATTATGTAACTAGTGTTATAAACGTTCTTTTAGTGACGAGTATTTTAAGCACGAGCGGAGCAGAGCAGAGCGAGTGTTTGATAAACGAGTGTCTAGAATAGTTTATAAACGCGTTACATACTATGCTTTTTCTACGAACTCCGAAAATTACATTAACATACCTGCTATTCCTGCCAACCTACAAAATAATTCGAAAGGAATGGGAATTGAGAACATAATACATGCAACTGCATGCAACCAGCGAGACACGTATAAGTCATATTGGTTGTAGATGTGTCCAGTCCATTGCTTATTACTAACCTTTGTTTCACGTTTATTGGCATGCTTAGCGCAGAATAAATAAATTGTTCTCAAAGATGGATGCTTCATTTTTACACTTCTTGGAGATATGCAAGTACCAAAACATTCTCTTCGATTTCACTTCCGTCTACATTTCGCATATATTCTTGATGAAGAATTCTGAGACAAACGAAAATTGTTTGAATAATTCTGATACAAAATTCGAAAATGACAGTTGACAGTTAATACAATTGACAGGCCAGACATTTCTCAAATCACTGAAGCTGTGTTCAATGAATTGTGTTGCCATGGTAATGTGTTTAAGAAATCGTGTTGCCATAGTAACGTGTTTAATATTTTGATTAAATGACAGATCGACAATCCGTGATTTATCGATCATTTAGCGTGGTACATATCCGTACCTACGCTAAATGCCATTTTAGTTATGTGAGTAGAAAAAAATCTTAATTACAAAAATCAAACAAAAAGCAGAACTGTATATAGTCAATAACGAGTCATTCAAGGAGGCATTCAACCGCCGTGGCATCGAGTTGATCAAATTTCTAAAGTAGTCTTGAAGAATTGCCTGAAAATCTCCTTGAAGAGGGCGAATCGAAGCTCTTGAAGAGTCTCTGACATGGCCGAACTAATAGTCCAGTCGGCAGGTAGTTTTAGCGATGAAAAATTCAGAAGTTAATGAAATTTTAGTATGTTGTTTGTACATGTTTAGTGATGCCAAATCCAAGTTTTCGACCTCGAGGAGGTTGTGGAAAATTTTTGGCGGCCAAAAAACCTCGAAATATTCGGACTTGTTTAAGTTTTTCACCTATAACTCGACAACGGTCAATCCTACGGGAAAAAACACAGTATACTAAATTAAAGAAAACAAAATTTCCTGTCGACTCACGAAATAAAAACTGGAATCGAAGCTGTAATAAAGTTTTCACGAGCGATCAAAGTATGGTGATTATTTCCAATTTTGGTAAAAACTGCCGTCACCCCATTTTCAAAGTGCCGTATCTTTACAAAATTACTTTTTTTTTCAACCTCCCTCCTTAGAGTTTGTAGAGTATCAATCAGAGAGTTCAAAATGCGCTAACACTTTGAAATCAGCTCAATTTCTGAAATTGTTGGGACTGTTTTTAAAAAATTAGCGTTTCTCGAAAATAGCTACCTATTGATTCTATGCTTTTTACTTGGGGTAAATGATCCCAATGACCCATGACCACCTTGTGATTCCGTCTCAATTTTATTGATACCTAGGAAAATAATAATGGTCGACGGAGAACAATGTCATACCCAATAGATAATAAATGTAATTATGTGAAAAAATATATTTACGAAGAATTCATTAGTAGGTATAGCATAAAAACATATACATATCTACACACTATATAATACATAATGTATCTGCATCAGTCTTCATATCGAGTTTTCGAAGGTTCTGTTCTGCGAGAAAAAAGGCAACAATGAAATATTTCATATAAAAAATAAGAACGCTAATGAATAATAATGAATGGAGATACATACATTGATTGAGTCGAGACCCTTTTGGCTGAGGTTCGACGTCGTCGTCCTCAAGTTCGTGCTCCTCTTGGGCGATGAGATCTTCCAGGAGGTCGTCGTCCTCCTCTTCGTCGTCATCATTGAGTTCTGGCACGCGCGAGTTCTCGCAGGCGTGGCCGGAGCAGTGCTTGCAAGTAACTGAGCACCGCAGGCCTGCCTTCTTGCAACTACAGGCCGCGGTGCTGCAGCCTCTGGCACACTTGCAGGCAAGAATCTTCAGGAGAGACTCAGGGGCTGCATTCTTCGTAGTGGTGATAGGTACCACTCCTTGCTTGGTTAGGGACCACCCCCAATCTGCAGGGATCTTGTTGTTTCCTAACCAAGTTTGTACCTGCTGGTATGTACGGAAGGAATGATACCTACCAGCATCACTAGTAGGTGGAAGCCTGGCAAGTTGAAATTTGGCTTTTGACACCGACTTGGTGAATATTTTGTATCGCAGTCCATCAAGGTTTTCTCGCTCGGGGTCTCCTCCATACATTGTCACCAGAAATTTTTCGCCCGCTTCACAAATTTCTGATGCAGTGGCATCTGGTTTGGTGAAAATCAAAACGTTGGGCGTAAGGAAGGAATTCTTCGCGTACGTGCTGCAAACCTTCTTCTTTCCCAAACCAAAGGGTGCGGAAGTAGTGTCGCATCCACTTATGGCATGGAGAAAGAGAATTTCTTCGGAATGGAATTTACACGATGTAGCGGAGTACATGACGCTGGGGACGTTCCCTTTTCCACTTTTCTGGAACCAGATGTTCTTAGCCGAAGACCCTAAGGCTGCTTGGTGAATATACCTACCTACGCTCATATTTTGATGTTTTTTTCTTAAACTGTATGATTTTGAAACAAATAAATCTATCTCTATCTATCTATCTATGTTTGAATGAATGCGAAGTTACGTAATCATAAGCCCCAAAAAATGCAGACAATAAACCTTAAAAAATACAACTATCTCAGGAGATATATACATGAAGAAAACTAAAAGAATGTGACCCATTATTTAGTTATTAACAACTTTATTCAATGGACAGTAATTCAACATAATCATTGGTACTTCTAATGACCTACGTCATACAGAATGACAATATCAAATTGATTTTCTGACGTATATCTCCTAAAATAAGCGGTTTTTTCTTTATTTATTAACTGCATTTTGTTGGACTTCTGTTTACGCAACTTTGCCTCCCTTTGAACTTTGTTTTATCTCTGACGGTTTCCATATCCATATAACAGAATTAGTAACAGCTTGTGTAAGGATAATAAATTCTCAAGATTTATTTCTACCTAAATACAGTATGTTTCACTAAAAAGTTATTCTTCATAAAAAATTTTGCATATTCTATAATCTGAAATACAATCATCAGATATAAAAATTATTCAGTCATATACGCGGTGTGTCAAAAAATGTGAATTGTACCCAAGAGTAAAGTACCTTTATATTTGGCTCACCGTGTATTAGACTGAAAAAAAAATGATATCGGATGATTGTATTTCAGATTTTAGGACATACAGAACTTTTTGAGAGAAATAATTTTTTTTCTGAGATGAATAATAAAAAAGATGCAGCACTTTGAAAATGGGGTTATGGCAGGTTTTACCAAAATTCGAAATAATCACCATATTTCGATCGCTCGTGAAAACTTTATTACTTCTCCGATTTCAGTTTTTTTTTCGTGAGTCAACGGGGAATTTTGTCTCCTTTAATTTAGTATATCATGTTTTTTCCCGTAGGATCGACCGTTGTCGAGTTATAGGTGGAAAACTGAAACAAGTCCGAAAATTTCGAGGTTTTTTGACCGCCAACAATTTTCCACAACCTCCTCGAGGTCGAAAACTTGGATTTGACATCACTTAACATGTACAAATAACATACTTAAATTTCATCAACTTCTGAATTTTTCATCGTGACACCCCTTTTTCACGACCTGCCGACTGGGCTATAAGGCGAATGAGCCTCTGGAGTTCATCCCCAAGATGCTCTATAAGTTCTAAATTATTGTTGATAAAAATATTAAAAATCCAAAAGAAGATATTGACTTGAATATCGAACCATTGTGTAAAGAAGGGACGAAAGAGGATCACACCTCAATTCAAAACATGATAATGCAGAAGGTTAGAGAATGGTTCTGAATTATTGTTAATAAAAATTGAAAAAACCATGCTTCCTTGGAAGACTCGTATCTTTTCTTAAAAAGTGGTTTCTCGACGAGAATCGAAAACCATTGTGTTAGGAAGAGATCACACTTCAATCCAAAACATAATTAAGCTCAGTTCAACCACTCACCTTTGCCACAGGGCGTTAAGAAGTTAATGGTGAAAGAGTCACTTTTGTTTTTCCCTGTATAATAATCAAGCCATCAGATTGTCTCAGTACTATATCCAGGCTAACATTTCAGAACATGTATATACGATTTGGTCGAAATTCTACCGAAATCGGACAAGAATTAAAAAAGTTACAGTGTGAACAATTTGGCAAAATTTTTTGGTGGCCGGTAATTTTTTGCCGGAGAGTGTATTTTCCGAGATACTTTATGCACAAGTGAAAATTTCTGGGAAATGCATACGAACCTTGTGTAGTTGTGGTTGTTATTGGCACCTCTGACACAGTTTTTTTGGTAGTCACAACGGTTTCTGAAAATAAAAACTCAAGTTCAGCGCAAGCGTCGTATACGCAAAATATTTCAAAGGAATGATTCAATAATAAATGTCATTTATCTTTTCGAATCGATAAAATAAATTTCATCTTTGAAGTAAGTACATAACAGTAATGATAAATGGACCATGTGCCGAGTAGGATATAAAAAAAATGAATTGACCGTCCAACATCCGAACATCGAATGTTATTGACCTTCAATTGTTGATTCATTACGGTTAATTTTGTTCCTTGTTATTTATTTGCAGTGCTATTGTGAAAACAAAACGATTTTCGTACAAAATCACTATAGCATTCTTTTATCTCTGATTATATAAGCAAATGGTATATATGAATGTTGATTCAATGGGGTAGAGTCGAGTAATTTTGATGTTGTCTTTTAGACATGATTTTGGAAAATTCTATGAAATTTTATCTCTAGATTTCATGCGATTTTGTTCTTGTCATTTCAATAAATAAAAATAAGATTTTAATCTCAATATACAGTGTGTGCGATTTCAACTCGAGATAACCTCTCCTTATTTGGAATCCGATGACCGATTCACAAAAACAAAAATTCGATAATATTGTACCCAACGAGATCTAATATGGACAAATCTCAATTATTGACATTTTCATTCTCAAGACTAACTTTTGTTTGATAAATGTGAAAAATTTAGAAAAGACTGTCAGGCAATTTATTTCCTGACAAGTTGATTTATCCTATTAGATTCAGAGGCATAGCTGGAATATACTCAACCTCATATAGAACATTAGTTATTCAACAATAAATTTCAGTATATTTCTTTCTTCCATTCACCCTGTATCAAAATCTTTGGTGTTGATATTACCGGTGAAATAGTCATTCAACGGAATAACACATCGAATACTCAGATACGAAATTCTGCTATAGGAAGATCTAAATAAGAAGAACTAAAAATTAATTGAAATTGTGCATATTGTGCCAATTTTGTTTTCGATTCTGGAGCATTCTTGGAGTTTAAATTCTATTCACCTTTTTCAATATGTCATTCTGTATAATGTTACGTATTATATTATAATGTATACGGGAAACGAAAACCATATTTTGATATGGTTTATGTTATGGTCAAAACAAGAATGATAGTACCATTGTTGCCACATTTTCAGTTGATTCTAAAAGCCACACAGGAAATTAGGCAAGTAGCCATGAAAAGTTTCTAAATTTGAAACGATCACTTCGGTTGAAACTGAAAAAAATAAGGAAAAACCGAAAACGACCTTCTGGATAATCTTGTGCTGGTAATATTGAACCATTATATCAAACTATACATATATTTTTTTCCGTATCTCCCCTAGTACTTCATATAAGGAAATCAACATCGAAGGAAGAAGAATCGGCTTGTTTTTGTTTTCATAAATAGCAATCAAAATGCAATCACAAATACCAAGATGATCCAAAACAATGTATGCAAAAACAAAGTCTCGGTATTCTTAGTGTAAACAATAGTCATTTGGGAATCATCAGGTTTGAAAAATGCGATCGGAAAATATGATGCCAAATCTTTGTTCAGGTAAAATATTAGCCAGCCCGAATTTAATGTCTGGACGAATATGCGAAGTCACAGTGACTCATCAATATGTACGACTGTGCAAAACTCCAAACAAACAGTCCCCACAATAGCGAAAATATGGGGAATGTCTTCATCTTAAATGTGAACACACTAAAGACATACATATAGGGTGTTTCAGATTTGAATGTACATACGATAGCTGTAGATAGAGGACACTCTGATGGTTCCAAATCACCCCCCATTGATGTGTCTACCGTCTTTTATAACTGTAATACAGGACGTTATCTTGATTTTGGCAAAATCATCATTTGGTCATAGCTTTTGAACCACTTTGTATGATCTATCCATCACTGAGTGTATATTTACCTCTGTTCAACACATGCGAGTAAGAAGGAAACATATACATTGAATGCATAAACACTCCACCAGTTCGCCCGTCTTGAGGAAAAACAGAAAACTTCTTTCATTTCAGAAACAACAATCTGTTTGGCAAAATTTTGTAGATCTTTTTCGGTATCAGGGAAAAACGAATGAAGTGACCTACCTTTTACGACCGCGCATCCGATTTGACAGATGTTTTAATATCATTTTCTGGTATACTCGAATTTCAAAATCCAATTATTCGACGAAATAATAACAGTCTTCAAAGTTCAACATCATAAGAGTCAAATAGATAGATCTGTTCTGTTTTGGACATTTTTGAGGGCTCATTTTATTCCTCACTATCAATTCATAAGGTGCGGTAAAGTAGGCTGTGCAAATAAATCTGATATTCTGAGAGTTGATAATTACCAGTTTGATATTATTGGCAACGTTGAGATAATTGTTGGTGCTTGTATATTGGGTTGTTACATTTCAAAGTATTTATAATTATGCCTCAACACAATGAAGTTGATGTAACCAATAATATCAGACTGGTGATTATGATCTGTCAGAATTTTAAAATTTTCTGCACAGCCCAGTTCACCGCAGCTTATGAATAAATAGTGACAAGCTATTCTGTCAAACGAACAAATCTATCACCTTAATTGACTCTAATGAAGTTTAACTATGAAGACTATTTTTTTTTGTATCTATGCAAATTGGATTTTGAATTACAGTTCAATGAGAATGCCTTCAAAACATGATGATAAACCAACTCTCAAATTGGATGCGCGCTCGTAATAATTAGGTCACTTTATTAATTTTTTCCTGCTCTTTTCAAATACCAAAACAGATCCACCAAATTTTGCCACACAGAGTGTTGTTTTTGAAATGAAGAAGTTTTCTGTTTTTCCTCAAGACGGCCTGGATTCTGATTTCGAGTTTTATTTAGTTTTGATATTTGAAACTGTCAAAGTGTCTTCTATCTGCAAGTATCGTATGTACATTTCTGTCTGAAACACCCTGTATAACAGCTGATGTTCCATACGGCTTTTATTATTGAATCATTCATTAATGAATAAAACACTAGGTTAATATCAACAACGAGGAAAATTAGTATGTGTCATGAGAAAGCAGTAATGACAAATAATGACAAAGAGGACACTATTTGTAGTAAAACGTGCGTCGAAACAACATCAATTCCTACACGAACATCAATTGTTTAACAACATCCTTTCCGACTGACACACAGCTTCTCGCAACTTTATGAGCAGGTGAGGTGAAAATATGTAGGGGTGGTAGGGGGTTTTGTTAGGGGGTGCGCACACCAACACTTTCTCACCCTCAAAACGGTGTTTCCAACCCCCTCGCGTCTTCCACTGCGATTGGTGTGCGCACCATGTTTCCACACACCAATCAAACACTCCAAAAACTCCAACAGACCATCCAAAATGTCCAACTCGACGAACACAAAAACACTAAACGACACTACGGAACCTGGATACACTTATCGGAATGATTTAGACTTTGGGGTCGGCTAGCCGACCTCAAGAAATGGACATGAACAAGTCCTCGAAAGCCTTATCCACATTGGTCTCGTCCAAAAGTTGCGGAGATACCATGTCAGGTAAGGTTCTGCTTCTGGCCAAGTTATTAGAGGATCGCTGCTGAGTGGAGACCTTCTCAGAAGTTTTCACTCTATTGATGCTCCTCTTGCTAGATTTACCCACACTGGCATCCACATTTTCCGGGGACTTGCTACCGGAAAAATAAGCCTCCACTGTCAATTTCTTCCTTGATAATTCCTCCCTAGTTAGCCCAGCTTCAAACTGTTTTTGAGGTACTGCCAGGCTATGGCTCGACTTGGACCTCATGACATTCTTGGGAGCCTGAGCTAGCTCAGGCGAAGCCTGATTCGCCAGGCATATCTGATGCCAAGAATCCGATTTGCTCAAAGTGGAGAGCTGTGCTTGTGGTCTGAAACCTGCTACATTAATTGAAGGCACACGATCACTCTCCCTTCTGTTGATGTTATTGTAAATCGTGGTAGGCTTTTGCTGCATAGGCTTGACGATGCCACAAGTTTTCTGGAAGCCTAGAGGCTTGGTTTCCTCGAGCAGGCATTGTTTCCTCTCAAAGCTGGCTAACTTTTCAGCAAAAACCTTTTCTTCTGGTTCTGGTTTATCTTTGGCCTGATCCGATCTGCTGACGTTCTGGAGAACGTTCTTCAAATCGAACGCAGCCCTCATGTCATGCTCATTGCGACTCATTGGTTTCTTTTGCTGTACGGTAACGGCCTGCTGGCTCACCGGTCCTGACATCACTCTGCTGGATATAGCGGTGTACTCGTGAAGGCTCTCGTTGGACATCTGCGTCTGGAGTTTGGGAGGGGAAATAACCGGTTCAGTTGTTTTCGGAGGCTCTAACGGAGTGAATTTCAGCGTTGAGGTGTACACGTTTTCAAGCTCGTGGTTATGAGTTTCCTTGCCAGGTACGTGTTGATAGATTTGAAGCGGTTGATCTTGGTTGGTAGTACAAACCACAGGCTGAATGGTTTTTATTTCTTGTGAAATCTTATATTTGTCTCCACTTGTTCTGGGGTGTTGATCGAATGAAGGTTTGTGATAGTGATATGGTGCCTGATTTGTTACTGCTGCTCCTGGATTCAGGTGCAAAGAGTTCCTGAATTGGTTTGATGGTTTCTTGTAAACTGGCGTTATAGTATTAGCGATATTCTCAACTTTGGTATCATACTCTTTGCTCAATTTTCTGATGAAGCTATTCGAGCTTGGTGTGCTTTTGGTTACATAAGGTGCTGTCATTTTCTCAGGCTGCAATTGTTGCGGATAAAAAACGTCACTGAATTCTTTGCTGACTCTCCTAGGTCTAACAACGCTTTCATGCTGTTGTGTAGCCTCGAATTTGTTTGCTACCATATTCAAAACTCTACCACCGTGGTCGGTGGAATTTGTGACCCATGGTTTGGGATTCACAGGAGATGTAGCCTCGGAAGTGTGATAACTTAACAGAGGTTTGGGACTGTACAAGAACAAGGATGTTTTGTCTTCTTTTATCTCTTGCTTCAAGATCGCGTTATTGGGTTTTATTTTCACAGGTTCCGGATCGACTTGCGGTTTCTTAGATATTGGTCTGAAAGCTGACTGTGGGGCATGCGAAAACTGATTCAGAGGCAACGGCTGAGGCACGAATTTTTTCACTGCAATAGGCCTGGATACAGTGGATCCACTCGCTTTATTCTCGCTCATGTTGGAAGTTTGAAGTTGACTTTGTCGCTGCTTCTCTTCAAACATTTGCTGTAGATTTCTAGCACTCTTCTTGCTTATGGTTGGGCCGTACTGTTTCCCATTGCTCAAAGACACTGTGTCGTCTTGAGTTTTCCAGAAATTCATCGCACTGTTGCCTTTGACAGTAGGCCTCTCGAAGTTTTTCCTTATATTCCCAAACTTATTGTTCCACACCGTGGTGTTATTTTGCCCAGACCATGTTTTTCTCTCTTCGTCACTCTTATCGCTGTTCTTGCCTATAAGCGCCAAAAACTTTTGATCTGAGTGAGTTTTGGGCTCAAAAACAGGCACATTTTGTTTGTTCGCAGGGTTGCCAACTCTTATGGGTCCCCGCAAAGCGTAGTACTCGTTCTTGCGTTTCTGAGCCTCGGTTTCACTCTCGGAATTATCCGAATCGTCTTCATCCTCGTAGAAATTCAAAGGCTTCGGTATATCGATGGTGTTGGCTCTTTTCATCCTCAGCTTCTTGGAGCGAGTGTTGAATCTATCGATTTTTTGTGTGTCTGGAAGGTTGAAAGTGATTGTTTCTTTGGGTTTGGTGTAGATGGGGTTAACTTGTAAGGACGCGAAAACTACCTCAGCTTCATCATTAGCTAAGGCGTTTATGACAGTGTCTGCGTCTTCTTCGTTGTCTGACGCTACTTTATCCGGTGTGGTTTCAACTTCTTCGGTGAAGAACGAGTCTGAAGGGTCAGTAGGAGTTTGAACGGAAGAAGAAACATTGCTGGAGTTGTTGTTGAAAGGTTTGGGAGTGGCGTTCTTGATTACAGTTTTGCCTCCGTATTTGTTGAAAGGAGAGGTGCTGCTAACGCTGCTTTCGGAATTCTGTTTCTGTAAAAGCAGTGCGCTGCTGGGTTCACGACAAGAAATTTCCTCCATCAACCGACGAGCGTTAGCTAATTCTTCGCTGCTAACGCCCACAGTGTGCCTTGACCTCCTGTTCCTTCTTTTGTTGAATCTGGCAGAGCCAGCTGAGAGCTGTCGCTCTAAGTTAGGAGCGGTTGAGGATAAGCCGGCTTGTAGTTTATTAACAAGCTCCAGCAGGGAACTTCGTCTTTCTGGGGTTATGTCAGTAGCGCCGGTAATGAGACTAGCTGAGAGTTTGTCGAGGGCATTTTGGACCTCGGCAATGAGGCCGTGACGCTGATCTTCACCGGATTCAGTACCCGAATCGCAGATTTGGTCTTTTTCTGGCGTGTCGAGTAAGCCCTGTAGGAGAGGAAGAAGAAGGGACTCACCGTCTATGGTTCCGGAAGGTCGGTCCTGGCTGGCCTTTTCTACCAGTTCGGTGCAAGCTGTGGATTCAAATAACGATATTAGGTAGAACACAATACATGAAAATGAGTAGGAATACTCATCGGGAAAAAAACAGACAAGGAAAAAAGGTATCCGAATTGATCATCCTCGAACTTTTTTAATTATTGTCCGATTCGGCTCCATTTTGTTCTGGAATGGAATGTGGTTGGTCCCCTTCAAGAAAAAGGAGAGACATCTTTTCACTTTCTATGAGGATGTGAAGCGTTCAGCAGACTAAGATTCAACATCTTTGGAACTGAAACGCTTCAGAGAGAAGAAATGAACTCTCTTGAGTGGGCGGACACCCTAGCTTTCATCAGGAGGTCTATAGAAGGTTCGCCGAAGTAGCCGAGTAACATAGGTAACTACCACTACTATTACACGTGTTTTAGGTATGGAATTTTCTCAATTTTATTAACAATAATTCAGACTCTATTCGTATTCCTCTTCGTCCGGCCTTACCAGAGACTCTTCAAGAGCTACGATTCGCCCTGCAAGAACTTGAGGCGATTTCTCAAGACTGGTCAAGAGATTTGATCAACCCGATGTCACGGCGGTTGAATGCTGTAATTCAAACTCGAGGAGCTAGGGCATTGTTTTTGTGTTTAAGATTCTCGCATTTAGGTGTGTTTTGGATTTTTTCTGATAAGTTCATGATTAGGTTGTGAATTTCATACTATCTTAAGAAAATATATTATCATCAGCATTTCTTGAGAACTATTCAGACGTTCACTCCGAAACATGCATCTACGATTTGGTCGAAATATCACCATAATCGGACGAGAATTGGAAATGTTACAGGGCGATCAAGTTAGATGTAAAAAAATGCTAGTGTAGCTTATGAAAATAGTTTTTGACATAATGGACCGAAAAACAGGGCACTGAGATGTGAGTAGGTGATTATCATGAAATGAACTTTTCGTTACTTCGTTTCAATATGGTGACTTCTTGTTTTCCGTTCTTCTTTCTTCAAATAAGATTGTAGCAATTTACCATATTTTCACGTACTAGATGTTTTGTTCTTTGAAGTTGGCTACGAAGTGTCAACAGAGATGACCTTGTTTCATCTAGTCAAGATGCGAATATTCAAAGATTTTCCTCTTATTATCTGATTCTTCAGTTATGTGTGGTATTCTCTGTTATCTGCAGTAAGTATTCAGTTCAAAAAGAGTCTAGGACGAGCACCTATGGGGAGTCGAACATATTTTGATTGAAATGACAATCGAAATATTCTTACAGAAAAAGACAATAGATACGTAAGTCGAATTTTTTCGGATGATTACGCCACGCGTTCTCCCGCGTTTTTCATGTTTCAAAATAACGTGAATTTCAATGATTATTATAAAAATATACAGAGCTCTGAGGACAAAACGGTTCGCGACAGTAAACTAGTTAGGGTTAGTTTTTCGAAATAATGAAATACATTTTCTCACTGGAACAGGCCCATTGATGCCAACAATATGTTTAGCCCATTCCAAGTGAAATATGGCAAATTATTTCATCAATAGTGATCAGCGACAATTGAATTTCTACTCGAAGGAACAGTGAAAGAAGCATGGACTATAGTAAAAAGTGTGATTTTACCTTCCTGTTCAGCCATTATTTGCCGTAATCTTGTCCTTATGATGCGTCTTTCTTCGTATCCAGTACTTTGTTCGAGCTACACAGGGAAATAGAAAGTGAGACATTTTATTTGCAATTCCGTGAAAAGACTAAAAGATTAAACTCACTAATAGACGAAGAGTCTGTTCGTCCCAAATGTTTTCCAATTCAGTTTCGGTTACCGGCCGTTGGAATACAAGTGTTTTTGTAGTTGGGATTCCGTTTTCCTGAAAAAGAATTGACTCCATGTATTAAATTAATCGAAAACAAATATGCCGGCAGATAAAATAGCAGAAAGCTTCCAATCATAAAGATATACATAGATGAAAAATACGGAATAGAATTGAAGAACATTTTTAGATAATCCAGTAGACTTGGTAGACACATACAGTGTCATTCATAAAGTCGGCATCATATGGGAAAAACTTTTATTAATGACTTGTTTTGGAATTCGAGTTGGACGTTGAGTTTTGCTTCAAAGAAGATGCAAAACGGCCTACTCAATCGGGGTCACGTGACTTTCGCTACATGTCAAAAGTGACATTTTTTCAAATTAATCGCTGAAAGTAGGCTTATTTGTTCGAATATCGAAAAAGTTTAATTCAAAAAGTTGTTTCTTTTCCAATTTTACACATGCTCCTCGAATTTGATATTTCTATTGCAACTTTTAGATTTTGTTTTTTTTTTTGATTTTTCGAAATTTCTGTAATATTTGAAGAAAGGGTTATTTCATGAAACTACTTCATACCAGTAGCTTTTTCATGCTATTTACTTTCAATTACTTATCATCACTGATTATGGACAGAAATGTGATTTTCTTCAGATAATGATAATACCCGCTTCCAAATTCTGTTATGTTTGATGCAAAATTGATATATCGTCAAGCATTTAGAAACGAAATTCATTTAAACTGATATTTTCAGTACTGAAAAAATGAATTTAAATGAATTTCGTTTCTAAATGCTTGACTCAAACATAACAGAATTTTGATGTTATGTTTGCACATAACAGAATTTTGAAGCGGAGATTATCATTTTCTGAAGAAAATCATATTTTTGTCGATAATTAGTGATGATTAGTAATTGAAAGTAAGTAGCATGATAAAGCTACTGGTATGAAGTAGTTTTATGGAATTTACAATTTTTTTGATATTACAGAAATTTCGAAAATTTTTAAAAAATATCGAAATCTAAAAAATGTGATAAGAAGATAAAATCCGAGTCACATATGTAAAATTTGAATGGAAACAACTTTTTCAAGTGGAATTTTTCGATATTCGAACAAATAAGCCTACTTTCAGCGATTAATTTGAAAAAATGTCACTTTTGACATGTAGCGAAAGTCACGTGACCCCGATTGAGTAGGCCATTTTTCATCTTGTTTGAAGCAAAACTCAACGTCCAACTCGAATTTCAAAAAAGTCATTAATAAAAGTTTTTCCCATATGATGCCGACTTTATGAATGACACTGTATATGTGCAGGGTGTTTTCAAATTCAGTATCGAGATTTCAGAGGTTTATTTCACTTATTTCACAGATCAAAGTGACTTTTTTCCTCATAAACACAAACTCTTTATTACCGATCCACAGAGCGTAGAACTTCAACATTTATGTTTTTCGTCTTTACAGCTCTTTTAGTTTTCGAGATATTCAGATCAAATTTATAACATGGGTTGAGTTTTGAGGTTCATATCATACAGTATGTCGAATGATTGTAAAAATCCACAGGGAGATATTTTTTCAGTGGTCAAGCTCTTTTTTCGCTCCATAATTGTTTTGTGGTGCGCCACTGTTATATTTCATAATAAAAAATTAGTGTCTTGTTTTATTCATAAACTCTTTTGTCTCTTGTAATTTTCTCGCATCTGCGACCGTAATCGAGAAAAAAATAATTTTCTGTAATTTCCTAGATTTAATGAATATTTTTGACGAAAGGAGGAAACTCTCTTTATATCGGTAACGAAGGGTCTGCGGACACAATCATATTCATAAAATGAAACGTTCTAATTTTGACCTGAGAAATGAGTGCCTGTATATATATATATCTCTTTATTTAGTTGAAAAACTAATTCATTCACAATAGTAAATACATTCACATATAAATAAACTTAGATTAACATGAAAAAATA
This sequence comes from Phaedon cochleariae, assembly GCA_918026855.4. Lineage (NCBI taxonomy): Eukaryota > Metazoa > Arthropoda > Insecta > Coleoptera > Chrysomelidae > Phaedon > Phaedon cochleariae. The sequence goes on along the minus strand of OU896722.1, from coordinate 24,995,298 downwards.
CAATCAGTCTGAATAAAAAATACATACGTGTAAATAAAAACTACTAAAAAAATAATAATTATATACTAATTTTTCATTAAATAATCCTTCAATCGTCTTTTGAATGTATTTATCGAACCACTCTCTTTAATTTCTAGTGGGAGGTCATTAAAACAATCTACTCCTTTATAAAATAAGGAATTATGTGTACTATTTTTTTAATATTTTTCAACTTTTATATTGTTTCTGTTTCTTGTATTATACTCATGTATTTCAGCCACATATGATAATTTATTCTGTAGATATACAGGTGAATATGCAATTTTGATTTTAAAAATGAAAATAAGTGTTTGATACTCGAAGAGTTTTCTCACTGGTAGCCATTGTAGGGTTTGCAACATATTTGCTATCGGTGTTATCCTTGAACATTGTAAGATTATTTGCATAGCACGATTCTGCATCTTTTGTAGTCTGTTTATTTCATTCTGGTTGAGAAAAAACAGAAGGGTGGAACAGTAATTTAAATGTGGAAGGATTATGGAGTTGTATACTAATAGTTTAGACCACTGGCTTAGATATGGGGAACATCTTCTTAAATAATTGACTTTGTAAGCTACTGTTTTGATGACCTGATTAGCATGTTCCTTGAATTTCAATTCATTGTCAATGGTAACACCCAAGTACACGAATTTGTTCACCTTTTCTATATCACTGTCATTCAATCTTAGAAGTAGATTTTCATTATTATGATCTTTATGTTTTCCTAATAACATCCATTTTGTTTTATTTACGTTCACCTTCAGCAGATTTGCACAGCAATATCTATTCACCCTTTCAAGACCAGCGTTCATAGTATCAACACACTCATGCACATCATCACTACTAAAGTACAGTAGGGTGCTCGGTAGGGTGTCGTCGGCAAATAAGTGAATTTTACATTTTTCTGCTATGGTTACGATATCATTTAAATATATTAGGAATAACAATGGTCCCAATATAGACCCTTGGGGTACACCAATATCATTTTGCATTTTATCTGAATATACTTCATCTAGTTTCAACCTTTGCTTTCTATTGCTCAAATAATTCATGATCCAGTTTAGTGCTATTCCATCAATACCTACGCTTTCAATCTTTCTAATCAGTCTGCCTCTATCTACAGTTTCGAATGCCCTTTGCAGGTCAAGAAATACTGCAATAGTAAACTGATTTTTTTCCGCACTTTTCCTCCAATCTGTTAAAACACATTGTAACGCCGTTTCACAACTATGTTTGCTCCGAAAACCTGATTGATATTCACATAGGACCCTATTACTCTCCAAATAATCCACTATCTGCTCATATACAGCCTTTTCCAATACTTTAGCAGTAGCATTAATCATGTTTATTGGCCTTAATTGAATAGCTTGGTTTGTATTTGGCACTTTTGGTATAGGTATAATAGTGGATAATTTTAATTCAGTTGGTACCTCACCTCTCTCTAAAGAACTGTTGATAATGTTCAACAATGGATTACAAATGGCATTGAAACACTTTTTCAGAAATTCTACACAAATCTCATCGGGACTATTTTTATTTTTCAAAGCACCAATAATTCTTTCTAGATCTACCTCATTGATGAGATTGAAGTTTGACAATTTATTATGAGTTATTCTTTCAGTTATAGGAAAGCTATGAGAAAAATGTTTGTCAATTCCATCAGTTATATTTATTATACTTTTGATATATTTTTTGTAATTGGATATATTGGATTGATCAAGTCAAAAGGAACATTTTCATACTTGATGATTGATGATTTTTTTATCTCTTGGAGAGCACGAAGAGATATCCCTATACTGTTCCAGGAACATCCTGCGTACCAAGGAAGGATATAGGGAGAGAAGGTAGGTTTTTTAATTTTTTGGGGATTGGACTTAGGTATACGTTATCATGGCAGCGAATTTATATTGATTAGGCAGGTCCACATTATGGTTTATATTTTCTTGTGATTGTTGATGCTCTTATTCCAAGAATCAGACAGAGATTCTGATCTATCCCTGTATAGTACTTCGAAACAACACATTTTTTTCATCAATTGCATGTTTTTGGTGCCATTATTATCTTGATTTATTTTCAATCTTTCGCAGTGAATAAATTATAGATATACCGAATGAAGATCAACCTGATTTATGATACACAAAAAATCAGATTCTTGTAATAATAACTCAAGTCAAGTCAAACGATTTATTTTCAGATCATTTTCCATACATCTAATGCAAAAAAATAAGTACTCTACTATTAGTTGGCTGACAGATACGAAGTCTGGTTTTCATATAAATTTAGAAACTGCGTAGCGATTGAGATGTGAACGTAAAAGTCGATGTTTCCAAATAAAGTAAGTACAGCAGTAAATAAACGAAACTGGCAGTTGTACAAAAATCGTAAAAGACGTCATTATTCATTTAGATTCTCGGAAATTTCAATATGGATTTAATGGCCAAAAGGATGAAGATGCGATTTTCTCATGCTATGTCTCATATATCTCCATCCTTCTTCAACGTTTAATGGGTGAAAAATACGTTACTCGTTGAATTTTCAAAGTTGTCAATTTGGTTATGATAATATCGTTATATAAACACGTTTCAAAAACATCTACTTAACGTTATCATCTATCGAGCCCTTGATAAATTTGTTAAAAATACGTAGTTTTCAACAGTGAAATAGCTTTTGAATCAGAAGAACGTTATTTCCCGTAACGTTTCAACCAAATTCAACGTTTGGTTATCCAACAAATTCTCGATGTTCTACAGGGGGTCTCAAAATAATAGGGCAATATTCCATCAGCTTAATGTGAGTAACAAAATTTGTCAGAAATTGCAAACGAATTGAAAATCACAGCATTTCATTTTTATGCTTGATGAAGTCGAGGGCGAGCGAAAATATAATCTTGATGGAGATGAAATGAAATTAATTTTCCTACAAAGAAAATAGAGTGGCAAGGATTTAATATTAGGACTTTTCGAGTGTCAATATTGATCGGAATCTATTTCTATACGCCATTTATGTGAACCAATCAAGAGGTCAAACTAAACTGATTTACCACTAACCAAACCGATTTTTCAAACGCCTCGACACCTGTTTCGCAAACTATGCTAGCATCTTCAGGACAAGATTGAAACTCTGAGTTTCAATCAACTCCCGAAGAAAACTATTAACTTTTAAGCTTGTCTTGAACATAGCGAAACACGTGTCAAGGTGTTGAAAATATCGGTTTGCTTAGTGGTAAATCTGTGTAGTGTGATCATAGTGCCATAGGTTCCAGTCTCCTCTATATCAATCAAGTGATGGTAATTTACGGATTACATACTAATTACTGTAGACAAATTTTTCACTCGAAAAGCTTCATTAATTTTTGAGCTAGCAGGCAGCTCATGAATGAATCCTGAATTATCATTTCATGGCCTACTATGCATGAAAATATACCCTAGAAATGAATAAACTGAATTATTTATTTTAGTTTGGCCCATTTCAGAATACTGTTCCTACATATGGGGTTCAGAACCCTGAGAGTAAACATACACCGATGCTCTTAGATTCCATTGAGACAAGCCATTTGCCTAATTGGTGATGTCACACTCACTTTTTTGTTGACATCATTGAAATCTTTGTTATCATTCCATGCACTAGCAATACCAGTCAGACATACTGGACAAGCCCAGTCGGCACATTATTTCGTCGTCAATCTAAAATATGTAGAACAACTCTCTACCAAAACTTGTTTGTCTATAGACAGCAAAGTTTTAGAATTCTCTGCTCGAGGATTTTTCCCAAGAACTTTCAACATCCAAACGATGAAAACATTCTGATACCAAATCTCCTCTCCCTATCTTTCCTAGGTGAGGACAATGTTCTACAAACATAATGAAGATTTCCTTCCATGCGATCCAGAATTAAGAAAACAGTATCAGTAATTTTGTAAGTTTGCACTTTAGGGATTAGAGTATGTCGAATTAATTTCAACTTTGATAGGTTAATGATACTTTAGGGGTACTTAAAAATGAATTGCATGTAGTTTTCTTATCTTTTCAATTCGAATATGGGTACGTACTGAAGTCTTTGACACGAAAAACACAGTCATCTCTTTAATTCTTGGACCCCAATGGATATGTAGTTCACCTTCAGAACACATCTCATTGCATATTTATATGAAACTTCTGACTAAATAGTTCTGTAACTCAAATTACGCTGATGGAATATTGCCCTATAATTTCGAGACCTCCTGTATAACGTCGATATAATTATAGCGTCGTCCTTGTAATGATACTAAATGTGGCAAGGGCATTGCTATAATAATAAACTCAACTAACATAAAGGAGATGGTCCCGAAAGCAGTACAAAAATAGTATTGCACATTGAGACTGCTTGGTCCGAATTTTAACACTTCAAACCTTATTTTTCGAAATGAAAATTTGGCATTTCCATTAAAAAACCAGGACTATATTTATGCATCAAATAAAACAATATGATCGTAGATATACAGTGTAGGTATATCGAAGACCGGAACCTTTGACACGATAATACACTACACACTACTTTACCACTAACCAAACCGATGTTTTACACCTCGACACGTGCCTAGAGAATTTATATTAAAGCCTTTTCAAAATGAATTTTCATTTTGAGAAAACTATTTCACACCATACCTATGACACTGAAGGAGTAAGAATATATATTTATGAATTTTCTTTGAATTTGGATAGGCCTCGACTTATAAATTGTATTTGTGCGAAACATGGTAGCAACAAAATTAACATTTTTTTGCAGAACTTGTGTTTTGATGAAATCAATTCCCATTCATCACTGGTGCAAGTGTCGAAATTTTTATGAAAATACGTTGAAATACATCAAACTTCGAAATTATATTTTGATTTAATGCGATCCCCAAACGTACTGCAAACTGAAATATGATCAGTACCCTGGAATTCATCTTTCAACCAGCTTTCCAATGAGGGGTCGCAAGCCATATGATAGCATTCGAAAAAAACATGTTGAAGTTGATTCCAGCTACCCCTGAATATTTTCCATATTGCTTGTCATATGTAGGTAGATATTTTCAAACGTTGACGTATCTCTTGAATTTTCAGAAAAATCATTCACTTCCCCAGTAGCGAATTTATTTCAGTTGAAGTCTCCACCCTGTATAATTTTATATATCTACATATGCATCGAACTAATTTTTGGAAAATAACGATTTCATCATCAAATTTCTACACCATGTTTAGCGAAATCGGAGTATGTAACGACTTTCATTTATGGATAACATATTCCTTATTGAGAAACACCCTGTACATAATATGGTACTATGATACTCCTCATTCTATACTTTTCTATATATAAATAGTTCAATATTTTTAGAATAGCCGGCTGTATCAAAAATATCCCATAACAATGAACGCATTTCAAACACGTTTGATGCAGATATACAGGGTGCTCCAAGTGAAATTGAAAGCAAATTCTGTTAAACTGACACGATTTGTAATTGCTGTACAGGAAGTTTGAGAGTATAAGCTTGATATTTTGATGTTCGAATTGTATTTGATGCGACTATTTTTTGAGTTGTTCTGAACAAACGTCAGAATTTGACGACGCGCTTTGAATTGGTAACTATGGAAATGGAAATTATTCCAAATTTCTGATTGGTGGAACTACTCTATGTATATCCACGTTTATTCGGAATTATACATTTGTTCAAAATCATACGAAGAAAATAATCAACAATATTACATGCAGAAATCGAAAATGTATATTTCCTTATTTATATACAGGGTATGAGTTACGGACTAAAAGAAGTGGGGTGGTAGGGGGTCATTTGAAATTTATACCATTTCGGAATCGTATTAAATGGGAAACTTCTTCTTATATCTTATCTTGATGGGGTAGTTTTTGAATCTGCCTGCGTCATTTGAAAATCAACTCAAATAATTCATTCAATTACAAAAATCACGGAAAAAATAATTTTTCTCGGGTAATAGATAAGAAGTAATGCATGCCATAGAATTAATTCTGGGGAAAGGTGCATCCATGTGGATGGAATTTTAGAAAGAAAAAAATCACAATTGTGACATAGTCTTCTTGTAATTAATTCCTTTCATAGGAATGAAAAAACATTAATGACTTTTGAACCATCAACAATTGGATGACCACATATACGGTTCGTTCGATTGGAAATGACCCTCCTTTCCACCCCACCTCTTTCCATCCATTACTTATGGGACACCCTTTATACCTAGCTCAATTTTTATCGCAATTAAACCTTGATTTCTATATGATGTGAAATTATGAGCATCGAACATGAGATACACTGTATATACACCACACACTGTTCTACCACTTATGATAGTACCCTCCATAACGCCTTCTCCAATACCAGCCAGAAAAATCAGAAACGAACGAGGGAGAAATGTTGACAGTCCAAATATGGATTTAGCAACAATTCTCGAATAGGGATCCAATAACTTGGTAGATTTCAATGCAAAAAAAAAACACAAGCATGCCTTTTCTCTAGAAAAAACATCCATTTCGATGCTTGGTATTACTATCAGCAATAACCTTTCTTGGGAGGATCACGTGAGATCAATTGTTAGAAGTGCATCCCAAAAACTTGGTTTTCTGTTTCGAGCCAGGAGCTATTTCACTTCCAGTCAGCTGCTTATGATCTATAAGGTACAGATGCGACCTGTCCTGGAATACTGTTATATACATAGATACTGCAAAGAAAGCTACATCAAACGTTTTGTACGATGCAAAGAGAAGCATAATTTCTAAATGTAAATTCTAGAAAATCACGATTCATTCGTCAGGATTTACTGATGATCAAATAATATTAACTGAAAACTCAATTAGGAAGGATTATGAAAAGGTCAAAAATTATTATTCTGCTGATGAAATAAGGCTTGACAGTTTGCAGATGGAACTGATAGATTTTGCCTCGAAGTGGAAAAGACCGTCGAGTACTTTATCAGAAGATACGATGGATGGTGGAAGTTATGTCTTTGATCATTGGTGGTTACTTCACACATTCATTTCAAGTAATTCTTTTGGTTGCATTCATTCTGATCGGAAGTGACTTTGTTCGACTCGCAATTTTGCCAGTCATAGGGTTACATTTGGAAAAATCATGTTGAGGGTGGTTTCAGCTACCCCTAGAGGGATATATTCCCGATATTGCTTGCAAAAGGTAGGTAAATACATTAAATCATTGACGTATGTCGGGAATTTTTAGAAAAAATATTCACCTCCTGCTAACGAATTAATTCCAGTTGAAGTGTCCACACTGTATTATGTGAATTTCGGAAATTGGATACATTCACTGATTGGTGGAACCACACTCACTAATTCCTTAATATCATTGAAACACCGCAGGAAAGTCGGTGTCCTTTCACTTTTCTATAGATATTTCCATGTATGTACTTCTCAAATCTAATAAATGTTGAACAACTTTGTATCAAAAGTCATTTGGCCCTTCATGCAGTAGCGCAGTTGAAATTTCTATGAAAATTGGACCACGCCACTGCTTTTGGAAGCTTTGATAATAGAAAATTCAAATTAATCTTGAGGAATATGAACTCACCGTTTTTCTATCATAAATGCGATCTTTCTGGAACTGAAAACTAGTTACTGCCAAGTGTATGAACTTCCTGATAATATTTGGTATTTGTAGGTACCTTGACGGCCAAAAACGAAAAAACATAGTGCGGTTAGATGAAAACACCGTCTTCTTTTGGTGTACCTCTCAAACCATAGTTCATTTGACACTATAACTACCTAATAATTTATTCACTGTTCACCATTCATTAGATGAACAATATTGCCGGTTTAATCAGTAGTTGAGCTGACTAGAAAAACAATATATGGAATAGAAAACATCGAACCACATCAAACATTGAATAAGGCCATAGTTCGAAAAACAATGCAAAGATATTTTCAGTAACAAATAAATATAGGAAGGTATGTCCTAACTCAATTAACGATGCCAAAATTACAAATTCATATTCAGTACTTACTATACAGTGTGACCAACTTCTTGGGGACCACACAAGCTTATTGCACGAGTATGATTTTCTAGAACAAGATAATTTGTCTCGAAAAAAATAAAAGAATTTTGAATGATACATAAAACATTTATTCATGTATCAACACCTATACCTCCTTTTCCTAGGTCGCACAATGTTTCCCGAACATAATAGGAATTTCCTTTCGTGCGCTCCAAGAGTTCAAAAAACGACGTAAAGTATGCCTGCGGCGTGAATAATGTCTCGATGGCGTTAGCCGATGGCCATTACACGCCGAATGCAACGAAATCATTCTAGTAGAGTTTAAACGGGATCCTATCGTGCTATCCCGTGGGCACTTTGTTGCTAAAATGTAAAACCCATTTTTTATCATTCCTAAGACCTTTGCAATGCAAAATCACTTGGTCGTCCAAAAATCGTAGTAGGAGGGGAGTGGGGGGAGCTTTTTTTAAAAAAAAGCCAATTTTTTTTTTCATCGGTTTTCTGATCTAAGATTTGAGATAATTCATTCCTCAAATTTGTATACCCATCCGGATATCAGAAATATTTTTTTTCAATTCATAAAAATACGTCGCAGCATTGTTGTATATGGAGCGCCTTCACACAAAACCGCTTGCCCTGCACACCCATATTTTTAAAATCATTTAACTCGCTCTACCTCGAAAAGTATTGGGTCTAGCAAAAAAAGGTTTTCTATAAACGTTAAAGACCAAACATCAGAGAACATGTTGGGCTTTTTAGAATTTTGATTAGATAATTGGTTCACGAGAAAATTAAATAAATCGAACGGCATGTCGCGATGAACAGCGGCGACCGCGGAGACACGAGGAAGGGCGAGATTGCTATGCCTAAGTCAACCGAAAATCCACTCTACTGATGGCGATGTTGGTACGGTCGATTTTACCGTGACTTCACTGTTTTCTTGTAAATTCGAATGCATTGTTTTGGTAGCGCGGATTCCACTGAGATTACTAGTGATGAGTGATAAAGTTCTTGTCTATAAATCATATTATTAAAAGCGAATAATAACTTATTGGTAAGTTGACAATATTTAGAACTTACTTAGTGAGTATTAGGTACAGTTCCTATTTTTTTGTATCCTCTAGAAATGGATTTAACGAACAGCAGCAGCTCTGACAGTGAAATTGAGTCGAAAATCAAATTAAGACGTGCTTCTTTTCGTAAAACTTACAATGGACAAGACGTTTTTATTCAAAATGTGTGTCTTACTTATTGGGAAGGAGGAAAGCTGGTTATCTCTCATGAAAAATCAAAAAAAACTTTCATTGAATGCACGAAAGAACGTATGACAAATTGTCATGATGACAAATATATGCGGCATATATTCTCAAAGTTTGATGATCTAGAAAATCGAAGTTTTTCAAAATGGCACAAAAACTGTTATGAATCGTATACCAGCTCAAAGAACATTGTCTCGTACAAGTCAAAAAATTACAAACTGACAGCTGATTTTCCAGCAGATTTTTGAAGAGCAGATATTTTTCAAAAACGTCCCTTGCGGACACCTTTTTGATTCAAAAAAGTGCGTATTTTGTCAGAAGCGATCACAGTATCAAAAACTAAGCCAAGTTATGACTCATAATATGCAAGAAAAAATAAGAACAATATCACGAAGTGACCCTGTGTTTTTTGCGAGAACTGGAGACAACGACTTAATTGCCTCGGAAATAAAATATCATGCCGCTTGCGTTTCAACAGAATTACGCAATCTTCATGAAAAATCGGTTGGAAATACTAATATTGAAAAAACAGAGAAATTTTTTGAGGAAATGAAGAAGGGTTTGAAAAAAGGTAAAGGATACAGCACAAAATCAATTGGCAAAAGATATCGTGAAATTAGTGGCATTGACGACATGAGTGAGAAACAAATAGTAAAAAAATTAAATACCATTTTGGGGATGATGTTGAGTCAATAGGGTCTCCTAGACAAAACGAGCCCACAATATTCTTGAAGAAGTTTTCAAAAGAACAGGCAATTGAGCCAATCGTGCAAAAGTTTCAGTTTCTTTTTCATTCTCACTTTCATTGCGGACAATAAGGTTAACAAGGTAGTACAAGCTTTCAGGAATATACTTTTTTTAGTCTCTATATAACATTAATTTTTTAAAAATCGGACTCAGTCGACATCTTCATCTCACCTCGGATAGTTTGGCAGATTTTTACTAGAATGTGTTGCTCCGATGCACCAAAACTGAAACTAGGACCGACAGATTCGTCGTGGTTTTGCACGATTGTCTCAATTGCCTGTTCTTCCGAAAACTTCTTCAAGAATATTGTGGGCTCGTTTTGCCTAGGAGACCTTATTGACTCAACATCATCCTCAAAATGGTATTTAATTTTTTTACTATTTGTTTCTCACTCATGTCGTCAATGCCACTAATTTCACGATATCTTTTGCCAATTGATTTTGTGCTGTATCCTTTACCTTTTTTCAAACCCTTCTTCATTTCCTCAAAAAATTTCTCTGTTTTTTCAATATTAGTATTTCCAACCGATTTTTCATGAAGATTGCGTAATTCTGTTGAAACGCAAGCGGCATGATATTTTATTTCCGAGGCAATTAAGTCGTTGTCTCCAGTTCTCGCAAAAAACACAGGGTCACTTCGTGATATTGTTCTTATTTTTTCTTGCATATTATGAGTCATAACTTGGCTTAGTTTTTGATACTGTGATCGCTTCTGACAAAATACGCACTTTTTTGAATCAAAAAGGTGTCCGCAAGGGACGTTTTTGAAAAATATCTGCTCTACAAAAATCTGCTGGAAAATCAGCTGTCAGTTTGTAATTTTTTGACTTGTACGAGACAATGTTCTTTGAGCTCGTATACGATTTATAACAGTTTCTGTGCCATTTTAAAAAACTTCGATTTTCTAGATCATCAAACTTTGAGAATATATGCCGCATATATTTGTCATCATGACAATTTGTCATACGTTCTTTCGTGCATTCAATGAAAGTTTTTTTTGATTTTTCATGAGAGATAACCAGCTTTCCTCCCTCCCAATAAGTAAGACACACATTTTGAATAAAAACGTCTTGTCCATTGTAAGTTTTACGAAAAGAAGCACGTCTTAATTTGATTTTCGACTCAATTTCACTGTCAGAGCTGCTGCTGTTCGTTAAATCCATTTCTAGAGGATACAAAAAAATAGTAACTGTACCTAATACTCACTAAGTAAGTTCTGAATATTGTTAACTTACCAATAAGTTATTATTCGCTTTTAATAATATGATTTATAGACAAGAACTTTATCACTCATCACTAGTAATCTCAGTGGAATCCGCGCTACCAGAACAATGCATTCGAATTTACAAGAAAACAGTGAAGTCACGGTAAAATCGACCGTACCAACATCGCCATCAGTAGAGTGGATTTTCGGTTGACTTAGGCATAGCAATCTCGCCCTTCCTCGTGTCTCTGCGGTCGCCGCTGTTCATCGCGACATGCCGTTCGATTTATTTAATTTTCTTTCTAAAAAGCCCAACATGTTCTCTGATGTTTGGTCTTTAACGTTTATAGAAAACCTTTTTTTGCTAGACCCAATACTTTTCGAGGTAGAGCGAGTTAAATGATTTTAAAAATATGGGTGTGCAGGGCAAGCGGTTTTGTGTGAAGGCGCTCCATATACAACAATGCTGCGACGTATTTTTATGAATTGAAAAAAAATATTTCTGATATCCGGATGGGTATACAAATTTGAGGAATGAATTATCTCAAATCTTAGATCAGAAAACCGATGGAAAAAAAAATTGGCTTTTTTTTTTAAAAAAGCTCCCCCCACTCCCCTCCTACTACGATTTTTGGACGACCAAGTGATTTTGCATTGCGAAGGTCTTAGGAATGATAAAAAATGGGTTTTACATTTTAGCAACAAAGTGCCCACGAAAATCTATTCTAGAAGCCTTTTGCCAGTCTATTTACTCTACTATTCCTTGCGCACATGATACATACAAAGTTAAATGCACTACTGATTTATTTCCCGTGTCAAGAGTAGTGACTAGATCTCAATAATAGTAGATTATTTTATTAGGATCAAAAGTGACACTTTGTTTGACAAGCGAATTTTGCATTTGCGAGGCGAAGCGTCTAGCTGTGTTTGGCTCGGTGATCAAATGGAGATAAACAATATCGTTGTGTGAGACAGTCTTAAGACCGCCGACTGAGCGTATCATTATTGTTTATTTCATAAACATTGCTTTTCGTATATATTTGGCACTGCTGGCTGGAGAATGCCCTGCTCTGATAAGAGTCAAAGAGCTCGAAACTGGTCTGTAGGTGTCTAGCGTGACCTGGCTGAATCGAAATCAATTGGCATTCAGGATAGAATCACTTGTATCAGTATTCGTTTATACGAGTCGATGCATAGATTTCGGGAGGATGTAATTCAATGTTCTGCGTAGTATTAGCCAGGAAAGTAGTTGTTTTTTTCCGAAATCTACCATTGTTGTTCATTTTATGAACATTGAGTGGAAATGACTTTGAGCTTTTTGTATTTATTTAAAGAAAAAAATAGTTCACTACCCTATTATGAGCAGACTGCACTGCTCTGTTTATCAAGAGTGCGCCTGGCGAAATCTCGGATATGCATTCGCATTAGTATCGTTGTTTTTCGTCTATAAATAAGTATTACTTCCTCATCTTCGAACAATGAGAGCATGTGCAATGTGCATCATATCAGCGTTGATTTTTTCGTAATGTACAGAGGGTTATATCCATCGAGAAGGCCCACCTCTATATTTACCTTATTTTTTTATCGAGAACAAAAACAATGTGCGGAATATATGTGCCGCAATGCGGCCTTTCCACAGTCTTTATCAAAAGTTTCACAGGGTGATCCATGAGAGCGCGACAAACCACAAATTATTTTTTTATGAAACACCCTATTTTTTATGTTTTTTTTGGGATCTGCGATTTCTTGTGATCACAGAAGTATATACAGTGTGACCCATTTAAGACAGGAGCACCCTCATAAAATCTATAGTATTTGACCGATTTCTTTTTTTTTGTTTCAGTAGAAGGACTATCCGGTGATCTACGTTTACACAAATTTGAAAAATACAATTCCAATCTACAGGGCATACTATATAATTTTTTTCATGTATAAAATTGAAAAATATCATTAAAGCTTTCTTAAAAAAATCGACCCAACCACTGAATTCAGCATCCTTCAGTTAGGTTGAGCGCAAAATTTCATTGGAAAATTTCAATTGGCAACAAAGTCACAACAACATTAATTTTTATTGCTCACCATTTTTTATGAATATTTCAGACAAATTCTGAGAAGCGGCAACATTGTCAACACAAATGTTGGAAATCATTGATGTTTCTGGTATTCATTTGAATTAATACCACAAATTATTATCGAGTTATAATCTCTAGAATGGTACCCTTTTGAAATGAAGTAATGAAGTCGGAAAAACAGCTATTCATAATAAGTTAATTATCAATGTAATCCAACAATTTCTGGAAGCTCTTGCTGTTTTTGGATTCTGATATTATCTTACTATACAGACTATCCGATTTTCTAACTCTAACTACTACTTGGATGAACAAGGCCGATTTTTCGACCTTATGGATTTTTCATTTTATGAATCTCTCCATGAATACCAAGATAAATTTCATTTTAGATGTTTCAACTTGATAATAATTTGTGTTGTTAATTCAAATGTATACCAGAAACCTTGATGATTTCCAACATTTGTGTTGACAATGTTGCCGCTTCTCAGAATTTTCCTGAAATATTCATAAAAAATGGTGAGCAATCAAAATTAATGTTGTTACAACTTTGTTGCCAATTGATATTTCTCAATGAAATGTTGCGCTTAACCTAATTCAAGGATGCTGAATTCAGTGGTGGGGTCGATTTTTTTTTGAAAAAATCTCTAATGATATTCCGCAATTTGAAACATGGAAACAATAACATAGTGTGCCCTGTAGATTGAAATTTCATTTTGCAAATTTGTGTAAAAGTATAGATCTCAGGATAGTCCTTCTGCTGAAACAAAAAAAAAATTGGTTAAGCACTATAGATTTTATAAGGGTGCTCCGGTCTTAAGTGGGTCACACTGTATACACATACAGTATGATTTCGAGGGTAACATTTGAAATGTTGCCTTTATTTTCACGTGGAATCCAGTGGGATAGTCAGATTTTCGAAATAAGCTGTTATCATTCAGATACAACCCAAAGTTTTTTCAAATGGAAACATTGATGCGTTGCGCTTCCCAACTAGATCTATGCTCGGTATTTCCATCTGCAATACTCGTTCTTAGGAAAAGCATGTCAGATCCTGCCACACTCACTAATTCTTTGACATCATTGAAACGCCGTAGAAAAGCAATGAACTCAATATCAACGAATTTTACTTTTCTTTAGACACTTCCATGGAAAATTTCTGCTATTCTCACTAATCAGACGAACTCGAAAAGCCATCCTTTGGTCGTCTACCTCGAATAATGTCGAACAACTCTTTATCAAAACTTCGAGATTTTTTGCCAAACTTATTATTCCCTAGGAATTTTCCTTTTCAAAATTAAAAAAAAAATCTAAGCCTATCTTCTCTCTCTATCCTTCCTACGTATACACGATGTGCTTCGAATATATGAGGATTTCATTTCGTGCGCTCCGAGAGTTAAAAAAGTGTGAATGTACTAAACAAACAAACTGTCACTGACGCGAATGAATTGTTCTCTCAGGTTTTCTAATGGGCAAATTTTTTCCTTCCTTCAACTTCGGAAATGAGTGTTCCACCACCTCCATTCCTAATTTCCTACCAGACAATATTCAAAAAAATATATTTGGAATACAGTGTACATAAAATATTGACGTAAAACCATCTGTCCACTCCACGTAAAGTAAGGATGCAAATATCGAATAAATAAACAAAATAAATATTATCCTCCTTCGTACTATTAATACCCTATTAAAATTTGGGAACTATAAATCTGAATAAACAATCCATCAGTATGTCTTCATCACTGGAATGTCTTGGTATATTTTTAGTCGAACTATGAAATTTTAGAAAGCAAGATTTCATCACCACTGCAACATTTGAATATAATATAAAAGGTATATTTCTGGATCACACCAGGAAATGTAGGGCACATAGGTAAACAATTCCGAGGATCAGAATTATAAAACACGTGGTTCCAACTTTTTTAACAACTTGGCGAGATGAAAACAGGATTATTGTGAGACAGGTATAGATAAATCTTGTGTATTATCTTTTACTTTTGATAATTACAGTTTCACGCCGACAGGGTGTCCCTAAACTATCATATTTTATGAAAAAAAGTTTATTCAATTCACCCCTGCATTCAAAAGTGGAGTCAAATTGAGTTGTGAGTTGTAATTGATAGTTTCAAGAACTAAGCGAAATATAATAGTATGTAACTCTAGTAACAAGAACTTCACATTTACAATTGTCAATCTGATGAAGGTGATTATCAAACTCGAAAGTTTTCAAAATGGTGGACCTGAACTTAGGCTTTATCGATTTGTGGTTGTCCTAGAGACATCTTCCTGTAGAAAATTCAACGAACAAACTTCTTATCTAAGTGTTCAATGTTTTTCCTCCAATGAATGACTAGTTCACAAATTTTTTTTTATCGCTTGGTGCGCACGTTAGGAGGTGGGTATTGGAATTTTTTTGAACTTCTCGAGGTTATATGTTGTTGGGAATACTTCCTCAGGCAATGAATTCCAGAGTCTAGCCGTTCTATGGATGAAGGAATTTTGAGAAAGTGCTGTTCGACATCTTTCGAGGTTGACAACGAAAGGATGTGCTGACTGGGCTTGTCTCGTTGAGTACGATATTATCGAGTTTTTGGTTTTGAAGTTCGGTCAACGTATTCCAATCAATTAGGAGGGTGTTACAAGTTGAAATCGTACTGAATATTAGACGAAAAAAAAGGAGGATGAGGAATCGTTGAATCAAGCAGCGAATTTGATGTTTGAATCACGTAAAAACGTCTTACATAAACTCTGGATATTATTCAATCAAGCACATCCATGAATTGTTTAAGTAGAGATATTGAATTGGCTCAAACAATCATTTTGTTCGATTCCGAATAACAACATATTGAATCAATCGAATATTCAGTTGATTCAATGAAATATTTGATTGATTCAAAGAAATATTTGGTTGATTCAATGAATTATTTGGTTGATCCATTGAAATATTTGGTTAATTCAATGAAATTTTTTGTTGATTCAATGAAATTTGTCATTGATTCATCGAGAGAAACTGTATTTTCATTCGACAAATTGTTTTCTTGAATCAAATTCAGTATCAATTCGATAATTTTCTGAAATTTCACATCAATAGAATGAACTAAACTATAGGAAACTATAGTCAACTTCTAGCATAGATCTCCAGTCTCTTCTTCTCTTCAGCTGATGCAAAAAACTATTTCGGATTGCTAATCATCCTGAGTTCGATTTATCCAGCTGTTATTTCAAATACGAAGAATCAGGCTTCACGTATATAATGAATTCTAGGCAGGCAAAGACAAGGCGAAATGATCGCCATTTAGGGGCGAAAATTTAACTTGATGTAGAATGAACGAAATATTTAATTGATATTACATATTTCCTTGCTCTAGTCAAGCAAATGATCCGTTCGAAATGAGTTCATTGCTATACATCGGGATAAGAAAACTTGTATGTTGTTTCAAAGATATGCTCTCATCAAAATGATCATCATTTCATCAAATCAACAAAATGTTTATAGTTGAATCAACATCGACATTATTTTGGATCGACATAATTTGTTCTTGAGAAAACCATATATTTTGTTGATGGAATTGATTATTATACTGTTGATTCAATTCGACTTCATTCTTGATTTGAACAAAAGCTGCTTCCATGAAATAATCATGTATCTGGTTGATCCAACAAAAAATTGCTCAGTCCAACAAAAATAATTCAAGCATAAATAATTTGTTGATGCAACAAATCCTTTTTTTCCTTGTAGTCGAATCAATGTAAGGTTGATTTATGGTACTAATATTGAAACATGTCGTGTTTGCAAGACCAATGTGGAAATCACATCATCTGTGGAGTTTTTCACGTTTACTATGATTGCCAAGCCAATACCAAAATATATAGAGTTATTATCCATGATTTCTTCAAATTCCTCAAGGTGAATTCCATATTTGGTGTGTTGTCGCTGAAGCACACGCGCACCTTTTTTGGTACCGCCTCTTGATTTGAGTGCAACTTTTTCCAGCAGATCATGCAAAACAAACAAACATGTCTAAGAATAGCAGCAAGCAAGCACATAGCTGAATAATGCTTCTGGAGCCCTTACCAGTTGCTTCGGTCGTCAAAAAAAAATCCTGTATTTTGATCGGATATTGTTGTTGCAAATTGCGATGTGCACTTCACTAATTTCGAGAGAACAGAAAGTTTCAGCAACTGTTTCAGGCGATTCTGAAATACTTTCGCGGCGACTCATTGACGTCACAGCGTCCAAAATTAGTTTTCCTTCTGCGAAGACGGAGGTGCGTGCGGCAACCTCGCATTTATTCCTAGTCTATGCTGGCCAATTTTCACCTTCTCAGACTGACGGATATCGTGAAAAGAATAATAGGGACACCAATTATTGTGTACAGATATGTATATATCCACAAATAGAATATTTAGTAAAACATGAAAGAACAGTGCACAAACATTATTTTAAAATTTGATATTAGAATATTCATCTACCGAGTATAGGGAGTACCTACTGCAGTAGTAGTTTTTTCATTTACTCCTTCTTCAGATCATTAGATAAATGATTATATAATTTTTAAGGCATTACAGTACAACTTTCTGCCATTTAAGTGAGAAGCCCTATTATTAGCACACAACGTCCTAGGGACGTCCCTATTTGGTACAATTCACGTCCGAATGTCCCGAACCAAAAATAGGTGTCCTTGGGACGTCCCATCCCGTACATCTCATGCAATGTCCGAGCAATGACGTCCACGGAATGTCCCAGCTGGTACATCATTTCAAATGTCCTAGAAATAGCATCCCTTAGACGTCCCACGTGGAACATATTAGGACGTCCTTGGCATGTTCCTGATGGGATATGATTTTAAACGTTCCTTTAGGGACATCCGTCGGATGTCCCGAGTAGTAAATATTCTGGCATGACTTCAGATTTTATATAATATGTCCCTTCTAGACAACCATGAAATGTCGCTGATGGTATATTCCTTCAAATATCTCTGCACAGACGCCCTTAATATTTCCAGGATTGTATAACAATCCAAATGTTCCTTAGGGACATCCTTCGAATGTCCCTTAGGGATATCCGTCGGATGTCCCAATTGGTACATGGACTGTACTCTTTCAATGTCCTAGAAATATCGTCCTATGGACGTCCCAGTCGGTACTTTCAATATGTTGTCCCTACGAGGACGTTAACTTACACCTTGCCGGCGAATGATTGCTCGTAGGCTATAAGTACTCCTCGTCAATGTCCTTCACGTAAGTCCATTGGACATCCTTGGAAAACTTTTTGGAGACCTCCTACGGACCATCAACTCAACTGGATGTCCTAATCAGTTATGCAAGATCTGGTCCTAGAGGGACGACCTAGAAAAATTCAAATTCAAGAATAATTCGTACGTCCCTGGGACATCTTATGGACATCCAATTGATATCCCTCAGCGTTGCTGATAGGTTGTCCTATGAATGTCCTAAGGGTGTCCTCTGTAGTGCTCGATGAGGAATACTGTAGGATTTATAGGTATTCGATAGTTGTCCCAGGGACATCCCTCAAGGACGTCCCTAGTTGGTACTCAAGAGGGACATTTGTGCATCCCACAGACGTCCAATGTATGTCCACGGTACCAAATTCAGACGTCCTATGGACGTCCAGAATGTCCCGACAGGACGTCCTAAGGATATCCATGGGACATAAGTGTTATTAGGGAGGTAATCTAATCGTCGAAGTAGATCTTATATGGTGATCAACAATATCACCTGATATATACAGTGTATATAGTTACAGATGTTTCTTTTCACAAAGATTAAGAATATATACAGTGTGTCTCACTTCTAATGGAAACACCCCTATAACTTTCGTAATTGTTGAGTTAGGATTCTGAAATTTGCAAGAGCGGAAGATAAACTGAAAATATACACTATGGCCAAGTGGAGTCATCTTCGCCAACATCCATGGAACGACCCATGAAAATGATATTAGGAGGCAAGATAGGTTGGAAATCACTTTGGATTCGAAATCAGGACGTCCAATTCTCTTGCTATCCATATTTTTTCTAGGAAATACGAATAAGGCTAACGGTCCTGATGAAATTCCACCAATTATCCTCAAAAAATGTGCACCAGAATTAACACCGATTCTCTGCAAGTTGTTTACCATCTCGTGCAGGTCGGATATTTTTCCATCATGCTGGAAGACAGCTAGAGTCCAACCAATCCCCGAAAAAGGGAACAAGAACCTGCCCAACAACTACAAGCCCATTGTCCTGTTATCAGTAATCTCCAAAGTGATGGAGAAAGCCATCAATATTGAGCTTATCAAATATCTGGAGAGCTCAGGAATCATCAATGATAGACAATACGGCTTTCGCCACCGAAGATCTACTGGAGATCTACTTGCCTACGTCACCCATTTATGGCAATCTTCAATAGAAAAACACGGGGAATCTCTAGCTGTCGCGTTGGACATTTCGAAAGCATTCGACCGTGTTTGGCACGAAGGACTCCTCCACAAACTACCATCATACGGCTTACCACCTCAGCTATGCCATCTCTTATCGAGTTTTCTTTCAGGCAGATCGCTTCACGTGGTGGTGGACGGTGTATCGTCTGATACCATTGGCATCAATTCCGGCGTTCCACAAGGATCAATTTTGGCACCAACATTTTTCCTGCTTCATATCAATGATCTGTTGGGAGTAACAACTTGCCCCATCCACAGCTTTGCAGATGATAGTACCCTCCATACTGCGTTCTCTTCCAGAATTCCCATTTCTTCCCAGGAAACTAAGAACTCACGGCGCAGGCAGGTCAATGCTGTCAATGAAGATCTTGCTGAAATCACAGCCTGGGGAACAAACAACCTAGTTGAATTCAAGGCCACCAAAACTCAAGCCTGCATTTTCTCTAGAAAGGCGGAACTCAGTATGCCCGATATTGTGATGTCTGGCTCCACCATCCCCACCAAGCCCACCATATCTATGCTCGGTATTTCCATCAGCAACACTCTTTCATGGGATAATCATATCAGATCCATCGCAAAAGCTGCTTCACAAAAACTCGGATTCTTGTTCCGTGCGAAAAGCTACTTTACACCTCAACAGCTTCTCATGATCTACAAAGCGCAGATACGGCCTTTTCTAGAATGCTGTTCCCACATATGGGGTTCAGCACCAAAACATACGCTGATGCTCTTAGATTCCATCCAGAGAAGAGCCATTCGCCTGGTGGGTGACGCCACACTCACACACTCTTTGACATCATTGGAACACCGTAGAAAGGTCGGCGACCTTCCACTTTTTTATCGATACGGGAAATGTACTTCGGAAATCTCTGCTATCATCCCTTCACTAGCAATACCAATCAGACGAACTAGACAAGCCCAGTCAGCACATCCTTTCGTTGTCAACTTCGAAAGATGTCGAACAGCACTTTATCAAGACTCCTTCATCCATAGAACGGCTAGGCTCTGGAATGCATTGCCTGTGGAAGTATTCCCAACAACATATAATCTCCAAAAGTTCAAAAAAAAATGCCAATACCTACCTCCTGTCCCTATCCTCCCTAGGAACGCACGATGTTCTTTGAACATTATAGGGATTCCCTTTCGTGCGCTCCAAGCGATAAAAAAAAACATGGGGTTTCGAGAATACTCCAGAAATGTCATCTTCAGGAGCCCCCTTTCAGGGGGCCGTAGCTCCCTTAGGAGACATTTCTCGTCTCATATTCATTGAAATTTTCCTTCCTATTTTTGATTGTAGAAGCCGCTGGTGGAGTTTGACACGCTAATTTTGGGACACCCTGTATATGTTCATTTTGAATAATAAACTATCATAATCTAGGAACGAAAGAATATTGCAGTGGAAACAAACAGAGCTCAACATAATCAATTTATAAAGAGGCTGTCCTCATTCAAAATAAAAAATCAGCTGAGCCCGACGAAATTCCGAATTTTTTATTCAAGTTATCACTACCTCATATTATTCTTCCGATCACGTATTTGGTAAATTTGTCATTCGAAACGGGACGCTTTCCGCAAATGCTGAAAATCGGAAAAATTATTCCAGTTCACAACAAAAAATGATACTCGACAGCTCAGTAATTATCGACCAATTACTGTCCCGAGTAGCTTTTCCAAAATATTAGAATATGATTTTCTTGACAGATTAGAGAAGTTTTTGAAAAAAATCAAAATTGTAAGTGAACAACAACATGGTTTTCGCCCTGGTATGTCTACCAACACGGCTATAAAGTCCTTCTATTCAGAAATATTGAAATTCATCGAGGCCGGCGAAAGTCCGGCGGGTATTTTTTGTGATCTTAGTCAGGCTTTTGACTGTGTCGATCATGCAAAACTACTAGATAAACTAAATTCCTACGGTTAGCATCTTTCTTGAGAAATCGCGAGCAATATGTGAGCATAAATTATAAAAATCAGAATAAATTAGAAAATGCATCATCTTCTAATTTAGAAGTCACTGTAGGTGTCCCACAAGGTCCTATCTTAGGCCCTATACTATTTCTTCTCTACATTAATGAAATTGGTACAATATTTCCTAGGATTCATTTCACATTATATGCTGATGATATATCATTGATTATTTCGAACAAATCCAATAATATCCTACAAAATGAATGTGAATTTATATTAGAGTCTTTGATGAGATGGTTTTCGTCGAATAAATTATCATTCAATCCAGATAAAACATCTATCGTCAGATTTCAGACAGCTCAACGTCACAGCAGTGAGGATCTCATTATCGAACTATCTAGTCAACAACTTGTAACCAGCGATACTGTGAAATTTCTGAGTATTGAACTAGACAAGAATTTAAATTTCAAAACACATTGTGAATCATTAACATCTAAACTTAACTCATTCTATTACTTGATATACAATTTGAAGACTATTTTGACTCATGAACAATTGATAAACTTTTACTATGCACAGGTGGAATCTCGTTTTAGATATGGAATTAACTTCTGGGGCAATTCCATACATTCTAAGAACATATTATTATTCATTGCACAAAAACGAATTGTAAGGTGCTTAACAGGAAAACCAAGACAACCCTCTTGCAGAGATCTCTTCAAAAAACTGAACATATTAACTCTGACTGGATTATTCATTTTTGAGATATGTTTATTTGTCCATAGAAATAGAGAAGTTACATCGAAAAATTATGATACGCACAATTTCACTACGAGACAAAAAATAACTTGCGGATACCCTTTGCCAGATTGAATATTACCAGTTCATCGCCAAACTTTATTGGGCCAAGATTATTCAACAAATTACCTGAATCAATGAAAAACTGTGAAAAGGAAATGGAATTCAAGAAACAAATCAAAATATTTTTAGTTGGCAAAGTTTTTTATACTGTGAACGAGTTTTTGTGTACGTAATATTCCTATTTGTCATATACACTCATTAGTCTGTAAGTTTTCTAGTTTATTTCTTCTTTTAGTTCGTAAGTTTCATAGTTTCTTAGTATCTTTGACTATTCCTATACAATGTATGTTGTCAGTTATGGAAAATAAATGATTTGATTGATTGATTGATTGATTTGAGGACACGATGAGCGAAAGGGTTAAATCAGTGGAAGGAACGCAAAATAATGAAAATAAAACGAAAGTTCATGCTTGATTCACTCACCACAACGGTAGTCGTCACTCTGGTGGACCTCCTGACCGTAGTAGTAGCCGAAGGAGTAACACTCTCAGAACCACTTTCTATCCCGGAAAGGATAACTTGCGATCCCAGGAACTTGTTAAGCAAAGTCCTGGCGTTCGCATCGTCTTCGGTGTCGCCATCTTGCGTTTCGGTGGTTTGCATCCTGTCGATCACGTCTTTGATCCCGGAAACGCGCGTTTTCTTGGTGAGGAAGGTTCCACCAGCTGAGGATTTGGTGGTGTATGTGGTGGATGTGGTGGTGATTTCTGCATCTGTTGAATCTGTTTTGGAAAAATTGACGAAGTTTATACTTACACATCTCCAAGGAATTGACGCTCCGCCAAAAAGTAGCCAAAAGTTTAGGAATTATTTTCATCAGAAGTAGTTTTTTTTATCGCTTGGATAATTAGTCGTGTTCTATCGACCTGGAATAGTGTTGCGACGTTGCCGCGTATATTGAAAAGTAGCAACAACTATGAATTTTCAAGTAGGACACCCTGAATATCATTCCATTTTCGAATTCTTCCTGAAGAGCTGATTCCATTGACCCATGACACTCGGGGTCCAACAGTAATAATTACAAAGTTATAGGATGTGAAAAATCGAGATTTTTCAACTTTAGGAATTATTGTGTCGAGACTATTCATAATTGGTCAAAATGGTTTCCATGTCCCTATCTTAACTTCTTGACTACCCTGTATCTATTCCAATTGTATATCAATCGATAGTTCATTTAAATTTAAGATAGGGACAAGGAAACCGTTTCGACCAATTATGAATAGTATTGACGCAAAAAATTCCAAAAATTGAAAATTCTCGATTTTTCACATCTTATAACTCTGTAATTATCACGGCTGGACCCCAAGTGTTATGGGTCAATAGAGTCAGCTCTTCAGGAAGAATTCTGAAATGGAATAATATACAGGGTATTCTATTTAAAAAATCAAAGTTGGTGCTACTTTTCAATATAAGCGGCAACGTCACAACACTGAGAATATTTTAGGTCGATAGAACACAAAAGTTACTATCCAAGGCACCGACTTCTCAGTATAATCATGAGTTGTGTTCCTCAGAAACATCTAATGTGCCATCCACCGTGAATCAGCCTGTATACAGGGTGGGTCACGTTGGATGGCCTATTAGAAGTATCTGGAGAACGAAAATAAAGAACATTCTGAAAATTGGAATAATTTGATAATTGAACCTTCTCTTTTCGTCTGAAATGTTTTCATCGATACAGTGTTGCCACTTCTATCAGAAACAACTAGCAACTTTGTTATTTCAAACGAAACACTCTGTATTTCATTGCATTTTCAGATTCTTCCTGAGGAGTTGTTTTCATCGATGTATCATACTTGGGGTCAAGCAGAAATGATTACAGAGATATAGAGGGTATTCAAAATCTAGAATTTTTAGTTTCAGGATTTACATGTCCCTATTTCATTTTTTGATTTACTATCTACTGGAATTCAATTGGAAAAAATACAGGGTGCTTCAAGATTCATAATTCTGATCACCCTGTATCTGTCCCAATTAAATGTCAGTAGATAGTGGATCGAAAGTTGAGATGGGGATATGTGATTCGTTTTGATCGATAATGAATAGTTTCGACACGAAAAATTCCGTAATTGAAAAATCTCGATTTTGAACATCCTATATCTCTGTAATTATTCCTGCTAGACCCCAAGTGTGTTGACTCGATGAAATCAGCTCTTTAGTAAGAATCTAAAAATGCACTAAAATACTGGGTGCTCCATTTAAAATAACGAAGTTGCTAGTTGTTTCTGATAGAAGTGGCAACACTGTATCGATGAAAACATTTTAGACGAATAGAAAATGTTCAATTATCGAAGTATCCTAATTTCCAGAATGATTTGTTTTTTAGTTCTCCAGATATGCATAAAAACCTCTTTTTCATAAAATTTGTAATACCCTGCCGAGTGTAATAGTTACACCATCGAGTTAGAATTGGAATCACACTCTAGTCTTATCTTTTTTCAACATTTTTTCTTCGAATTCACTCCATTATCTTTCCTATTACTCGAGAAACACCATTTTATAGCGTTACATGATGAAGTTTTGTCTGATAGGTTGAAGTAAACTTTATCCTATTCCGGATCATCAACAAAAAATTATAGCTTCATTTCTACATTAACAGGACTCAAAAGTAGCATATAGAACAAATAACATGTTGGAAAGTTTATCAAAAATAATAGAAACAAAACTTCTAAATTCGTAAAATCAGGGGTGTACAACACTATACACAGTGTTTAAACACGAACCAAACCGACTTTTCACGCCTTGACAGGTAAGTTTTAATCTTCTCCTGAAGATGCTAACATAGTTAGCAAAACACGTGTCAAGGCGTAAAAAGTCGTTTTGGTTAGCGGTAAAACAGTGTATAGTGTATTATCGTGTCAAGGATTCCAGTCTTCGATATAGGGGAATACAAACTCAACTGTGGATCTTGTTCTAAGGGATATATCGGTCAGACAGGTCGTACGTTCAATCAGCGCATTCATGAACATAAGATGAATTTTTTGGAAAAGAAAACGAATTCAACATACGCCAACCATATATTAGAAAAAAAACATAGTTGATTATTTCGAAATTCTACACGTAGAAAATAAAGGAATAGAACTCAATCATTCTGAATCATTAGAAATCGACAAATTGAAAAATTCTAACATTTTACTCAAGGCCGAGTCAATTAAAATGAAGAAATAAATGAATGTGGATTTTTTTCATTTTTGCGGGTACTATCGCTTATCAAACTTTCTCGATTAATATTCGAAACACACAGTAGATTGTGTTGATATATTGAACAAACCTGAAGTTATTTCTTCGTTAGATCCATTTCCTGTAGATTTGAAGCTGGAAGTCCTCAGGATCAATCCTGCTTTTGGATATACCGTTTGTTTTTCGTTCTTGGCAGTTTCCACTGAAAAAAAGGGTTCCACATAACTCTCAGGATTTTAAACTGAGACATGAAAAATGAAAACTGATGAAAATGTCTACTTTTGTGAGGCATATAATTTAAAGATTAATCGACTTACCTGAAGGACGATCAATCTTAATTATTCGAGTGGAGCCGTTCCATATGATTCACCCTGTAGTAACATCAGTTCTACCTAATTTGGCACAACATAAAAACGTACGGAATTTTTTGCTAGCTGATAACGATACTTGCCCGAATACCTCACTTCATCGTTGGGCATAAATAGCCATCATAGATCGCATTATAGGGTAGGTATATTGGGCGGAAGTGGGTTTGGAATCATATGGAACGGCTCCACTCGAATAATTAAGATTGATCGTCCTTCAGGTAAGTCGATTAATCTTTAAATTATTCTTCGTGTCGCCGTTCCATATGATTCACCCTGTAGATGTTCAAAGCAGAAAAATGCGATCTATCCCAAAACAATATATTCATGGATTGTTAAGTCTCACAATGAGTATAAATAATATGAGAAAATGTAATAACATGTAAATCATGATTATGATTATTAATTAACTAAATTAACATAAAGGAAATAAGTGTATCTGAGAGATAACATTTTTAATAAATTTATCCTCGATAGGTAGGTATGTTTATTAACAAAATATTACCTAGTATTAAGAAATACATAACATGTCCTATACTTAGGTCTGTCGCAAAATAGTTCTTGCGAAGATTTCAGGATCTGCCCTTAAGGGTCTATTATAGAATTTATTGAAGATAGCAGAACCTTGTGTCCAGCCGGCAGTATTTTTTATGGAGTCAATATTAACACCATTTCTTAGTGCGGCTGAAGTTGAGGCATGCCGAGTGCTATGTGCAGAAAAAATATTGGTATCAATTCCGCTTCTTTTCAATGTTAATTTGATCCATCGACTTATTGATTGGGGAGAAGCCTTGTGATGAGGTTTTTTATGGGTCAGGACAAGATATTCTTCTTCAGGGGACCTGAGGGGCTCGGTAATTTTAATATAATGAATAATAACTGATCCAATACAAAGGTTCGGTTTTTCTTTGAAAAAGGGGAAAAACCAAGCATGGTTGTAGGTTCTTAGGACCAGAAGTCTTAATTCTATCTGAAATCTTGATTTCTATGTTGGAATCTGTTATTTTTATATTATCTAAACGAATATTTGATAGAGTTTGCACTCTGTGACCCGTAGTTAGGGCCATCAACGTGACTAATTTTAAAGTCAAGTCTTCCAATGACACTTTTTCCAAAGGAAACAACTTTTCTAAATAAACCAGTACTGGATTTGGATCCCATGTAGAAGAATATTTTGGCTGAGAAGGATTCATTTTGAATGCCCCTTTCATGAACCTTCGAATAGTTTTCTCTTCGAGCTCAGAAAACTGAAAAACCAATACTAAAGCTGATCGATGACTATTTAACGTTGAATAAGAAACTCGTAAATCAATAAGTGATCTCAAAAAGTCGATGATATTATTAAAATCGTGAACAAATGGATCTAATTCATGTTGTTGACAGAACAACCACCATTTGTTGAAACATGCATTATACTGTTTCAACGTATTTTCGCTCAATGAGGCTAATAATATTGGAATTGCGGAATCTGGGATATGTTTCTTTCTGAGTGCTGCCCCGACAAAATTCCTGCAACCAGGGTAAGATCCTTGTGGAGCGGATGACTCTTTCTGAAAGGGGATACAAGCAATTCAGGACTAGGATTAAAATACATAGTTTTTGTTGCCATATTATGGAATAGAGGGTACCAGGGCTGCGTTGGCCAAAGCGGCACTATTACTATACCGGTTGCATCATCATTCAAAATTTTTTCTAATACTTTAGCTATGATGGCAAATGGAGGGAATGCATAAAAATAAAAGCATTTCCAAGGTATCGTGAAAGCATCTACATATAGGGAATTAGGGTCTGGATACCATGAAACATAATTTTTACATTTAGTATTCAAGTTAGTTGCGAACAAATCAATATCTGGATTTCCAAATTCCTTACAAATTAACTTGAAAACTTTATCTGATAATTCATATTCGGTTGACACTGACTGAGATCTCGACCCAAGGTCTGCCTCAATATTATCAGAGGAGCTTATATATGAAGCAAATATATTTAATTTTCGCTCTTCGCACCAATTCCAAATTTTCCTTGTTATGCAATTCAAGTTTTCGAATTGAACACTACCCATCTTGTTGATGCACGATATAGCTGTGATATTATCTAGCCTTAATAATATAGAAGTATTTAGATTGTTTTTTGTGAATGTTTTTAGGGCATAAAAGGCTGCTAAAAGCTCTAGATAATTGATATGATGTATTTTCTCTGTATCACTCCAGAACCCATGTGTATTTACGTCACCAGCAAACGCTCCCCAGCCTGTTCTAGAAGCGTCAGAAAAAATTTCCAACTCGAAGGGTTTCTGTTTAATATATTGGTAGGATTCCATAATATTTCTCAACCACCATTCGAAGTCTTCTTTCAGAGAGATATTAACAGCCATTGATTTGTTATAATTTTTATTGTTGAGGTGTAGAGCTAAACTTTTTGCTCTTTCAAACTTTTTGGTGTAGAGCCAGCCGTATTGAACTGCTGGACAAGCTGCAACCAGCAGTCCTAGTAAACTTGCAAACTCTCGTATCTTACATACACTTTTACTATACATTTCTTTCAATTTATCAAAAATTTTCAATTTTCTGTCAACAGGCAATGAAATTATCATTGAATCACTCCTAAAATGGAAACCTAAATATATTATTTCACGAGATGGAATCAAGGTACTTTTCTCATAATTAATTCGGAATCCTAAGGATGTTAAAAGAACTATAGTTGTTTTTGTATTGATTTCGCATTGAGATTTTGTGTTACTTATGATCAAAAGATCATCCAAATAAGCTATACATAATATATCCTTGAGCCTCAATGATTTCAAAACAGGTTTTAATAATTTCGTGAAGATATAGGGAGCTATATTAAGACCAAATGGCAAGCAGTTGAATTCGAAAAGATTATTCTCAAATTCAAATCTTAAATATTTCCTATATTTTTCATTCACTGGAACTGAAAAATAAGCATCTTTTAAATCTAAATTAGTGAAGAAACAATTTTGTGTAATTAACTTCTGGACCATTCTTGTATCTTCAAGTTTGAAATGTGGTGGTGTTATGAATTTATTCAAATTCTTTAGATTCAAAATAAAACGAAAATTACCATTTGGTTTTTTAACAAGGAAATATGATGATAAAAATTCACCATTTTTGTGCTGACATGAAGAAATCGCTCCATCATGCAATAAATTAGAAACAGCTTGTCTCATATAATTCAATTCCTTTTCTGAAATGTGTATCTTAGGTGCTCGAAACTGTAATGGTGTTCGTTCGAAAGGTATTTTCATTCCCTGAACCCAACCTAATACAGATTTATCTTGAGTAACTCCTTCCCAATGTGTATAAAACAATTTTAAAGCACCTGCATATACGTTTCGTACCTGAATCAACGACGAGTTTGATATCGAGTCCTCTGGGGGTCCTTCTGGTACCTGTTGTAGCGGTGTGACCTTTCCACTTCTCCCCTCCCTTTTTTCAGTTTTGTCCTGAATTTGGGGCGCTGGTAGTTTAAAGACCCAGGAAGTGTCTGGACGGTGGTCCTTGGAGTTGAAGTCGAAGGTCCCGGCCTAGGCTGCCAAGTTTTATTTGGAGTCTTCATTTCTGATCCCGCTTTCCTGACAGCAATGTTGGTTTTCACTTTTTCGTGGAGATCAGGACCAAATAAAAATTCCCCGATTCCCGCTTCTTCAAAAACTTTTTTGATGTCAGCTTTAACGTGAGGCATAATGACGTAACGTCTATGAGCAGACAAAGTGTTATGAAGATTTGTTAATATTTGAGCTGAATCTGCCATCACGCCAAGGGGTTCTTTGTTCGCTTCTGGATCCTCCAGAAACTGACTCATCAGAGATCCTATTGCAGTTAAACTAGAAGCTAATTCTTCTTGACACCGAGCGAAAAATTTATCTTGTCTTAAAACTGGTTCAGGTAGGCAACTTGGAAGCTCCAGGTTCAACTTTGGAGGGTTCAGACCTGGACAATTTTCAGCAATTGGATATTTTCCTAGTAATTCTTTCTTAACTTCTTTGTCTATCCCTTTTTCTAGGTAAACTGTCCATCGCACGACAAGCTCTTCATGCAATATAATAGAATTAGCTTTAGGTACAGTGGGATCAGCGCCTAGTATTGCTGTAACAGCTGTAACAGGAGGTGTGTCCACATGTACCTGAGCCTGAGTTGTCTCAAGAATAGGTCCTGTTTCGGATTCAGATGTATCTGTAGTGAAAAAGAAAAAGTATAAGTGGCAGGACACACGTCCGCCCGATCGTATATATGGTAAGTCACGTGACTACCCGATCGAATATGATGCTGATTCTGACAAGATGCAAAAACAGATTTGCCTCTAGGCAAGTCACAGGACTGCCGTATATTTTCAAACAGGGAATTGAAAATATAAGTATGTAGGTATGTACCTCACTGTATAAACGTTTATACTACGGATTTTACCTTGATCAGATGACTGGGATAGGTCAAACTGCCTTTCTAGACGAGCTATTTTCTTCCTGAGTTTTTCAAATTGCATTTCCCTCTTCCTCTTATTTCTCTTCTTTTTCCGGTTTCTATCACTTTCACTTTCACAGTCGGAATCAAATTCCGAAGAACTAACCGTTGTCATAATCTCTCTCGGCATTTTATTTTAATTTCAACGTACGCGATGCGCTCAATTTAGGCACAACAGATGAAGTGAGGTATTCGGGCAAGTATCGTTATCAGCTAGCAAAAAATTCCGTACGTTTTTATGTTGTGCCAAATTAGGTAGAACTGATGTTACTACAGGGTGAATCATATGGAACGGCGACACGAAGAATAATATGTTCCATGAAAGAAAATAGAAATATTCCGTCCATTCATATCAGTAAAAAATTGTGCTTTGATGTGGAATAATTAATCCTAAGGTAATAACTCGTGTGGGTGTCTAGAAATCACATGAAAATATTTCAACTACAAATGCTAGGAACAAAAATATTAAAAAAATATTTACACTCACCGGCAAAAAAAACTTATCGGCAAAAAATGTTGACAAATTGATCACCCTAGAACTTTTTCAATTCTTGTCCGATTCTGGTGAAATTTCGACCAAATCGTAGATTAATATTTCGGAGTAAATTTTAATCCTTCAGAAAAAGCTGATGTTCGATTATTATACAAGGAATTACAAAAGTTACTCTTTTATCCTTGACTTCTTCTACGGTCTGTGAATTTTCGTTTTGGACAAAAAATTAATAATTTGAAGGACGACACGGTTGTTTTGTGCTGTCTTTTCATGCATTTTCAATATGATAGGAATTTTCTCATCACCAGTAGGAAACTTCGAAATTCCGAATTTTTACTGAGCTTCGAGTCGAAAATTCAGACTTTATACACCTGGACATCCTGGCTTTATACAGAGTATTTCATATTCAGATCAAAGACCTATAACTGGGAATTTCATTTTCCGAATTGAAACTTGATATGTTCAGCTCTGAATTTGATTTTTTCAACTTCATGTCTTGAATTATCTACTTATCAGTCGGAAAGTTCGAGTTTGCAGTTGGAAGTTCTTGGTATGAACTAGTAATGTAATTTTTCTTCTTTTGTTTCTTCCTGTATAATGACTGTATAAATCAGGTCAACATTTCGGAACATGATTCTAGGATTTGGTCGAAATTTCACTGAAATCGGGAGAGAAATAAAAAAGTTACAAGGCGATAAATTTACTTTTTTGCTGGCCGGTTTTTTGCCGGTGAGTGTATAAACATGGATTCAGGAAAGCCCCTTACACCGACGTATATATGAAAGGCGATGATAAATGAGAAAATTTCAAACATATTCGACCATATATATATACCATTATGGAGATTGTTCTGGATTTCGAGAAATCATCGTTTTCTCAATTGTGATATCTGAAAGTATCTCTTAATTTTTTCTTAAGGAATTCAATACGTATTTTATCGATATTGAACAGGTAATGAGATCTAGATGTGATGAAACAATATTTTGGCTCGTAAGTATTTGAAAAACAATGTTTCGTAACATCCAACTTCGAATTTATGTGCGATGATTTCTCGAAAAGTGCGGAACTAGGTATATTTAATAGTATATGGTTGGATATGCAGAATCACAGAACCTACCACCTCCTTCCCGATATACGTCGGTGACCCAAACACCCTGTATACCTGAATCGACGTAAATTCCATAGGATATATAGTATATCGTTTAACGAGCACGGAATGATTCTCATTTCCCACGGGAATGAAGTGATACGAGTGGAAAATGAGCATTCTGTCCGAGATTTACATCATACTTTTCTACGGCTGTAACAGATAACAGCAACATTTTTAATTTCATCTGACTCTTCCTTAAGTAATGTTCATCTATTAGGCAGAGCTGTCAATGCTTGAAATTTCTCATTTCATGGGAGATAATATTTTGTGAAATAATAACACAATCAAGTCATTATTGTGATATCAGATACGGAAATAAAATAATTGATGACATTCAAAGTACATTTGTGTGCATAAACAAGTTGTACAGCAGTTACAGGCTATTGTGAGTCAGGCTTGTCAATCTTGATTAATCTCATTCTTATCGACTTTGACAAGTAGTGTTAAAATTCAAACTATCTTTATCAGTAACGCGCAAATGTATTACGTTGTATTACTTTTTAATGCAATTTGGAACATCATAGGCAGATTTACACCATACAAACCTTGTACCACTTGTTTATGGACACAACTGTACCTCACTGACTTATCGATGAAAACGAAAGAAATTTCATTTCATAGCCTTAGAAGAATATTATTTCGTATCAATACCCATCCCCCGTGGACTAGAAAAAAATATCTATCTAACTATAACCTAGAGAACAAACCTGCATTATCGATGAACTTTTGAGAGATTGCCTTCACTGAATTCCTCCGGGTTAACTTGGACGATTTTTCATCGCTCGATGTGGTTTGTTCCTTGCGGTTCTGCTGCAATACATCAAAGACTCTCATTTTTAACGCAAATTTGGAGTTCATGAACAGTATTTCTCTCGAAACGAACCTAAAATTATGTACAAGATTTCTTTATATCGAGATTCAAATTCAGATCTTTCAAAACAATTCGAAAAACGTTAATAGCTGATGGAAATTGTGCCTATTATCAAAACTTTCAAGCCCACTAATGGGAATTGGAAAGTGACAAAATACTGCCTAGAAATAACTATTACAGACCCTTCAAAACTCAGCTCCACTGGGATGAAATGGTCTTGACTAACTGTCAGGAAGGCACGTTATTGTGGTACAATGATGGATCTGAGACTGATGAGGGTACGGGAGCCAGAATATATGGAGATAGACCCAGAACTAGGATATGTGCTTCCTCGAGGAGGTATGCTTCAGTATTCCAGGCAGAGGTGCATGATATTGAGGCATGTCTGAGAAAGAATATCGTGAAGAGATACAGAGGTAAACAAATCCTTATATGCTCAGATAGTCAGGGGGTCATTCAATCTTCAACATGCAATAAAATCTGATCAAGACTGGTCTGGGATTGCCTTCAAAGCCTGCTCACCCTGGCTAACCACAACAAGGTAACTCTTCAATGGGTGCCAGGGTATAAGGGAATCGAAGGCTATGAAGCAGCTGACGCTCTCGCTAGACAAGGGTCTGCGGCGTGTTTATATGGGACCGGAACCTGTGTTCGGTATCCCCAAAACCTCAATACGCGGCTGGCTGGCAAGGTGGACGCAAGAAAGACGTCAGGTATACTGGAACAATGTTCCAGGACTAAGACACAGTAAACTATTGGTTGAAACACTATCCAGGACAGTGACTAACGACATTTTGAGCCTAAACAGAAGTCAGATTAGACAAGTGACGGGACTATTAACCGGTCAGTGCCCCTTGAGGAAGCAAATGCATCAAATGGGCATCTATACAGACGTACCCATATGCAGACTATGCAGTTAGGAGGAGGAAACTGCCACCCATGTAATATTGGAGGGCGAAGCACTATGGCGTTGAAGATACAACCTTCTGGGAGCATTAAACTCTCAAGAGGCTTTTCCAACGAATGATCTGGGGAAGAGACTGCTAAGCCTTATCAAGGTAGCGAACCTGTTCATCTGAGTCAACAGCATGATCAGAAATATAATAGCCCAAAATGTTGCAGTGTTTTGGGCCTCGAACCCTGACTGATCATTCTGCTATTAATCAATCAATCAATCAAAACTTGCGTTATGTCAATTGATATTCACAACATACCAAGAATTCAACGATCTCCACCGATCGTCTGTTATCATACATTCAGTGTAAAAAGTGTTACTAAAATTCAAATACGCGCAAAAAATACAATAATAAGAACATCTCATGTGAGGAAAACTTAGACGGTATTCGCAAAGTTACTCGGGACAAATTCAAAAACATCGGCGGCGGTACGGGTCCGTTTGAACTTTTCAATATATTTCGATCAAGCTGTTTCAAATGAGTTTGCAAATACTTTCACACTGTATACCGACCTTACTCCTCTTGTCCGAAATAGCATTCTTCATTGGCGCGCCCTTCATGCCAAACTGCTGCACCATCGTCACGCTAGACACCCCCTGATCGTTCACGTGGTAGTCGTTCGTATTCAAGTCGTCGGGATCGGTTGAGAATTTTGTCACAGCGACTTGTCCGACCGGTTCGTCGCCGTTCTCCGAATAAAATTCGCTCCTCATCACTGTTCCCTGAACTGATAACGATAGAAATTCATGAATTTTCGAGGAAATAGCGAGGCAAAGACAGATTTTGACATATAGAGACAGACAGAAATACATAAAGACAGATAGAGACAAATAGATATGGAACAAGACGGATACAGGCAGATAGAAACAGATAGAAACAGATAGAGACAGATAGAAACAGATAGAAACAGATAGAAACAGATAGAAACAGATAGAAACAGATAGAAACAGATAGAAACGGATAGAAACAGATAGAAACAAATAGAAACAGATAGAAACATATAGAAACATATACAAACAGATAGAAACAGATAGAAACAGATAGAAACAGATAGAAACAGATAAAAACAGATAGAAACAGATAGTAACAGATAGAAACAGATAGAAACAGATAGAAACAGATAAAAACAAATAGAAACAGATAGAAACAGATAGAAACAGATAGAAACAGATAGAAACAGATAAAAACAGATAGAAACAAATAGAAGCAGTTAGAAATAGACAAAAACAAATAGAACCAGATAGGAGCACAGAAACAGATAGAAGCATACAGAAACGGACAATAACAGACAGGAACAGATGGAGGCAGAAGGGAACAGAAATAAAGAGAGAGAGTCAGATAGAGAAACATTGGCACGCTCTTTGCGCCGAACTGCTGCACCATCGTCACGCTAGTCATCAGGATCGGTCGAGAATTTTGTCACAGCGACTTGTCCGACCGGTTCGTCGCCGTTCTCCGAATAGAATTCGCTCCTCATC
Organism: Phaedon cochleariae; assembly: GCA_918026855.4. Taxonomy (NCBI): domain Eukaryota; kingdom Metazoa; phylum Arthropoda; class Insecta; order Coleoptera; family Chrysomelidae; genus Phaedon; species Phaedon cochleariae. The sequence goes on along the minus strand of OU896722.1, from coordinate 24,959,829 downwards.
ACTGTTCCCTGACCTGATAACGATAGATATCTATGAATTTCCGAGTTTCGCAGCAATAGATTCGAAAAACAGGAAGAAACAGGTAGAAACAGATAGAAAAAAATAGAAAAAGATAAAAACAGATAGAAACACAGAGATAGATAGAAACATATAGAAACAGACAATGACAGACAGGAACAGGCGGAGGCAGATGTAAACAGAAAGCTCATCCGACCGAATTATCACCAACACTATTTCTACTCCATATCAACGATTTGTTGGAAGCAGACTTCATGTTCAGTACACAGCATCGCGGACGATAGTACCCTCCATACCGCCTTCTCTTCCAGCAAGGCAAATCAGAAAAGAAAGAGGATGAAATGTTGACAGCATGAATATGGATTTGGCAACACTTCTCGAATGGGGATCCATTAACTTGGTAGATTTCAATGCAAACAAAATACGAGCATGCCTTTTCTCTAGAAAAGCCGATCTTACTGTGCCTAACATAAGCTTCTCAAGAGTGATCATACCTTCGAAGACATCCATTCCGATGCTTGGTATTAATATCAGCAATGATACCTTTCTTGGGAAAATCACGTGAGATCAATTGCTGAAAATGCATCCCAAAAACTTGGTTTCCTGTTTCGGGTCAGAAGCTATTTCACTTTCAGTCAGCTGCTCATGATCTATGAGGCACAGATCCGACCTCTCCTGGAATACTGATTCCATATTTGGAGTGCAGCACCCAAACATACCCCGAAACTGTTGGATTCTGTCCAAAAAAGGGCAATTAATCCGTCTCGTGGGTGATACCCCGCTCACAAACTCACTCACTTCTCTGGAACACCGTCCAAAAGTTGGAAATCTGGTCTATATCATAGATATTTTCATGGACGATGCTCTTCTGAAATATCAACAATTGTTCCTCCCTTGGCATTCCCCGCGAGATTGACCCGTCGAGTTGAGGCCTCGCACCCCTTCGACCTGCAGAACATGTATTTTCAAAGACTCGTTTATCCAACGAACAGCGGGGCTCTGGAACACATTGCCAAGGGAGGTGTCCCGAGGCATATAACCTACAGAAATTCAAGAAGAACACCAATTCCTACCTTATTTCCCTTGGTTCTCACGATGTTCTCTGAAAATTACAGGATATCCCTTTTCGTGGGAACCATCAGAACATAAACAAAAAGCTACGATGTTCTAAAGACTATGAACGAGTCTTGGTAGAGTGTTGAGAGACATATAAATTGAAGAATATAGTGAAAAAGTCATGGGTGCAGACAGAGGAAAGGGTGGAGAGAGAGAAAATTACAAAAAACGAGAAAGAGAAATATTCCAAAGTAACCTCTTGTAAGATTCAATTTTCAGAACAACTAGGTTGCATAAACAAAATATGTTCGAGAGAGATAAATATTTTTCAAATTCTCCTCCAATTGATAGTGTAAATTGCCAGCAATATTTTATTTATTTCTACCAATTTGATGTACCATATTTGATTAGGTATCTATCATTATTAGTAGTATCAAGTTCTTAATGGACGTTATTACAGATTCAGGTCAATATAAATCAAAAGAACATTAGTTTCAACACGTCGACAATGATGTTGTTATGTATTCTATCGTACCTGGTTTCGGGAATTTCCTGTCCTCATGTAATGATTTTTATTTTCCATTTTACGTACAACAAACTGATATATTCTCTTTGATGATAATGAATAATGATATCACGAAAATAGGTACCTGATGTATCATTTTCACATTCGAAGAAATGTAGGTATCAACCCACCTGTATATTTATACAATCGCGATGATGTTGAATCACTTACTTTTTGTTGAATCAGTTTTGTTTTGTGCCCTCAGTGCCCTCAAACCATATAAAGGAGGTCCATTTTCGTCAGGGTCACCAAATCCATTACTCAAAGTTATTGTGGCTGTCAAATGAAAAATATTAGCAATATATCGCTGCATTTATAAAGTTAGGACCGAAAACATGTGAAATGTTTTTTATGTTACTCAAATCTAGTTCTGTTAGGTCTTTTTGTTTATCCTATGTATGTCCATTGCATTGGAAAAAATAACATCAGTGGTCTATACACGGGAACATTGTACATTGCTATTTTATCTTTGATGATGAACATTTGATTGTTCGAAATATATGTCTTCCCACATGATTTCACAATGATCAAATGAAGTGTTTATTCATCCTCATTTCCCACAGATTAAAGGAATATTCCAACTATGAAGCAACATTATCACAATGTAATGTTTTTATGTTACATCAGAGATTTTCGCCATCTCACAGCAAAGTGGCAGGAACTAATGATAGTGATACTTTCAGTAATATAATGAATGTCATGTTCTAAAATGAAACATCAGGTTATTGCAACATTGCATTTGGAGGACAGTAGCATTACATTTCAATATAACAGATGCTACCTCGTGCTTGCAATATCGCAGTGAGGTTAATTGCTAAATTGGATTTAAATTACAATAAAATTAAAAATTTGTTGCTATAAGTTAAAAATAGCAGCATTTTTCCCATGATTATGTTGATTATTTCAATTCAGACAGTTTCAAAACATTAATACCGGTACTTGTTTCTGAAAATCCAGGAGTGTTTATTGCATATGTTGGTCTACTTTGTCTGAAACAAAGGCATTCGATATTGTATTGTATTGTATTTCACACTCGCGGATCTTTGAAAACAAGGTAATCGGGTTCATACTTTGAAACTGTCTCAATATTGTTGCTATATTATGATCTATAATTTAATGAGATGTAGCAATATTTTGTGCTGTCAACTCATGTCATTTTCGGAACTCTGAATTATCAAAGTTATTGCAACGTTGCGATTGAAAATTTACTAAGAGTTCCACATGTAACCTTGCACTGATATTGCTCGTAGATAGATTATGTTATGTTGCCGATATGGTATAATGCACCTTTTAAATTGATACAATGGTCGATTCTGTTTGCAAATAGCAATATGGTTGTAGAGAAGATAATGCTATCATAGTAAGATTCGAAAAAGTGGAATTCTAATCATCGATTTTTGGCAATATGATCTGTCAATTTCAATGACATCTGGTCAGCTTTCTTGCTATCTCGGCAACATCAATTTTGTGCTTGCTATCTCATAACAAGGTAGTGGATTCTTTCTTCTTGCACTACAAATTCTTCCAACTGTATGAAAATTCAGAAAATGGTGGATCAAAAACATATGAGAGTTTAGTTGTGTCACTGACTACTCGAAAACCTTTCCTCAAAGTTTCAATTCGTAGAAGAATTATTGAAAAACTTAGAATGATTACAAACATATAGGATAGGTTCACTACTGTGACCAACTACTTGAAAACCTTTTCCTGAAGTTCCAATTTGTAGAGGACATATGAGACTACAATTTCAGCATATCAGAGAAACCAGAAGAACCATTTGAATTGCGTGATGGATAATTTATCAAGCTATTTTGCTAGAATATTAAAAAAAAATCACGATTATTTTCACCGGCTTTTAGTTGTTTTCTCATTTCGGGGACATGATTGATTACTTGCACCAGTCGCATAACATAGCAATATTGTTATATTTTATGATCATAACAATATTATTATCGTAGCAATGTTATAACAAGATCCGAACAGAATCGACCCGATATCACTATTGTTATGAACAAAACAAAATGGTAATTTTTAAAGTTACAAGCAATTTGTCAGTAGTTTTTTTCTGTTCTATTGCTAACTAGAATGTATCAGCAAGATGTTCGAATCTCCATATCACGGAAGCAAACTCTCCTTATTTTGTGGCAATATTTTGTAACATTATACTTGATTAGTAGGATACTCGTCATAATATTATCATTTATACTCACTTGTTGTCGATTCAGTTTTGTTTTGTGTTCTCAATGCCCTCAGTCCGAATAAAGGAGTGCCGTTTTCGTCAGTAGGACCAACTCCATAACTCGAAGTTATTGTGTCTGTCGTATCCTCGTGGATTTTTGTAGATTTGCTATTTGGCGTTGATTTCGCAACCGTTTTGCAACTTGTTTCGCTAGAAGTTATGTTCGTGTAATTCGAAGTGTGTCTATCCGTTTTAGTTCTAATTGTGTTGCTGACATCTTGTTCTACAGGTCTCAGTGTTCCTTTGTCGATGATTTTTGTGGTACTCGGTTTCCTATCAGGACTCCTATAGCTCGAGGAGGTTGTTGTTTCTTTTGTTTCAATAGTTTTTTCTCTTCTCGTCTCATCGGTGCGATTTAGTTTTTTAGTAAGGTTCAATTCTGTACTTTCAGAGACTCTTTTCTTCACTATTCGTATCTGGTTCCTTATTTTTCTCCTTGTTTCATAACAACTGACTTTTTGAAGCTAGAAAGTATCAATGTTAAAATTAGACAGTAGGCAAAGTTGATTTTAACTTTTATACACGGTGCAGACATATAGGGTGGTGATATAAACGGTGCTATTTTCATAATGGGGAGCGAAGTTAAATAGTAGAATCATTCCGATCTTTCTGATACATACACTCAGTTCCAAAAAAAAGGACGCACTTGATACTTGACCTATCTTCTTAAAAAAAAAAAAAAAATAGTAGGTCGATTTTTATTCTTTTTATTTGTTGGTAGGTAATGCATTTGTCTTTGAAAAAAAATAGAGCGGTGAACATTTTTCCAAAGCCTCCTTGATGGTGGTGGAATAACTCGAACCATGATTTATTCTCAATTTATGACTCACCCTGTGTGTTAATTGATGGATGGCATAGAAAGTGCCTACACCCTATACGAAAGAAGCTTCTTTTGCGAGCATTTTGTTTCTCCATTCATTGATTTATCCCTAAAATTTTCCTAATTACAGCTTTTTTTTCTGAATCCTTGCAGATTACCAACTTTCTGAATTTATCGAGAAACAATTTTCTAATGAAATAAACTGATACCAATAATTATAAATTTGGATGACTGCTCAATATCGTGTATTGCCTGCTCTAGCAACTCCTAATCCAGGCATACTGGAAATTAAGTTGCTCATCGTTTCCATTGGTATACAATCCCATTCTTCCACAAATGCATCTGCCATTTCTGCGAGACTTTCCGGAGACCTTTCGCGAGAAAGTACCCTTCTCCCTGATTCATCCCACAAATGTTCGATAGGAATCATATCGGGTCTTCTCGTAGGCCATTGTAATGTGGTAATACCAGTAGCTTCTAAGAGGTTTCGCACTATTGCTGCGGTGTGTGGTCGGGCATTATCCTGCATCAATATAAAATTATTGCCCACTAACTCTGCATAAGGTAAGACATACTGCTCTGAAATGTCAATGTGAATTTGGGCATTCATCGATTGCCTCACCAGAAAACATGAAGGGGTGTCTTTCTATAATTGAAATCCCTCCCCACACCATAACGGACCCACCATTGAAACTTTCGCATTCTGTTATTAAATTTTGATTAAACCGTTCACCAGTTCTTCTTCACACTCTTTTTCTTCCATCCACCATGCTAAGGCAAAACCTTGACTCATCCGTGAACAAGACATTCGACGATTCAGGAATATTCCACTGTCCATAACTTTTAACAAAATTTCTTCTAGCAGCATAGCAGCACGATGTTCGGGCAATAATTTGCAGGTCTCCTAGCTTTTAAATTAACTTCTCTTAGACGTCTATATACCGTCTGCTTACTTACTGCAACATCACGAATTTGGCGAAGATCTTGCTGAACATTTACCGCAGTAGTTGATCGATTCCGTAAAATCCGCAATCTCAAGAAGTGATCATCTCTTGGAGAAGTTTATCGGGGGCGACCAGAACCGACCCTCCGAGCGGTGCTTCCTGTTCGTACTTGCGGATTGCTCTACGAGCAGTTGCTTCATGAACTCCCACTGCACGAGCGGCGTAACGTTAACTACGCCCATCGTTTACTAACGCAACTAATATTGCTACTTGTTAAGGATTTTTTAGAGGCATTTTATGTAATTTCAGTCAATAAAACAAGACACTTGATTAATGACACAACGACAAATGGTCATATATGGAGGCATACAATAAATTAGTCGCTATGGCAACGGCATTTGTTTTTTTAAAGACAATGTGATCCTACCAGAGTACAACCCAATCAATTTTGAGTACTCTGATCCTTCAATAAATTCAATTTGTGGAATAAGCGTAAGGTATCAGCAATCAAGCTGTAATTCGAAAAATTTCAGAGATAAATCAATGAATGAATAAATAATATGCTCGCAAAAGAAGCCTCTTCCGTATAGGGTGCAAGCACTTTGTATACCATCACTCAATTAACACACAGGGTGAGTCAAAAATTAAGAATGACTCATGGTTCGAGTTATATTCCACCACCATCAAGGAGGCTTTGAAAAAATTGTCACCTCTTCATTTTTTTTAAAGACAAATGCATTACCTACCAAGATATAAAAAAAATTAAAAATCGGCCTACTATTCTCAAATATCAAGTGCGTCACTTTTTTTGGAACTGAGTGTAGTTGACTTATTTGCAATAGAAAATGAAACAAAAAGTAGGTATTTAGTTTTGCTAAACAACAGTAGAGTCATTTATGGAAACTGTTTCATTTTTTGCAATGAGAAATGTAGCCTTAAGAAGAAAATGGACGGCTCATTCTAAATGAATAGCAATATATGAAAAACACATAATATTCGCGTCGTGGGGAGAAGAAACATCTTGAATGGGTTATATAATTGCTTCAGAAAAAATGTAATGATGATTCAAGCAGGCTATAAAACGTTCTAACTATTTGTAGGGTACGAGGAGACAATCTACTCTCCGCGTGACGTCATGCTCGTACGAGACTAACAGAGCAGTTCAGCTAGCGTTGAGAGAGAAAACAAAATGTCTTCCCCCTCTGTCCTCGCCTTCACCATCAATCAATCATCAATCAGTATGTTGCCAGGGTAGCAACAGGGTGGTACCAAATCCCACCCCCCTCTTACAAGACTCCTATAGGGAATGACTGCCAGTCACCTATCTTTCGACTCATACCGACAGCACCCCTGGGAGAAATGGAGGATTTGGATACGCCAAATCAGCGCGCTAGAGCCATCTCCGTTATGTAACGGCATGTTCTCCTGCTACCATTTCATTATACCAATAGTGAGGCCGTCTAATAAAACAGACTACTGGCTTTGCAGTGTCAGTGCCCGAGCAGAAACGCTGCTCACCCGCCGAGGCAGGCAAGATATCCTCCCACTTGACCCATAGTGGGATTCTTTTTCACCTCCTCTACCGTAGTCCGGCGGTGTTGTTTGAAAACTTCTGCCCCCTGGAGTCCAACCCAATTGGTGATGCATCAGGCCGTATGTGCGACCTGATGGGGCTATTCTCATCACCCCAACTACCCATGTCAACAAGATTCATCTTGATACGTTTGATGGGTCACCGTCGCAAGAGGCTTTGGCCTGATTGCTACTCATGTTGACAAGAATCCTCTCGTCCCGTTGAATGAGTGATCGTCCGAGGCCTTTCACACGTTCCTCTTCCTCGTTTACAGGAGAGGCCCCGGCTTTGCCTAAGATGACTGGCGGTAAGATCGCTTGGGGCTGCCTTCTCCTTGACGAACTAATGGTACACCAGAGTTCCATTTTTCACTGAGCAAGCCCAGCTACCAATGTCGACCGGAATCCTTCAGTACTGTTGAATATAAAAAACACAATAAAGATCAATAGTTCTGGGCAGTGCCCGATAAATGCTCAAAAGGTTTGTGTAAGGACAATTCAATACTATATGTTTAGAATGGGACAGGCCTGACATGTTCTACAACATCGTATGAAATAAACTGCACACTTACCAACTCTTCCAAAACAACCAGATCAGAAATCCTTTCGATTTCTTCATCGCTCAAGTTGATGATGCTCTTGGTAGCCGTAGTAGTTGTACTAGCCGTACCAGGAACTCTTTTGCCACTATCCACCCTTTTCAGTGTTACTCCAAATCTCGAAGTCTTCGCATCTTCATTCACGAGTGGTGTCCTCTTTTCGAGGGGCCTCGTATGATGTGGGGTATCCCTGTCTTTCTGAGGGCTCTGAGGTCTCTCTAGGGGTGCCATGTAATGGGGAACCCCTTTGTGTTCAGGCGAATGTCCTCTCTTCTCTTCAGTGGTAACCTTCCCAATGCTAACTTTATCTGGGCTCTGAGGTCTAGATCTGGATTCCAGAGGCAGCATATAATGAGGCAAATCCTTTTGATCTCTTCCTACATGAATTTTCTCCACTTGTATAGACTCACTCGTATACCTGGATTGCTGTGTGTTTTCTTTGTGTGGACTTTGGGGCCTTGATCTGGTTTCTAGAGGTAACATATAGTGAGGTGTTTCTTCGGAATCTGGACAACGTTGTCTTGGTCTACCCAAATCCGAATCATTATATGGACGTACGGATTCATGTTTGGATCGGTCTAAGTCTTCTTTATGTGGTGTTTCCAGAGGTTGCATGTAATGAGGCATTTTTCGATGTTCTGGAGAATGATGTCTGGTTTCTCTTGTGATTTTCTCGACATGCATTGATTCATGATGTGCAGGCTTCTCTTGGTGTGCTTTTTCAAGAGGAAGCATATAGTGGGGAGTATCGCCTTGGTGAATAGAACGTTGTATTGTTCTCTCTGAATGAGTTTCTTCAGTGTCCTTCTGGACCTGCATTGAATCCGAGTGTGTATGTGATGATTCTAGAGGAAGCATATAATGAGGGATTTCTCCATGATCTGGTGAAGATCGCCTTATGCTTTCTCTGTCAGTTTCTTTACGAATCTTCTCACGACGTACTGATTCAGGCTCATCTTCATGTGTTTTCTCAAGAGGTTGCATGTAATGAGGAATTTTCTGATGGTCTGGAGAATGTTGTCTAGTTTCTCTTGTAACTTTCTCAACATGAATCGATTCATGATGGGGAGGTCTATTTTGGTGTATTTTTTCAAGAGGAAGCATATAGTGTGGTGTATCCTCATGCTGTGAAGAATGTTGTACTGTTTCTTTGGAGTCTTTCTGGACATGTACTGATTCAGAATGGATGTGTCTATCTTTATGTGATGTTTCAAGAGGAAGCATATAATGAGGGGTTCCTACGTGGTCTGGAGATGGTCGCCTCATTCGTCCTTTATCAGTTTCTATCCGAATCTCCTCACGACGTACTGAATCAGGCCCATCCTCATGAGTTTTCTCCAGAGGTTGCATGTAATGAGGAATTTTCTGATGGTCTGGAGAATGTTTTCTACTTTCTCTTCTTTCTTTCTCTACACGTATTGATTGATGATGAAAAGGTCTCTCTTGGTTTTCTTTTTCGAGAGGGAGCATATAGTGAGGTGTATCTCCATGTTGCGGAGAACGTTGTACTGTTTCTCTGGAGTCTTTTTGGACATGCACTGATTCAGAATGAATGTGTCTATCGGTATTTGATGTTTCGAGAGGAAGCATATAATGCGGGGTTTGTTTATCATCTGGAGATGGTCGCCTTATTCTTCCTCTATCAGTGTCTGTCCGAATCTTCTCAGGATGTACTGATTCAGGCTTATCCTCATGTGTCTTCTCAAGAGGCTGCATGTAATGAGGAATGCTCTGATGCTCTGGAGAATGCTGTCTAGAATCTCTTGTAACATTCCCAACACGTATTGATTCATGATGAGGAGGTTGCTCTTGGTGTGTTTTTTCAAGAGGAAGCATATAATGAGGTATATGTTCATGTTGGGAAGGAAGTTGTACTGTTCCTTTAGTATCTTTCTGGACACGTACTGTTTCAGAGTGGATGTGTCTATCTTTATGTGATGTTTCGAGAGGAAGCATGTAATGAGGGGTTCCTTCGTGGTCTGGAGATGGTCTCCTTATTCTCCCTCTATCAGTGTCTGTCCGAATCTTCTCAGGATGTACTAATTCAGGCTTATCCTCATTTGTCTTCTCAAGAGGTTGCATGTAATGAGGAATACTCTGATGCTCTGGAGAATGTTTTCTAGTTTCTCTTGTAACTTTCTCAACACGTATTGATTCATGATGAGGAGGTCTCTCTTGGTGTGATTTTTCAAGAGGAAGCATATAATGAGGTATATGTTCATGTTGGGAAGTAAGTTGTGCTGTTTCTTTAGTGTCTTTCTGGACATGCACTGTTTCAGAATGAATGTGTCTATCTTTATGTGATGTTTCGAGAGGAAGCATATAATGAGGGGTTCCTTCATGGTCTGGAGATGGTCGTCTTATTCTTTCTCTATCGGTTCCTGTCTGAATCTTCTCAAGATGTACTGATTCAGGCCTATCCTCATGAGTTCTTTCAAGAGGTTGCATGTAATGAGGAATTTTTTGATGATCTGGAGAATGTTGTCTAATTTCTCCCGTTACTTTCTCAACATGTATCGATTCATGTTGAGGTCTCTCTTGGTGTGTTTTTTCAAGAGGAAGCATATAGTGGGGAGTGTCGCCATTGTGAGAAGTACGGTGTACTGTTCTTTCCAAATCTTTTTCTTCAGTGTCCTTCTGGATATGTATTGATTCAGAATGGAAATGTCTATCTATATGTGATGTTTCCAGAGGAAGCATATAATGAGGGATTTCTTTATGGTCTGGAGAATTTTGCCTTGGTTTTCCTGATTCACTTTCTTTTGTGACCTTCTGAACGTTCACTAAATCAGATTCATATGTTTTATCAATAGGAAGCATATAATGTGGAGTTTTCTCTTGATCTGGTGAACGTTGTCTGATTCTGTCAACATGTTTTGAATGATCAATATCGAATTGATGAGTTTTCTCTAGAGGAAGCATGTAATGAGGAATATCTTTGTGGTCTGAAGAAGGTCTCCTTATCATATCTGTATTCTTCTCGGTAGTGAACTTCTCCACATCTACAGATTCTGATTCTTCGTACTTGTCTACATGTTTTCTCTCAAGAGGTAGCATATAATGCGGAGTGTTTTTGTGGTCTGGTGAGAATGATCTTGGTGTTACTGTCTGAACATGGTCGTCAGACAAAGCAGATGTTGATTTTTGCGGACTTTCAGGTCGATATCTTTTTTCAAGAGGAAGCATATAATGAGGAACATTAGAAGTTGTCTCAGTAACTTTGTCCTCTGAAAAGTCCAGTACTTTTCTTGATATATTGATTCCAGGAGTTTCTCCTGCTGGTACTTTATGATTCACATAGGGCCGACTCAAAATATCACGTTGTTTCGTTGTAGTGGCTTCCTTTGATACGTTTTCGAACAGAGCTCTGGCTCTTTTGATGCTTTCAGTACTTCTCAACCTTCCTGCTGGGCTCAAGACTACCTTCTGCTCTTCCTGGGAAGATCTCCTAGTAGTTTTTGGTGTGGTATCAGTTAAAACTGGGGAATTCTCTCTTCGAGGATACTTGGTGTCTTGACTCTTGGTTTTGATACTGCTGTATTCATTAGATGGACGTCTAGGTGGTGTCTTCTCAGTTTCAGGAAGATTTGCCGGTGATTTTTCAGGAGATTCTATGTGCTCGAAACTTGTACTTGAGGAGTGCTTGGTTTCTATTTTGACAATATCATGTAAGTCGACTCCAACTGATGATTTTCTTCCTGGCGACTTAATTACTTTTGGACTAATCGTTTTATCGGAGTTCGAAGTAAAAACAGTTTCAACCTCTTCTCCGTGGTGCTTTCCTTGTATCTCTGTAACTGCACTAGGTCTACAAGGCTCTGCTTTGGGCCTAGGGCCCATTCCAGCTAAATTGATTGATTTATCTGTTCTCTCGCTGTTGGTTACTTCAGAAATATATTTCGTGGTGCCTGTTGGACGTTCTTCCTCTTTAGGAGCTGGCTTGACGTATTCAGGAGAAATTTTGCGGTTAGTCCCTTCTGGTACGGTTGATTGCTGAGTGAGTTTTTCGGCAGTCGTAATGAATTTGTTCACTTTATCTGTCACACTCAGAAGGCATTCATCTGATCGTAAATCTTCAGAGATTTCTAGCTCCGGTCTTTGGACTCTCGAAGCTGGTCCGGTAGGTTTTCTAGGACCCTTATCGGTCGGTTTAGTGAACATATTGATTTTCTCATCGATGGTCAATAAACTGTCATCAGTTTCTTCCACTCTGTCGATATCGGTGATTTTGTTTTTCTCGTTGATTTCTGTGATTCTAGTAAACTCATCTAGGCTCTCCGATTCCATTATTGGTAGATGTGATAGTTTTTCTTTGGTTTTAACGAATATTATCTCATCAGGTTCAACTACTTGGTCTGGATATCTGGGTTTCTGGGTTTGTTCTTCGTCTGAAGATAATGGCACAGGACATAACCGATCAGGTGTTGGTTCTCGGGAAGATTTCGATCTATGAAAATCTACGATTTCATGTGGAACATTGGATAAAGTGTCACTGATTATCATGGTTTTGGTTGTGATGCATGTTTTTTCGTGTCTCTTACCGTATTTCTTAGGCTTGTATGTCTTGGTTCCATCTACAACCTCTATATGATCATTTGTTTTCATGTGATCACTCTCTATTGTCACTTCGGAATCTCCAATTGTCGATGTATCATCTTCAGTATCAACTATGCTTTGCTCCTCAGTTTGTTTGGGTTTTGAAATAGTTGTTTTATGAACCTTCATGCTAGGAATGGACTTTGGATCCACTCGCCTTTGACTAGAAGGTTTTTTCTGGGAGCTTACTGGAATTGTGGAAATAGCTTTTTTAGGTTTGGGTGACTCCGTGTTTATTTTCGTGATATTTTTTATATTCTTAGCTGAATTGATTTTGTTTTCGGTTTTGTCTACCACTTGTTGGGATTTTGTCGGATTTGGTGTGATGGCCACTCTTTGAACTATGCTTCTGAATTTCATATCCTGTTTTGGTTGCTTTGTTTGTATAACTGAAGTCGAAATAAGAGGCTTCTTCGGAGATTCCTTCTTGAGAGAACCAATTATTGTATTTCTATCAATTGTCTTAGGAGATTTTAATGAAGTTGTTCCCAAGCCATTGGTTATTTTGATATTGTGCGAAGTCAGGTAAGTTACAGAATTCTCAGTAGATTTTAGTGGTTGTTTTGGTTTTTGTTTTGGGTATCCTCTGGTATTGTTAACTGAAATATTGATCTCAGTTTTGTTGTTTTTGTGCAGCTGTTCATCAACCTTTTTATCTCTAATTTTTGTTGTTGAATTCTTTATATTTTCGTCTGTCGATTTTCTAACGATATTTTTTTTAGATGGAATTCTATTGGGCTTATTTTTCCCACTTTCCATATCAATGAAATCTTTCGTCTGGTATTTCCTGACATCCGTCGTATTTTCAACTGTTATAACAGTTTCATTGGTGCCAATATTTTGCTCCAAGAAAATCTTGGTTTTCTCTTTTACAACATTAGGATTAATAATTTCATCTTCACGACAGAGTTGACTCAAATACTTTTTCACTACTAAAGGCTCCTCTACAGGAACTCTATTTTCTAAAGGATTCACATTTGCTTTGGTAAGTTTAACATCGGTTTCCTTATTCTTCGTTGTTTGTGCTCCATATTTCTTCGTGTGTGTTTCTTTTACTGGTATTTTCCTAACTTGTTGTGATGCATCTATCTTATTCCCGGATTTTTTTACTGGAGATGAAACCTCTTTTGTCTTAGGTGTTTTCTCCATATCGGTGCCTTTCGGCTGAACACTCTTCTTCTCCTTCAATAGCACCTTATTTTGTGTTTTGTCCTCTTCTGACGACACGATAGAATATTTCTCGATTATTTGAGAGATAGCTTCTGTATCGCTAGGTTCCTTCAATGGAATCCTATTCATTTGAGGTGCGTTGAGATTTTCTAGGGATAATTTTCCAACATGAGTCGTAGCTTTGGTAACATAATTTTCTGGCGGTTTGCTGGTAGCCACATTGGTATTTATATCGATTTTTTTAACTGTTGATTTGTTGTACTGACGTGGCTTGTGGGTGCTCTCATTTTCAGCTTTAGGCAACAATCTGGGTGTTACATTTGTAGTGTTTTCAGATTCAATTTCTGAATGCAAAGTTTTCACTACATGGGAAAGTTCTGTAGTCTTCTCTGAAGTGTTGTTCTGCGATGTCTCTGTTACTCCATTTGAATGAACTTGATTTGTTTTTTTGTCAATCTTGTCAACAGAAACTCTTTCAGGTTTACGTGTTGCCTGCTGAATTCTAGTGATTTCTAATTCTTCTTCAGTGAGCTCAGTGTTTTTATCCACAATTTCTTGTGTATCTCTACTCATGGTTTCCACTAAGTCTTTTCTTCCAAACTCTGAAGTTTGAATTTCTGGTTGAGACTGATAGGGTTTCCCTTCAGGAGATATTTTTCGTATACTAGATTCTCTATGTTTTCCTATTGCTTCCACTGATTCTTCTGTTTCTACATTGGAATTCGTCAGAGTTTGGACTGGGGACTGATTTTTAGGAGATGTTTTCAATGTACTATCTGTTCTTATGGTTTCCACGGCTTCTTTTCTTTCAACATCTAACATAGTCAAAGTTTGAAGTTTTACATGAGACTGATGAGGTTTTCTCTCAGGTGATCTTGTAATTGTACTTGATTCTGTATCTCTTCTTATGGTTCCCACAAAATCTTTCCTTTCCTTCTGAAGTTCTGCTTGAGAATGATGGGGTTTTCTTTCGGGTGATCTTGTAAGTATTCTTGATTCTGTATCTTCTTTAATGGTTCCCACTGAATCTTTCCTTTTATCATCCAACTTCTTCGGAGTCTGGGGTTTGGTGTGAGACTGATAAGGCTTTCTTTCGGGTGATATCTTTCGAGTACTAGTTTCTGTATCTCTTCTTATAGTCTCCACTGTCTCAGATCTGTCAACATCTAACTTCTTCGAAGTTTGAAGATCTACTTGAGACTGATGGGGTTTCCTTTCGGGCGATCTTGTGTGTGTACTAGATTCTGTACCTCTCTTCATGGTATCCTCTGAATCTTTTCTTTCAACATCTGACTTCATCGAACTCAGAGGTTCTATGTGAGACTGATAAGGCTTTCTCTCAGGTGATTTCTTTAGTGTACTAGATTCTGTATCTTTCCTTATGGTCTCCACTGAATCTTTTCTTTCAACACTTGACTTCTTCGAAGTTTGAGATTCTTGATATGATTGCCTCTCAGGCGATCTTTTCAGTGTAGTGGATTCTGTATATCTTCTTATGGACTCAACGGAATCTTCTCTTTCAATATTTGACATCTTCGAAGTTCGAGTTTCTTGATATGGCTTTCTCTCAGGTGATCTCTTTAGTGTGCTAGATTCTGTATCTCTCGTTATGGTCTCCACGGAATCTTTGCTTTCAATATTTGACATCTTCGAAGTGTGCGTTTCTTGACATGGCTTCCTTTCAGGCGATCTTTTCAGTGTACTTGATTCTGTATCTCTTCTTATCGTTTCAACTGAATCCTTTCTTTCGACATCTCGCTTAGCATTCTCACTAACAAAGGAAGCAGTATCTGATCCTCTTCTACTGAGAGAACCTCTCTTCAACAGAGATCTTTCTAAGCTGCTTCTTCTTTCAGTGTTTTCAGTCAAACCAAGTATCTGTCGACATCTTTCCTCATACGTATCCGTCCTCTTCAACGTACGATTCTCAGGAGAACATATCTTAGCTGAATCTTTAGTAGGTGATCCCTTAGTAGGAGATTTTGTCGGAGACGTTTGAGAACGTTCAGTTACTTTGTTATTAAATTCCTTTGTAGGCGATACCAAACTGTGTCTCTTTGGTTGTTCCTTACTAGGTGATTTTGTAGGCGACTGCTCACTAACTTTTCTTGTTGTGTGTGTTAGCTTCAAGCTTGTTGGCCTTATATCAGAGCCAACATTCTTGGTGTTCTTCGATATAGTACATATGGTCACATCTTCATCCAAATCGGTCACTATATCGTTGATATTTCTGACGTATTGTGTGCGTTTTGGTTTGGGAGAAGGTGATCTCGGGGTGTTGTTGCGAGTGGTACCAGAAATCCTTGTTGTCCTACTGTAATGTTCTTCATGTTTCGTCCCATATTCTTCAATTTTCAAATCATCATGGCCTCTCTTTGGAGAAGGAGATCGCCTATGACTCTTTCTGTCAGGACTAGTTCTGTTGGATGACAGAGTCTCGTTGCTACGAAAACGATCTGTCTTATCGGGACTGTACCCTCTTGACAGTACTTGTTTTTCGGAAGAAGATCTAGTGGAGTGTCTCTTCTTTTGCGTACTGGAGTTACTTATAAGGGATGAAGTACTAGTTCTGACGGTCTCAGGAGACACAGCTCTAAGGGACCGAGCAAATGCTTCGTGTGTAGGGCTGACTTCAACACTGATTTTTCTGTTTGAATAATCATGTTTGTAGGTTGTTTCGTACTGATTATCGGTCGGTTTACTACGAGCTGGTTTTTCTTTAACACTGTTTGGTATTTGGCTAGTCGGTTCCACTTCTACGTTAGTTGTAGTAGTATGAATTGTCTTCGCATCGACTTCATCTTTATTGATTTTAGTGACGTTGGATACTAGTTTGATTTCGATGTTCTCATTCTGCTGGCGCTGGAATTGTGAATTATTGTTGCTGTTAGTAACCATCTGCTCCTTCTCCATATCTCTTGACAAATCCTTCTTCACTACTCTCCTCTTTGAGTTCGAGTCATTACTTTCTTTGAACTCTGAAGTCACTTCCTGAAATTCTTGATCTCTTCTTGAATCATCAGTATTCCATTGTTCACAAACATGATGTTGTTCAGCCCGGACATTCTTGCTTTCAGTGTGTTTGGGAGATGACTTGAATCTTTCTTTGGTAGTGCTGCTTTTGATATATTCGTGTTTATTTGTCTTGTCTTCGATTCTTGAATCAGCTGTAGTTTCCTCAACTTCAGTTCTCTTAGACTCAACTGATTCGGTTTTATGAGTATTCTGGTTGGAAATGATTCTTTCATTTCTTGAAGAATAAGTTGGTCCTTTGGTGTCATATCTTGTAGTTGTAACTATCGTACCATCTGGTAATGTCTTAGTCTCACGTGTGATTTTTGTATTTCCATCGATATACTGAGGGTCATGAGTCAAGGCATCACTAGTCTCAACACTTTTGTTGACATAGGTGAATGTCTCGTTATCATCAGGTATGAAATCCTGATAATCAACTTTACTGGATTTACTGACAACCATAGAGGATGAAGCGTTCTTTGAAGTAGTGGAGCTCGAGTGGAAATTATTCTTATCACCACTGACTGCCTCCTGTTTCAACACAGAGTTAGATTGGGAGCCAAATGATTTCGTGAAATTCTTATCATCCCCACTTTGAGAGACTTTCGATGTTTGTTGGTTTTTAGCTGAGAAGGCAATGTTGCCTTTGTCCGTACTAGTGGTACCAGCGGCAGTGGCGAGTTTGGTTGTTGTGATGGTGTTTCCACCGTCTGATATTTCTTTTGCGGAAGTGATGTGCCAACCATGGTCATCATGGTCGTCTGGAAATTAATCATATCGATCAAATGATACCTTGATACCTACACGGTGTGCGAAAAATTCAGATTCACAATTTTTTGCTTCACATTTTTTTAAATATCACGAAAGCGATGGGATTCTTTTTGAGAATTATATTGAATCGTTTCATTGAAAATTATCTGAGACGTGCTGGAAAGAACCATAATTTTGGAGTTATTTCATAAAAGGAGTTTTTATTTCTGCATAATATCTGTAATTTTGGATTTTTCTAGAATAGGCTGTGCAAAATATCTATTGACGATTGAAATGGAGTTATTTTCTCTGAGATTCATCATATGCAAAAGTATATTAATGAGGAAATCTCCAAAGTATTATTCATTGATAACGAATGTTATTAAATTTGCATAACAAGTGATATCAATGTAGGTTATTCATATTTTCATATGAACCAATGTTCAATCAAGTAAACTTCATTAAATTTTTTGATAGGTAGGTATTTTGCACAACCTGCTATGAAAATCCAAAATTTCAGGCAGTTATTATGCAGAAAAGTATTTTTTCTACAAACGTCAAAGAATGACAAGGTTCACGCATTGATAATACTTTGCGAAGTGACACTTTTTTCAGTTTCCTACGTTACCACGACACCATGTGCGAAGCAGTGCGCGAAGTAAAACGATGCGCGAAGTACATACTTCGCGCATTGTATTAAAACTATATGAGATTCTTGTATTTAAACTTTATGGTCCTCAATCGAGCGAACATCCAAGAAATCATTTATATCTAAATGTTAAACAATATTCTAGGCCTTTTGAACCAGTTCAACAATATTTTTATATTAAGCTGAGCATATTACTACTTTAGAACTATATTCTCGGACGACTGCAGGAAAAAATTTTGTTTGCTGCGTTGCGCCTCGTTAAAAAGTAGCATCTCGCGCACTAGATACAACAATAACTAAAATATGGAATATCTCCGAAATTATGGTTTTTCGGTATAGGCTCATTTTTATAATTTCATTGAGTTATGTGAAGAAGAAAAGAAAATTGAGATTTCCATTGTTTTATATTCATTTTCTGAACTCACAGTACAGCGCAACCTGTGAATTTATCAGTGGTTATGGTTACAATGAGTGATCCTGTCAACCTTCAATATTCATGAGTCAATCACATGTCATTAGTGAATTGTTTACTTGTCATCAGTGACTTATTCACTTGTCATTAGTGACTTATTTAAATGTCATTAGCTAATAACTATAAAAAATTACATAGGTATATTGTTATCTGAAAAAGGATAACCTTGATGAGTATAGTTGTGATGTATCCAGAAATCACAAAAATATAGGGCTGACGACAAATTTCGGTACATTATAGATACCGGGTGTATCAGGATCATGCGCCGAGAAAAACGGCCCATCAGATGCACTGGTACACTCTTTTCTTCTCATTCAGTGATGAAAATGGAAACAGGAAAAGGAAACGATCAACTTGGCCGAGTCCTCTCAGTGTAGAGTATATTTTAGTGCGGTGAAAGTTTGTCCCTATTCTCAACGTTTTTCGTAGTGAGATATACAGCGATTCTAGCTGTTAGGCCCTCCGCACACGGGTGGATCGGCGACATGGGCGACGCGATTGCAATGACGTCACAATTTCTGCATTCGTACGATTCAAGAGACGGGAGTGTGTGTCATCCGCATATGGGTCGACGTTTTGTGTAGTCGACTCGCGTCTGATCAACTTAGTTACTCTATTTTTTGCTACTTCAAAAAGAAATGTTTCGCTAAAAATGAGCAGTTGCAAAGGCGAGGAGGACATATCTATTTTTTTTTGGCAACGGCAGATCAGGAGAAGAAGAAGAAAACGAAGTTTATGGGTGGATCCGTACATTGCACGAAATTTTCATACTCGACTTTTTGTTACTGCAAGTGAAATGCAAGAGAGTGACACAAAATTTCTGGCATTTTATAGAATGTCGAAGGAATCATATATTGATTTAGTGGAAACTCTTGATCCAGCCATAAATTATATGGATTCAAATATGAGGGAATGTGTCAGCGCAGAAGAACACATACTAATAACATTGATGTAAGATTCATATATTTCGAAAAATCAAACAGTTCCTAAAGCTGAGAGTATAAATTGGAAACATAAGATTATATGTCCTAGTTACTGAAAGTAAAGAACTAAGGTAGGTAACACAAATATTCTCAATGATTGAAAAATTATTGAACAACTTTCTCCATTGAGACGCAAGATTCACTCGATCAAACTGCTTCCTTGCTAATCGCGTGAGACTGAAAACGAGGAGATCTTAAATCAAACGTTTCTAGACGACCCGTGTGCGGGATCCAGATGCTTTGCATAGGAAGTCGAGTAGAGGGGAGACCGTCGTACGATTCGAATCGCGTCGCCCATGTCGCCGATCGATTCGTGTGCGGAGGGCCTTAGTATACCATTCATTTTTCTGCGTGTAGGTTCTAGAGCTAGTGGTGGAAAAACTCACTAACCTGTCACTTTATAACTGATGTCCCTTGTCGGCGACTCAGAATCTCTGATCTCCTTGTCCTTCAGACTCATGAAACTGTGATCGATCAGGGAGTCTGCGTGAGTGGGCTTGTCGTGATTTTTGCCCTGAGTCGTTGTTATCGAATGGATCTCAGCAGTGACGTCACCGCTGTTGTAGAATTCTCTCAGTCGCTGCTCCCTCAGCTTGTACATGTGCGATCTTATTTCTTTCTTTTGCCCGAAGTCTTCGGTGTCTTGCCACTGAAAGCGAAGAAAAAACAAAATGAGGGCTGGTAAAACATTGAAGAAAAGCTGCGATAAACAGGGTGACTGATCTCACTATAATGAGCATAGTTTTTAAATTTTCAGAAAAGCTTCTATGAATGTTCTATGAATGTTCTAACAACGCTCACAACATACCTCCTGCATAATATTTAGAAGAATGTTCCTAGAATATGATGAGGATGTTCAGAATGTTCATAGAATGTTTCACGAAAATATTTATAGAACATTCCATCCAAATATCCTAGGACGTTCCTTGAATATTCCATTATATAGTCTATGAATGTTATTCAGGAGTGTATTGTCAGAATATTCTAGGCATGTTCCTCAGGTACGTTCATAAAATATATTATTCAGATTCAGAAAAATGTTTGTTTTCTATGAACATATGTCCTTACTTGCTTCGTTTTCAAGATACAGAGAGTCAAATTCTTCAGAAAGAATCAATTTTTCATTGATTATTCAAAATTTTCATAAAACTTGACATGCTCATCTGCGGTGGAAAAAGGGTTTTGTGAATTCAAAATTACCGTGATGTTCAATTACTTTCTTCCTACCCTACCAGAGTTATTACTTGGAATATTGGATGAAAAATCTAGAGCTATATAACTCCGAGATATATACGTCGGAACTCTGTAATTCCGAGTCATAACTGAGAATTTTTTAGTTTTACGTTTTTTATTGTAGATGGTCCTTCCAGCTTTCAGGACTTCGTAGATTTTCCTCATACAGGGTTTGTCACGACGAACTTACACTATTTTTATATCGAGAATCATTCGGGAGGAATCCAGGAAAATCTGCATGATCATATTTAAGAATACGCTCTCTTCATTTGGAATATTTTCAGCAATGCAGTTTTGCCGCTTCTATCAAAAAGTAGCAACAACTTTGTTATTTCAAATTGAATACCCTGTATTTCATTGCATTTTTATATTCTCCCTGAAAAGCTGATTTCATCGATACATCATACTTGGAAATGATTACAGACATATAGGGTGTTCAGAATCGAGATTTTTCAACTTTAGGATTTGTTTGTGTCGACACAAAGAATCCTGAAGATGAAAAATCTCGATTTTGAACACCCTATATACCTCTGTAATCATTTCCGATAGACCCCAAGTGTGATATATCGATGGAATCAGCTCTTCAGGGAGAATTCGAAAATGCGGTGAAATACAGGGTGTTTCTCTCGACATATTAATATTGCTACTACTTTCTAGTGGCAACACTGCATTGTCGTAAATATTGTAAATAAAGCGAGCGTGCTCTGAAATATAAGCATGCACATTCTCATGACTTTCTTGCGACTGATATCCATATAGTGTAAGCTCGTCGTGACATATCCATGTCGATTGCTGTGATATTTTATTGAATGTTCTGAGAATGTTCTGACAGAAATCATGAGAATGTTCTTCGAACTCAAATTTTCCTTCCATTTGTTTGTTGTTCTTAGAATATTCTCAGAACGATCAGTTCACCTTGCGAGAACATTCTGAGAATATTCGAAATCTTCCGAGAGAATATTCTAAGAAAGTTCTTAGAATCACTTCGTGCTATCTGGGGTAAGCAGTCAGGTATTTATTCTTTTGGAATAATTGGAAAATGATGAACATTTTCCCCAATAATGCAACACATCCTTTCGGACAGACCAAACTATTCATTCAGATATTCCTGAACCATTTTTTCTTCTCAATTTTAGGCTTTGTTTTAGGCACTATCCAGACTGCACGAAGTGATCCTGAGAACGTTCCTAGAATATTCCCGCGGAAGATTTCGAATATTCTCAGAATGATATCACAAGGTGCAATGAACATTCTGACAATATCCTATGAGCATGCAAATGGGACAGAAATTAACGTTCCTAAAACGTTCCCATAATATATTTTAGAACATTCTCAGCACATTCTATGAATAAATAAAACATCCTCAGAATGATATAGGAATATTCTCAGTACACAGGGTGTTCTAGATCGCATGAAAAATATTTCAGAGATAGGAGGAAGAAATAAGCTCTGGGAAGTGAAATATAAACTTCAAAATTCTGATTTATAACTCGGGTAGGGTAGGAAAGTAGCAATTGAAGAAAATAGCGGTATATTTGAATTCCCTCAACCCCATATTGCTACTGCAGATAAAGTTTCATCAAAATCAGCGAAAACAATTTCGAATAATCAATGAAAATGAAATTTTCTCTGAAAAATTTAACTCCCCGATGTTATATCAAGAACGAAGCAAGTTAGGACATATTATTATGTTTCATAGGAAACAAACAGTTTTCTCTTCCTTAGATTCTCTGAATAATGAATGAACATACCTGGAGAACATGCCTAGAATATATGAACAGAACATTCTATGATCGTATCTCGATAATATTCATAAAATATGATGGAATATTCTAGGAACGTTCCTAGGATATGTTGATGAAATGTTCTATGCAAATTCTCTTGAAACAGTAAATGAACATTCAGAACATCCTCATTATATTCTATGAACGTTCTCCGGAATATGGAATATTTTGTAGGAGGTATGTTAAGAAAGTTGTGAGAACATTCATAGAATATTCTCTGCTGTCTGGGTAAAAGTGGATACTCTGAAGTCTTCAGAAATGAACTTACTAAAAGAGTATGGAAAATTTGATATCACTTACCATTTTTCGAAGAATCTCCTCATCTTTTATTAGCGATATATCCCTTGAAGTTTCGGTTGACATGGCTCACAATCTTCATCTGCAATAAATGAACGAAATTATTAATTTTTCCAGCAGATCTTCATTACACAGGGTGAGTTTTTCGAAGCAGGACTTTGACAGCTTGAAGAAAGGTTTATGTGAATAATAATAATAATAGGTACTAGCAATAGCAAATTTGATGTAGGTGCTTCCAAGACTTTCATTGAGATTACTCAATTACCCCAATTACAATCATTTTGAAATTTTGGGCTTTCTCAGTCTCCAATCATACCGAATTTTAGCACCATGGAAGCTTATACAGGAAAGTAATAAATGAAAACAATTAATACTTCCAACTTCAACATCCTGTATCTCAAAAACGGATCAAGTTAGGAATATCACAAGAAATCGACCCTTGAATTTTTTCGGCGTTATTTAGATACACCCTGAATATGTGATATATCCGCGGGAAAAATAGTTATTTATTATACAAGGGAAAAAAGTTGTAGATTTCAGCTCCAGGTTGTGTTGTCTTCCGACGCGTAGCGGAGGGAGACAACAAACCGTGAGCTAAAATCTAATATTTTTCCCGTGTATAATACACAATTTTTTTCTGTGACAGAAGAAAGGACGATTCAATATTCAGAAGATATTACATTATTTTGAAATCTGAAAATTATCGACGTGAAATTTTAAGTTTTTAACAGTAGGGTCACGGCGTTGTAGGCATCTTTATCATTCATTTGAAGTAATCTAATATCTGATGTCAATTCTGTCAGTCTAATTCTGTAATTGGATTTCACAAAATTGCGGATTTTGTGATTGTTTAGTAATATTCGTAACCACGAAGTCGAATGGAAGATAAAAGGACTAGCAGTTCTTTCTCGCAGACGGTATTATTGACTCATTTTTCGGAACTATAGCACAACAAAAGCCATCAACAGTGTATATATATGTAATATATATCCGGGAAAACAGTACTCACTTTTTTCCCACGGGAAAAAAGTAATTTATGAAAAGTGACATTTCATAACCCGCCAACAGGGATGAAATGCCAAACTTTTTTCCCGTCACAGAAAAAAGAAATTTATGAAAAGTGACATTTTATCAGATGTCACATATTGAAGTATATGGTAAAATTGATAACGGCATGTAGGTGAGATACAATGGCCCACTATTAGTGTCGTCGAAGACATCGGTCAGACGACCCTACAAACGGGGTGGAATGTTTAGTGGGTATAGCCTGGAGGGTACTCCCACACTACCAAATGGGAGATTAGCCCCATATGATGTCCATAAACTATTTCAACCACCTCGACGAAACAAAAAACCCGTCACTAGAGAAGATATTTCAAACTATTTTTCCGTCATAGAAGAAACTATGCAATAATAATAATAATAATATAATGTGTCTTTATTCATCATCAATAAGGAAATTATATTTGACGTGTACGTTTCAATTCTGTCGTGGAGACATTAGAAGTGTAAAGGTTCTGAGCAATCAGATGCCAATATCAAGGTCCAAACAGTTTATTTCCAAGATAAGTTCGAGTTCTAAATTTTACATAAACATAATACCTTCATACAGAAAATGGGCAAATCCCACATACCTAAATCAGGGACACTTCCTCACCCAGTAATACTGAATTTAGAGATTCCCCCAGGGATTCAAAATCTCGCACACAAATCTTCGAAACGTTGATATCACAAATTTCCTTATTGATATCTCTATTTATAAGTTTACCTGACAACGAGGCTTTGTTTCCCCCATAGTGGAAGAAGAACAAATCACATTTAAAGCATGTTCCTGAATTCCTGAATTCTGTTACAGAAGTCGATATACGGAGTGGCGGATTTTTTGTTTTTAGATTTTAACTTCATTAAAACAAGAACCAACGTTTCCATACTAGGTGAGACTGTATTCATTGAAAGTATACTAATATGAAGTTCGATTTTTATACTTAGTGTTATTTTCATATATACAGGATGTTTCATAATTGAATGCTGATCCTACAGGGCGATGATCCTTGAATGATTTTGAGGAGAGAAATTCATATCAACATATGTCCTGAACCTCTCAGTTTTTGAGCTACAGGGTGTTGAAATCAGAAGCGTACAGCGTTTTTTTGAACAAAACATTCAATAACAGGTCTACGAGGACATCACTGGTAAAAGTAAAAGTTTGATTTTCGTCCAAAAACAAAATGTTTTTCCACTTATAGTGGGTGTCTACTGAATTATCAAAAACAATATCCAAGAACTGAAGAAATAAAATTTTTTGGTTTTTATTTTTTTACGCGAAAACGGTACGTTGTATGAAAGCGAGTCTTCGAACCAAATTTGCTCCAAAATGAATAAGAATTGAAAAAAAATCTGGTTTTCAGAAAAATCAGTGGCGTACTATTTTTTTCTTCAAAAATTGTCAGTTCAAACCCCGTACGGACGCCACTGGTGAAAATTTTTAAATATCTTTCACGTAAAAAAATGCTCCTCAATAATGAAAAGGTGTATACAAAATATCATAACAATATCTGGGAGTGATAAAAAATTATGATGAAAAACTAATTTTTTTCTTGAAATTTCATCACCCTGTAGCTCAATAACTAAGAGGTTTAGGACATATGCTGATATGAACTTTTCTCTTCGAAATCATTCAAGGATTATCGCCCTTGAGGATCAGCATTCAATTATGAAACACCCTGTATATAGCCATTTTTCTTAGAATTCTACAGATTTTTTCATCAAACTGTCATTGGTGAATAATTATAACCCATGCAGAATCAATTTTTCTAACTTTCTGTTAATTTGAATCGATATCTATCTCGTAGAAATTCACATGAATGACGAAATTTCGATCGACTAAAAAAATTGTATTCTGAAGAATTGAAAATTTATGGTGTTAGATCGTAATGTTCCGATTATTTACCTGAAGAAAGGGCCAGTTCCGAAATAATTGAACAGGACACTCGAACAAAAACTTAGAAAAAAACAAACAAAACGTCGTGGAATATTCGTAATTTCGGAGAAGCCAAAATTTTGAGATGAAAGAAGGAATTTCGATCGACTGAAAAAAACAATGATATTCTGAAGAATTGAAAATGTATGGTGTTAGAACGAAGCGTAATGTTCCGATAATTTACCTGAAGAAAGGGCCAGTTCCGAAATAATTGAACAGGACACTCGAACAAAAACTTATAAAAAAACACACGAAACGTCGTGAAATATTCTTAATTTCATAGAAGCCGGAATTTTGAAATAAAAGAATGAATTTCGAAAAACAGTGTTATTCTGAAGAATTGAAAATTAATGGTGTTAGATCGAAGCGTAATGTTCCGGTTATTCACCTAAAGAAAGGGCCAGTTCCGAAATAATTGAACAGGACATTCGAACAAAAAATACACGAAACGTCGTGGAATATTCGTAATTTCATAGAAGCCGGAATTTTGAGATAAAATGATGAATTTCGATCAACAATGTTTTTCTGAAGAATTGAAAATTTATGGTGTTAGATCGAAGCGTAATGTTCCGGTAATTTACCTGAAGAAGGGGCCTGTTCCGAAATGATTCAACAGGACACTCGAACAAAAACTTAGAAAAAAACACACAAAACGTCGTGGAATATTCGAAATTTCGGAGAAGCCAAAATTTTGAGATAAAAGAAGGAATTTCGGTCAACTGAAAAAACAATGTTCTTCTGAAGAATTGAAAATGTATAGTGTTAGAACGAAGCGTAATGTTCCGATAATTCACCTGAAGAAAAGGCCAGTTCCGATATAATTGAACAGGAAACTCGAACAAAAACTCAGAAAAAAACACACGAAACGTCGTGGAATATTCGTAATTTCATAGAAGCCGGAATTTTGAGATTAAAGAATGAATTTCGATCAACAATGTTATTCTGAAGAATTGAAAATTTATGGTGTTAGATCGAAGCGTAATGTTCCTTTCGATCAACTGAAAAAAACAATGTTATTCTGAAGAATTGAAAATTTATGGTGTTAGATCGTAGTGTATCGGTTATTCACCTGAAGAAAGGGCCAGTTTCGGAATAATAGAACAGGACACTCGAACAAAAACTCAGAAAAAAACACACAAAACGACGTGGAATATTCGTAATTTCATAGAAGCCGGAATTTCGAGATAGAAGAATGAATTTCGATCAACAATGTTATTCTGAAGAATTGAAAATTTATGGTGTTAGATCGAAGCGTAATGTTCCGGTTATTTACCTGAAGAAATGGCCAGTTCCGAGATAATTGAACAGGACACTCGAACAAAAACTTAGAAAAAATCACACGCAACGTCGTGGAATATTCGTAATTTTGGAGGAGCCGAAATTTTTAGATAAAAGAAGGAATTTTGATCGACTGAAAAAACAATGTTATTCTGAAGAATTGAAAATTTATGGTGTTAGATCGTAGTGTTCCAGTTATTTACCTGAAGAAAGGGCCAGTTTCGAAATAATTTTTCAGGACACTCGAACAAAAACTTTGAAAAAGTACACAAATCGTCGTGGAATATTCGTAATTTCGGAGAAGCCGAAATCTTGAGATGAAAGAAGGAATTGCGATCGACTAAAAAAAACAATGTCATTCTGAAGAATTGAACATTTATGGTATTAGATCGAAGCGCAGTTTTCCGGTTATTTACCTGAAGAAAGGGCCAGTTCCGAAATAATTGAACAGGGCACTCGAACAAAAACTTCAAAAAAACACACAAAACGTCGTGGAATATTCGTAATTTTGGAGGAGCCGAAATTTTTAGATAAAAGAAGGAATTTTGATCGACTGAAAAAACAATGTTATTCTGAAGAATTGAAAATTTATGGTGTTAGATCGTAGTGTTCCAGTTATTTACCTGAAGAAAGGGCCAGTTTCGAAATAATTTCTCAGGACACTCGAACAAAAACTTTGAAAAAGTACACAAAACGTCGTGGAATATTCGTAATTTCGGAGAAGCCTAAATCTTAAGATAAAAGAAGGAATTGCGATCGACTAAAAAAAAAACAATGTCATTCTGAAGAATTGAACATTTATGGTATTAGATCGAAGTGCAGTTTTCCGGTTATTTACCTGAAGAAAGGGCCAGTTCCGAAATAATTGAACAGGGCACTCGAACAAAAACTTCAAAAAAAACACACAAAACGTCGTGGAATATTCGTAATTTCGGAGGAGCCGAAATTTTTAGATGAAAGAAGGAATTTTGATCGACTGAAGAAACAATGTTATTCTGAAGAATTGACAATTTATGGTGTTAGATCGTAGTGTTCCAGTTATTTACCTGAAGAAAGGGCCAGTTTCGAAATAATTTTTCAGGACACTCGAACAAAAACTTTGAAAAAGTACACAAATCGTCGTGGAATATTCGTAATTTCGAAGAAGCCGAAATCTTGAGATAAAAGAAGGAATTGCGATCGACTAAAAAAAACAATGTCATTCTGAAGAACTGAACATTTATGGTATTAGATCGAAGTGCAGTTTTCCGGTTATTTACCTGAAGAAAGAGCCAGTTCCGAAATAATTGAACAGGGCACTCGAACAAAAACTTCAAAAAATCACACGCAACGTCGTGGAATATTCGTAATTTTGAAGGAGCCGAAATTTTTAGATAAAAGAAGGACTTTCGATCAACTGAAAAAACAATGTTATTCTGAAGAATTGAAAATTTATGGTGTTAGATCATAGTGTTCCGGTTATTTACCTGAAGAAAGGGCCAGTTTCGAAATAATTTTTCAGGACACTCGAACAAAAACTTTGAAAAAGTACACAAATCGTCGTGAAATATTCGTAATTCCAAAGAACCCGAAATCTTGAGATAAAAGAAGGAATTGCGATCGACTAAAAAAAACAATGTCATTCTGAAGAATTGAACATTTATGGTATTAGATCGAAGCGCAGTTTTCCGGTTATTTACCTGAAGAAAGGGCCAGTTCCGGTTATTTACCTGAAGAAAGGGCCAGTTCCGAAATAATTGAACAGGGCACACTCGAACAAAAACTTCAAAAAACACACAAAACGTCGTGGAATATCCGTAATTTCGGAGGAGCCGGAATTTTTAGATAAAAGGAGGAATTTTGATCGACTGAAGAAACAATGTTATTCTGAAGAATTGGCAATTTATGGTGTTAGATCGTAGTGTTCCGGTTATTTACCTGAAGAAAGGGCCAGTTTCGAAATAATTTTTCAGGACAATCGAACGAAAACTTTGAAAAAGTACACAAATCGTCGTGGAATATTCGTAATTTCAGAGGAGCCGAAATCTTGAGATAAAAGAAGGAATTGCGATCGACTAAAAAAAACAATGTCATTCTGAAGAATTGAACATTTATGGTATTAGATCGAAGCGCAGTTTTCCGGTTATTTACCTGAAGAAAGGGCCAGTTCCGAAATAATTGAACAGGATACTCGAACAAAAACTTAGAAAAAATCACACGCAACGTCGTGGAATATTCGTAATTTTGAAGGAGCCGAAATTTTTAGATAAAAGAAGGACTTTCGATCAACTGAAAAAACAATGTTATTCTGAAGAATTGAAAATTTATGGTGTTAGATCGTAGTGTTCCGGTTATTTACCTGAAGAAAGGGCCAGTTTCGAAATAATTTTTCAGGACACTCGAACAAAAACTTTGAAAAAGTACACAAATCGGCGTGGAATATTCGTAATCTCGGAGAAGCCAAAATTTTGAGATAATAGAATGAATATCGATCGACTGAATAAAACAATGTTATTATGAAGCTTTGAAAATGTATGGTGTTAGAACGAAGCGTAATGTTCCTGTTATTTACCTGAAGAAAGGGCCAGTTCCAAAATAATTCAACAGGACACTCGAACAAGAACTTAGAAAAAAACACACGAAACGTCGTGGAATATTCGTAATTTTGGAGAAGCCAAAATTTTGAGATAATAGAATGAATTTCGATCGACTGAATGAAACAATGTTATTCTGAAGCTTTGAAAATGTATGGTGTTAGAACGAAGCGTAATGTTGCTGTTATTTACCTGAAGAAAGGGCCAGTTCCGAAATGATTTAACAGGACACTCGAACAAAAACTTAGAAAAAAACACACGAAACGTCGTAGAATATTCGTAATTTCGGAGAAGGCGCGCAAAGTGCGATTTTTGTGAAAGTCTGTGGTCGACTGGATGGTATCTGATTGACCGTGAAGGTGGGAAGCAACCAGGGACCGTGGGTATCCAGTCTTAGTGGACCAGACACCTCCACAGCAAATACGAGGGGCGATCAAAATGTATTGTGAATAGGAAAATCCAGTTTGCAGGCGGAAAAAACACAACTCAGAGTCAGTCAACCACAAAATGAAAAGAACACACACAATAGTTATTTTTGTATCTAGAGCACGAAATGATACTTTGGTGATCGAGATCTGATTTTTTCAATAGCTGAGTTGAAAAAATAGTCGAGATGACCAAAGTATTGCGCGCTCGAGTTGCAAACAACATTTTTTATACAAACATAAATAAATATAGCAAGTGAAAATATGCTTAGCTTGATATAAAAAAAAGTGCCGAACTGGCTTGAAAGGCCTTCCCCTATCCTCCCTAGGTACGCACGATGTTTCACGAACATAATAGGAATTTCCTCTCGTGCGCTCCAAGAGACAAAACAAAGTTATTGTTGAACATTCAGAAATAAATGATTTCGTGGATGTTTGCTCGATTGAGGACCATATAGTTGAAATATAAATATCTCATATATTTTAAATAACAATGCGCGAAGTAGGTACTTCGCGCACTGTTTTACTTCGCGCATTGTTTTGTGCAAGGTATCATGTTAACGTAGAAAACTGAAAAAAAGTGTCACTTCGCAATTTGTTTTCAATGCGCGAACCTTGTCATTTTTTGACGTTCGTAGAAAAAATATTCTCAATAGTCGCCAGGAAACGCCATTTTTAAAATATCCCATAAATTCATAGCACATCAAGAAGAAAACCAGG
The DNA here is from genome assembly GCA_918026855.4 of Phaedon cochleariae. Classification (NCBI taxonomy): domain Eukaryota; kingdom Metazoa; phylum Arthropoda; class Insecta; order Coleoptera; family Chrysomelidae; genus Phaedon; species Phaedon cochleariae. The sequence goes on along the minus strand of OU896722.1, from coordinate 24,929,091 downwards.
ATAATGATTCACAATGATGCAAAATAGAAATTTCGTTCTTTTTCACTTTGTGAATAACTATCATAATATGAACTATTTCTGTTTGCTCTGATCCTGGTATCGATTCATTCAGTAAAAAAACAAGTTTAATAAATTATTGAATTGGACTTTTCATCTTTTAATAACTGATGAAAATGGCCAACCTTTAATTTTCGTTAAGTTCATTAACTCAAAAATGGTTACGAATATCAGTAGTGTTAAGATGTTTTCGCGGATTCCAGTACAACGCTGAGAATGACGTGTCCTTTTTGCATAAAGAGCGGGGAGGAACTGCTCTGGTACTACATACGAGGGAGAAATCCTAATTTTCAAATATTTCTTCGGGATCCCAGCACTTCGCCGAGTGAACAAATCGCCAAATGTTTGGTCAACAGTGTTGCCAACAGCCAATGATGAAAACGGCTAGATGATCGTTGGAAAAAGGCTAAATTATGGCCAAAACTGAAAGCTCGCCGCAGACGAAAAATTTTTTAGCCATTTTTTCGCTATTCTAGCCATTTTTTGCAATTTTTCTAGCAAAAACAAAAAATCTGACCGTGGACTGCAATTCTGACATAAAAAGTCTAGAGCGTAGATCTAGAGCATAGTGGAATTCTCCTTCCACTATGATCTAGAGCTAGGCTCTACTGACTCTAGTAGTATTAACGTTGACGTATATGACGTGATGTGTTTCTTCGATTCTTCTGGCATGAAAAACGCACTCAATCTGTCATAATGGCACGAACCCTAATAGCACACAACGTCCTAGGGATGTCCCTATTTGGTATAATTCAAGTCCGAATGTCCCGGACCAAAAATAAGTGTCCTTGGGACGTTCCATCCCGTACATCTCATGCAATGTCCGTGCAAGGATGTCCACGGAATGATCCAGCAGGTACATCATTTCAAATGTCCTAGAAATAGCATCCCTTAGATGTCCCACAAGGTACATAATGTAGAATGTCCATGCAAGGACATCCTTGGCATGTCCCTGATGGGATATGATTTTAAACGTTCCTTTAGGAACATCCATCGAATGTCCTGAGAAGTACATATTCTGGCATGACTTCAGATCTTATGTAATGTCCCTTCTAGACAACCATGAAATGTTCCTGATGGTACATTCCTTCAAATATCTCTGCACAGACGCCCTTAAAATTTACAGGATCGTATATAACAATCAAAATTTCCGTTAGGGACATCCTTCGAATGTCCCTTAGGGATATCCGTCCCAATTGGTACATGAACTGTACTCTTCCAATGTCCTAGAAATAACGCCCTACGGACGGCCCAGTCGGTACTTTCAATATGTTGTCCCTGTGAGGACGTTAACTTACACCTCGCCGACGAATGATTGCTGGTAAGCTATAAATACTTCCCGTCAATGTCCTTCACGTAAGTTCATTGGACATCCTTGGAAAACTTTTTCAGGATCTATTGGGAACCTTCTACGGACCAGCAACTCAACTGGATGTCCTCATCAGTTATGCAAGATCTGGTCCTAGAGGCACCCAGAGAAATTCAAATTCACGTATAATTCGTACGTCTCTGGGACATCCTATGGACATCCAATTGATATCCCTCAGCGTTGCTGAGTAGTGCTTGATGAGGAATACTGTAGGATTTAGGTATTTGATAGTTGTCCCAGGGTCATCCTTCGAGGACGTCCCTAGTTGGTCCTCAAGTGGGACATTTATGCGTCCCACAGACGTCCAATGGACGTCCAGGGTACCAAATTCGAACGTCCTATGGACGTCCTGAATGTCCCGACAGGACGTCCTAAGGATATCCGTGGGACTTAATTGTGTTATTAGGGAAGTAAATGGAGTACAAAATCCATAGAAATACAAACTGGTCCAAATTTGCCTTAGATTAGATCGTGAATATAATAAACTATCTATGGGAATATTATAGAGATGAAAATATTTTTATATAAATTCAGAATGAAAAATGGCTAGAAAAAATAGCTAAATGTAGATTTTTCGCTTGCGGCGTCGTTTCATTTTTGGCCATAATTTAGCCTGTTTTTAAAATTGGCTGTTGACAACACTGTTGACCAAACATTTGGCGATTTGTTCACTCGGCGAAGTGCTGGGATCCCGAAGAAATATTTGAAAATTAGGATTTCTCCCTCGTATGTAGTACCAGAGCAGTTCCTCCCCGCTCTTTATGCAAAAAGGACACGTCATTCTCAGCGTTGCACTGGAATCCGCGAAAACAAGAAACAACATACATAAATATCGATATCCAATGCGATATGTCATAGCAATATTTTTAGAAGTGGTACCATATACACCGATCTGCACTTGATGAAGACATTGTGGAGAAGCTCCATAGTATCGTTGCATTAAGAGACAGATGGAATCTTTTCTGGGATATACTGCAATATCGTGTAGGCCTACAATTCAAAATGGTTTTCTACAGGATGTTTTTTGAACGCGAGGATACATGAATTATGATATACAGGGTGTCCGGAGATAAAACCGACAAAACTTATGATCATTGGAATTTTTTTTGAACTTCTGGAGATTATATGTTGTTGGGAATACTTCCTCAGGCAATGAATTCCAGAGCCTACCCGTTCTATGGATGAAGGAGTTTTGATAAAGTGCTGTTCGACATCTTGCGAGGTTGACAACGAAAGGATGTGCTGACTGGGCTTGTCTAGCTCGTCTGACTGGTATTGCTAGTGAAGGGATGATAGCAGAGATTTCCGAAGAACATTTCCCGTGGAAGTATCGATAGAAAAGTGAAACGTCGCCGACCTTTCTACGGTGTTCCAATGATGTCAAAGAGTGAGTGAGTGTGTCGTCACCCACCAGGCGAATGGCTCTTCTCTGGATGGAATCTAAGAGCATCAGCGTATGTTTTGGTGCTGAACCCCATATGTGGGAACTGTATTCTAGAACAGGCCGTATCTGCGCTTTGTATAGATCATGAGAAGCTGTTGAGGTGTAAAGTAGCTTTTCGCACGGAACAAGAATCCCAGTTTTTGTGAAGCAGCTTTTGCGATGAATCTGATATGATTATCCCATGAAAGAGTGTTGCTGATGCTGAACTTTCGAATTTGGTACCGTGAACGTACATTGGACGTCTGTGGGACGCACAAAGTCCCACTTGGGGACCAACTAGGGACGTCCTTGAGGGATGTCCCTGGGACAACTATCGAATACCTAAATCGTACAGTATTCCTCATCAAGCACTGAAGAGGACATCCTTAGGACATCCATAGGACAACCTATCAGCAACACTGATGGATATCAATTGGATGTCCATTGGATGTCCCAGGGACGTACGAATTATTCTTGAATTTGAATTTTTCTGGGTCCCTCTAGGACCAGATATCTTGCATAACTGATTAGAACATCCATCAGTTGAGTTGAGGGTCTGAAGAAAGTCCCCAAAAAGTTTTCCAACGATGTCCAATGGACTTACGTGAAGGACATTGACGAGGAGTACTTATAGCCTACGAGCAATCATTCGTCGGCGAGGTGTAAGTTAACGTCCTCGCAGGGACAACATATTGAAAGTACCAACTGGGACGTCCATGGGACGTTATTTCTAGGACATTAGAAGAGTACAGTTCATGTACCAATTGGGACATCCGACGGATATCCTTAAGGGACATTCGAAGGATGTCCCTAAGGGACATTTCGATCTTTATACGATCCTGGAAATATTAAGGGCGTCTGTGCAGAGATATTTGAAGGAATGTGCCATCAGGAACATTTCATGGTTGTCTGGAAACGAGATTATATAAGATCTGAAGTCATGTTAGAATATGTACCACTCGGGACATCTGATAGATGTCCCTAAAGGAACATTTAAAATCATATCCCATCAGGGACATGCCAAGGACGTCCTTGCATGGACATTCTACAATATGTACCACGTGGGACGTCTAAGGGATGCTATTTCTAGGACATTTGAAATGATCTACCAGCTGGGACATTCCGTGGACGTCCTTGTTCGGACATTGCATGAGATGTACGCGATGGGACGTCCCAAGGACACTTATTTTTGGTTCGGGACATTCGGACGTGAATTGTACCAAATAGGGACGTCCCTAGGACGTTGTGTGCTATTAGGAATAGATATGGTGGGCTTGGTGGGGATCGTGGTGCCAGACATTACAATATCGGGCATACTGAGTTCCGCCTTTCCTGATATGAGTTGAACTCAAAGGCTTCAACAAGTAGCCCTTTAAAGGAAACTTATATCAGGACCGGAATATTATGTTTGTCCTATGTTGAGTTATTGTCGGTCGTATTATGAATCTACGGAAAAAATACTATAGGGGTCTTGTATTTTTTCTCTTCTCTTGAGCTGCCTTTTCGATTTGTTCCATCGCGATCAACGACTTTCAATCGGCGTGGCGTGTTTGACTAATATTTATTTAATTATGTTTTACTTACAGTTACTTGTCATAACACACCAAGATTTTCAGTTGCCGATGACAATCATGATCTGGATCACCATGTTACTAAGGTCGTTGATATGTTAACACTGAGCCCCTTCGATGATGTTTCAGGAATAGAGTAACTACCATTTAGTAGAATTCAAATTTGTTCCTCTCATTTTTTCTTCAACGATTTACCTATCATGAAGTGCATAAAATAGTATATACAGGGTGTTTCATTACTAATTGGAAATATTTCAACCATATAGAATCCCGAACTCAAAATATGAAGATTCAACCCAAATCGCCTAGATAAACTATGTCTCTTGTCTGAGTTAGAGGGTGTTTTATTCAAAAATTTTGACATGTGTTTTGCCCAGTTCTTCAAAACTATTTGACGTATCACTTTCATATTTTGAGGGAAGTGTAGGTATTATACACCCATCTGAATTATGTGAAATGAACTTTTCTAGCTATTACTAGAGGCGTACGACAGGGGCAATTAACTGCTTGATCCCTCCCAAATTCTACGCCACTGGCGAAATTGTAATTCTATCACAAAATTTCGATTCTCCAACAATTCCGACGTAGATATACTCCTTCTCCATGGCGATAAAGTTAATATTTTGGATCAATGGATTGTATTCATCAATAAAATGAAACTTCAATCCATATTATTAACAATTGAAACATAATGACATAACAGACAGGAGTTGTTAAAGGGTGTTTAATTATGTAATATATTAAAAAATTCAAAACGCCCTGTAACAGCTACCGTCTGTTATGTTTCTATGTTAATATGGATTGAAGTTTCATTTGATTGATGAATGCAGTCCATTGATCCAAAATATCGACATTATTGATACACACTTGAAATAATAACTTTATCGCTATGAAAAGGAGTACAATATTTACGAATAAGGCATTGAAGAATCGAAAAATTCTGATAAAATTGCAATTCCGCCAGTGGCGTAGAATTTGGGAAGGATCCCTCCAAATATGAAAGTGATACGTCAAATAGTTTTGAAGAACTGGGCAAAAAACATTTCAAAATTTTTCAATAAAACACCCTGTAACTCAGACAGGAGACATATTTTATCTAGGTTATTTAGGTTAAATCTTCATATTTTGAGTTCGGGATTCTATGGTTGAAATATTTCCAATTAGTAATGAAACACTCCCTCGACAAATTATAGCCTTCCCGTTGGTCGGGCTATAAACTTTTTGTCTAGGGATTTAAAATACCACTCATTCCCTAGGTTTATAATGTACTATTATTCATAGAGACGAGGAGAGAAAACACCAAAAATTTGCAAAAAACCTATTCATGAGGTAATTTATTCGACAAGTGAGTGTGTTACTTTTCAATTGTCGAACTGTTTATATTCGCTCAATTGTTTATGTCGCATCTCCCACGCACCTTTGTCTAGATTTTTCTAATAGCCATTTATTAGTTATTAGGTACAGCATGGTAGGTAGGTGTCACATGATATGTAGATACATACCTACTATTATGTTCCATCTCGCTCCTAGTCAATCATGTCGGTGTGATAAATCATATATTCTGCACTGCCGAATCTTCACGATTTGAATAATTCAATTCATCGTCATATATTACGAATCAGAATCAACCTTAATAAAACAATATTTATGTGTATTTTTAGACATTGCTAAGGCGTTTGGTATACAGTTAGCGATTCGAAAAGGCCGTTATATAACCTGAACCAGATAAAACATTGAAATCTATAAGTAAATCATAAATTATAGTCATTAAAACAACCCTTATATAGCACACACCTCTGAATTCATTCAAATTACATCCGCCCCTACGAATGTGTTGAAAAAATTTCGTCACCTTTGAAATTGAATTTGCATGATTATCCTTCATTTAGTAGTAGTAGAATATCAAAATTCCATTTGAAAAATATTAGTTATGAATACTTGAAATTTCCCAAGCGTTTTTCCAAATTTGAAATATTTCTAACCGTTTCGAATAAAACAAAGAAGAGATCAACTCTTTTTCGTCTCTCAATATAAAGTGATTCCAATATATTTAAAAATGACAGGCTTATCGATTCTCAAGTGGAAGGTGTAAATAAAAAAAAATAAAAAAGTCTGCATATTAAGAAAACGGCAAGACTTATATAGGTATAGGGATAACTGATGAAGATCATCTTGAAATAATACAGTGAGGACTAAAATTGCCCATCCTTCCTTCAACCTCTGAATGGAACAAGCTAGCGAGGTCGGGTAAAATTCTGACAAAAAGATACCTCTTCCACTATTCGGCATGAAAATGGTTGTGGTCACGTGACCCAGTGTCAAGTGGGCACCATCAACTTTTATAACCTGAACCAGATATAAAACATTGAAATCTATAAGTAAATCATAAATTATAGTCATTAAAACAACCCTTATATAGCACACACCTCTGAATTCATTCAAATTACATCCGCCCCTACGAATGTGTTGAAAAAATTTTGTCACCTTTGAAATCAAATTTGCATGATTATCCTTCATTTAGTAGTAGTAGAATATCAAAATTCCATTTGAAAAATATTAGTTATGAATACTTGAAATTTCCCAAATGTTTTTCCAAATTTGGAAGGTTTCTAATCGTTTCGAATAAAACAAAGAAGAGATCAACTCTTTTCCGTCTCTCAATATAAAGTGATTCCAATATATTTAAAAATGACAGGCTTGTCGATTCTCAAGTGGAAGGTGTAAATGAAAAATAAATGGAAAAGTCTGCATATTCCGAAAACGGCAAGACTTATATAGGTATAGGGAAAACTGATGAAGATCATCTTGAAATAATACAGTGAGGACTAAAAAAGTCCTTCCTTCCTTCAACCTTTGAATGGAACAAGCTAGCGAGGTCGGGTAAAATTCACGCAAAAAGATACCTCTTTCACTACTATTTGGCATGAAAATGGTTGTGGTCACGTGACCTAGTGTCAAGTGGGCACCATCAACTTTTTTTTTTCAAATATGAAGAGTGGTCACGTAGTACTTTGTTTTGAAAGCCTTTCAATTCTCTATTAAACACCGATTCGTTTGTACAAATCGGCCAAACCGTTTCAAAATGCGTTTGAAATTTACCTCGGAAACAATAAATCAAGTTCGGATTGAATTCCAAAACCGATTTTTTCGGGTCAATAAGTGAACGATGAACATTTCGAGCATGTTTGAGCACTTTTTACAATTCTTACTTGAAATTCTGTTGCCATTAAAAGTTATTTAGGTGTTTTATTTATTAATATTGATATTTGAAGCAAATGATTTGTTCAAACGAAGCGGTTTGGATAGAGAATCAAAAGACCTTCAAAACAAGGTACCACGTGACCACTCTTTATATTTAAAAAAAAAGAGTTGATGGTGCCCACTTGACAATAGGTCACGTGACCACAACCATTTTCATGCCAAATAGTAGTAAAAGAGGTACGTTTCTGCCTGAATTCTACCCGACCCCGCTAGCTTGTTCCGTTCAAAGGTGAAACTAACAAAATTTCGAGAAATGCTAGGACTCCAAGCTGTTGCGATTGAGGAGGGGTATTGAAGATTGAAGCATCTTACTGTATAATATAATCAATCTGAAGTTATGAGCAATTATTAGAATGTTTTGATATACGTTGTTTTTGATATATAAAAAGAAACGGTCATGGATTGTATAAGAACTGTCAATAATTTTTCATCAAAATACATTTTCAATATCGTGCTTTTCAACGGGAACCACTGCTATACTCAATAATAAACGTCCACACTGTATAAGGAATCTGGAAAAGCGATGAAAAATAAGCTTTCTATTCAAAATAACGAAGTTGATCGTCCACTTCGAGATATAGCCGGAAGTACTGCCATCTTGGAAATAATTTCATTGAACAGGACCCAATGGATAACTGCTCTTTGTGAATTTTCAGATCTGTATCATTTTTAGAACTCCAAATATACATCTGAACATCTGATGTGCTGTTTAGACAGAACAGCATGTATATTAACTTCCTTTTCATAATCGCATTGTCGTCTTGAAGTACATTTGTCTATGTCACATTCAAATTAGCTTCTTTTACTCAACTTCTCCAAATTTTACATATAATGCTGCCTACTCATATAAATAATTCAAGCAGATTCATGAGAACTCCTACGAGATGCTGAATTTTGGGAATATACAATAAATAAATAATACATATTATTGTCCAGACTGAATTTGAAAAATTGCGAGGAATATTATTTACATAAACAGTCGAAGAGAATATAAATCAAACAGCAAGTTCCGGAAATGCAAAATCATAACCTTGAAAATGACCGAAACTTAGTTTTCAAGTTTCAACAATACCTATACGGGGTTCCCATAAGAAAATATAGTATTCTCATAAGACAATATATGGCCAGAGCTTGAGAAGTATTTTATTTATCACTTGGAACGCACGAGAAGGAATCCCCAAAGTATTCCCAACAACATATAATCTCCAAAAGTTCAAAAAAAATTCCAATACCTACCTCCTGTCCCTATCCTCCCTAGGAACGCACGATGTTCTTTGAACATTATAGGGATTCCCTTTCGTGCGCTCCAAGCGATAAAAAAAATATATATACCTATATTGGGAGGATTAGAAGAGAAAGGTACTAGATTTTAATTTTACTTTTGGAGATGTTCATCTAGAAGCGGAAAAAAATCATTGGAATACGTTTAATTGAACTCCTATATCGTATTATTTTTATTTGTATCTACCTCTCAATTTTGAGTTTTCACCGTAATATTATGACGACCCATGTCATAAAAGTTCGAAAAAATATTTTCTGATCACGCAAATGAGGAATTTAATTTCAATAAAATCTCTGAGATAGTATTAATTGTCAGATACCTAGTTCACGAATGTATATTATGTAAATGATAATTATTCTTCGATATAATAGTAAACAATTATTAGACAAAACAATCACTTTCAAATAAAGACCATAATTGTTGAGTCTCTAGAATTATAATATGTGTATGATTAGAGTTGAATTCGTATGAATAAATTTTATTGAAAAAAAAAAGTGTTGATGAGAATATCGCTCTGGGACTATCAACCGGTGTTCTTTCATGTTCTTTCATCTGCTCCCGTTTTCAACATAAAAAATGGTTATTTGAATAGCAAATTCGTATCTGTGTTGAAACTTTTCAGTTCTCAGTGACAATTGGTGACGTTGGCAATCAAATGAGTTACAGGATGTTTTCATTAATTAATCTTGAATTCACCATTCTCATTTTCAGATTTCAGTAGTGAATACCATGTTCCATCTATATCAACTGAACACGAAGCAATGCTATTGTCTCCGTTCAGAAGAATGCGAGCAGATTCCTTGATTTTTCTCTTCTGGTTGTTATCTTCTTTTCCAATGATTTCAATATTATTCCACCCTACCATATGTTGTCCATCTTCAGTAAGGATATGTTTAGCTAGTTTCGATATGTCGATGTGTCTTTTCTTTATATTGTATTTATATGTTCCTTCGTCCTTACTGAAAGAGGTCTCTTGGTTTCACCTGTATAAAACTTTCCACAAACAAATTGTACTTATACTGTAAATACAATTTTTTAACGATTGTTCTTCATTTTTCGGCTTTGTTTGAGTTAGAATTGATCTGATTGTATTTTCAGATTTGAACACAGTTTTCATTTGAAATTTATCACCAACACGTTTTATTTTTTCGTTATTGATGGTTGACTTTGTTGTGGTTGACCCTGTCTGTTTTGAATTTGATGAATCGTCCTATCGACAAAATTCTTTAGATAGGAGTTGAGTTGGAGAACATTTTCAATGTGGTAGACTTCGTTATTGAAAATGTTTTGGTCATATGGTATAGATTTGGCTCTATCATGGAGTGATCTCATTATACCTTTCTTAATACTTTTGTGATGATTTGATTGAAAGTTCAAGTATTTGTTAGTATGGGTCTTTTTACGATGTACACTTGTTACAAAGATGTCATTTGATTTCTCAATAAGAACATCTAGGAATGGTAACTGATTGTTAGAATCAATTTCCAAAGTGAATTTTATGGTAGGTTCCGCGTTGTTCACATAATCCAGAAAATTATCTAGCTCTATAAGGTTATGTCGACAAATTATGAAAATATCATCTACGTATCGCCACCAGGTTTTAGGTTGATTTTGGTAATTTTTTGAAAATTTTCAAGACAAATACGAATTTGCTATTCAAATAACCATTTTGTATGTTGAAAACGGCAGCAAATTCGGTCCCAAAACGTCCAGAGCTAAGTGAAAATTTGATATTTTTTTATATACCTTTATTTTCTTCTCCAAACCTTTTTCAATACAGATTGTCACTGACAATAGCTAGTGAATTTTTCTGTTATAGGCTCTCTGATAGGAAAATTCTTTAAACGCAGTGACATTTTGGGGCGAATCATCTGATTTGTCCTTACTACACGTATATTTAAATAATATTCATATTTTCAATTGTATAGAAACGAGCAGAGAAAATCCCAAAAAATCTGGAAGAATGAAAGTACCACCTCCTTGATTAACCTACATACAGTATTTAGCTGATAATCAGAATTATTATTGAAAGACACCTAGTGTTTTCACGATAATACAAGTTGTTTTTGGCTTGTGATTGATTAGATTATGGGAGAATTTTGAGATGAGTAAAATTATCCAAGATGAGTGTTTCATCTCCTTTATACGGTGGTACTTACTGATGAGTTGAGTTGGAGACCATTTTTAATGTGGTGGACTTCGTTATTGAAAATTTGTTGGTCAGATGATAATGATTTGGCTCTATCATGGAGTGATTTGATTATTCCTTTCTTGATACTTTCCTGATGATTTGATTGAAAGTTCAAGTATTTGTTGTATATACACTTGTTACAAAGATGTTATTTGATTTCTCAATAAGAACATCTAGAAATGGTAACTGATTGTTAAGATTCAATTTCCAAAGTGCATTTTATGGTAGGTTCGGCATTGTTCACATAATCCAGAAAATCATCTAGCTCCATAAGGTTATGTGGCCAAATTATGAAAATATCATCTACGTATCGCCACCATGTTTCAGGTTGTTTTTGGTAATTTTTTGAAAAGTTTCAAGACAGATACGAATTTGCTATTCAAATAAGCAGATTCGGTCCCGAAACGTCCAAAGCAGCTAAGTGAAAATTTGATATTTTTTATATATACCTTTATTTCTCTTCTCCAAACCTTTTTCAATACAAATTGTCACTGACAATAGCTAGTGAATTTTTTTGTTATAGGCTCTCTGATAGGAAAATTCTTTAAACGCAGTGACATTTTGGGGCAAATCATCTGATTTGTCCTTACTACACGTATATTGAAATAATATTCATATTTTTATTTTATAGAAACGAGGAAAGAAAATCCCAAAAACTGGAAGAATGAATGTACCACCTCCTCGATTAACCTACAGACAGTATTTAGCTGATAATCAGAATTATTATTGAAAGGCAGCTAGTGTTTTCACGATAATACAAGTTGTTTTTGGCTTGTGATTGCTTAGATTTTGGCAGAATTTCGAGATTACTTGAGTTATCCAAGATGAATGTTTTATCTCCTTTATACGGTGGTACTCAATGATGTATGTAATAAGTGCATTGTGCCAGGGCCAACTTGTGAGAGCCAGACGATGACTTGAAGTGAAATGGTTTAAAATATCAGGACTTATATGGGTATGGGTCAATGCCGATACTTTTATATGTTACTTTGAATACATATAGAAACGATTTCATGCGTTTTCACAACAGAGACGGATTTGCCATAAACAATTCGAGAGGCTTCTACATATAGACATATTGCGATTAATCTTGTTCACGCCAATTATGAATTCGTTTTTTTTTTCAATGAAGGAGTGTTCTCAAAATGTTGGTTTCATATGTACAGGCATAAATTAACATCTATGGTACAGGGAAGGGAATCTTCTTGTATTTTGACCCATATACCTACAGCTTTAACTATACGAAGTGAGAAAAACTAAAAATATGGAAGTTGTAAGGTTTCAAATTATACTGGGTGATTCATTGAGAATGCAAACAAGAAACATGTTTTCTAACCAACAAAATCTGCTTTACTTCAAGCATATACAGTGTGTCCCACTTACCATGCTCACCATGGGTATCTTTTAAACGGTGAGAGATACGAGGTCGGTTAAATGACACCAAATGTGGAGTTTGTCAAGGCCAACTATAATGTGAAAAAAAATTCTGATAAAATCTATTAGTTTTCGTTTTATACGCAAAAAACAGATTTTGATCATTTTCATGTCTCCTCCGTAACTTCTTTATTTATGAAAATATTCAAATAGGAATTTCACATTCTTATGGCAGTTTTTCAGAGTGATTTCGAAAAAAATATGAAATTTATACCAACTCTTCTAGAATTTGGGATATCAGCACCAACTTTAGTTTTTCAAATGTAGGTCATAGCTCACTATGACTTAGTTACAAATAACTTTTTTTTCTCTTCCAGATGATGTGTCGCAGTAATAGTTTTGTGTTGATAACAACGGAGTTATCGTCATTTATACAAGAACAAAAAATTATTTGGAAGCCGCCATCTTGAATTTATAAATTTTAACAAACAAATCATGATCTCCGACCTCAAAAACCCCCACTTACCAATTTTGAATGGAATCGAACCAAATCTTGACCGCCATCTTGGAGCAGCCATTTTTTTTAATTTCAAAAAAAATTCCATAATGTATTGTCACCGAAATTATGACCACCTGTCAAATTTCAAGTTAATCGGAGTTATGGAATTTTTTTTTTAAACTATTACTGCGACATATCATCTGGAAGAGAAAAAAAGTTATTTGTAACTAAGTCATAGTGAGCTATGACCTACATTTGAAAAACTAAAGTTGGTGCTGATATCTCAAATTCTAGAAGGGTTGGTATAAATTTCATATTTTTTTCGAAATCACTTTAAAAAACTGCCATAAGAATGTAAAATTCCTATTTGAATATTTTCATAAATAAAGATCGAAGTTACGGAGGAGACATGAAAATGATCAAAATCTGTTTTTTGCGTATAAAACAAAAACGAATAGATTTTATCAGAATATTTTTTCTCATTATAGTTGGCCTTGACAAATTCCACATTTGGTGTCATTTAACCGACCTCGTATCTCTCACCGTTAAAAAGATACTCATGGTGAGCATGGTAATTGGGACACACTGTATATGGGTTGTTCAACTTCAATGTATCATATGCTTTTTTTTATATTCTGGTTTCCACGGAAAGGGATATCCTGTAATGTTCAGAGAACATCGTGAGAACCAAGGGAAATGAGGTAGGAATTGGTGTTCTCCTTGAATTTCTGGAGGTTATATGCCTCGGGGAACATCTTCCTTGGCAATGTGTTCCAGAGCCTCGCTGTTCGTTGGATGAACGAGTCTTTGGAAAGGGATGTTCTGCAAGTCTCCAAAGTGAACACGAAGGGGTACGAAGCCTCAACTCGGCGGGTTGATCTCGCGGGGACTGCCAAGGGAGGAACAATTGTTGATATTTCAGAGAGAAATAGAGCCAGATCGCCAACTTTTCTGCGGTGTTCCAGAGTAGTGAGTGAGTTTGTGAGCGAGGCATCACCCACGAGACGGATTGCCCTTTTTTGGACAGAATCCAACAGTTTCAAGTTATGTATGGGTGCTGCACTCCAATATGGGAACACTATTCCCCAGGACAGGTCAATCTGTGCCTTATAGATCATGAGCAGGTGACTGGAAGTGAAATTGCTCCTGGCCCGAAACAGAAAACCAAGTTTTTGGGATGCACTTTTAGCAATTGATCTCACGTGATTTTCCCAAGAAAGGTTAATGCTGATAGTAATACCAAGCATCGAAATGGATGTCTTCAAAGGTATGGTTACTCCTGACAAGCTTATGTTGGGCACAGTGAGATCTGCTTTTCTAGAGAAAAGGTATGCTTGTATTCTGTTTGCATTGAAATCTACCAAGTTATCGGATCCCCATTCGAGAATTGTTGCTGAGTCCATATTTATGTTGTCAACATTTCTCCCTCGTTCGTTTCTGATTTGCCCTGGAAGAGAAGGCGGTATGGAGGGTACTATTATCCGCGAAGCTGTGTACTGGACATGAAGTTGCTTCCAACAAATCGTTGATATGGAGTAGGAAAAGTGTTGGTGCTAGAATTGATCCTTGCGGAACACCAGCATTTATGATAAGAGAGTCAGATGAAACTCCGTCGTTTAAGAGAAAACTAGCTAGCAGAGAACATAGCTGGGGAGGCAAGCCATAAGATGAAAGCTTGGCGAGGAGTCTGTGGTGCCAGACTCGATCGATTGTATAATTTGCTAATATTCCCTCAATATTTTTTTCACTTATTTAGCTATCACAATTTTGAATCAAATTTGCCAATGACATTTGAATGACCGTGGACACAACAGAATGCCATGGAAACAAAATAGGCGTTTTTTGAAATTTCTAATCAAAATGGGTTATTCCGAAGATTCCGACGGGTCGTGGAAACATTAGCAAATTATGTAAATTTGTGAACAAAAGGAAAAAATCTTTCACTAGAGTTGAAAATATATAAGGTGTTTCATTGAAAAAAAAATGTTCACTCTTTCTTTAATTTTGCGATTCGCTTCTGTTCGTTTGAGGAGTGCCAGAAGATAGTATCCACCTCGTATAGTCGAAGCTGTCTAGGTATACAGGGTGTTGCGAAATTCGACCGACAACGCTTGACAGGTGATAGCCCTCGTGATTTCATAATCACTGAGATAGGGACATACGGTCTTCAACTTCAAGTGTTCAGTTCTCGAGATACAGGGCGTTGAAGTTAAGAAATAAAAACATTGAAATATGAAACCATATACTGAATTTGAATGCATTATCAACGATTGAGATTTTGAGAAGTTGTTTCGCACGATTATTGGGTTACCCAAGCAGATAGTTACTGATAATGGACCTTCTTTTTGCTCCAAAGAATTTCGAGAATTTTTGATTCAATTATGAAACACCCTGTATAAATAGCAATTTTATTTGTCGACACTGCAATAATAGACATAATGCAATTTTCCAACAGTAATGAATTTATTAATATTTTTATACATAACTGCAGCTCAGTATGCACTGGTGATGAGAAGTATTGTCACCTGAAGGTTAATCAGACTTAGAATGCACCATAACTGATTATACAGGGTGGACGCAAAATTATTATTTTCACCCACACTGAACTTGCACATGACATTTCAGTAACTAGGGCTCACTTTTCTTGTGATGTTCCTTTGTATTGAATATTTTTAATAAAAGTGGACTCACCTACCTAAATGAATTGTTATCACAACACCTTTCATTCCGTTTCAACCGAACGTATTAGGTATATCTACGTACCTATTCAGTATTTTAGCGAAAAATCATAGTTACATATAGTATGAACACGTAATACCTATATATGGACAAATGATAAATCACGACTTCCTGGAAGTCTTCATTCGTTCATTTATATCAACATGTGAATACAGGGTGTCCCAAAATAAAGATCGGATATTTCGGGATACTATACAAAATCACTTCAACCTGTGAGTGACTGATAGGTATGTCAAAATTTGACAACCATAGCACTCTTATGCTGGCGAACAAAATTGCCGATCATATTATGTTTGTTTACCTAAATAGCCGCTAATATCGCATATCATGTGACTTCAATCATGAAATTTCATAGGTGAAGCCAGGTATGAATGAAATAATCGTAGATATGACACCGTCCAAAATGTGTACCGCTTTTTTTGCCCACCGTGTAAATGATACGTGACACTTGTTGAGTAAACAATAAACGGAAATTTGCATTGTTGAAAATAACTTGAATATTATGTATGGTAACATCAAAGTACATACATCCGCATAGGAAAATAAGTAATATACTGAGTGAAAATCTGTAGGGATGAAACAAAAATTAAATTTGCTATGTAAACTGATTTCTTTATTATCTACCTCAAGGTTTATGTTGGTGTCTACAATAGGCATAGGTTCATAAAAAAAATATACCAATAATTAGGAATAATAATAATAATAATAATACGTCTTTATTCACCAAAGTACATACAAACAAGGATCCAAGTGGAGATACGATATTACAATAATATGAATATGATACTAATGCTGATTGACTATACATATGAATTTCATAATTTGAAGAGTTAATATCTGACATTTCTTCAAGATTTTTTGGGATTTTCTCTCTTCTTTTTTACGACATAAGTGAGTCTTTAGTCGTGTTTAGTTCAGTAGATGAGTACGCAGGAATAATCACACTATTTGTTCCAAAATTAGAACTATTTTCACATGTCTGTCAATCTGAGATTTTGATGATTCCAACCGATAACAAATATGCCTGATTCTAGCAAATGATTCTATATTATACCGATTATTTTTTTCACTTGTCTAAATCTGACATTTCGGTCATTTCAACCAATAGAGCAATGAATGGATCTAGCCAATCATTGGATATACAGTCTGTCCAAGATAAGGTTGAACAGCATGGGGATCTCGAAAACGGTAGGAGATACGAAGTCGGTTAAATGGGGAAAAAATTGCGCATTCGGAGGCTTATATCAAGAGCCTTCGAAAATTTTGAAAATTATTTTTAGTTTTTGAGTTATATCGAAAAAAGTGAATTTTTGGAATATCTATTCCCAGATAACACAGGATATCCTATGGATATCCTTCTCAAGTCCATTTCAGGTCGGGATATCCTGGGACATGAAATGGATATCCATAGGATATCCGTCAGAGGATATCAAATGGATATTCTGATGCGGATCACCTATGGACGTCCATAAGATGTTCGTTTAGCGAACAAAAATTGTTAATTGAGAATGGTTCAAAACAATACGAATCATCACAAATATCACATGCAAATCACATGTTCATTAGCAATTCAAAGGTAGTTTTCCATCATATAACTATTGTTATGTAGGTATAATATGTTTATAGCCACAATTAAGATATCCGATGCAAATATGAATTCATATAAATAACAACACCACAGTTTGGAATTTTTCTCTGTTGTTCAATGTTTTCGTACAAAAATATACAATCACTCGAAAATACCTCTCATATATTTACTTTTTTGTGGTCTTCAGATGGACATCCATGAGATATTCATCCATGGATTTATAGCGGATATCCATCAGAAGATATCTTATGGATAGCCATAAGATATCCAAAGAAAACATAAAATCATATTTATGTCAAAATAACTTTTGTTCTTCAACATTTTCGCATAAAAATATGATTTTTCAGAAATAACTTGTATCTCCATTTTTTTCCTTGGGATTGAGATGGAGATCCATAAGAAGATATATTCGCATCCCTGAATTCAAAACTGGGTAGGTATTTTCCCAATGGATAGTAATAAAATATTCTGAAGCAATAAAATATAAATCAATATGGCATTCGCGTGAATGACAAATTTTCCAAAAGAAAGATGGAAAAATCTAAGTGAATCTAATTCTTGAATTCACCTTAACAGCATTTCGGAAAATAGCTTCATTGTTGCGCTAGGGATAACGCGATTCAAATCCAGCCGCACCTCGCCTCCTCTATTTATCTCTCAAAAGATTGAATTCAATTCGAATTAACCTCCATGGCTAGAATCGTTCTGATTGGTCTAAAATCTAAAAATGCATCCATGTCGAAAGTCATGGTAAATTGAATTCATTCATGAGGTATGAGTGGTTCACTCCTATAACTTTTTCATCATTGTAGGTAGTAAAACGTCAATTGGGGTCATGAATTATAGTTCATTTTATATTATTCGACATATCTACTTGCTTTACCGCACTTTTGGTTTAACCGAGGATGGCATTTTCAAACGGGACACCCTGTATTTTATTCCATAATCGGTTAAGGATTATCATAACGAATTCAACGATACTGTGTTTGATAGGATTTCTACAAACGATTAGAAAGATATTCACATTTCCATATCCTCAATAAGCATATGAAAACTTCGAATGCCATATATTCGTAATCGTTTGAAATAACCCTATCCAATCCGGTACCGTTGAATTCGTTATAATAGTTCCTAATTCATTATGGAATAATATACATGGTGTTCTATATTGTTAAGGATATTTAGTAAATATCCCTGAAAAATATCTCATGGATATTTGTGAACAATATCTTATGGATATCCCTGAAAAATGTCTTATGGATATTTGTGAACAATATCTTATGGATATCCCTGAAAAATGTCTTATGGATGTCCCTGAAGGATATCCTATAGAAGTCCAACTCCTTCCACTCGGCACGTCCATTGGACGTCCATAAGATATACATCGGATATCACTGGATATTCTCTGGATATCCCAAATATCCTAAATGGACGTCCAATGGATGTCCATCGAATGTCCGTGTGTTGACTGGGTTTTAACTTTCTTCTCCGTTATTATCAGAGATACAGCAAAACTGAGAATACTTTTTCATAGCAAATTTCAATGACGTTCAACGTGGTGATGCCGATTTTTTTATGCGACGTTTCGTATTCGTGGAACCATCATCAACTTTTGTTTTTCAAATACGGTCCTTATAATTTTTTCACAGATTCTGAAATTTTTTTTTATTCTGAATTCAATCATGTATTATACAAAGTGGTTTATGTGTGTTTCGACCTATTTTTAGCCATCATCAATGTTTTTTCGAAATTCCAAAGGAAAAATGCCAGCAGTTCCACTTATTTTATACCTCATCAACTGGTTTCAATCAACAACCCATTTCATTTTGCGGAAATAAAAATTCCATCCATACAAATTCAGAATATGTCAAGCGCTAAAACCAGGCGATGACGAAAGGCGCAGGACATTCTGTGAGTGGTATACCAGAAAATGTCTCAATTTCGCAGATTTCCCTCAAACAATCATCTGGACTGATGAAAGCATTGTCACTAATCATGGTATCTTCGATAGAAAAAATACACATTATTGTTCACGAGAAAATGAACATTTATACATTACAGCGAGACACCAACACCGTTTTGGCTTTAATATGTGGGTTGCAATATTTGGTACACGAATTATTGGTCCTTCTATTTACCATGAAACACAGACTTCTGAACGTTATAGAAATTTGCTTGAGAATCATCTTGAGGAAGCTCTGGATGATTTACCGATTGCGGAAGTTCAGAACGGTTGGTTTCAACAAGATGGCGCTCCGGTACATAATTCCAGAGAAGTCCGTGCATTTTTATCCCTTGGCCGGCACGGTCGCCTGATTTGACACAGCTGGATTTTTTCTTAGGGGATATATCAAACTTTGAATTCGTAAATAAGTTTGATGATGAAGATTTGAAGAAGAACTAAGGGACAGTGTCTTCGAAGCATTCAATAGGATAACCCCAGAAATGCTTAGCAATGTCTAAGAAGCAACTGTGAGAAGAGGATATCTTTGTTCAGAAAATAATGGTTATCATTTTGAACATTTGGTATGAATGTCTCTGTAGGTATTGTCAAAGTTAAGTTGTTGAAGTAATTCGTGTAGAAATTCATAAACAATTTTAAGCGCTGCATTGATCGAATGATGTAGTGAAATATTTTTTATTCACTTTTCAGTATTGAATAACTAATCCATCAAGTTTGACACTAAATGATCAGAAATGAGTGGAACTGATGGCTTTTTTCCTTTGGAAGTTCGAAAAAACATTGATGATGGATAGAACTAGGTCGAAACACATTCGAACCACCTTGTATAATACATGGTTGAATTCAGAATAAAAAAACCTTTCAGAATCTGTGAACAAATTATCAGGACCGTATTTAAAAAACAAAAGTTGATGATGGTTCTATGGATACGAAACGTTGCATAAAAAAATCGGTATCACCACGTTAAACGTCATCAAAGGTTGCTATGAAAAAATATCCTCAGTTTTTCTGTATCTCTAATAAGAACGGAGAAAAAAAAATAAAATAGAAATTCCAAAAATTCACTTTTTTCGATATAACTCAAAAACGAAATTTTCGAAGGCTCTTGATATGGCCTCCGAATGCGCAACTTTTTCCCCATTCAAGCGACTTTGTATCTCCTACCATTTCCGAGATCCCCAGGCTGTTCAACCTTATCTTGGACAAACTGGTATACTGGTAAAACTGCGCCACGTTAATAAAACTTTGATTATCTAGGATAGGATTGAACCATGAAAATCAATCAGACGACCCATATCTGTGTGTTTCCATCTTGTTTCGTTCGGCCTATCTTATATGTGTCTAGTATATTGCGTAATAAGTGTTGTAAGAAGCATATTACGCAAGAATGTTACCCACGGGAAATGTTCTTCGGAAATCTCTGCTATCATCCCTTCACTAGCAATACCAATCAGACGAACTAGACAAGCCCAGTCAGCACATCCTTTCGTTGTCAACCTCGAAAGATGTCGAACAGCACTTTATCAAGACTCCTTCATCCATAGAACGGATAGGCTCTGGAATTCATTGCCTGTGGAAGTATTTCCAACAACATATAATCTCCAAAAGTTCAAAAAAAAATCCAATACCTACCTCCTGTCCCTATCCTCCCTAGGAACGCACGATGTTCTTTGAACATTATAGGGATTCCCTTTCGTGCGCTCCAAGCGATAAAAAAAAACTTTACCTTCTGCTATATAGTACATCAAAAAAGTTTGGACAAACAGTCTGAATTATGATTCTTAACAGTTGAAGTTCTATTTCTTTCAAAGATTGAATTTTAGGTACAAAATACGCTTCCTCGCTTGTAGTCATTGCAA
Organism: Phaedon cochleariae; assembly: GCA_918026855.4. Taxonomy (NCBI): domain Eukaryota; kingdom Metazoa; phylum Arthropoda; class Insecta; order Coleoptera; family Chrysomelidae; genus Phaedon; species Phaedon cochleariae. Next base: position 24,907,915 of record OU896722.1, on the reverse strand, counting down.
ATGTATGCAACACATATCACATTAAGAACCATTTGATCGATCATATCAAAAAGACTTGTAAAAATTGCTAGTGATTTAGTGAATTCTCTCTTTATTGTCATATTGGTGAAAAAATACCTAATCTTTCCAAATTCAAATCGTTCTTCAAATATCATAAGAGAATTTTTAATTTTCATCACTCAAACTATTTTATTTTAGGTATAACCATATTCAAACAAACTGAATTCAAATTAGACTACAAAGCCTAGGAACCGTATTTCATCAATCAGTTTGGTTTTATAATTTGATCAAATAAAGTTTTCGTAGAGAAGCAAAATTATCGCTTATTATTGCACAAGTGCATGAAAATTACATCAGATAATTTCACAAAAGTAAGCGTGTTATCTTAAAATTGCAGTTTATTTTCATATTTTGGCGAAAGGGCACGTGTCCGAAGAAGCTCTTACAAACCATGAAAATATCCGAATTCAATTTGTATGAGATAACACGTTTGAATGCAAACTCATCTAGTCATTTTTATGCACGAATGTAATTCATTGGAATATTTCACGAATATAGACCTTCTTGAAGAAATGTTTGAGGGAAATATTCGATGAAATTTCAAGGACTTGTAGTATGTAAAACCTTTGATAAATTGACCTTACCTAATTTAACCGACACTCTGGATATTTTATAAAATCAATAAACAACATATTATGAGATTCCTATCAAATTCCTCGTGTATAATGTTCAATAAATACCCAATAAAAGAACAAATGACGTACTCTGATTATTCCGTTTTTGTAACATTAACTTGAAGTAGGCGATCGCCTTTAATGGTCATACGACTTTGGCATAGTAGGAGGCAATATAATGACGTCACATCTGAAACCTCGCATTTATTATGTATGGTACCCATTCAGTGACAATTAATAATATATGATTATAGCCCACTGTTGAATTATATACGGAGCGTGCGGATCTTTGATGGTCCCTACATAATTATTTTTTCTTACCGAAAAGTAGGAACAGGTGATGAATCAGGTCCACGAATGGAGGTTGCTCAAAGAATTTACACCAAATCGGAAATTTCTTCATTATTACTTATTGTAATTTCAGGAAATTTCACACTCCAGCATCAAACTATACAGGGTTCACCCAAGAGTGTTTTTCAACTTAACCATGAAGTAATTGATCATAAATACATTATAATATATGATACATAACAATATAAGAGAATTAATGAAGAGAATATGACAATAATAATCATAAATGAGCAAAGATACCTACGTTAGTGAAACATGCCAGAGGGGTAGATTAATTTCATTCAAGATCCAATTTGTGTAGATAATAATAATGATTTCAACTTCTTTTTGAAATTCAAACTACTATAGTCATAAAATTCATTGGGTAGTTGATTTTATGATTTACAGGCATTGTACGTAAAGGAACATTGAAAGGAATATACGTCTTATGTTTACAGATTGTCAGCAATCCTGAATTTCTAGTGCATCAGTATTCGCTATAGTATCACCTCTATCCTAACAAGTTTATTATAGTAGATACGGAGGTTTTTCAATCTCTAATATTTTATGAGTAAGAGTGGGCAGATGTGATTTTCTAACATCCAATAATTTTAGCTTACCCGCTTCTAGAAATTTATGGCTAATGTGGTCATACTTTCGTATTCCATGGGAAAATCTAAAGCAGGAGTTCTGAATTTTCTGCAGGCGATCACTGTCGGTTTTCAAGAGAGCTGGTCCATACACACAATCACAATATGAAATTTTTGAAAGGATAAGAGACTCACAGACTTGAAGTTTCAAACTAGAATTCATGGCATGTCGATTCGGGTAAAGCTGTTTCAAAATATTGTAAGAACCACGACAAAGTTGATTGACATATTTTGAAAATCTCAATTCTGTGTCTACCTATGACCCCAAGTTTTTTATCTCGTTCCTAATGGGAATTGTGTTACCGCCATGACTTTATTTGAGGAGGTATTGGCAAGCTCACGTTTAAGCTTTGGTCCAAAAAACAAAACACTTGACTTCTTTGCGTTCAACATAAGGTTATGCGCTGCAGAGATATTCATCAAGGATTCTAAGTCTGAGTTCACAACATTAGTACTATCAGGTTGTTCTACATCGAATGATATATATAGTTGTGAGTCGATCGTCTGCATAATGGTGTTTGTTACAATGCGAAATATAGGAGTGGAATTCCGAAATATAAATAGAAAATAACAAGGGTCCTAAGATGGATCCTTGCGGTACACCACATTTCAGTGTCAGAGGTTCTGAAGTCTTCAGGTCATGAACGATTTTCTGACTCCTTCCTATCAAGTAACGCTCCATCCAATTTTAAATTCTTGAGTATTTATAAGAATAGCCGAACAGAATCTTCATCAAAGCCCAAATACCCCAGTTTGTCGAGGAAAACGTCGTGATCTATAGTGTCAAATGCCTTGCTGTAGTCCAGTAAAACTAAGCACGTGACTTTTCCCTCAACCACTGCCCGGAAGATGTCATCGACTATCATTGTACCGGATTGTATTGGTGGTATAATATTGTGGCTGAAGGAATTCATTCATCTGTTTGTATAGAATTTTTTCAAAAACCTTTGATAGTACTGATAGAAGACTGATGGGTCTGAGATCATTGAAATTTTCGGGGTTTCGTATTTTTGCAAGAGGGATTACAAGAGACATTTGTTGTAGGGAGCGTAGAGCGTAGAGTGTGTGTGATGCAGTAATTCAATAAATAAGTGATATGATCAATTAGCAGGTTAGAGATCAGGTTCAACATTTTCAAGGATATATATAGCGTAGAATCCTACTGCGTTACTTTTGATTGAGTGAAAACATCCCAGTTAGCACAGGATATCTTATGGATATCCATTTCAAGTCCTATTCAAGGCGGGATATCCGTGGACATAAAATGTACATCCATAAGATATTCGATTGCGGATATACTTGAGATATCCGAAACAAACGTCCTGAATACGTCCATAGGATATCCATAAGATACAGAGACAAAAGATCAATACCTAGAAATTTCAAATCAAGTATATACAATGAATGAAATGATAAATAAATAGAAGGAGATCCACAAAAGTAACACTTGTGCGTGGATCTTTCAAAAGATAGCACACATTGTGATGCACTATCTGCTATTATATAATTAATTCGGTTTTCAACTCGAACAGCGCGATTTATAGATCATCGATTCTACCAACCTTGGAGTAATCAAATGATGTCAATATGTTCTAATATTTGTAATTAATTTGAAGTGAATTTGGAAGTGATTCCTACGAATTCGTCCAAAGTTGATGGTGCATAAGAACTGACAACTACATTATTCGAACGCAGTGAGACGTGAGTGCTTCCCAATTTTTGTGATTCTTTCTATATACAATCTGTCCAAGATAAGGTTGAACAGCATGGGGATCTCGAAAACGGTAAGAGATACGAAATCGGTTAAATGGGGAAAAAGTTGCGCATATGGAGGCTCATATCAAGAGCCTTCGAAAATTTTTAAAATTAAATTTAGTTTTTGAGTTATATCGAAAAAAGTGAATTTTTTGAATATCTATTTCATTTTTTTCCTCCGTTATTATTAGAGATACAGCAAAACTGAGAATACTTTTTCATAGCAACTTTTGATGACGGTCAACGTGGTGATACCGATTTTTTCATGCAACGTTTCGTATTCGTGGAACCATCATCAACTTTTGTTTTTTGAATACGGTCCTGATAATTTTTTCACAGATTCTAAAAGGTTTTTCTATTCTGAATTCAACCATGTATTATACAAGGTGGTTCATTTGTGTTTCGACCTATTTTTGGCCATCATCAATGTTTTTTCGAAACTCCAAAGGAAAAATGCCATCAGTTCCACTTATTTTGAAGGAAAATTAGTCAACACACTAATACCTCATCAACTGGTTTCAATCAACAACCCATTTCATTTTGCGGAAACAAAAATTCCATCCATACAAATTCAGAATATGTCAAGCGCGAAAGGCGCAAGACATTCTGTGAGTGGTATACCAGGAAATGTTAAAATTTTGCAGATTTCTTTCGAACAATCATCTGGACTGATGAAAGCATGGTCACTAATCATGGTAGCTTCGATAGAAAAAATACACATTATTGTTCACGAGAAAATGAACATTTATACATTAGAGCGAGACACCATCAACACCGTTTCGGCTTTAATATGTGGGTTGCAATATTTGGTACACGAATTATTGTTCCTTCTATTTACCATGAAACACAGACTTCCGAACGTTATAGAAATTCGCTTGAGAATCATCTTGAGGAAGCTCTGGATGATTTACCGATTGCGGAAGTTCAGAACTCTGTTGGTTTCAACAAGATGGCGCTCCGGTACATAATTCCAGAGAAGTCCCTGCGTTTTTATCCCTTGGCCGGCGCGGTCGCCTGATTTGACACAGCTGGATTTCTTCTTAGGGGATATATCGAACTTTGTACACGCAAATAACTTTGAGGATAAAGAAGAACTAAGGGACAGTGTCTTCGAAGCATTCAATAGAATAACGCCAGAAATGCTTAGCAATGTCTTAGAAACAACTGTGAGAAGAGGATATCTTTGTTCAGAAAATAATGGTTATCATTTTGAACATTTGTTATGAATGTCTCTGTAGGTATTGTCAAAGTTAAGTTGTTAAAGTAATTCGTGTAAGAATTCATCAACAATTTTAAACGCTGCATTGATCGAATGATGTAGTGAAATATTTTTCATTCACTTTTCAGTATTGAATAACTAATCCATCAAGTTTGACACTAAATGATAAGAAATAAGTGGAACTGATGGCTTTTTTTCTTTTGAAAGTTCGAAAAAACATTGATGATGGATAGAAATAGGTCGAAACACATTCGAATCAACTTGTATAGTACATTGTTGAATTCAGAATAAAAAAACCTTTCAGAATCTGTGAAAAAATTATCAGGACCGTATTTAAAAAACAAAAAGTTGATGATGGTTCCACGAATACGAAACGTCGCATAAAAAAATCGGTATCACCACGTTAAACCTCATCAAAAGTTGCAATGAAAAAGTATTTTCAGTTTTTCTGTATCTCTGATAATAACGGAGAAAAAAAATAAAATAGAAATTCCAAAAATTCACTTTTTTCGATATAACTCAAAAACTAAAAATAATTTTCAAAATTTTCGAAGGCTCTTGATATGAGCCTCCGAATGCGCAACTTTTTCCCCATTTAAGCGACTTCGTATCTCCTACCGTTTCCGAGATCCCCATGCTGTTCAACCTTATCTTGGACAGACTGTATAGGGTAAACTATCTCATTCATATCCATAGTTGATATCTTATGGATGTCCATAATGAATATCTTTAAGACATCCAAAAAGGTCACACTGTCACATCCTATGGACGTCCATAGGATATACCAGAGCCTTTTCGGATATCTTATGGACATCCACAATATCCACGATGGATATCCATAGTATATCCATAAGATGTACTTGTGCTATCTGGGATATTAGTACCTGTTCTTTGTCCACAGTATAGAATTTAAACTTCAATCACATATTGTATCTGTTATACTCATATTTTTCTAGTACTTCTGACTGAAGATTAGTTTTTGTTACATTAGGTAATGTTGTAAAGTGTTGATTAATGACGTCAACAATAGCTAGGTTTTGTGGCAATATAATTAACATTTTCATTTTTATTGACTGGATGTATGCATCTGTCTTAGTGCCATCCACAATGTTTTGGGATTTCTTTGACGTGATACGTAATCAAGATATGCTTTTTTCTCGCGTATTATGGACTGATTTGTGATAGCCCGTAAGAAAATCGAAAATGGGATAGCCTGTGTACTTTCAATTTCAACTTGATAAAACGTAATAATTTCATTAAGTTTGCGCGCCAATATTCAGAACACGATACCCAGCAAACATTTTGTTATGGGGCATTGATGGCCTAATATAAACTAAGCAACACTAATTTCGTCGTACCCCAAAATTTTGACCCTGTTAAAATATGAATAGCTTTTTTCTGCTTTGAACAATTTGAATTCGGAGTACGCTGATTCAAATTACACTGTTCGCTAGCATAGTCCTTCAGCTATAATCTCGTACTGCTTTAACTCTTTAAAGTACATTGGTGCAGAATTTGAACCACGAATTTCTTGGAGGTATGCTGATATGATTTGTGGTACGACGGTTTATTTTCTCTCCCGTCCCATATTACTCACTCATATTGGTCTTTTGAATCATAGGTTCTAAGCTGAAAGCGAATAAAACAATACATTATTAGTGAATAGAACAAACTCGAAACTTGTTCCGTACGTTGTGTTTCTCCTCTCGAATTGCGGATGCAAATTGCATGCTTATCATGTTATTACATTTTTTGTTATATTTTTCCAACTTATATGTATATTTTTCGTTCACAAAATGTGAAAATCTACGCTGTTTGAAATTTGTCCCACCATAAAACATGACCAAGAAATTTTGCAAGAATTATGATGAGGAAAATGATGTCGAATTCAATTTTAACAACATTATAACTGATGTCTGATATGAATATCGAGACACCAGTACTTATATATGGATACACCCAGAAGATTTGATACCCCTATCGCGGAGTTTAAACCAGGGATAGAGAAAAAAATGGTGTGGAGTGGATGAGATCGTTCAGCCAAAAGATTCCAATAGAACCTCTGGAGTGGCTCAAGATGGATAATCTCTCTCGTCAGTTCATCACGGACAAATTATTGAATTACATAGTTTTCCAGATCAATCTATATACTGAGCAGAATTATCAGACGACTGGAAAGACATATAAAGGAACAGATATTCATGAAATCTTTTCCTTGTATGCCGCTGTAGTTAACTCATTTATTCTTCACAGAATCCTCTATATCTTTTAAAGTTATCAATGAAAGATTTGATCATTTAGTCGTCAATAAATATCACAGTATCTTCATCGAGAACATCAATCGAAGGGACGAGTCAAATAGAGAAAAACACTCAGTCAAAGCCCGGTAATGACAGTCACACAGGGTGCTCATCAATTTATCCGAACAGGTCGAAGGAGATAATGTTCTTTGCAATTCAGGAATGTTTGAAGTTTGAACAAACTGGTTGTGTGTTTCACTCTGTCTTGCAAAGAACAAAACATGTTTGCAGACGTTGCAGTTAGTTTGTTAATGAACCTCTTGAAAATCTGAAGAAAAATAAAGCTGTACATCTAGGGGGTGTTATATTTCGAAATTCCTGTATCTGAAAGAGTTAAAACATGAGATTGATCATATGAAATCGCTACAGGATGTCATCTGAACCTGTGAAAAATTTCGAAATATTTTCAAAAGGATCCCGAACGAACAGAAACTTTTTTTCGAGCTTTCTTTCTTCAACTTCGACATCAGAGGCATGAAGATGATCTCATTAGTTAGGAACATTTTTCAAATTTTCTCCTTTATCTCTTTTATTTACAGAGGTATCTGAAGAAATTAACTTTCTGGTTTTGCAGTCATAATTTTTCTTCTTGTCAACCCGTTTTTAAAATCTCATTTTGAAGCTGATACTTCAGGTGAAGAGATATATGGAGATCAGAATTGACTCAAGATGAACATTATAAAGTGTGTGCCTCACTTCTAATGGAAGCACCCCTGCATTTCTCGTAATTGTCGAGTTAGGATTCTGAAACTCACAGGAGCGGGAGATATACTGAAAATAAACACTATGACCAAGTGGAGTCATCTCCAGTGATAAACACTGCTCGCCAACAGCCATCGAACCACCCAAATTTCCGGAAAAATGTTATTAGGAGCCGAGATAGGTTGAAAATCACTTCGGATTCGAAATCAGGACGCCCAATTCACTGACTATATATACAGGGTGTTATTTAAGTACGTGGCCAAACTTGAAGGGGTGATTCTTTGAGTGATTCTAAGACGAAAAATTCACATAAACATAGGTCCGGTAATGCTTCGTTTTCAAAATACAGGGTGTCAAAATTTTTAAAAGAAATCGTTTTTTTCGTAAATATCCTAATAACCGATTTTATTGAAATTTGGCAGTGTTATTCAAGGTCGTAAAGGGCTAATTTAACCCTAACTTTATCAAAATTATCATGTCCAGTGGCGTCCCGGAAGGCACTGTAACCAATATTTTTGACAGAAAAAATGTGCGCCACTGATTTTTTTGCAATTTTTGTATTTGTTTCACATTGCGAAACTAAAATTACAACTTTTTTATATCTAGAATTTTTTTCGTATCTTGCTTTGCTTTTGAAAAAAAACATAAAAATCACTTCATTGCACATCCCTGTGACAACACAATAAAACATTTCAACTACTAAACCATCAAAAACTGGGGTCTTACTAATATTTTTTCATATTAATACTCTATTCTAGTCTTGGAATTTTCTATCGAAATTAATGCAATGAAAAAACAAAAAATATGTATGTATGAATTGCAGCACTTGCCTTCGGCTCTTGGCTTCGGCTCGTCACAGGGATGTGCAATGAAGTGATTTTTATGTTTTTTCTCAAAAACAAAGCAAGATACGAAAAAAATTCTAGATATAAAAAAGTTGTAATTTTAGTTGCTCAATGTGAAAGAAATACAAAAATTGCAAAAAAATCAGTAGCGCACATTTTTTCTGTCAAAAATATTGGTTACAGTGCCTTCCGGGACGCCACTGGACATGATAATTTTGATATAGTTAGGGTTAAATTAGCCCTTTACGACCTTGAATAACACTGCCAAATTTCAATGAAATCGGTTGAAGGGTTATTAAGATATTTACGAAAAAAACGATTTCTTTTAAAAATTTTGACACCCTGTATCTCGAAAACGAAGCATTACCGGACCTATGTTTGTGAACTTTTCGTCTTAGAATCACTCAAAGAATCACCCCTTCAAGTTTGGCCACGTACTTAAATAACGCCCTGTACACATATTATTTCTGGAAAATGTTCAGTACAGAAAAATCGATATTGTGTCTCACATCTCATGGAAGCACCCCCGTATCCCACGTAATTATTGAGGTAGGGTTCTGAAATTTGCAGGAGGAGAAGGGAACGTCCTGATTTTGAATCCGAATTTTCAACCTATCTTGCCTCTTTATATCATTTTTGTGGGTGGTTCCATATAGCTGTTGGCGAACAGGGTATACTTATTACTGGAGACGACTCCACTTGGTCATAGTGTGTATTTTCAGTATATCTACCGCTCCTGCGAATTTCAGAATCCTAACTCAACAATTACGAAAGATACTGTTCTGAACAGCAAACACTGTGTTGTAAAAATATGACACACCTAACTGATGATACCTACAGCATCCGCCCCAAATTATAAAAACACTTCTGATCCGAAAATCTCGTCCTCACGTATTATTCAAAAACAAATAAGGAAATAAGTGATACTCATCGGCCAAGACCTTCCTTCTCGCATATAAGTACAGTCGCATTAAAAAAAAAGCGTACAAGTATATTACAGAGAGAAATTATAACGTCATCCTATTCTGCATAAAACGGGCTATCGGGAATGATTGTTGACCAAATGTTGACAGTAAACTTGTCATAGGTTCTCGAAAACACAAAGCATTAGCTGAGCTAGTTTTACACAACTAGAACTAGAGGATCCCGAAATCCTCTCTTTTTGATACTTGTATGCTTCTTTATTGAATACGACTGTACTTCTCTAAATATAATAACTCAAAATGACAATGTTCAGCGCATGAAAGCCGAATACGCAGAGTTGGTTCTCTCGAACTTCTTCTTCAAAAAGAAGTTGTTGGACGGAAGAAGTTGCTCATTGCCGCGTTGTGATTGGCAGTGATCTCCATATGTACTAACCTTCAGGGTTCTTACCAGAAATTATGAGAATTTTATGTTGGTAACTTGAAAATTGAAAAGAAATGGAGAAGATGTCCATATACCTTGAAATAAAAAATGAGGTAAAAATTATTTTTGGAGATTTTCCAGTTTTTTGTTGACAATATGTTGCCGATTCTTGGATTTTGTCAAAAACCTTCATGAACGAAAGTTACATTCCTAAAATAAAGGTATTTACAATTATACCACTTTAATGAATATTTTTCATTATTGAAAATGAACAAAGGTCTGCATACTGCATATACGACAGGTGAAATAATTCCTCGCTGCTACTTTTCACAATACGTAGACGTCATACTTCAGAATTGCCTTTCAATATAATTCTGAAAATGAAATAAATGAATAGGTATAGCTTTTTTAAATAAGTATATTAAAACATAAATAGTTGAACAATGATAATAACTAACACGTTTTCACAAAGATTGAATGCCACGTGACCTTTTTCAATGCACCAATGAACTCAATATAAACACCTGGAAAGGACGAGTGAGGCAAAAATATTGTTCAGGCAACCCGCAGTGGTTACGGATACCTATCTCTTTCTATTTTATGTTGACCAATTGGAAGCGCTCGCATTATTTGAAATATTTTCTCGTTTTTTGCTTTTATTGAAGAGTAAACGTGATTAAATGTGAATATTCATTTAGGAAAAATGATAATGTTGAAATCAAATATCATTAAAAAATTATTATTGATTTTTTTATTGACTTAAAAATAAAATTTCATTTTTATTCTTACAGGATCAGGAAGTCAAATGAATACAAAATTGAAATTATATATTTTCACTCAAATGTCATAATATATTGTACAGGGTGAGCGAAGCCCAATGTCTCAGCAATATCAGAAGGAAAAGAAAAACGATAGGAAAAATTTGAAAAGAGGTTCTTGAATGGCATTGAGTACCTAAGGTCCATTTTGAGCATGATTTCGATAGTTTCCTATTTTTCCATTAGGTCACTGTCTACAAACGTATCTCTATTAGAAATTTTAGAAATACAAATCTCAATACAATTTCCTTCTCAAATGGAACAGTTTGGGTTTCTTTATTGATGAACTTCGAAACTTGGGAGCTGGAAGTCGTAGGCAAATCAAAGTCCATGATATGAGAAACATCTTCCTTAGAACCCAAGTTATGAACGTCCACAGATGCATCCTGAAAATAAATTACTAGCTAGTTTTTTATTTTGAAGAGGTGCAAACATACTTTTTTTTCATAATTCCTGCGAGGATCAGCATTTTTTGGTAACAAATGCTTAGGAAATGAAAATATACTGGGTATAGCATCTGGTTTCAATAACCTAGCAGTCTAGGTCTAAATAATCAGTTGGCAGAAAATGCTCTCCACAAAGCTTGCTGGTTTTAGATGGAGTCCAATTCTCTCTACGAACTACCTTAACCCATAATTCAAGAATGTCTGGTCTTTTGAATGGAAAACTACAACAAATAATATTACTTAATATGTTTATGGAAAAGTCATGGAAGTATTCAAATTTGACAAATAATATAGGTATAGTTTTTGAACATATTCTGAGGATAGAAAAATTATTGTACCTAACTGATGATCATTTCAAGAACTATACAGTGTGTCCCACTTACCATGCTCACCATGGGTATCTTTTTAACGGTGAGAGATACGAGGTCGGTTAAATGACACCAAATGTGGAGTTTGTCAAGGCCAACTATAATGTGAAAAAATATTTTGATAAAATCTATTCGTTTTTGTCTTATACGCGAAAAACAGATTTTGATCATTTTCATGTCTCCTCCGTAACTTCTTTATTTATGAAAATATTCAAATAGGAATTTCATATTCTCATGGCAGTTTTTAAAAGTGATTTCGAAAAAAATATGAAATCTATACCAACTCTTCTAGAATTTGATATATCAGCACCAACTTTAGTTTTTCAAATGTAGGTATACCAACTCTTCTAGAATTTGATATATCAGCACCAACTTTAGTTTTTCAAATGTAGGTCATAGCTCACTATGACTTAGTTACAAATAACTTTTTTTTCTCTTATAGATGATATGTCGCAGTAATAGTTTTGTGTTGATAACAACGGAGTTATCGTCATTTATACAAAAACAAAACATTATTTAGAAGCCGCCATCTTGAATTTATAAATTTAGACAAAAAATCTTGACCTCCTACCTCAAAAACCCCCACTCACCAATTTTGAATGGAATCGGACCAAATCTTGTCCACCATATTGAAAAAAATGGCTGCTTCAAGATGGCGGACAAGATTCGGTCCGATTCCATTCAAAATTGGTGAGTGGGGGTTTTTGAGGTCGGAGATCATGATTTTTTTGTTGAAATTCATAAATTCAAGATGGCGGCTTCCAAATAATTTTTTGTTTTTGTATAAATGACGATAACCCCGTTGTTATCAACACAAAACTATTACTGCGACATATCATCTGTGAGAGAAAAAAAAGTTATTTGTAACTAAGTCATAGTGAGCTATGACCTACATTTGAATAACTGAAGTTGGTGCTGGTATCTCAAATTCTAGAAGATTTGGTATAAATTTCATATTTTTCTCGAAATCACTTTGAAAAACTGCCATGAGAATGTGAAATTCCTATTTGAATATTATCATAAATAAAGAAGTTACGGAGGAGACATGAAAATGATCAAAATCTGTTTTTTGCATAAAAAACAAAAACGAATAGATTTTATCAAAATACTTTTTCACATCATAGTTGGCCTTGACGAACTCTACATTTTGTGTCATTTAACCGACCTCGTATCTCTCACTGTTAAAAAGATACCCATGGTGAGCATGGTAAGTGGGACAGACTGTATTTTTCAAAAATGTGAACATTATTCAACTTCCCGATGGAATGACAATATCCATTTGTCTTGCACGTTTTTGCATCCAAAGAAGACACAATAAATCACCATTGTTTATCAATATGAAATCACAAATCTTCTCAACAATCAGTTCACACCAACAAATTCTCTCCTTTTGATAAAACAAAACACGCCAAATGAAGAGATATTTCACATAAACAAAGACAATGAACATATGTCTTCACTTACTTGCCTGTTTAGATGAGAGACAAAAATCTAAAGTATATCAATTATTAAAAGGGCGCCTTACATTATGCTATTTCTCGGCAAGTTTGAGGCAATGCAATTTTCTCGCAATTTTCTCATTTTATTGCAAGTCGCCGTACATTGAGATATTTCTGTCATATTTTCTCGTTCATATTCACTATTTTCAGGTTTTTTGAGCCTTCAATGTACTTTTCGAGGTTATTTGGTGTTTCAGGCCGCGTTATGGAGGAAATTTGTATTTTATCAAGATGCTACGATGAATATTACTAAAAATTTTACTAAACTTGCATTGCAGGAAAAATAGGACTGGTTCTATTACGAAACTTGTATGAAACTTGCCGTGAAATATCATAGACGCATGCGCATTTTTCGATTCAAAATTGCATTGCATCGAACTTGCTGGTAAATAGCATAATGTACGGCGCCCTTTTTAGATAAAAGAAAACGTAAACACCAATTCACCGTTAAACAACACGAGTAGGAAAGAGACAGGTTACCGTAAAGGGCGCCGTACATTATGCTATTTCTCAGCAAGTTTGACACAAAGCAATTTTCTCGCAATTTTCTCAATTTATTGCAAGTCGCCGTACATTGAGATATTTTTGTCATATTTTCTTGTTCATATTCACTATTTTCAGGTTTTTTGAGCCTTCATTTTGTTTTTTGAGGTTATTTGGTGTTTCAGGCCACGTTATGGAGAACATTTGTATTTTATCAAGATGCTACGATGAATATTACTAAAAATTTTACTTAACTTGCCTTGAAATTGCCGTGAAATATCATAGACGCATGCGCATTGTTCGATTCAAAATTTCATTGCATCGAACTTGCTGGTAAATAGCATAATATACGGCGCCCTTAACACTAGCTATCTTTGTTGCAGCTGTCCCTGACACACTTTGTGCTATTCGAGAGAACGACCGTCTCCCTTCCAGGTGTTTATATTGAGTTTATTGCAATGCACACAGCATACACGCTAAGAAGAAGAATGTATTCTTGGTTGCCTATAGTAATCTGATGTCATGAGGCTCCCACTCATTGTTGATGATTTTGTACTTCTAAATGATAATATGTTCGAATAAGATATTTCTTGCTGCCGTGAAATTCCCATTTTTCTTATAAATACAATGCAAATTATAGGCAGCCTCCCTCTTCAAACACAATATCTCCGGATACATATCCAAATAAGAGTTCTGAACAGCAAACACTTTTTTATAATAATACTCCGCCAAATATGACACACCTAACTGATGATACATCCGCCCCAAATTATAAAAACACTCCTGATCCGCGAATCTCGTCCTCAGCTTCGTATAATTCAAAAACAAATAAGTGATAGTCTCGGCCAACACCTTTTTCTTGCATCTAGTGCTCCTCTGAAAGTAATAACTCAAAATGACAACGCTCAACATAAAAGCCGAATAAGCGGAGTTGGTTCTCTTGAACTCCTTCAAGAAGAAGTTGATGGACGGTATGAAGTTGCCCATGGCCGCGTTGTGATTGGCTGTGATCAATCGTCGATTTACTGTTATTTCCGGGTGATGATAAGACGATCTATCCATGAACCTGATGTGCCGTAAATCATCTGCCGTGGATGTCATGATTCCGAACCAGTTCCAGTAGAGGTTGTTGTTGGTGTTCCTCACTATGAGGTCTCTTATGATGGTGTAACCATAGAAAATGTCCCAGTTGAGTAGGCAACTGAAGAATGCCATTTGGTAAATTTCATCTAAAAGCAAAAGATCGAAAATGTGACGGAATGTACTCTGTGACACAAATGAATACATTGAGATCATGGCAGCTGAATGTGGGAGAAATACGACAAACAGATCCCCTCAGAATTCCTGAAAGAAATTTATCTTGAGGGGCTGCTATAAACAAGAAAACCTCTAGATATCAGAAGATGGGGCACAATAGATCTAGTGTCAGTACAATGATGGAAGTAAGGTATGGAGTAATGACTGATGCGCTTTTGTTTCAGAAATTTTACTCGACCTCTCGAGAACAGCGAGAGCAATAGTTCCGTCGATCTCCTAATAGATGGCAACATTGCACAATTATGACATCTGTCAGTTTCGAAATTGTCGCAGATTTTTCGAATTCAGAGTTGAATAATCCCACTGTTACATATTGTCAGCCTACCTGAAATGCCATTTGCCATTTCATTTCCACTCGTCACAGCAGCAATAGCAGCATCACCATCTAGCGGGAAAATCGAGGGGAAAATGTAGGATCAACGTCTCGCTCGTTGTGACGTAGATAAAATCATAGTAGGCGGTCGAGTGATTTTTCTGAAATTTTCAATACGTAATAATGACCGAATACGCGCACCAACCTTACTTCCATCATTGTCAGTACCAATCAATATATCATGACAGGTTCAAAATTCACTCGAATCATGAAAATAACTGAAAAATATCGATACAAACAATAAACTTACTGAAATATTTTCCAAATCTCTTCGAGCACAGTCCCATGAATGTGAACTTCTGCAACACACCAAACTCCCTTCTGTCCATCGCAGTTTGAAGTATATCTTTATAGACTTCATATTCCTCTTCTAGACTCGGTTCTCTGATAGTCTCAAAATTCGTTTCAATTTCAGTATCCTGATTCCTCA
The DNA here is from genome assembly GCA_918026855.4 of Phaedon cochleariae. NCBI lineage: Eukaryota > Metazoa > Arthropoda > Insecta > Coleoptera > Chrysomelidae > Phaedon > Phaedon cochleariae. Next base: position 24,892,359 of record OU896722.1, on the reverse strand, counting down.
AATGTCTCATCTTCTTCAGCCGCACAGCCTTCTCCTTATAAGTGTCCCTTGTTAAATTGATATGGAGCTCTTCCGGATATTTGACGATGATACAATGCCTGGACAAAAGCAACTCGGCGCTTTGAAAGTAAGCGTCCCAATCCTCGATGGTTTTCAACAACTTCATTTTTTCTACTAACACAGCGACATCTAGTCTGTTTCCGATCAGCTCTTGTGAGAGAACTTCTAGAGCTTCGGACTTCTTGTTCTGTTTTAGCAGAAGCATGGCTAAGGGATAAAGGATCTCTACGTGCGAAGGAGCTAAAGCCATAACAGTGAAATAAGCCTCTGTAGCTTGCTCAAGCATTTCACAAGTAGTAAGAACTTCAGCATATTTCAACCACACCCCGGCTAAAGAGAAATTCTGGCTTTTCACCAAGGGAACCAGCAATTTCAGTGCTTCCTTAGGGTAATTACTTTGTATCAGAGAATCTACTACGTCCAAATAAAGATCACCAATTGTTTCGACGTTATCTAAGACTAGAACACTGTTAATCAAATCAGGGAAGAGATGTTCTGCTCTAAGTCTGACTAAGCATGAAACGAACTTCATTTTCAAATCGATTTCAACGTTTTCAGGTAGAGTGTAAGTGTTCAAATAAATAGCGTTATTTTCATTTAGAGTAAGATCGAAGGTGAATCCACAATATTGAGTGAAAATATCGAGACACTCTACAAGTCTTTCGCTGATCAGAAGGAGTTCTAGCATCATATTGATGACATCTCTAGTGATTTTTTTAGGTATCCTTCTTAGTGGAATTTGCAATGCCTCGACTGCTTTAGCGTAGTTCTTCAATTCGAAATACTCTGCAGCTATTTCCATAGCTAACTGAACCATTTGCTGATGATTATTTCTTGATATTCTTTTTAGCATTGTTTGTTTGGCTTTCAGTAGAGTTTTTGTTCTTCCTGCAAATAATCTCCAATATGAATTAGGCACCGATAACCTCGGAAGAAACCTAGCAGAAACAATACATAATTGAAAATATCAGGTGTATGTTGGTCAAATGGAATAATTAAGAAAGAGAATTCAAGTACAGATGATACCTATCGGTAAAAAAATGTTCTTACTTCTAGTTTGGAGTAAGTATTGTATGACTTTAGTCACATTCAGGAAACCGTAACACGCAATGATACCGATTTAATAAATGCTATGAAATTATTGTGTTGAAACTTGGTTGTTTGAAAAAATTCGTACGACTATACCACTACTGCGCATTCGTTGATTTCCAACCAATGGAACAGAATCGTCTGGGAGGAAAATAACAGTACAAACTGTAAACTGCTGTTAAGGGGGGCACTCGGAAGCTGCTTAATCAGGTAACACAGACCTCTCAGCGATATCTCTAAGTAGTCATCTTCAGGATCAAAATACGAAATCCTCCTGCGAGGTACCAAAGATCACTATAGGCTTTCACAGGAAATACTCTCTGGAGTCGTCCGAAAGAAATCGCCTCAGATTTGAAATATTCCTCATTATTCCTGAGGTTATCTCTGACAGGAAATGATTAGGCATTTCTTTCTGCGACCACTCAAAGACATCCTAGACGTCGCAAGAACGAGCAATTCCCATTGCGAGCTCCTAAAGTAGTCAAAGTTGTTTTTTTCATTCACCATTATAATTCATCAGTGAAACAATATATGTATTCAATCGACTTCCAAATACCGGGTGTCCCAAGTTATCGTATACAGGCACTATCTCGCTTATTTGTCAATAAAGAAGAATTCGGGTAGGATCTAGAATCAAATATCACTTCAAATTCATGGGTTATATCGGGCGATCTTTTTTTATAATGAATACTGGCCTACTTCTGAAAAATGTTTTCATATAAAAATGTTTACTTGATTAATGTCTTGCTATAGAATGCATTAGGTGATTAGATTTGATTTTGTATATCAAGAGAAATACAGGCATATAATTGAAAATATCGTCCGATATAGCCCCAGGTTCACGATACTATAGCCTATGGCAGTTTGTCATATACTAAATTTAACAGAGTACATACAACTATATCGTTTAGATTGAAGCTCAATACGTTGATCCAAAAGTTTGGTAGTTTTTCTTTATAGCTGAAACAAATATTGAGTAAATTGACCTCGACCCCAATGATATGTAAGATAGTATTCCTTTATGTAAACGTGGGTGGAGATTTTTAGATATTTTAAGATATTTTCAGATAATTTCAGATATCTTTAGATATTTTCAGATATTTTAGATACTCTTAGATATAATGGAGAATCTCAATATTCATATTTGATAAATTTTATATATGATTGGCTATATCACGCACAAGTGATAATTACTCGTAATTATTACTGCAGTGATGCCACTGTTTATTTACATTCATTTTGAAATCTGTACCTATATATCTTTTTATAGATCTTGGTGAATGTGGTGTTTTACTAGGCAGTACTAATGCACACACTTGCAAACACTGATTTATTTAATATATAATAAAAACACTAACAATGTATTATACTCAATAGCATGTCATATATCGGGCCGTAGTCCGTTCACGACTACCGATTCACATTCCTCGATATCTCATCCCGGTGAATCACCATGTCGCTTATCGATTTTAGCTATTTCAAAAATGCAGTAAGGCCGATAAAGAGTCCCGATGACCAATCATGACGTAATATAATAACTCGATTAGGCGAAATACCTGCTGTGAATCATTAATATTTGATCTGTCGGGACCTTAACATCGTGAAGTGATAAGGTGAGGCTGAGAAAGCAAAGTGAAAAAGAGTGAAGTGGAGTGAAGTGGAGTGGAGTGAAGTGGGGTGGAGTGAAGTGAAGTGAAGTGGAGTGAAGTGGAGTGGAGTGAAGTGGAGTGAAGTGGAGTGAAGTGGAGTGAAGTGGAGTGAAGTGAATGAATAGGTTTTTTATCAGTGCAAGGTAAAGTATGCCCTGTTTTCGATGCTTTTTCGCAATTTCTGAGTTATCTTTGAAGATATAGAGTGTTGCAGTTTTCACATTACTCCCATACTTTTTCGTGAAACGATGAATGCCATACCCCTACTCTGTATATTTCTATCCAGTTTGACTCAGATTCCTTATAGCTCATCAAAAATTTATGATAGTTGAAATTTTTTTCATTTATTTATTTATTTATTTATTTATTTACATAGGTTACCCAACAGGACAAGCCCAATAACAGGATAACACACGATAACAATAAAAATAACAATTGTGTAATCTTGAAATACCAAAAAAAAAATTGAGAGGAAATTAAAACTATTTTGGATCCATTCTCTAAAAATGAGCGATTAAAAAAAAGTTATATAAGGCTGGTCTCATCCTGCGGATAATTTGAAAAGTAATCAAGATACGGGAGTTGCCAAAAAAGTGAGAATTTTCAACTTCGCCCTGTATGACGAAAACTCTTTATCTCCAAACATAACTGTATACAGTCATGGGCGCCGCTAGGATCACTTTCAAGGAGGTGCATCTGCATCTAAACTATACTATCTGATATACAGGGTATGTCACGACAAGCTTACACTATCTCTATATCAAGAATCATGAAAATATGCTTGCTTATATTTTAGGATACGCTCTCTTCATTCAAAATATTTTCAGCAATGCAGTGTTGCCGCTTCTATCAAAAAGTAGCAACAACTTTGTTATTTCGATTAGAATACCCTGTATTTTATTGCATTTTTAGATTCTCCCTGAAGAGCTGATTTCATCGATACATCACACTTGGGGTCTATCGGAAATGATTACAGAAATATAGGGTGTTCAGAATCGAGATTTTTCAGCTTTAAGATTTGTTTGTATCGAAACTATCCTGTATCAGCCAAAACGGCTCACATGTCTCTATCTCAACTTTTGTTTTACTGTTTACTGATATTTAATCGGAACAGATACAGGGTGATCAGAATTCTGAATATTGAACCACCATGTATCTGTTGCGATGGAATATCAGTAAATAGTGAATTAAAAGTTGAGATAGGAACATTTTGACCGATAATGAATAATTTCGACACAAAAAAAATTTTAAGTTGAAAAAGCTCGATTTTGAACACCCTATATCTCTGTAATCATTTTTGATAGACCCTAAGTTTGATACATCGATGAAATCAGCTTTTCACGGTTAATCTAAAAATGCGATAAAATACAGGGTCTTCTATTTGAAATATCAATGTTGCTACTACTTTCTAGTAGAAGCGGCAACACTGCATTGTCGAAAATATTCCAAATGAAGAGAGCGTGTTCTGAAATATAAGCATAAAAATTTTTCATGGATTTCTCCCCGACTGATTCTCGATATAAAGATAGTGTAAGCTAGTAGTGACATGCCCTGTATAAAATTCTCTTGTCCCTATCAAGGTGTTTGACGCCAAACTCCTCCGAAACGGCTCGACCAATTCATATGAAAATTTTTGTGGGTTATCGGTAGGTATGAGAATCGGTCTTAAGTCGTAAGTTTTTCAAATTGAAAATTCAAGATGGCGGATCCAATATAACAGACGAGTTTTGAAATCCGATTTAATTAAAAATTGGTAACTGGAGGTTTCCGGGGTCGGAGATTATGATTCTTTCGACAAAATTGGGAAATTCAAGATGGCGGATCCAATATGGCAGACGAGTTTTGTACTTATGGTCAGATTCTATTGGAAATTGTTATCTGGGATTTTTGGGGTCGGAGATTATGATTCCGTTGTCAAAATTAGCAAATTCAAAATGGCGGATCCAATATGGCGGATGAGTATTGTATTTATGATCCGATTTTATTCAAAATTGGTATCTAGGGGTTCTTGGAGTTGGAGATTATGATTCCATCGTCAAAATAAAGAAATTCAAAATAGCGGATCCAATATGACGTACGAGTTTTGTAATTATGATCCGTTCTTATTCAGAATTGGTATCTGGGGGTTTCAGGAGTTGGAGATTATGAATATTGCGTCAAAATTTGGAAATTCATGATAGCGGATCCAATATGGCGGACGAGTTTTGTAATTATGATCCGATTCTGTACAAAATTTGTATGGAGGTCAAAGATTATGATTCTTTCTTCAAAATTAAGCTTTGCTAAAAATAGTAATTTGGAAAATTATACTGAAACATGCTTTTATAGATAGACAATCTAGAGGCAAAACTAAAAATATTTAGAGAAAGTTTAAAGAACAAAAGAGATAGATTTTTCCAAGAGGTTTTTGAACTAGAAAGAAGTGGAAAATAAATAGTAGTTTGAAAAACTAAAGGAACATGTTCTTATGGATAGCCAAACTGAAAAAATATTTTCTAGTAATAAAACAACCATTATTGTGGAGTGGGCTATTGTAATAGATAGTAGTTTGAAAAATTAATGAACATGCTTTTATAGATAGACAAACTAAAAAGAAGAAGAAAATAAAATAATAAAAGATGTTGAAAAATATTCAAAAACAACATATTCTCTATAAATAATTTTTACAGCAAAACAATGTATATGTGACATTTTAGTTAAAATTTGATTTTGCTAGATTATGCTAGATATACCTGCCTACACTTCCTTGAGGGATTTGACATTTATGTTTTGATGTTTTTGTGTAAATATACAGAAACACCAAATCCATCAAGTAACTCTGAAAGAACCCACATAATTTGATTCAGGACCTCCTTTGGAACCTTACCTATATTTTTTGTGCCTGAAAAAACTACTCCAGACCAGGAAGTTGTGTGGGGGAAAAATATAATTGTTTTTATCACAGTAATACACCATAATTATGTATTCTTCTCTATAAATGTGGTGGTCATTCACATGATTATCACTGTCAAACCCTGACATATTCATTAAGATTACTACTTGATAATGATGATTAATTAGTTTTTCAAATGATATGGAGGAGTAATAGAATCAACTCAATAATTTAGTATAATTTCCAACAATGTTTTTAAATTAGTTTTTAATGAAACTGTTATGGTACTCACCTTTTTGTTCCAACAGCTGCATTCGTTTCATATGTATTTCCAAGTTTCTTGGTTTTTTGAGCAATATTCTACTATAACATTTGATAGCTTCATCAACATCACCATCTTGAGTAAATAGTTCTGCAAGGCTGCAGGCAATTGCCTCATTTCCAGGTGCCAAGTGACTTGCCAACATCAGATAAGCCTTATGCTTTCTTGAATTTGTACTTTCATACATTTGTGCTAGAGTCAAATATGATTCATATGCATCTGGGGCTTGCCTTATCACCTCAAAACACATCTTTTTCGCCGTTTCTAGATCTCCCCTGGCATATCGAAGATTTGCTTCACCCATGAGACCCTTCAAGTGTGGAGACAGTTTAGTAAGATCTTTTCGAATTATACCTTCTTTTTCATTTTCCTCTGCAAGGAATACCTATTGATGATCTGTCAGAATATTGAATATCGTAACCAAAACCTCACCACTATCATCGTGGTCGTCATCATCAGATAATTCGTCCTCTGAAACTTCTTGTTTTATTTGAGTCCGACTCTCATCAGTGTTAACTGAACTAGGACCTGGGGCTGGGGAAGATTCCATTCCTAGTTCCATTCCTTCTATGTGAATGGGCATATTTTCAATATTATAATCCATTGCTGATGAAATTGATATCTAATCTCATAAAAATCGCAATATTCTTTAAATCTAAATATTAAATGCAGATTCAAATTTTCGAAAAATATCTGAGGTTAAGATCAAGATTATATTCTTCTTCTCTTTTTCTACCTCTTGCCTCTTGAGCTATCACCTACGTGAAATAGGCTGCCGAAGCTGGCTGTTAGAATTTCCGAACTTTCCCGATCGACCAGTGGCACGAGTTTCCCCCCTTTTAGGGTAGCGAATATCAAAATTCCTATATCCTATATCTCTGTAATCATTCCCGATAGACCCCAAGTTTGATGTATTCTTTTTCAATAACAACACTCGGTCTCTATTTTAGAATTTTGTAGATATGATCTGATATCTACAAGAAGCAGGAAAAATCAATGAATTGGTCTACTTTTTAACAATGCGCATCCAATTTGAAGAATAGAATTTTTATGTAACTCGTAATTATTCAAAATCCAATTTTATTTAAAAAAAAACTAACCAGTCCTCAAATTTCAACTTGATTAGAGCTGAATTAGGTGAACTATCGATGGATTTTGTTCCGTAGAATAATTTGTCAATTATTTTAGTTATTTTCGTGTGCTCATTACATTTTGACACACACAAATGTCAAGTACTCTCTTCAGTTATTGAAAGATATCTAGAGATTTTGGGATAGATTATATTCTCAGCCTGTGTTTAATACTTCATCTTATATTTTGTATATTATATATCTTTTCCGTTCATCATATCATTAGTCATAGATTTTCCCTGTATAATTCCATCATCATCATCATCAGTCATAGATAAATAATTTGTTCGGAAATTAATCGGTTAGCAGCATGATTCAACTTATTAGTCATTCATTCGGGACCAGGTGGTAAATCAAGACAATCTTATATTAGATGTCATCACGTACGGTCGAATTTTTCCCTAAAAACTGAGTGATCGTGTTGATTCGTATGTACTGTTTTTGTATTCCTTATTCGATTCAATAATAATAATATCGGGATATTGTGTTGTTCTAGTGTTTCGTGTTGTTTCATCAAAGCCTGACTGTTTTCACGCTGTTGAGTGCAGGGAAATTCTCCCAATTTTTCCTCATTTTTCTCTGTATTCATTTAACTTCATTACCCTATACAGGGTATGTCACGACGAGTTTACACTATCTTTGAATCGAGAATCAGTCGGGAGAAATCCATGAAAATGTGCATGCTTATATTTTGGTATACTTTCTTTCCATTTAAGATATGTTCAAAATCGATATTTCTCAACTTTAGGATTTTTTGTGTAGAAAATATTCATTATCGGTCAATATACATATACGTGTTTTTTGTGAGTAATGTATGCGATTAGAACAAACCCGAAAAACATTTGTCAATCCGTATCGCTGACTGTGCTGGGCTAGGTATCGCAACTGCCAATTTTCACAGAGAAATCTTCGAAATCGTAAAAATTTCTTCGAAATGGTCACACACGAATTGTCAAACTCTTATTTACTCAGATTGGAAATTTGCATTCCTGGATAAGGTGATTAGTCATGAAATTTTAACCTCCTGATAAAATATGAATAACTTTTTTCTTCTTTGAACAATTTGAATTTGGTTCACACTATTCGCTAGCCCAGTTCTTCAGCTATAAGCTTGTACTCTTCAAAACATGAGGTTCTTCATATGAACTCGCTACAGGCTGTGCTACAGGGTGTCACCTGAAACTGTGAAAAATTTTTGAAAACTTTTTTTCTTCAACTTTGACGCAGATTACCTTGAGACATTTTTCGAATTGGCTTATTATCCCTTTCACTGACAGAGTGATATCGAAAAATTAACTTTTAAGTTTTGCATTCATAACTTTTTTCCTTCCCAACCGATTTTTTAAATTTTCGGCTCATTTTGAAGATGAAACTTCAGATAAAGAGATATGGAGGTCAGAATTGACCCAAGATGGACATTGCACAGTGTGTCTCACTTTTAATGAAAGCATCCCTGTATCTTTCGTATTTGTTCAGTTAGGATTCTGAAATTTGCAGGAACGGTAGATATATACCGAAAGTACTTGTCAGTTCTCAGCATTCAGTACATTGTGACCAAGTCTTCAACATCAATATGATATTTTGTTATAGGGTACAAGAGATATACAGACATGCTGGTTGCTCGAAAAAGTCAAGAATGATCTATAATATCATGGCTTACTCTTATTATGTTTTATCTCGTGTTTCATCCACCGACAGGACTCTCATCTTTATGTTTATGATAATGATAATGATAACGATAATTGATGACTTGACAACGTTGCTTCATGAGTGTGAATGAAAGATTATTTTTGCAGTATGGCAGTATCATTACAGAGGAAAGTGTTGTTTATCTGCCTGCCTCGTCTTCATTGAGATAGTGGATGAATTGATGAATTACAAAACTATATCGCGTTCCAGTTACGAATGTTGGAAATATTATTCAGGTATGTCTCAGATTCAACATCCACGTTCCGCCTCTCATGAAAATCAGTATTAATTTTTATGGACTTCGATATTTAATGTCATGATTATTTGCAAATCTGAGAAGCAAAAAAGCATCCAGTCACGACGGATCGAACAAAGAATCTGCAAAGAAAAATGGCCAGAGAATACTTTACAGAATTCAGATCCATATATTCGTACGGAGAGCGATATATTGATATCCTTTCCAGATTCTCGAGAAAACAGATAAGACAGATATTTACGTTTATGTCTCTACGGAAGCACGACAGGTACCCTTACGAGGGGAGAGTATCAACTCGACGTTTATAAACCCTCTCTGCAAAGGAGGTAGGCGCATGGTGGGTTATAGGTATACACAGTGTTCTTCATTGCAGAGAAACTTGTTGTTTATCTGCCTGTCTCGTCTTCATTGAGATCGTTGATGAATCGATGAATTATAAAAATATATCGCGTTTCATTTACGAATGTTGAAAACAATATCCAGACTTTTATCATAGATTTATATTCTATGTTGGTCACACGATTCATATTTGAAATTGATCCTTAGTTTTAGATCGGAACAGCACATTGTTTGGCATGCAAGGTCCTTAATATAACACACGTAATTGGAAATGTGGAAAATGCCTACTGGAAAAACCACTATTAGAAAAGAAAGCGGATATGTATGTCCAGTTACGGACGATAAAAATATCATTCAGGTGTGTCTCAGATTCAACATTCATGTAAGTACTTCATCTGATGATATTGATTTTCTGATTCAAATGTACTTCGATTAATATGTGATGTTTAGTTGCAGATCCGAAAAGCAGTGTTTGATACTTGTCACTCAATCGGAGAAAACCACCCAGTTAAGACGAACCGAACAGAAGATTCGCAAAGAGACCTGACCACAGTATACTTTACAGAATTCAGATCATTATATCCGTACGGAAAGCAATATATTGATATCCTTTCCAGATTCTCAAGAAAACAGATGAGACAGATATTCACCTTTATGTCTCTATGGAAACACGACAGGTACCCTTACGAGGAGAGAGTATCGACTCGGCGTCTATAAACTCTCTTTGCTAAGGACGTAGGCGCATGGTGGGTTAGATATATACAGTGTTATTTATTGCAGAGAAAATTGTTGTTCATCTGCCTGTCTCGTCTTCATTGAAATAGTTGATGAATTGATGAATTACAAAAATTTATCGCGTTACAGTTACGAATGTGGAAAATAATATCCAATATTCTATGTAGGTCTCACGATTCAAATTTGAAATTGATCCTCAGTTTTAGATCCGAGCAGCACATCGTTTGGCCTTCAAAGGTCCTTAATATAACTCACGTACGTAATTGAACATGGGGAAGATACCTACTGAAAAAAACACTATACGGAAAGAAAGCGGATATGAAGCAATCTAGTTACGGACGTTGAGAATATTATTCAGGTATGTCTCAGATTCAACATCTATGTATTTCCTCTTATGATATTTCCTGATTCAAATGTACTTCGATTCAAATGTGATGTTCAGTTGCAGATCCAAGAAGCAGTGTTTGATACTTGCCACTCAATCGGAGAAAACCATCCAGTAAATACGGACCGAACAGAAAATCCTCAAAGAGAACTGACCAGAGTATACTTTACAGAATTCAGATCATTATATTCGTACGGAAGGCGATATACTGATTACCTTTCCAGATTCTCAAGCCGACAGATAGACAGATATTCAGCTTTATGTCTCTATGGAAACACGACAGGTACCCTCACGAGGGGAGAGTATCAACTCGGCGTTTATAAACCCTCTCTGCAAAGGAGGTAGACGTATGGTGGGTTAGGTATATACAGTGTTCTTCATTGCAGAGAAAATTGTTGTTTATCTGCCTGTCTCGTCTTCATTGAGATAGTTGATGAATTCATGAATTACAAAAATATATCGCGTTCCAGTCACGAATATTGAAAACAATATCCAATATTCTATGTAGGTCTCACGATTAAAATTTGAAATTGATCATTAGTTTTAGATCCGAGCAGCACATCGTTTGGCCTTAAAGGTCCTTAATATTACCCACGTACGTAATTGAAAATGTGGAAGATGCATACTGGAAAAAACACTATTCGGAAAGAAAATGTAGCAATCCAGTTGCGGACGTTGAATATATTATTCAGGTATGTTTCAGCAGAGATCAGTCACCTGACTGATCTCTGGTTTCAGATTCAACATCCATGTAATTCATCTAATGATATTTATTTTCTGAAATGGATGTACTTCGATTGATAATATGTGATGTTCTGTTGCAGATCCAGAGAAGCAGTATTTGAAACTTGCCACTCAATCGGAGAAAACCATCCAGTCCATATATACGAACCGAACAGATGATTCTCAAAGTGAACTGACCAGAGTATACTTATGATGTCCGTTTGGCTATTGATGCGCATTGCGATTGCCTATATATAGTACTAGTGTGCAGAGGTATATTTTGGCGAAAGAACCCTAATCCGAAGAGCTCATCCGCCAAAATATGAAAATGAAGGAAAGTAGTTCATTCAAGACAGTTAAATATTGCGAAATTCGGTTAAAAAATGATTTTAAAAAAAGCTAATTCACCCTGTACTAGTCGCTGGACCCGTTTGGAAGGAATTATCTCGCTACCATACGATTCTAGGCTTCAATAGTAACGTAACCTACCATATTTCATCACGGAAGTCTGATGCGAAATATGGTAAAATGAATGATTTTGAAAATAGCTGATTGATTCACCCTGTACAAGTCGCTGGACTCATTTCGAAGTAATTATTTCACTACCATACAATTCTAGGCTCAATAGTAACGTAACCTACCATATTTCGTCACGGAAGTCTGATGCGAAATATGGTAAAAAAATGATTTTGAAAATAGCTGATTCACCCTGTACAAGTCGCTGGACCCATCTGGAAGAAATTATTTTGCTACCACACGTTTCTAGGCTTCAACAGTAATTTACCCTACCATGTATCATCATGGAAGTCTGGTGCGAAATATGAAAAAAGAGTATGTTGTATATTGGTGTTCTATTAAAGTAGAAGTAGAAAGTAGTTAATTCATGAATGAATGGCCGCCCGCCACTGGCATGGTCTTTCGGGTAAGTTCGGAAATTTTAGCAGCCAGCTTTGGCAGCCACATCACATTGGTAGTGTGAAGAGTGGAGTTGCTTCATGTCTCATCTCATGTCATCATGTCATGTGTCATGAAGTAGTTGTTAAATTCAAAATTATAAATATAAACAGAAAATAGTTCCGGTTTTGTATTTTTTCTAGGTGTTTTGTATTTGTTTGAAGTCAAGACTCGAAAGGGGTAGGGTTATTCAGAAATCCAATAAAATTCCCCCCCAAAAAAAGTTGCCCTTTTCCCAGAGAATCTGAATCTGAATTTATTGAAATTTTTATCATTCCAAAAACAAAAATGACCTTTTCAGTTGATATTGAAATAATCCTGAAAGAATATAGGTAATGAAAATCTTCAATATTGATAATGTTGAATCAAATAGGTAGTAATGATATTTTCAGCATCTCAAAGAAATCCATCATTGCTGTGGTACATAGATACTTGGAAAAGATTATAGTGAGACCCAATAGTATCATAAATGATTTCGAAAAAGAGGAGCATTCTATTTTACACAAAGATGTCAAATCCATAATTGTTGGGGATATCCCATATTATGTTAGTAATTGAAATGAAATATATTCCACAAATTCATAGTATCTATATAGTATCTACATGTGCAATAAGCCAATAAGATCATTTTTTCTTTTTCCAGAATAAATCTTTCCTTGATTTCAGTAGTTTGGAAATAAATTGGTTTGTGTATAATTTAGATACATATGGGCCAGTTATGCAAACTGAAACTGATGGTGATGATGGTGAAATGGTAATTTGCACACAGCTGTCTCTCCCTTCCATTTCCTTGGTGAATCTCTGGGAGAATTTGTATTATGACAACAACATCAAACAAAATGTATGTATTGAATTTGTATGAGTAGTTTTTTATATAGTCTTCTGTAAGCCTAAACAAGATTCTATTTCATGATTTAAGAACATTTTTCTTACATCCAATGCCAATGTATACAGGCCCTGATTTGATAGGGACAGTATTGATATAATTTTCAACCTCTCTTCTCTTTGGAAAAAGGTCAGCTGTTCCTGAAATGTTTTGATAATGAAGAAATTTTAATCTTCATTATTTTCTGAATTCAGTATGTATCATTTGTTTTTCTTATAGAATTGGATATTGCCAAAAAAGTACCATTTTTAGGACATGATTATGTTGAACTTTTCTCTTTAAAATCACCCCAGGATTCACACCTTGTGTTATCAGCACTCAATTAATTAACATCCTGTTTACAGTATGTAATGATATTTCCATTGAACATTTAAATTTTGAAGTTTGAAAACTCTATTTTCCAAAATGTATGAATAAATAAGGTGTGTATTGTGTTGACTTGAGCACCCTCAGCAGTAAGTAAGTCCAGGATTCCAGTTCACTCATTATCAATTTTAGGATACTCTACACTACAGTATTGGTGTTATCAATATTCTTTCATAATTGAATGTTAACAGTAGGTCAGCTAACATTGAGGAAAAAATACAAATTCTGCTTCCTTCAGAAATAAAAATCAATTTAAAATTTCAAATGTATATCATTATGTAGTTACTTGAAATCATTATAATTTCCTGTACACAATATTTAATTTTGTGATCTAAGAGCAATGAATACTCTAAAATTATTCCAAATAATCAAAATAATGCTACACTGTAGTATTTTCCTATGTTGTAAATAGAAATACATGCCAAAAAGGTAAAATCTCCAGTAATACAGAGCGTTTTCAACAGTTCTGCTCAAAATAATGATAATAAATGAACGTTATTGAGTATAAATACTCAGAAGAAGTCCATCCACCCATGTTGTTCAGCCACAGTACATGTTTTACATATTCATATCAAGGTTATTATTGTTATAAAAATGACAGTTTCTATGTGAAAAAAATTATATAACTGGTCTCTACTAGGGGAAACATAGCATTATTGTACTATTTCCAAATGTGGCAGGATATAATTATGTTGAACTTTTCTCTTCAAGGATTCACACCTTGTATTATCAGCACTCAATTGATTAGCACCCTGTTTACAGTATTCAATAATATTCCCTTTGAACATTCAAGTTTGAAAACTCATTTTGCAAAAATGTATGAATAAATAAGGTGATTAAGGTGTGTATTGTGACTTGATCACACCCAGCAGTAAGTAAGTAGTCCAGGATTCCAGTTGCCTCATTATCAATTTTAGGAAACATTACACTCTACAGTATTGGTGTTATGAATATTCTTTCATAATCAAATGTTAACAGTAGGTCAGCTAACATCCAGGAAAATTCAAATTCTGCGTTTTTCAAAAATAATAATCAATTTTATTTTCAAAGGTATATCATAGGTACTTGAAATCATCATAATTTTCTGAATACATGTTTTATATATACATATCAAGGTTATTATTGTTATAAAAATGATGGTTTCTATGTGAAAAAAAATCATATAACTGGTCTCTACTAGGAGAAATATAGCACTATTGTCCCTCCCATAAAGTGTGCTCAGGGTGTTTATATTGTGACAGATTACCATATTCTGTTCTCCTTTGGTTCCTTTCTGGGCTCCTTCTGATATTGAATGGGGAGATGAAATTCTTGTTCTTGGCATTCTCACTGAATTTGGAGGAGGATAACTGGGCTAGTCTCTCCTCAATCAGCTGTACTCTGGTTGTTTCATACAGTAGTTCATTAGGTGGATTATAAATGGGATAGGATATTCGAACAGTGGTCTGCAAATTATTTTGTAAATTTCAGTTTTTGTGTATCAATTGATGCCATATGTTCTTTTTTGACATTGAATGAAAATTTTGCTCTTGATATGGTTTTCCTTTTCAAATTTTGGGTATGTAGATGTTTTGTAGCATTTTTAGATCTGATGGCAAATGGAAAAATATGACTAAATATGGCTTCCTTGGATTTGGTTTCAGTCGTCATTTATTTGAACCATGTCGTGGTTTTGTCAGCTAATTGTTGGAGTTTTTCAGACTGGGATTTCTTTGGGAATTCTGGGAATTCATCAGGAAATCTGGTAATTCCTTGGAAAGTCCGGGAATTCCTTGAGAAGTTCTGGAATTCCTTGGGTAGTCCAGGTAGACTCTCGGAATCCCGGGTATTCTTTAGGAAGTCCGGGAATTCTTTCTGTAGTCCCAGGAATTATTTGTGAAGTCCCAGGAGTTCCGGGAATTCTTTCGACAAAGGAAGTCTAGTGTACCCGAAAATGGCCAGTGATTAACCCCTCGGGATGCATTAAAGCGAGGGGTAAATCACGTGGGAAGTCCAGTGTACCCGAGATGGAATTCCTCGGAAAGTACGGGTAGTAGATATTCAACCGGAACTGAATCCTGAGACAATTTTGTCAGATCTTGAAATGGCCTCTATGAATGCATCAAAAAGCATTTTCCCAAATGTAACTACCGTAAGTTGTTTTTTGACCAATCACATAACTTGTGGAGAAGAATCCAGGAGAAAAAAAAAAGCCCCTTATAGATCGGCGAAAATGTGAGAATACTGCTGAAGATGCTCTTGGCGCTATGTTTTGTACCTCCTAAAGATGTTCAAACCGGTTTTGAAACCATTGCCCAGAATTCTTCAGAAGAGCTTGCCCCAATGATAGAGTACTGAAAGAATAATTATGTAGGACGACGACTACTCAAAAATAATCCTCGTTTTCCATTACAATCATGGAATATGTATGAACGTGTGAAGAAGAAACTCTCAAGGACTAATAATTCTCTAGAAGCAATGCATAATGCATTCCAGAAATCTATCGACTGCCACCATCCGTCTATTCACAAATTCATAGAATTCGTAAAAAAAGAAAAGAATATCTCCGAGATATTTGTATACAAAAAGATACAAAAACGGCTTCAGGCAATTGAAGAGTCATAGTTCCAAATACGTCCTAAGGAATAAGAGATTACGTTTTCTTATAAAGAATTATAATGAACATAATGTTAAGGAATATTCAGAAAGTATCGCACTCAATTTGAGTTCATGAACTATCTAGTACAACCAGTTCCTGAAAAAGGCAAAAAGACCCTACCTAGCAACTACAGACCGATCGCACTGCTATCTATCATTTCAAAGGTCATGGAGAAAGCTATCAACATCGAGCTCATGAAATACCGGAACATTCTGGTATTATCAACGATAGGCAATATGGCTTCCGTCATCAGAGATCAATATTGGTGACCTGCTCGCTTACGTCTCACATATATAGCAGCAATCTATTGAAAAATATGGTGAAACTTTAGCCGTGGCACTTGATATCTCCAAGGCATTCGATCGAGTCTGGCACCACGGACTCCTCGCCAAGCTTCCATCTTATGGCTTGCCTTCCCAGCTATGTTCTCTGCTAGCTAGTTTGCTCCCAAACAGGTCTCTCCATGTAGTGGTAGACGGAGTTTCATCTGACTCTCTCATCATAAATGCTGGTGTTCTGCAAGGATCGATTCTAGCACCAACACTATTTCTACTCCACATCAACGGTTTGTTGGAAGCAACTTCATGTCCAGTACACAGCTTCGCGGATGATAGTACCCTCCATACCGCCTTCCCTTCCAGGGCTCCAATACCAGCCAGGAAAATCAGAAACGAACGAGGGAGAAATGTTGACAACATAAATATGGACTTGGCAACAATTCTCGAATGGGGATCCAATAACTTGGGAGATTTCAATGCAAACAAAACACGAGCATGCCTTTTCTCTAGAAAAGCCGATCTCACTGTGCCCAACATAAGCTTGACAGGAGTAACCATACCTTTGAAGACATCCGGTTCGATGCTTGGGATTACTATCAGCAATAACCTTTCTTGGGAAAATCACGTGAGATCAATTGCTGAAAGTGCATCCCAAAAACTTGGGTTTCTGTTTCGGGCCAGGAGCTATTTCAGTTCCAGTCAGCTGCTTATGATCTATAAGGCACATATCTGACCTGTCCTGGAATACTGTTTCCATATTTGGAGTGCAGCACCCAAATATACCCTGAAACTGTTGGATTCTGTCCAAAAAAGGGCAATTCGTCTTGTGGGTGATGCCTCGCTCACAAACTCACTCACTTCTCTAGAACACCGTAGAAAAGTTGGCGATCTGGCTCTATTTTATAGATATTTTCATGGACGATGCTCTTCTGAAATATCAACAATTGTTCCTCCCTTGGCAGTCCCCGCGAGATTAACCCGTCGAGTTAAGGCTTCGCACCCCTTCGTGGTCACTTTAGAGACCTGCAGAACATCTCTTTCCAAAGACTCGTTCATCCAACGAACAGCGAGGCTCTGGAACACATTGCCAAGGGTGGTGTTCCCCGAGGCATATGACCTCCAGAAATTTAAGAAGAACACCAATTCCTACCTCATTTCCCTTGGTTCTCACGATGTCCTCTAAACATTACAGGATATTCTTTTTCGTGGGAACCAGAACATGAAAAAAAAAAGTTAATATAATTATGAATATTATTGTATCAGAACTTCTGGGAACTGGATTGTCTGTCGCTGTTTTGTCTGTCGCTATTTTGTCCTGTCGCTATTTTGTCCTGTCGCTGTTTTGTCTATCGCTATTTTGTCTTGTCGCTGTTTTGACCATCGCTATTTCGTCCCAGAGCCCTTGGAGCGTATGAAAGGAAAGTTCTATATTGAATTCCAGTTGCTCAGGTATGCCCAAACCATGGTGGAGTTCTCCGACAAAGGGGTCGACAGTAACATCATCAGTTGCAACAGGGTGATCCTGCTCCACGGGCCTCCTGGCACAGGCAAAACGTCACTTTGCAAGGCGTTGGCCCAGAAATTGACCATACGGATGAGCGAGAGGTTCTCTTCTGGAATCCTCATCGAGATAAACAGCCACAGTTTGTTTTCCAAGTGGTTTTCAGAGGTAAGCACAGAAAAAATCGAGGTTTATCACAACCTGGAAGAAAAAGTCCGTGTTTCCGGTTTTTTCTAGCAGATAACTGTCTAATAAATGTTCGATTTTTTCAATGTCTTCGGAGTAATGATGGGTGATACCCGGGTATTTATGATTTAATGAGTAAATACCCAGCTCTGGGCATTTATGAGGATATTCCGTATTCATGAACTTTTCAACAGAAAACATGGGAAATTGCTATTTATTACACTATTTTTGCAAGTCTAATTTCTTAAAATATTTTTTCTCAATTTGACAACCTTCTAAACATTCAAAAACTCTGACAAAAACAATGTATCCATTGAACAACTCGACTCACTTCCAGTGGTCTGGGATCTGGTATCTGGTGATAAGGTACTACAGAAATGACTCCCTTGAGAAAAAAACCACGATAAACAAAACAATCTATATTAAAAAAAAAACTACCCACTTAAAAATAGTTATTTATGCAACAAGTGCAAAAAGTTGCACGAGTTGCATACAACATTTTTTCTACGTTCATGCAAAAAGCAAAAAATGATTTATTGAGGTGCGGCACTAGGTGTAGGAAAATGAAAAACGCAACTTGAATACTTTATTTTTACCCTCAATGTTGAAAGTGAATGAACAATTGGTGCAATTTTCAATATGAATATATGACGTTTCTATAACCACAGTTGCAATATAAAAAAATGTTTGTCATGATGACAGCACGTTGAAGTAGAATGACAGATGAGTGCAATAAAAACTTTATTGCACTAAGTGCAATAAAGAACTTCTTTTTCCACTAAATATAGTTCAATAAAGTTCTGCTATTTGCATGAATGTAGAAAAACAAAATAAAACTTATTCATTAAAATGAAACTGACTCCTATCTTATTTCAGAGGAACAAGGAACAATAAAATAATGTATAACTTGAAAAATAAAAAACTATATATTCTTCATGTGAGGAACAAATACAAATAGAACAACTTGGAACATATTAAATTGGGTGGGTATTTATCCTAAGGGTAAATACCCAGGTAAATACCCAATTCATAAATACCCAGCTACTGGGTAAATACCCACCGCACATCACTACTTCGGAGACACTCTTTTTCTCTTATGATTACCGACTTCCTCAGGTTTTTAGTCAAAGGTTTCAAATAAGTCGGATACTATATCATTTTTCTGAAACATTCAAGAGAATGTAACTGGAATTAATTGAAATTAGCCATCATTTTACTTATTTGGGTTTTCTCTCCTCGTTTCTACAAAATAAAAATATGAGTATTATTCCAATATACAGGGTGTCTGTAAAAGGTCTTTACAAAGACATACCACACATTCCTTAGACCAAAATAAGTCGATTCAAGTAAAATTACCTCAGTACAAAGTTGCATCGTTTGGGCTCCAGAGGGCCTTGAAGTTACAATTTTTAAATCGTTTTTCCCATATAAATTCAAAACAACATATGCGATTTTGCTGAAATTTGGTGTATTGATAGATTTTAAATGGCAAAAAAAATTGTGTTAAAATTTTGTCCGATAATAATACATAGGCGTAGAACTTGATTTTTCAAATAATTGCACCTTAAAAAATTCTATGCCAAAGGAAGAAAAGGAGTTTGAGTATTAAATTTAGATTGCGCAACTCATTTACTTTTGAAAATGTACTCTTGATAAGACTCGATTGCTCTCATGGTTTTGACGAAATTTACATTTTAGTAATTTTAGAACATAAAAAATAATTATTAAAATACAAACTTTGTCAAAACCATGAGAGTAATTCGAGTGTTATTAAGGGTACTTTTCTGTAGTAAATGAGTACCCAATCCAAATTTCATACTCAAACCCCTTTTCTGCCATTGGCGTAGAACTTGATTTTTTAAATAATTGCACCTTTAAAAATTCTACGACAATAGCAGAAAATGGGTTTGAGTATGAAATTTGGATTGGGTACTCATTTACTACAAAAAAGTACCCTTGATAACACTCGATTTACTCTCATGGTTCTGACAAAGTTTGTATTCTAATAATTATTGTATATGTTCTAAAATTACTAAAATGCAAATTTCGTCAAAACCATGAGAGCAATCGAGTCTTATCACGAGTACCTTTTTCAAAGTGAATGAGTTGCGCAATCTAAATTTCATACTCAAACTCCTTTTCTTCCATTGGCGTAGAATTTTTGATAGTGCAATTATTTAAAAAATCAAGTTCTACGCCTATGTATTATAATCGGACGAAATTTTGACACCATTTTTTTGCCACATAATCTATCAATATATCTAATTTCAGCAAAATCGCATATGCCGTTTTGAATTTATATGGGAAAAACGATTTAAAAATTGTAACTTCAAGGCCCTCTGGAGCCCAAACGATGCAACTTTGAACTGAGGTAATTTTACTTAAATCGACTTATTTTGGTCTGAGGAATTTGTGGTATGTTTTTGTAAAGACCTTTTACAGACACCCTGTATGTGTAGTAGGACAAATCAGATGATTTGCCTCAAAATGTCACTGCTTTTATCAAATTTTTTTAACACGTAGCCTAAAAGAAAAATCGAATAGCTTGTCAGTGACACTTTGTTTCGAAAAAAGTTTGAAGAAAAGAAATATAGATATATTGAAAAAATATCGAATTTTCACTTAGCTTTGGGCGTTTCGGGATCGAATCTGCTCCCGTTCTCACAATAAAAATGCAAAATAGTTTTCTTATAGTTTCTCATCTCTCAAAAACATCGGATAGGATATATTCAGTTAGCTAACTGAATATATCCTTACTGAAAATGGACAACAACCAAAAGAGAAAAATCAGGGAATCCGCTTGCATTCTTCTGAACGGAGACGATAGCATTGCTTCCTGTCCAGTTGATATAGATAAAACATAGATAAAACACTACTGAAAACTGAACATGAAAATGGTAGATTCAAGATCAATTAATGAAAACATCCTGTAACTCATTTGTATACTAACATCCTCACTCATCCATATGCCAACATCAGTATGGCTCTGAGAAGTGTCAAACTAGAACAGAATTTTCGAAGAAAATATTTTGCATTTCTATGTAGAGAACGGGAGCAGATTCGTTCCCGAAACGTCCAAAGCTAAGTAAAAATTCGATATTCTTTCAATTTTTTCCGAACATAGTGTCACTGACAAGCTATTGAATTTTTTTTAGGCATCCTGATAGAAAAATTCGTTGAATATAGTGACATTTTGGAGCAAATCATCTGATTTGTCCTACTGCAGGAGAGAAAATCCCAATTAATCAAGTGAAATGAATGTAACACCTCCTCGATCAACCTACAGACAGTATTTGAAATTAGCATATTTTTCAAATATAAAAAATAGGTATTTCGTATCGGATAATGTGTTATTTCGCAATTGAATATTCGTTTTTGATAATTTAAAAAACTCGAGTCGCACTTCCTTATCCTGTAATATTTTCACCATTTTCAGAGTGGAAAATTGGTAAACAAAATGTTCACCAAGATCAAGGAAGTTATTGAAAACACCAACATTCTTGTATGTGTATTAATTGATGAAGTGGAATCATTAGCTCATGCCAGAAATCAATGTTCTTCTGGTGAGTTAAGAAAATTATTAATAAAAACCGTATGTTGAAATATTTGACAAATGAAAAACTGTTATTCATTTCAGTGACATTTATGCAACAGTCGTAAATCTAAGTATTAAGTCCTGAGTCTCAGGAACTTCTGACATTGCTTTTCAATATAAACGTTTATACACGTGTCATAAACAGTAATAAGTTTTAAGTCATAAGAAAGTTTGCCAATATTCATCTCTTACGACTTACGACTGACGAGCTACCATTTGAAATCTTGGTTCTGTTCACATTTGTTTGAATCAAATCCAAAACAGATATTTGTAACTGCTGAATAATAGAAAAAAAATCAATTCTGTGTTACCTTATACATGTATAAAACTGATAAACTGATTGCTGCATGAATCACCATTCTCCACTTACGACTTGAAACTTACAACCTGAAACTTATGACTCATAACTTCTGCATAAATCCACAATAATATCTCGAAATTTTATAAAAATATCGATCAGCTGTTCATTTATTTTTTATTTCCACCAATTTTGTGTAAAAGTCAACTGGTCATACATAGATGTATTCAGAAAAAAATCTCTAACAGAAAGAAAAAAAGAAATGAATACATAAAGCGATGCTGCCATTGCAGTTGAAATTTCATTAACTTTTTTGATTTCAAAATCGGAAACTTGATAGGGACACAACTATAATTTGAAGCCTGTTCAAATCGTTCTTCAAATTTTATTTGTCATTTTTTTATTCTCATCACTCAGACTTAGTTTGCAAAACCATTCGAACAAACTTATTGTAGGTACTGAATAAGGAATATTCCTGGAAGATATAGATATTGATGAAAGTTTATGGTTTCCTAGCGTCAAACTGCCAGACTCGATCAACACGAAGTTTTGTTGTATTAGAGAATGAACATTCAACTGTTTTTTCATTATTACCAACTTTTTACTTCAAATATTTTTAATATTTGATGTTTCAATTAATGGAAGTTTTTCAAATAGAAGAGTACAAATGAATGCAAAATAGGGAAAATAAACGTTTTATAAGACATTTTGTCGAACTATGTGTGTCTTAAACTTGTATAACTCCTACTATTATCTTTCTTTTATTGTTATTGCTCAAATTCCATTATTTGTGGCGGAAGCATTCAAATGAACCGAATTTAGATACCGAATAAACTAATTGAATGCCGCAATTCGTATTGTAGGCATTAAAGATTGCATGCTAATTTACACTGAGTTGGAATGACCGAAAAGGGGTAGACTCAACTGATAGTATTGACAGTTCAAATTTCACCTCGTCAAAACTAGAATTTACTAAAAGGCATGGGTGAAATTAACTCATTCTGGGAGTTCTAAATATGATATTTTGGGTATTGTGGGGATGGCCGAAATAAATAATTTTTGTCAGGGAATAATAGTTTTATTTCACATCACAACCTAACGACATAAAAACAACGCTAACTTCCTTCCTCCCGCCAACTTATCCAATCCTAACCTCAAACTCCAACCTTTTCGCGCCTAACTTAACCACTGATTTTCTTCTTCTTTTCTCTTGCCTTCGGGACATAAGCCCAAAAGGCCTACAGTTCGGCAATCCTGACTAGAGGATCGTCCCGATACTCCCTATTCTAATTTCTAACATAAATGGATAAATGAAGGCATAAAATAAATGCATGATACATAAGTAATCACTAACATAATTCAGTAACTTCACACATTCACATAAATCATAAATAAATCATGATACATAAAAGTATAGAATAACTTTTGCAGCATAAACATAAGTTGGTTCACATAAGATTCATAATCATAAGACATTTGTGCTGAAGTCATAACATAAATGTAGTTACATCACTACAGACTTCATAAACTGTAAATTTTAGTTAGTAAAGTATAAAACACTAAGGGCATACATTTTCATAAACAAATCATGGTAACTAACTGGCAAAAAGGTTTGGAACAATGTACAAAATAATGAAATACATTTTGAGGTATCAGAACATACTATAACAACTTAGCTACTATTATCATTTTCATTTGGGATCCATAGTTTCATTTGATCAGGGCCAACGACAGTTTCAAAATACATTTGAGTGAGCTGGAATCCTTCAATATCACCAACTAAATATCTGTCATGGTCAAGAACCTTCTTAATAACATATGGTCCCTTGAATTGTGGTATGAGTTTTTTGTTAATACCAGGGGTAACATCATTATTTTTAATCAAAATATAATCACCAATAGCATATGTACAGGGTGACTTGTGTTTACTATTGTAATACTTCTCATTAGCTAATTGACTGTGAATTATTTTTTCACTAGCTTTTCCTCTTACTAGTGACAAATCTCTATCTCCTACATTGTCTGATTCTAAAATGTATCTAACAGGATCATTGATTTTACCAATTTGGTTCAATCCAAATAGTAGTTTACTGGGGGTTTCCCCAGTCGACCTACACACGGTATTGTTCATAGCATATTCAACGTCTTGCAATGATTGAATCCATTTTGAAGGATCTTCACTTAATTTGGCCAACATTGGTGTCAATAATCTGTTGAATCTCTCAATTTGACCATTAGCTCGCGGCGTGCCTGTAGCTATTAAAATATGATCAACTGATTCATTACTCATGAAATCTCTAAATGCATGTGAGGTGAAACTAGTACCTCGATCTGAAACAATACGTTTCGGTTTACTATAATACCTAAAATATTCCTTCAAATGTTTAATAACCTCTTCGGTTTTTGTACTCATACATGGATAAAGTTTGATATATTTGGTAAATCCGTCAATGACAGCAAAAATAAATTTATATCCTCTTCCGCTTTTTTCAAGAGGACCATAATGGTCTATGTGAAGAGTATCAAATGGGACTTCGTGTTTGGGTATACTATGTAAGAATCCTTCGCGTTTGCCACTTAATGGAGAATATTCAAGGCATTTCAAGCAGTTTGATATGTAATTCTGTACTATAGATTTCATATTAGGGAACCAATAAACTCTTTGGATGGCATTCATGACCTTATCAATCCCTACATGACCTATGTCATCATGACATGTGCGAATGACATTGTTCATCATGGAGTGTGGTACATAAAATTTCAACTTATTTTTATCCTTCCGGTACACTAAACCGTCTTTCAATTCATAAAATTTGTCTTCGGATGTTTCTAATTTGTCACGAATTTTGCATATTTCTGGATCACGATCCTGCTGTAGGCTCAAGACCCTTTCAAACGTATTTGCCTCCAAAATATTGATACTATGGCATCGACTTAGCGCGTCCACGTGGCTCATTCTTTTATTGCTTCTGTGTTCTATCTCATAATTATAATTTTGGAGGAATAGTGCCCACCGGGAAATACGGGGATTAATTGTTTGTTTGCTTAACGTGAGCCGGAAGCTGTCACAATCAGTTATAATTCTAAATTTAATGCCAAACAAGTAAACATGGAATCTTTTAATGGCATATATAGCAGATAACGTTTCTAGTTCAAAGCTATGGTACTTGGATTCTGCTGGCGAAGTACGATGGCTAAAATAAGACACTGGTCTGAAAAATCCATCTTTCTGTCTCTGCAGAAGCATCGCTCCGAATCCATGACAACTTGCATCACAATGCAGCTCTGTCTCTAATTCTGGAGAATAAATGCATAAGATAGGAGAAGATGATAGATGAGTTTTCAATGTTTCAAAAGATGAGAATTCGGAATTTTCAAATTTAAAACAAGCATTTTTTTTAAGTAAGTCATATAAAGGTTTGGCCAAAAGAGCAAAATTGAAGATAAAACGTCTGAAGTAGCTGGCTAAACTAACAAATCTGTGTACCTGCTTGGTACTTGTTGGAATGGGGTAATTAACAACTGCCTCAACATTTGCACTACTTGGTCGGACTCCTGTTTCATCAATAAGGTAACCTAAATATGTGATTTCACAATATAAAAATTTACATTTATCAAGCCTAAACTTTAAATCATACTTCCTTGCCAAATTTAAAACCTCAGAAAATATATTTAAATGCTCTTCTACCGTCTCAGTGGCAATGAGGATATCATCTAAATATATCAGAACTTTATTGTCTCTAATCATTTCTTTAGAAATACTCTGGGTGTATTTTCCAAAAACTCTTGGGGAATCCGTTAATCCCATAGGCATGCGCATATATTCAAACTGACCTAGAGGTGTTACAAATGCAGTATATTTGATAGAAGGTTCTGCCATTTTTACATGGTAGAATCCATTTTTGAGATCTAAGGAGGTGTAATACTTTTTGTTTTTGAGCCTGTCTAAATGATCATCGATAAGAGGGGTAGGAAAGTTACATTTGACAGTATTTTTGTTGAGTTCACGGTAATCAATGCAAAGTCTCAAATCACCGGATTTTTTCCTAACTAAAACAATGGGGCTAGCATAAGGGGAATCACTAGGCCTAATAATATTATCTTTTAGCAGATCATCAAGAATAGCCTGTAATTTTTGTTTTTCAAAATAAGACAATCGTCTTGGACGGAAACAAATTGGTTGATCCTTTTTTAAAGTTATATTCATTTTAAAATCATGTTCAATAGGACTTTCAAACCTAAGGAGATAATTAGCTTCATAAGTATTCTGAACCCTTTTAAAAATATCATATGGTAAATTTGGATTGATGTCAAGTTTTTCCAACTCACTTTTACTATCATGGCCATAATCAATATGCATCAATTGCTCAATATAATGTATGTCCTCCTCATACTCATCAAGACAATAATTATAGTATGATTCAGCTTTCTGTTCAACAGGATTTTTGAATATTTCAATAGTATCTCCTAATTTAATGGTGAGATTAGATTCAGAAATGAAATCCCTGCCTAAAATACATGCATATGACATGGTAGCATCAGAAACAACATAAAATTTCAAATTAGTTTTGATACCATCAGTTACTATGTCTTTTTGAAATATTCCCAGAATCTCTAATTTGGACCCATTAATTCCAGAAAAATCATCACTACTTGAATTTGGTAAGACTGATTCCATTGGGACATATTTGTTTTTGATTAAACTAATGGGTGAACCACTATCCAATAAAGCTGTTAGACAAATCTTACACAGTTCATTACCAAACCCTAGAGTGAAATCAACATTAACAGTATAAGGTTTACTTGACTGGTATGTCTGCACCATGTTGGTAGTACTATCTGGTCTAGTTCTAGGATCAGGATTCCTCTCTGGACAGCTATTAATTTGGTGGCCCATTTTTCCACACTTGAAACAAGAACCCCTTTCTCTCTTGGGTTTACTACAATCTGGGACCCTATGGCCAGTTTCATTGCAGTTGAAACATCTTACTAACCTGCTTGTAGAACTGTTGGCAACACTAGTAGAAGTACCTGCAGCAGTGTTTGCATTTGAAGTGCTTGGATGTCTTGGGACTGGTCCTCTCATAAATGGGCGATTGTTAACTGGCCCACTTGAATCTTCTCGTGCCACATTACTCATAATCTTGTATAAGTCCTCAAGTGTGTGGATTTCATGCAGCATCATTCTTGCTTGGCTCTGGAGCATCCTATTATCAAAGCCATCAATGATATAATGTATCATTTCATTCTCTGGTACCCCAGCATTATTCCCCAGGTTAACCTTCTCATGGTAATAACTAGAGAATTTTTCATGGGTTTTCCAACGTCTTCGTTCAAAATTCTTTCGAAGGCCTACTAAATTCTGATGCAGACTGAACATTTTCCTCATGTCAACTTTCAAACAGTTCCAGTCCATAAGAACAAAATCAACTTTGGAATTGTACCACTCCCTGGCACACCCTGTAAGTTTTCCAACTGCTATGACTTGCATAATGTCATCAGCTACATCATAAACATTCTGCACAGCAGCTACCCTTTCTAGCCATAGGTTTACATCTTGAGAGCCCCCTGAGAACTCTGGTAATAATGCAGAAATCTCCTTATTGGTGAAGTGTCTTCTTGCTGGTGGCACTTGTACTGCCTGTGGAGGTGGTTGGACTGAATTGACTTGAGCAGTATTGCTACTCTGGTGAAAGAGCATCACAGCCCTAACCGTAGATTGTATAAGGTCTTCCACCGTCAGGGGCTCGGCCAATGGATTCTGCAACGGCACCTGTCCCCCAGCATCAGCATCAACTTCAGCCGATGGCGTCATTTCTAAATTCTCACTCATCCCATCCATAATAAATTCCAGTAACCTTAATCCAATCCCACTTCTGACTTGTGGGGATGGCCGAAATAAATAATTTTTGTCAGGGAATAATAGTTTTATTTCACATCACAACCTAACGACATAAAAACAACGCTAACTTCCTTCCTCCCGCCAACTTATCCAATCCTAACCTCAAACTCCAACCTTTTCGCGCCTAACTTAACCACTGATTTTCTTCTTCTTTTCTCTTGCCTTCGGGACATAAGCCCAAAAGGCCTACAGTATATTTTTTTCATATTAGTTCGGGTTTTAACTGAAATCGGGTTCTTACGGCAACACTATTTTCAGGAAGCGAGCCATCATAGTGGTAAACGCTCTTTCAGCACATATCGTTCATATCAAAAGGCATTCTAATGTCCTAATTTTGGCCACTTCAAATATGAGGGACATCAATATTTAAATAAAACCTATATACGTATTTCAGTTTCCTAAAATATTATTTTGATATTTTGGATATATTTTTCATCAGATCTAAAAACTGAAATCGAATTCTCACGGCAACAATATTTTTAGGAAGCGAGCCATCTTATTCTATCAGACTGGTAAACGCTCTTTCAACCCAAATCGATCAGATAAACAGGCATTCCAATTTCCTGATTTTGGACATCTCGAATATGACAGACATCAATATTTAACGAAAACATGAATACGTATTTCTGCTCCTTGAAATATACTTGTGATATTTTGGTAATATTTTTTCATCAGATCTAAATTTAACTGAAATCGCATTCTCACGACAACACTATTTTCAGGAAGCGAGCCATCTGATTCTATCAGAGTGGTAAACGCTCTTTTAACCCAAATCGATCAGATCAAAAGGCATTCCAATGTCCTGATTATGGCCACCTCAAATATGACGGACATCAATATTTAACAAAAACCTGAATATGTATTTCGGTTCATTTGAATATTATTGTGATATTTTGGTTATATTTTTTATCAGATCTGATTTCAACTGAAATCGGAATCTCACGACAACACTATTTTCAGGAAGCGAGGCATCTGATTCTATCAGAGTGGTAAACGCTCTTTTAACCCAAATCGATCATATCAAAAGGCATTCCAATGTCCTGATTATGGCCACCTCAAATATTGAACAAAAATCTCAATACGTCGGCTTCTTTAAGGCCGTGTCTCACGGTCCAACGATTCGATCAAATTTGTTTGATGTGACGTCATTCTTGCCTGTTTGACTCAAATGGTTGGAAATGTCAAGAAATCTTTGTCACACGATTTGAAGATTTTTGAACAAAAATATTGGTTAAGTAGGTTCTCTAAAATGGGAAAAATCACATGGAAAAATTAAATAAAAATTCATCATATGGTAAGTATAAGTGTTGTATTTGTAATACAAAGTGATTTAAAAAAAAGGGAGATATGTACAAGGTAAAGGCTTCAAAGGAGAAATATTGGTAGAGGAGTCCTATCTATGATTTTTTATGAAGTCAGGGTAAATTTCAAACTTACCTAAGAATGGATGGGAGATGTTTCAGATGTTTATCAATCCATATATGCGCGTGCAGAAATGAGGAAAGATAATAACAAACTCTCTAGTCAACGAAGCATGAATTTGGGATTGGAACAATACAAAAATATTGCAATACATATCCGAAATGGTCCTCAGTCCAATTACCAGGACAGGCATATTTGAAGTATTGATAATATTAATGTTGTTTGATTCAACATGACAAATATTTAGAACAAGTTCTAAATATCAGCTGCTGTTTGACATGACATCACAAATCTGTAGCTTGATCAAATTGTTGGACCGTGAGACACAGCCTTTAAATATAATTGTGATATTTTGGTTATATTTTTTTATCAGATCCTATTTTTACTGAAATCGCATTCTCACTACAACACTATTTTCAGGAAGCGAGCCCTCTGATTCCATCAGAGTGGTAAACGCTCTTTTAACGCAAATCGATCAAATCAAACGACATTCCAATGTCCTGATTTTGGCCACCTCGAATATGACAGACACCATCGATTTGGCCTTCGTGGATCGAGCCGATATCAAACAATATTTGGGCAATCCATCAGCGGCGGCCATTTACAAAGTGTACCATTCGTGCATCAATGAATTGATCAAAGTGAGTTCGTTTCATTCATTGATTGTCAACAGTGAGAGGAGAAACTCGAAAGTCATTTTCACAAGTGTTCAATAAAATCCCTGTACAGGGTGATCAGCGAGCGGCCATATCTCATAAGATATTGGTCGTATAGATTTGAGAAGAAATATCATGATGAAAGTCGCCAAGAGAAATTGCTGGAAATTATTTTCGAGTTTGTCAAACGTCCGGTAGAGGGCGTAACAACCAACACCAAGTAGAAAAATGGGATTTTTATAGAATTTTGTCTAATGAAAGTATAACGATGATGTCATTTTCATATTAACTGACCATTTCCCTACATTTTTTGTCTGAAACGTTTTGTTCTATCTATCAAAATGAAGCGGTGTGGGAAGTTCAATTGTTTTTTTAAACAAACCAAGATTTCTTCCGTTTATTTCGAACGATTTTAGCAAACTCAGGCTCATATGAAAGAGCATAATTTGTCCTACAAAACGCTTATTTGGTTTTGAATTCTTGACTTTTGCTGTCGCCGCTAAATGGCATTAACTGAAAAGTTAGCAAATTTTTTAGTTTTTTTTCAAAAAAAAAAAACCAAACAAATGTAATGGTATATCAATTTTCATATGTTTTGAAAGAGGATGAATTCCTCTATAATTTGATGAAAATAATTTATCATCCACCTTTTTTTGAACCGTTGATATTGACCACAATATAATTTCATTACATTAAAAAATGGCACGTCACTGTTTTGTATCAAAATAAAAATCAGTTTTGTAATCTCTTATTAGTTGCTAACAAAAAAAAACTCTTGACTTTTTTTCGTTAGACAAACGGTTTTGGATTGAAAAAATAAAATAGGTTTACATACTGGGCGCCACATGTAAACCTTAGGGGTGGCAATAGCGTTCTCAATCTTTTGGAAACGAGATAACTGATTAATTATCTTCATTTTGTTACTCATGTGAAAATTTCTTTTTCTACAAGCGTGCGTGATTCACCCTATACCCGCACGCAATTTAGTTTGGGAAGTGTCATTTTCCCGCAACAGTACGGGAAAACAAAGATATGATAAAATCACTAGTAATGTAAGTGGTTGGTGATGGAATATAAAAGTTTAAGTTTGTTTGTTGCAGTATTAAGTATGTATGTTCAGAATCATCCATCAAATTGCACTATTCATTGTAAAAATTGAGAAATATTGAGAAATAAAAATTGATTATTATAAAAATCCCCCTATAGATTTGGATTGATCTGACGGGAAACGTCAATTTGTCATGCCAATCAAACCTCAAATAAGTTTGAAATTGTCGAAGTGACAGACACAGCGTTACTGTCATTTTCGATTCAGTGGAAATGCCGCAATGTGATCAAAAACTTCTAGCTATAGGGATTTGATACAGATGCGTTATTGCCAACGAAGTCTTAAGAAAGGCATGAGAAGCTATACACGCGTTTTATTGAATGGTGCAACAATAAAAAAATGAAAAAACCGAATGAAGAATAGGTATTTTTGGCTCATTTCATAGAAGTGTCTGGAACCTAGAGACCAAACTCCTAATGGGCCTGCTGGCTTCCGCAATGAACCAACATAATGCGTCAAACTGTAAGTTCACAATAGCTATTACTAATAATTAATAGATAGAGAATATATATCTCTTGTTAGTTGTTCCTATTTGCTTGAATAATTAATTGAACGATTCAATCAATTTCCTACGCTTGTAGAAAAAATATTGTTCCTAACTCATGCGGAAAGTGTCTTTCCCGCACTCGACTGCTTGCCCGAACTCCGCTTCGCGTCGTTCGTGTCAACGGCAGTCACGTGCGGGAAAGAATCACTTTCCGCACTTGTTAGGAAAATTACTATTTCTGTTAGCATTATTTGGTAAAACATTTTTTTCATTCGGATCTATGCGGAATACGATATTTTCACAAGGGTGACAAAATGAAGATAATTAATCAGTCATCTCGCTCTGTTCAATTTGTTCCTCTCATTTTTGAACAGTGTACATACAAAAATGTGTTTTTTAATGTAAACTTCGAACTTGTCTCACGGACAAAACGGTACATTTTATTATATAAATAAATTGGGTCCAATCAACTTATTTTGACTTGTATTACACGTGGCAGCTCTGTGTGCCAGCAAATTTGAAACACACTGTATATTGGGTAGAACATTTTGTTCATTGGATGGAAGGTGATGATTTGACAGTAAAAGCAAGTTCCCTCAAACAAGATTCGATGTAACTAATTTCTGTTGAAATATAACAATATCATCATCACAATTATGGAAGGCACAAAGAATTTTTTCAAAAAAACAATTCTCGAAGAAATGTTCATTTTTTGAACATGATAGATCTTGATGACTTTGATTTTTTTACAAAACAAGTCGGTACCATGTTTTCTGAATATTTATGCACCTGTTTGGAGTGATTCGCGATTCATGTTCAGGAATTTTATGAAAATTCTGTATACTCCACTGGATTCAGGATGTCTTGAAATATTACTGATCACAGTTTCATCGAAATCTGTTCAGTAATAAAAATTGATGGGTTGATTAAACGGCATATTTTTCAAATTTCATTCCTTTATAACTTTTTTATTGATTGACGCATTTCAACGTAATTTACATGTTACCCATTTGAAAATGTCACAAATCCAGTGGTGTAGTCAGATTTTTTCTAAAAAAATCGCTAGTAATTTTTTTAGATTTTTGACCTTGAAAAATCAGATTAGTTGGCCCTGGAAATGGAGATTTATTCATGATATTTGGTGTCCTAATAGACTTTTTGAATATCTACCTAACAAAAAAAAAATCATTCCAATCGGTTGAAAAATGTAAGTTTTATAAGGGTGCTTCCATCTTAACCCATTAGTGCATGAAGTTACTTTTTTTCAAATCTCTATATTCTGAAGATGTTTACTCATTCAAATATACCCAAAGAATGATAACTCATGACGAATAATTTTTTTTTACAACAGATTTTTTTTTTATGACACGTCCATTTTAATGGACTCTATGCAAATTGGTTCATTGATGAAAGTGATCAGTAGGGAAATTCAGTATTCATTTTTTTTTCTAGTACATATCCAGAACATGAAAACCTAAATAACGTCAATCACAATATTATCAATAATAATAAAAATAATAATAATTATTATGAAAATTATACATCATGATGACTTGATACATTTTGAAGCATCTCTCAGATGCAGTCCTATTTTACATATAAAATTGCAATTTTGTATACTCTACTGAATGAAATTCAGCTGATGGGTATATGGAAATGCATCATATCATGAAATTATTTGGGATGATACTTCCAGACCTTTTTTTGGTGCTCCTCACACGATCCAGTGGAAGGAAATGTGAACCTGTTGAAGAAAAAGAGGAGTCGAACGAGTGGATGGAGTCGTGTCTATATAGTTGACGTGCTGCAGTATAACGTACAATCATTTGATGCTATAATATTCCTTTTCATAATGCAAAGATGTATATTATTTTCAATTTCATCAAAATCAGGATCAGAATAACGAAAGTCGCACGGCTGTTTGATAATTCCTTTAGAAATTTGATTTATTATGGATTCGCAGTTTCTAAATTCAAATAACTGCATTTCTGCAAACTTTTCATCTGTAGGCAATATGATATATGATTATCTGTTGGTTGATCGATATCTGAGCCATTTTCCATATGTCTAAGAGGTCTTGCAAGCATGATCTACAAAAAAATCTTGATGACCGATATGCATAGAGTCCATTATAATGGACACAACACAAAAGCAATATTTTGAGTGTCTTACAAAAAACATAATTATTCGAATTACCTTATAGGTTCATGAACACATGCATATAATGAGGTATTGAGGAATGGGAAATTCTGAAATTCATTATACTCCGTTATAATAAATACTTACCCTCCTTGTCGGGTGCAATACAAATTGTTATTCATTTGATCACGTGCAGAATATTGTCGAGATACAAATTCATGAAATAGAAGCGATAGCTGTTTGTTGTTGAACTACACATATAGTTCTGGCGCATGAAACATTCAATTCCTGCATGATTGACGTCACAAAAAATTAGACAAGGAGCGTCCATTATAAGACACATTATGCACTAATGGGTTAAATGGGTCACACTGTATACGATAAGAATTTGAAAACAAAATCTTCTGAAGTAGAGAATTTGCATTCTCCTTCATATAAAGATATGTTCATAATATCAAAGAATAACTGGACTTCAGGTTACTGATAAGGATTTGATATCCGAAATGAATTTATTCCAGTGAAGTCATATAACCTGTTTGTGAGTGTATACGAATAATTTTTTTGAAATATCCAAGCTCATCAAGATCATAGTTTATACAAGTATATTTCTCATATACATTTCAATACTGAACATATTGGTAAGTTATATTTTCATATCATAATACAAAATATTATTTTTCTACTTACATAGCTAAAATGGCATTTAGCGTACGGATATGTACCACGCTAAATGATCGATTAATCACGGTTTGACGATCTGTGATTTATTCAAAATATTATACAGGTTACCATGGCAACACAGTTCATTAAACACAGCTTCAGTAATTTGAGACATGTCTGGCCTGTCAATTGTATTTACTGTCAACTGTTATTTTCAAATTTTGTATAAGAATTATTCAAACAATATTCGTTTGTATCAGAATTATTCATTCAAAATATATGCGTAATGTAGACGAAAGTGAAATCGAAGAGAATGTTCTGGTACTTGCATAGCTCCAAGAAGTGTAACAATGAAGCATCCATCTTTGAGAACAATTTATTTATTCTGCGCTAAGCATGACAATTAACGTGAAACAAAGGTTAGAAGCAATGGACTGGACACATCTACAACCAATATCACTTATACGTGTCTCGCTGGTTGCATGCATTATGTTCTCAATTCTCATTACTTTCGAATTATGTTGTAGGTTAGCAGGAATTGCAGGTATGTTAATGTAATTTTCGGAGTTCGTAGAAAAATCATAGTATGTAACGCGTTTATAAACTGTTCTAGACACTGGTTTATTAAACACTCGCTCCGCCCGTGCTTAAACTACTCGTTACTAAAAGGACGTTTATAACACTTGTTACATAATATATTATTCTGTGTAATATTCAGAATGATATTATGTGCATATCTTTATATGAAGGAGAATGCAAATTCTCTACTTCAGAAGATTTTGTTTTCAAATTCTTATCGAGTATGTTCAATAGATGTAATTCAATGTTCGCCGTGGCATATAGCTAGGAAAGTAGTTGTTTTCTGTTGAATAAACCCAGAAAGAATTGATATTTTCATCACATGGAGAATGCGAATTCTCAATATATTTCTTTATGTTCCATTTTTTTGTGTTCATAATTATATCTGAGAATATTCCTTTTCAATAGTCCAGAGATTATACATCTTTGAATAGTTAGAAAGTGTGCTTGTTATTTAGTTCACTTCCAATATTTTTCATCATTCGGGAATATTTTTGTGGCCACGAATTTTTTTCATTGCCTCTTTCCGCTCGCCACCGCTAATGCTGTCAAACAATGACAACTCATGGTACATTTCAATTTTGTGTTGATATGTGACAGTGTCAAGACTACTACTATTATGTAACACTTGACTAAAATGGTACTTTACTCACGTGTTACATAAACAACAATTTCAGGCTCAAATCATCAAAGAACAAGTGGTCGAACCAATAGAACATCTGAAGAGCGAAGATGACAGACAAAGTAATGCAGTTCTATGCCAAGATACTAAGCAGCTTTTGGTTTTATGTGAGAAAAGTGTCGGACTGAGTGGTAGGTCTCTGAGGAAAATACCGTTTTTAGCGCACGCTCTGTTCTTGAAACAATCCCTAGTGAGCTTGTCAGAGTTTTTATCAGCCATGGAGAAAGCTGTTGAGAAAGAACATGCTGAAAGGCTACACTTTGTAGCTTACGAAAAATCATAGAAGTGGGTTTGGGAAGTTTAAGTATTTGTGATTGAACTACTGAGCGTACTCATTTTAATGTGCTATTTATTATAGACTGATTTTTAATTGGAAATAATGTTAATGTTTATAGAATAATTAAAATTAAGCATAATCTCAAGGAACAAATACATATTAATTCGATTCAAATACATGTGTACATCATTAATTCGATTCCTATTCTGAATTGCCCCCCAAATTTATTGAATAACCATTTTGAGATTTTTCAAAATGTTTATTTAAGCATAACGATATTCTGACCCTTCAATCATTTGAAAATTTATACTAGTCATCGATTACGTCACCGTGTGCCGCTTTAATAGTTATTTAACCAACTAGTTTATTAATCGCCTTTTAATATACAAGTTGGTCACAGAATTTTTCCGTCGACTATATTTCTCATTTCTCCTAGGGTCCCTTGATGAAAATTGACGTTAAAGTCATCTTAACAGGGTACGGACAGATCATAGCTGCATTCTTTTTTAATGATCTAGATACTATAGTTTTGTCTACTGGCATCCCTGACATTGCTGTCACTTCACATCCATGGGCGCTACAGAAAATCATTCAACATTTCAATAATAGTATGTACAGGGTATTCACTTGTTGAGGAAGATCATATGGCGAACAAGTATTGTAATGAAGATCTGATTCTATTCAAAATTGATATCTAAGGGTATTCGGGGTAGGAGATATTGATTGTTTCGTCAAAATTGGAAAATCCAAGATGACGGATCCAATATGGCGAAAGACATTAGTTTATATAATTATTACTCTACCACAAATAGAAAATATGTAGGATGCAAGGGTGGAAATAACGTGCCTATGAGTTATACTGCGTATATATACCTACTTGTTTGTTACTTTCATCGATAAATTATTTGGAAATTACTTTTCATTCAAGGGAGACGGGAGAATGTCATATGTATAACATGGGGGTGAAGTTTATTCTATTCTTTATTTGCCTGCACATTTTACTTATTACTTTTCATCAGCCTACTTTCGTCCTAGACGAAGTTTTATACATAGTCTGTTATTAGTCACTCCATAAATTCTTCTTCGAGTTGGATATCCGAAAATATATTTAGCACACATTACATGAGTACAGTAGTTTAGATACTCACATCAAGGTTTTCACCATTTCTCAATCAAAAGGCTCAGCTCATAGATGAACTACTGCTCAGTTGAAATCAGAATTCATTCAGTCAATTCAGTCAACCCTCGTATACAGCCTAAGAACAGTCTCTTTTGGTGAAATATATTGAGCTTTCAGTACAATTCATATGTTCCCTACCTCTCAAAAATTATGCTGGAGTAGTAAACTCTAAAACTAGAGGATTGTTCATCTATATTTTGGTATACTTGAATCAGGAATTCCATATGGAAATTACGTATGATACGCCAGTGACCTCAATATAACCTAAAAAACAACGAATGTCAAAAATCTAGTGTTTATCCCCAGAATTGAATAAGGATGGAACTATATAACTGTTTCACAAACACTTTAGAGTGAGAGGAGACGAGGATCTGTCCGTACCCTGTTAAGATGACTTTAACGTCAATTTCCATCAAGGGACCCTAATTTCTCCTGCAATGAAGAAAACTTGGTTCGCGAATTCATCATTCATCTGGAAACTGCTAAGAATCACCCAGTAGCCTTGTCACTGACATTAGTGACATTTGACATTTGTCGAAATGATCAACATAGAAAATAAATTCCTTGTGTTAGAAAACAGGGATTAAAATCGTGTCAGAAACTTGGAAAGGTGATCCCGTTAACAGAAAATCTTCAATGAAATCCATATTTTCGATTTAAATGCAGATTCCGTAAGTTATAGCATAAACAATGAATGCACGCGGTGTATGTTTGGTTGCCTATAAAACAATCGTACATTAATAGACAAATCGTTCATTAATAGGGACCATTAATGAACGATTTCATGTACATTAAACTTAGTCGTTAATACGAGGTCGACGGAAAAATTTATTAATTGCACTATATTCGGAATAAGAAATGATTTGAATCATTTCAATTGGCATTCTAGATTACAAAGATGAAGTTAATCAGTGTGAATCTAATTTGATGAAAATTTAACAGAAGTAAATTTCCTCCTTGAAAATGTCGAAAACTTTCTAGTGGAGCGAATTAATTCAACCTTCTATTATTGAATAAAGAAACTATGAATGATGCTGAAGGTGCCTAGATATAACATAAAAAAATTGTATATGTACTAAATCGGTTTATTTTACAAAAATATGTGTCAATAGTATCAAAATGTTCCCTAGCTAATTGATATTTAGTCACTTTGAACCTTGAACTGTTGGTTCTTTGTTTCACATTAATATTAGCTAATAAAACCAAAGAATAAGTATACAGAATAATCTCCTAAAGTATTTACACACACATTTACACACAAAATTTGAATCATTTATACACTATGTTTGTTCAAACAATTCAAAATTATTTAAGAGAATCATAGACAAATGAAGATATATACATTCTCAAGATATGGCCAAAAACGTTTCAAATAAATACGTACAACTTAAAAATATTAACATAAAATACAATCAACACTCTATACAATAACAACTTGGCAAAGTACGAATCAAGTATTTTGAGTCATAATAAATAATTTACCACAGGCACGAGTTTCATAAGGCACATTCTGGAATATTACGACAAGCGCATTACTGAACGCTAAAGTGATTCGAATCCAGAAGCATCACTTCCCTGAAAAAAAAAAAAATACAGAAACTTAATTTTTGTCATTGAAACTTAATCAAAAAATAATCGAAATTTGTGATGAATTGTAACTCTTTCGATTGTTCAAGGAAATGCAACTTTTTGCATTATAAAAAACTTGATGGTTTCCGGATGCGAAATGTCGAATTACAAAATAAAAAGTGTAATTTTGTGGGTATACAGGGTGTCCGGAAATTATGCGTAAAAAATGAAGGGGTTGATTCTGCATGAGAAAACATGAAATTCATTGCATATACAGGGTGATTCACATAAGAACCGACATAGAGCAGGGGCATGTAGGGGGTCCCAAAATATGGCAATTTAACGCAACTTACCTCTATATCAAGTTGCTTCCCTAAGGAGATATAGGCTTTGAAAGTGAAGTTATAAATTTTGAAAAAAATCAATATCTCCGTTATTCTTGAACTTGGAGCAACCAAATTTGGTACACTTTGTGGATGTATTTAGGCCGTTACATGACAGTAACTAGAGTTCAATTGAAATTTGTAAAGGGGGTGTACCGGGTGGCGCACCATTAATATTCAACATAATTTTGTTAACACCTGATGGATTTCAAAAATCTTTGCTTTGTTTTGTGGGCAATTCAATTCTAAAACTTTTCTTACTCTAGTAATTTTTCGAAAAACCCCATCATTTTCATCAAAAACTCGAATAACTGAAAACACGCGCTCTAGGTGTGTTATTTAAAAACATCGAAAATTCAAAAGTTGGCTATGAAAATAAACGTCAAACTTGACAATGAGGCAAGTGAGTTGTTCAATTAAGTAATTGTTGTTTGAGTGTTTTTAAAATGAACGGGAAGTTTTCTTTTAACGAGCAAGTTGACATGCTGTTAGTGCTATGCCTATAACTCCTTAGGGAAGCAACTTGGTATAGAGGTAAGTTGCGTTAAGTTGCCATATTTTGGGACCCCCTACATGCCCCTGCCCTATGTCGGTTGTTATGTGAATCACCCTGTATACATGGGTCCGGAAATCCATAGTTCTCAAGATACAGTGTGTTAAACTTTTTAGAAAAAAAACGGTTTATTATAAATATGTCAAATATCCTTCCACCGATTCCCTTGAAATTTGGCAATGATATACTTTGGCATGAGGGGCTGATTCAGCCATAATTAAAATGGAATTGTGAAATCCAGTGGCGTCCTGGGGGCACCCTACCGAATATTATTGTCAATGATATTTGCGCCACTGATTTTCTTGAATTCTATATATTTATATCCTAATGATTAACTTAAAATACAACATTTTGGTCTCTTGAATTGTTTTGCTATTTTGGTGCGTTTCCGTGGAAAAAAATGAATACCAATTCATTGTATAAATTTGTGCAGAATATTGCACATGTTTGATACACTTTTTATTATCGAAAACTACACCTTCCTGGACCGAGAATACATAGTTCTCAATATACAGAGTGTAGAGTGTGTAAAACATGTATCAACAAATCTTTGAAAAAATGAATCTTCTTACTTATTCTATGTATATGGACATTGATCACGCTTTTATTGTTACCCCAGTTTTTGAAGGAGTTTTTTGGCACAAATTTATGCAATAAATTGGTATTTATTTTTATACATGGAAATGAAGCAAATTATCAAAACAATACAACAGACCTAAATGTTGTATTTTCAGTTGGTCAATAGGTTATAAAGATACAAAATTCAAAAAAATCAGTAGCGCACATTTTTTTGACAATAATATTCGGTAGGTTGCCCCCCGGGACGCCTCTGGATCTTATAATTCCAATTGAATTATGGTTATATCAGCTTCTCATGACAAAAAATTATCATTGCCAAATTTCAAGAAAATCGGTGGAAGGACATTTGAGATATTCATAAAAAACCGATCTTTTTTAAAACTTTTAACGCACTGTATGTTGAAAACTATGCATTTCCGGACACACGTACATATAAACTGAATTTCTTATTTTGTCATGTACAATCACCCCCTTGATTTTTTGTGCATAATTTCCGGACACCCTGTATAAAAATGGGCATTATGAAGTGTCAATCATTACGATAAATGCCATCAAATGGCCATTGTCCCTGGTCATCTTTTAAAGAACTGAAAAGGAAATGAAATAACTCCTACTATCAATATACAATGTTTCCTACTTCGTCAGTCAGTCATCTGTGAATAGCATTTTTCTTTTTTATGTTGAATAATTGGTTCGGATAAAAAATCTTTTGGAGAAAATACTTGTAGTTTTCCAAAATAAGTTGGGAAAAAATCAATATTTTCGATTATTTGTAATTATATCGGTTCAATATTATTTTGGTCCACCCTGATAAATACATACCCTCCTATCTGGTTTGTACAGATGTGTATGGGGGAGCAAAAATGTTGATCCTAGGTCCCTCTCAGCCA
The DNA here is from genome assembly GCA_918026855.4 of Phaedon cochleariae. NCBI lineage: Eukaryota > Metazoa > Arthropoda > Insecta > Coleoptera > Chrysomelidae > Phaedon > Phaedon cochleariae. The sequence continues at coordinate 24,851,342 of OU896722.1, read as the reverse complement.
TTGTATTGGCTTCCTGAAAAGTATCAGAATATAGCGAAAAAATTCAATCGATAGATAAAATAGGGTGTTGTATGAAACATTATGACGTAATAAGTCGCAAGATTTTTTTTTAATATAATGACATTGACTATTCCACTAATCTGACCAATCAGAAGCCAGTGACAATGTATGCGAAAACATTAGCTGTCTTTCAATTCTGATTATTCTATCAGCGTTGATGTTTTCAACAATGAAACCATGGATAGCAAAGCAAAGTCTGGATGTAACCATGGATAGCGAAGCAGAGTCTGTCAGTTTGGCATAAAATAATTATGACTGAACTTGCTCATTTATAATACTTAAATGCTTTTTATGCTTCGTGAACGTAAAATAGTCTAGCAAAATACCACTCTGTTCTGAATATCTTCTCATAATACTGTCTTTCATTGTTAACACAATTGTGTTGCTCGGCAACAAAATTAGTGATATTACTAATGACAATTTGAATTTAGTTTTCGAATATCTCATTGATAAACAACGAAGTTTTCAGTATGAAAATAATAGAAAGACATGATCCTATAGTTTTACTCCACTTTTGGCCATTTTATTGTTGGTGTCTATAGTATTTATCTTGAGCTTTCGAGCTTGTGTCATTGATGAAATAAATCTCTGGTGTACGCACTTCAATCCTATCCTATTTTACAATTCCTTAATTTTCGCCTACTTCGATAAACATAAGAGTCCTGTTCGTTTGTATTGCTAAACTGGCTAAAGTTGATCTTTTTCCCATAGTTGTCTCTGTTCATGCCATGATGTAAACAAAGAAAGCCATAGAAAAAAATCAAGTTCAGCAGGTTGAGCAAGCACAAACGAACAGGCCTAACATGGCGTGGGTGAATCTCGCTAAGTTTAGTCTGGTGCCGTACCAAAATTACAGGCATCAATGTGACAATTGTGATCGAATTAATTGTGGTAGGATTCACGCCATCTAACATGCAATATGTAAACCCCACGTCATCGTCTGAAATTCAATTGTTTATATCAAGAATCAAACTGACGAAACAAATGAAAAGTGAGCGCGCCAGAGGTTTATCTCATCAATCATGTGTTTAATGAAATATGCTTGAGGGGTGAGTCGACTTTGAAATGTTTGCATTATAGATTTTAATGTCGGATATCTAATTCTCTTTTTGGTAATCTTTTCCTTATATTTCAGTGACTTTTGATGGTTTTCTACGTACTCTATCTACCGTGTTACTTTCCATGGTCAAGAATGATTAATAATTTTCTTTTTAAATTTTCCCAATCACTTATTCATCACAGATTTTCGAGGTTTCTTGAAATATTTTCTCCTGAATATCAATAATAAGATCAAATTCAAAACTTATTCAACGTGATCCCTTTCAGATCTGAAAATCATCAACTTTCTATCCACTATGCTGTCTAACCATTTTTATGAACTGTGGCAACGTCGCTTCGTTCTCTGCGATTCTCCTCGTTTGTTGCCTTCCATGAGCGACTAACTCTCGATGAACGATGAGTAGAATACTGGGCTATAGTACACCTTGAGTTCAAACTGATTGTATTTATATCAGCTTAGTTTAGTTTACATTTGTTGCAGGTCATAAACATTACATCTAGTGGGTAATGTAGGGTAGTGAACACAAGTGCTTATAAATGGGTAATAAATCAATATAGCACACACACAAAAAACAGAGTTTTGTCAAACAAAAACAACAAAAAGGTTAACATCGATTAGTTATTATTGTACTATGAACCCAACACGGGGATCAACACATCTAATATATAAAATTCTCATGTCCCGGTCACGGTGTTAGTGGTCGAACTTCTCCGAAACGGCTCGACCGATTCGTATGAAATTTTTTGTGCGTATTCGGTAGGTATGAGAATCAGTCGGTATCTATTTTTTAAATCGAAAATTCAAGATGGCGGATCTAATATGGCGGACGAGTATCGTTATCCGATTTCATTCAAAATTGGTATTTGGGGGTTTTCGGGGTCGGAGATTACGATTCTTTCGTCAAATTTTGTGAATTCAAGATGGCGGATCCAATATGGCGGACGAGTTTTGTAATTATGGTCAGATTTCATTCAAAATTGGTATCTGGGGGTCTTCGAGGTCGGAGATTATGATTCTTTATCCAAATTAGGAAATTCTAAATGGCGGATTCAATATGGCAGACGAGTTTTTTTATTTATGGTCGGATTATATTCATAATTGGTATGTGGAGATTTTTGGGTCCGAAGATTATGATGTATTCGTCAAAAATAGGAAATCCAAAATGGCGGATCCAATATGGTAGACGAGTTTTTCAATTATGGACCGATTCTATTTGTTCGGGGGGGTTCTGGGGTCGGAGATTATGATTCTTCTGTCGAAATTTGGAAATTCAAGATGGCGAATCCAATATGGCGGACGGGTTTTGTAATTATGTTCCAATTCTATTCAAAGTTAGTATATGGGTGTTTTCATGGTAGGATATTATGATTCTTTCGTCAAAATTGAGGAATTTAAGATGGCGGAATCATATAGCGAACAAGTTGGTATTATGATCCAATTCTATTTAAAATTGGTATCTGGGATTTTCGGGGTAGGAGATTATAATTCCAACGTAACAATTAGGCAATTAAAGATGGCGGATCCAATATGACGAACTAGCTAGGAAATAAATATTAGTTCGAAATACTATAATGAAACACGCTTCAATAGATAGCCAAACTCGAGGCCAAACTGAAAATAAGTAGAAAATCAATAGTATAGTTTAATAACTGAAGAGATAGATTGTCGAACCAAAAAGAAGTAGAAAATGGATTGTAGTTTGAAAAACTGAAGGAACACGATTTTATGGATGGTCAAACTAAAAAGAAGTAGAAAAAAAATATTTTCTAGAAATAGTGTTCAAGGCAAAACATCGTTTGCCGGGTCAGCTAGTCATCATGTAAATACGGTCAACGTCAGATTCTATTTCATTTTGGGTTTCGAAGGGCGTTCGTAAGAATTCCTCAGTTGAATAAAAACAGTGCTTCACAATGAATTTCCTCAGGAGATTTTCAAAGTGAGGGTAGCCAGTATTGGTCAATTTGGTTGAAAGTACATTGTAGAGCTTCAAATTTATGTATTTTTCCTGTGATTTTGCAAGTCGGTATCTGGGAATTTGCAGTTGATTAGCAGGCCTAGTGTTGTATTCATGATGATCACCCCGAACCTGAAATTTACTTTTGTCTTTATGGATTTCCAGTATCGAATAATTTGATAACGCTCTTTTTATTCTTCGGTGAATCATCGTTTATAACAGTGCATTCGAGTATTCCAATCAAAAGTAGATGCTTAAGTACTTACATCATTCTGATGTTGAGAGGACGGTTTGGAATCAAAATCGTTTCGGAAGACTCTTGTAGGTGGTGGTATTGTGGTTTCGTCAAAAGATCGTGCTTCAGATACGGCCCTTAAAATTTACAAACATTATAATTATCATTTGGTTAACAAACTGTTTAAAATACTTACATTACTCGTGGTACGATATCCAGCCAATCCGTAGAAGTCCCAATATTATCGTCCCTGGAAAATGTACAAGAGATAATTGAAGTTTCTATTGAAAAATTACCGAGGACTGCAATAAAAAATAATGAAAGCAGCAGATGCAACTGTGAATTAGGCAAAAATACATGAAAAAAAGTTGTTTCAGGATGCCAGTTCAGAGCTGTTGTGGGATATGAATTTTTTTTCGGTATATTTATTCTTTCTCAATTTCTGGCCAATCATTTTTGCGTTTGAAATCAAAAATGGAGAAAAAATATCAAAACATCTCGAACTTTCACAGAACTTGTATTTTGGTGTTAAATGGAACTATAAAAATTTGCCCCCTCGTACATGTCAATTTTTGTATAAAACCTTCATTTTCACGCACATGTGATTCTTTCACTTTATCAGGTTAATATTGTTGCCTCATCAAACTTTTTAGTTTGATTCTTCTAAGTTTAATTATCACCTTTCGGTAATTCAAGGGCACGTGGGCCCTTGTAAAATATGAACTTGACCCTTAACCGACAAATTCATAACATAATAAATTTACATCATATTACGGAGACAGTGAGTTTTTTCATATTTTTTCATTTTCTACCTCGATTACTCTACCTACAATTTTTTTTCTCTCGTCAAAAAGATGTCCCTGAAATATCCTTGGGAGTCCTAAGGATATCCTTTCTTCGTACTTGGTACATCCCAGGGACGTACCAAAATGACATTCCTTGAATTCCTGGGATGTCCCAGTATAAAATTAGGGACGTCCCTGGGAAGTCCCTAGGATGTACTTGTGCTTATTTATTTTTTTCTGTGACGGGAAAAAAATTTGGCATTTCATCACTGTTGGCAGGTTATAAAATGTCACTTTTCATAAATTACTTTTTTCCCGTGGGAAAAAAGTGAGTACTTTTTTCCCGGATATATATCACATATATATACTCTGTTAATGGCTTTTGTTCTGCTATAGTTCCCTAAAATGAGTCAATAATACCGTCTCCGAGAAAGAACTGCGCAAGTCCTTTTATCTTCCATTCGACTTCGAGGTTTCGTATATTACTAAACAACTACTGAATTCGCAATTTTTCAAAATCGAATCACAGAATTGAACTGACAGAAGTGACATCAGATCTATCTATCTATCTATCTATCTATCTATCTATTTGATTACTTCAAAAGAATGATAAAGATGCCTATAAAACGCAGGTGTCCCTACTGTTAAAAACTTGAAATTTCACGTCGATAATTTTCAGATTCCGAAATAATGTAATATCTTCTCAATATTGATTCGTCCTTCCTTCTGTCACAGAAAAAAATAGTGTATTATACACGGGAAAAATATTAGATTTTAGCTCACGGTTTTTTGTCTCCCTCCGCTACGCGTCGGGAGACAACACAACCTGGAGCTAAAATCTACTACTTTTTTCCCTTGTATAATAAATAACTATATTTTCACGAACAGGAATACAAACAGGACGAACCCAGAGACAGTATTCACATATAGGTGTACTAAATATTTCATGTTGTTAGGAATTCAAATTCCATTATACAGTGCAGAATTTTATATATTTTATATGAAAAAGAAAAATTTTCATTATATCATCAATTATAGATGCTGGAACAAAATATTTCTTGAGTTTGTTCACAAAGATTGTTGAAGAGTCGGAAAAAAATATCAATCTCTATTATTTGAAATGGAGTTATAACTTTTCAAGCATCGATGTAAAGGGGAGTTGAGATAGTAATTTGTGTTCGGTATGGATGTATGGAAAAAGTTATAATAGCGAGTGGAATATTGTGGAACATTGTAATGGATCAAGTTATTTATAGATGTGGAATGAATGATTCCATTTATAATTTTGAAAGAGAATTTGATATCGGCGATAGCTCTTCTGTCAGCAAGACTAATCAAATTAAGTTTTCGAATTACGAAGTTATTTTGTGGAGTGTTTTTGAAATATTTTTTGTTGATTCCAAATGATTGAGCCGAAGACGTTGTTCTCAAAATGAAACCTAGCATTCTGTTCGCTTTCTTAGAAATGTAAGAGATATGTTTATTGAAAGTCATTTTTGAATCAAAAATAATTCCCAAATCCTTCACTTCACTACATATGTGGAGATAATGATCCTGCATGGTATAGTTATGAGTAATTAAATTAGAGTTTCTACTAAAAGTCATCTGATGGCATTTGTTGAGATTCAGGAAGTGGGAGTTATTTCTGCAGTACTCTGAGAAGCGATCAAGGTCCTCTTGAATGAGCATACAATCATTCAAGTGTGAAACTGTATGAAATATTTTAAGATCGTCAGCATATATAAGGAAATACGAGAATTTGAAACACTCAGAGATGTCATTTATATAAATATTGAAAAGTAGGGGACCTAGATGTGAGCCTTGAGGAACACCCGACGTTATATTGACTGATCTTGAAAGATAATTACCAATACAAACTGTCTGATTACGATTACTTACGTAAGATTGAAACCAATTCAGCAGGGAGCCGGTCACACCAACATCAGCCAGCTTTTGTACCAGCAATGTGTGATCGATCTTATCAAAAGCTTTGCTGAAGTCGGTGTAAACGGCATCTACTTGAATTCTACTTGTTGTTAGGGTTGTTATTCATTCTGAGGTTTCATTACTCACATAAGTGACTTCCTCAGCGTATTGAACTGCGACGTACTGCCATTACTCGACAGCCTATCCGCGCTGATCCTGTGAATCAGCGTCGCATTTTCGCTCCTATCTGCCTCCGTGCCACGCGTCGTTTCCATCGTTCCTAACCTAGAAATCGCTTCCATCGCTCCTAACCTAGAAGTCTCCCCAATCGCGCCTAGCCTCGAAGAAGTGGCCAAGTTGTGGCCTGCTGTGACCGAGTTGTGGCCTGCTGTGGCCGAGTTGTGGCCCACCGTGGCGGATACTTCGAAGCCGGCGGATATGAGAGCTCCGGACGTTTTTCTGGAGCCTGGTTGGTCGGAGATTGAGGGTTCGGTGGGTGCGTTGCTGGGTTTCCTGATGGGGTCGATCTGCGAGGAGAAACACAGGTTGAAATTAAAGTTACAATTTTCCATAAACTTTTTTCCGAAATTTGATATTATGGGGGATAATATACCATTTTGAAGGGTATGATATGGATATTATAGTTTTACATCATAATAAATTTGACTGTTTCTTTTTCTAATTGAATGAAAATGATGTTTCAGTGTTGTTAGAAGGTGTTGCAGAAAAGCTCAATATTCACTTGCCCACTGCAAAATTTTATACTTTCGGAAACGATATGCAACTGTCTAAATGTAAAAAATAGGCAAGTTGGGATGTTAACTCTGCGTGACATTTGAAAATGGCCATTTGGCCTGCCCACCTGTGAATATTCATGGTTTTTTCACTTTTTTTATTCAGTTTCATATATCCCGGTGTCTGTGTATCTGTCTGTCTGTCAGTGTGTATGTAATCAAATCTTGCAAGATAAATATGACACTTCTAATCGTACGATTGATTTGAAATATCGAAAGTGTACAAATGGTGACAATGCATCATGAAATATTCGTAAGAGAAACAAACGAAATGGCGGCTTCAAAATGGCTGATGAGTTTTGTAATCATGATCCGATTCTATTCAAAACTGTTATCTGTGTTTATTTTGGGATCGGAGATTATGATTCTCCTGTCGGAATTGGAAAATTCGAGATGGCGTCCCCAATATGGCGGACGAATTTTGTAATTATATGATACGAATCTATTTAAAATTTGTATCTGGGGGTTTTGGGGTCGAAGATTATGATTCTTTCGTCAAAGTTGGAACATTCAAGATGGTGTGGATCCAATATGGCGAATTAGTTTTGTAATAATGATTTGATTCAATTCAAAATTGGTATCTGGGGGTTTTCGGGGTCGGCAATTAGAATTCTCATGTCAAAATTGGAAAATTCAAGATGGCGAGTCCAATATGGCGGACGAGTTTTGTAATTATTCATTAATTCATTGATTATTCATGATTTATTTATCAAAATTGAAAAATTCAAGATGGCGGCTCTAGAATGACAGATCCGCTGCAATCAGAGCGCTCATACCGTCCAACCACGACATGTTCTCTGAAGACGAGTGTACATACATAACATTGTTTTCTGCCCTGGTACAAGCTTCACCAAAAATGATTCTGTTACATCAAGCTACCAATAATGAAACTGGCCATGGAGTTTCTTATTATAATAATTATTGTAGTTTCACTAATTGTACGTTTAATTGAATAAACACTATTCATTTTCAATTGTGTTTCTATATTTTCTTATAAAAATAAATCACTATTAGCACTAGTGCTAAAAGTATATTTCACTTCTAACACCAGTATCATTAAATAGCATTCTAGACACTGACAGCATGCGTTAAAAATTAACTCTCACTGACGTTTGTAGAAATAGTAATTTAGGTAACAAGTCCGGTAATTACTGTTTTATTTGGACGAGTAGACAACATTCTAGGCCGAGTTGTAGGCGAGTCTTGGAAGTCTTCGAATCCTTTGTAGAATAACAAATCAATGAGCCACATTTCCATATTATATTTCTTCGTAGAATAAAATTTGGAACATTTTTGTTTTTATTCGTTTCAAATATTCAAATTTGAACAGAATACCTATACCTACTAACAGCTACATTGGAAATTTCGTAAGGACATTTTCGAACCAACTATATCGCTGCTGTTTTCGATATTTTATTGCGATAATTGCAATCAAACTTTCAAAAATCAAAATGTCAAATAGCTGTCAGCCGTTATTCCGCTGCTATGGTAATAATGATCATCTGTGAGATAATTTCTCTGGTGTGCCCACTCTTCAATTGTTTCGTCAGACTAACTCTCGATGAACAATTGAATGCGAGTTCGGAACGTGGGGTTCTTATATCCGATGATAGATGGCGTGAACGATAGACAATAATTTTGTGGAAATTTTCAAAATGCGTTTGATGATGCACGAATTCAATAATAGCTGAATAGAAGCATCTAGAGACGCAAAAGATACAGGGCGCAACAAATAATTCGTGTTGAAACATCTTCATCGTGATCTTGATCAGTTATCATGATTCAACATATCTGTCAGTACGTACCTACAGTACCTACTACTCGAACTGGCCCCGAAAAATGCTACTGTCTCAGAGAAAAGTGCCGAACATTTTTTTTTCTACAGCGTGCGCGATTCACCCTATGTCATTTTCCCGCAACAGTGCGGGAAAGTTTTTCCCGCATTAGTGCAGGAAAACAAAGATATGATAAAATCACTAGTAATGTGAGTGGTTGGTGATGGAATATAAAAGTTTGAGTTTGTTTGTTGCAGTATTAAGTATGTATGTTCAGAATGATCCATCAAATTGCACTATTTATTGTAAAAATTAAGAAATATTGAGAAATAAAAATTGATTATTATAAAAATCCCCCTATAAATTTGGATTGATCTGACGGGAAACGTCAATTTGTCATGCCAATCAAACCTAAAATAAGTTTGAAATTGTCGAAGTGACAGACACAGCGTTACTGTCATTTTCGATTCAGTGGAAATGCCACAATGTGATCAAAAACTTCTAGCTATAGGGATTTGATACAGATGCGTTATCACCAACGAAGTCTTAAGAAAGGTATGAGAAGCTATACACGCGTTTTATTGAATGGTGCAACAATAAAAAAATGAAAAAACCGAATGAAGAATAGGTATTTTTGGCTCATTTCATCGAAGTGTCTGGAACCTAGAGACCAAACTCCTAATGGGCCTGCTGGCTTCCGCAATGAACCAACATAAAGCGTCAAACTGTAAGTTCACAATAGCTATTACTAATAATTAATAGATAGAGAATATATATCTCTTGTTAGTTGTTCCTATTTGCTTGAATAATTAATTGAACGATTCAATCAATTTCCTACGCTTGTAGAAAAAATATCGTTCCTAACTCATGCGGAAAGTTTCTTTCCCGCACTCGACTGCTTGCCCGAACTCCGCTTCGCGTCGTTCGTGTCAACGGCAGTCACGTGCGGGAAAGAATCACTTTCCGCACTTGTTAGGAAAATTACTATTTTCAGTCCAAGGTTGGAATGGACCTCATATCTGTTTCTCCAAATCATAAAATACACATACCTTGTTAGCAGCTAGCCCAGCATCCAAATAATTCAACAACTTCGCCTCGTTACTGATAGAGGGCACCGAAGGTTTCCTGGCATCGAAACTAGTATAATTCATCATATTCGCTGTTGCCGGTGAAGGATGGTACCTCGCTCTGGGGATCATCACCGTCAAGGATCTGTCCTTCTGATCCGAGAACAGGACAGTGTTTCTGATCTCATCGCGTTCGGGGATCTGTAGGGACACTTTGGAGGTTTTCTTGGCTGCTTCCTTCGATTTCTTGTCCGCCTAGGAAAAATGTGATTTTTACTTGTAATCCTAACAAACAATGAACTACCGGAAAGTTATTGGCCCAATGCTTTCTTTGCTGGGGAAATGACTTCAACGGCAAAAATCTGTTGGCCTTTCACATTCTTGTAGTCAGTGGTGCAAATAGGTATTGGGCCTTCATGGTTTCATTGACTTCGGTGTTGCCAGGAAAGACAAAAAATTTGTTTATGCACTAGCGGGCCGTAAAGTGCACTTTACCGCCGGCGGGCTCATTATGGCCCACGGGCCGTGAAGTGCACTTTACCGCCCGCTGTTCTCAGTCACCTTATATCCACATATCAATTCATGAAAAACCTATGATCATATTCCTAGATTCTGATATATACAGCGGTATATCATAAACTTCTATTCTTTATCCGATTCCATAGTCTCTCTATATTATTATTATCACTAATTTTACTTTTCAGTCAAAGAATGACAATTCAGCTCATTTATTGAATGTATTGCTATAGACAACAACCATCAGATTGATTGACAACGTCAAAATAAGTTAGGTTTATATACTGGGTATGCATATTGTAAAATTCTGAAGAATGAATCTCTTTTTGAGCTGAAAGAGTTTTACTATTACGATAATTGCAATATTCGTACGATAATTTTCATATGTAAATCATCCATGAACATTACGCTTCTCTTGATTACTGAATTAATACGTAACAAATTAAATTCTGGGGAATACCAGTTTATCGAAATCTATAGTCATATATTACTTATGAATCAGAAAATAAACCACTAGTGCATAAAATTTTGTATGTATCTCGTGCGTGAAATGCGTTTATGACCTTCAGCGTGTAATTATTCACGCCACAGGCCATAAACGCCTACTTTACGCCCTTGATACATAAATAAATATTACTCAATCTTAGAGAAGGCCAATGCTGGGCATTCAACCATGTCTTTATGTTCCAGATAAACATTAATTTTGGTCGAGAGTAAAGTACCTTATTTATTTTCTACGATACCTATCGAAATCGAAAATCAATATCGAATATAGTTGGTAGCAACGGTGTAAAAGGAATACTCCTTGAAGTTTATCCAAGCTTTCGTAAAAGATTTTTTCCATCATCAGGAATAATCTTTGGTGGGGTTGGTTACAACGTTGTTAAAAATATAAAATTGTAAAAAAATAGGGTGACATACTGTGCAAAATTGCTAAAGTGGACACATAGGAGACTAACATTTGTATAATTACGCTCAACAGTTACTTATTTATTGTGAATTTAAAATTTTAAAATTTGGTGAAAAAAAATTGCAAGTCACATTTCTCACATTCTTCCAAGAAGATCTATCACAACGCGGGTATAGTAAAAAATAGCGACTTGAAGTTGATATCATGATCATAATATTATAGACACTCTAATCATTATTACTTATTTCACTATCCAGTATAGAATAAACGATCTGAAACTCTACAGATTGATATTTCATCGTATATAGATTGAATTGAACAATGATAGGGTGTCAATTTAATCGACAAGAGTGGAACATTCAAGTTCACTAGTGTCAGTTAACACTAGTATGAGTTCATTTTTAATTGTTTGTGAATTGAGTTATCTTTTTTTTTATCGCTTGGAGCGCACGAAAGGGAATCCCTATATTGTTCAAAGAACATCGTGCGTTCCTAGGGGGGATAGGAACAGGAGGTAGGTATTGGGATTTTTTTTGAACTTTTGGAGATTATATGTTGTTGGGAATACTTCCACAGGCAATGAATTCTAGAGCCTAGCCGTTCTATGGATGAAGGAGTCTTGATAAAGTGCTGTTCGACATCTTTCGAGGTTGACAACGAAAGGATGTGCTGACTGGGCTTGTCTAGTTCATCTTTTTTTTTTATAGCTTGGAGCGCACGAAAGGGAATCCCTATAATGTTGACAGAACATCGTGCGTTCCTAGGGAGGATAGGGACAGGAGGTAGGTATTGAAATTTTTCTTGAACTTCTGGAGATTATATGTTGTTGGGAATATTTCCACAGGCAATGAATTCCAGAGTCTAGCCGTTCTATGGATGAAGCAGTCTTGATAAAGTGCTGATTGGTATTGCTAGTGAAGGGATGATAGCAGAGATTTCCGAAGAACATTTTCCGTGGAAGTATCGATAGAAAAGTGATAGGTCGCCGACCTTTCTACGGTGTTCCAATGATGTCAAAGAGTGAGTGAGTGTGGCGTCACCCACCAGGCGAATGGCTCTTCTCTGGATGGAATCTAAGAGCATCAGCGTATGTTTTGGTGCTGAACCCCATATGTGGGAACAGTATTCCAGAACAGGCCGTATATGCGCTTCGTAGATCATGAGAAGCTGTTGAGGTGTAAAGTAGCTTTTCGCACGGAACAAGAATCCGAGTTTTTGTGAAGCAGCTTTTGCGATGGATCTGACATGATTATCCCATGAAAGAGTGTTGCTGACGGAAATACCGAGCATAGATATGGTGGGCTTGGTGGGGATGGTGGAGCCAGACATTACAATATCGGGCATACTGAGTTCCGCCTTTCTAGAGAAAATGCAGGCTTGAGTTTTGGTGGCGTTGAATTCAACTAGATTGTTTGTTCCCCAGGCTGTGATTTCAGCAAGATCTTCATTGACAGCATTGACCTGCCTGCGCCGTGAGTTCTTAGTTTCCTGGGAAGAAATGGGAATTCTGGAAGAGAACGCAGTATGGAGGGTACTATCATCTGCGAAGCTGTGGATGGGGCAAGTTGTTACTCCCAACAGATCATTGATATGAAGCAGGAATAATGTTGGTGCCAAAATTGATCCTTGTGGAACGCCGGAATTGATGCCAATGGTATCAGACGATACACCGTCCACCACCACGTGAAGCGATCTGCCTGAAAGGAAACTCGATAAGAGATGGCATATCTGAGGTGGTAAGCCGTATGATGGTAGTTTGTGGAGGAGTCCTTCGTGCCAAACACGGTCGAATGCTTTCGAAATGTCCAACGCGACAGCTAGAGATTCCCCGTGTTTTTCTATTGAAGATTGCCATAAATGGGTGACGTAGGCAAGTAGATCTCCAGTAGATCTTCGGTGGCGAAAGCCGTATTGTCTATCATTGATGATTCCTGAGCTCTCCAGATATTTGATAAGCTCAATATTGATGGCTTTCTCCATCACTTTGGAGATTACTGATAACAGGGCAATGGGCCTATAGTTGTTGGGCAGGTTCTTGTTCCCTTTTTTGGGGATTGGTTGATATTTGAAAATTCAATCTAGAATTAGTTTCAATGGAGGTAATCTGCGAGAAGTGTAGTTATAGAGTTGATTGCAGTATCAGAGTGACTTTGTCAGAGTATTGAAAACATACTCTGCGAATTTAACTGGAAGCTTTTTTTACTGCGTATTTTGGAATAGTAACTTGTATTTCAGAAAGCGTCAATTGTAGTTCAGAAAAGTCAATTCCATTTCAGAAAGCGTATCAATTGACTGACAAAATACAGGCATTCAATTGGTCGAATAAAATTCTGGGATTAACCAAAATGAAAAGTGCTAAATCCAGTAGTGGAGTCGAATTCGCTTGAAAAAAATTGCCAATAATATTTCGCAAATTTTAACATAAAAAAAATCATAGTACTTAGTGATCAGTGGGGGTACTTCATGATCGTCTCTCACCTGAACATAGGGCAGATTCTCGTTGGTCTCAGACCTGCTGTCTTCAGAGCTGGTATCCTGGATCATCGCCCTGCGGTCTATGGTACCTTGACTACCATCTCCGCTCCTCTGGGGCAAGAATTTGATGCCAGGGTTCCTCGGCTTCCGTCTTACGCACATCGTGATGACGCAAACCAGAAGGAGAATGAACAGAACTATTCCCAAGGTCACCAAGGCTATCAGCAATACTGCAAGAAGATCGCCAATGAAGATTACAATGTTCAACAGTAAATATCGCGAGTGATGGAATTTTCGCGAAAATTTCACACCAAACATTTTTTCTATCAATTTAAAGCCTGTATTTCGTATCGTTACCATAGCAACTAGACAAATTTCTTGGAAATTTTTGCCTCAACCTTTGAGGACGGAGCGTGAAATTACACTGGAAATTTTTTGACGTCCATAGGTTAAATGACATTTACATTCAACTTCAGATTATTTTGAGTTCATTCTATAAGTCAATAAATAAAAATCATTTATCAACAGTTTACCATATAATATTATGTAGGTATACTTCCAATATAATATTTCAGTGTGAAATTTCCCTACCGAATACCAATTTAGCTTCAATTAATATCCGGGAATTTTTTCTCGAACACGAATATTTAGAAAATTTGTGTTCTCGAAAAAATTTCCGGAAATAATTGAAGCTGTCGTGATATTTTAAGTGACGAGTCTGTCGAAAGACAGACTTATGAGATGAAATAAAGGTATGGAGAATATGAAATACGGCAGAATAAAGTTTAATAAAAAGGAAACATCGATATGAAACGATCGAAATACATATTTGGATGAACCAGTAATAACATCATGAAATACTTAATATACAGTGCTTTTCTCCAAACTCTCCCTCTCTTTTATTTATTGAACGGGTCAATTGAGACTTGAAATAATGAAATTCATGCATCATGAATACTATACAGGGTGCCATTGAAATAAGTGCAAATATTTCAAACACTGAGAAAGCTCGACGTTTACTATTGAATAGCACTAATAAAAAAAATTAGGGATCACAATAAAATTTGAGGTTAGACCCCTTTTTCCACCCAAAGTTCTACACTGTAGCAAATCTGACGTCACCTCTGTTCAAATTTCCATGCGGTAGGCACAATCACGCGGAGTTCAGTCATTTAAATTGTTTTGAAGTGGCGCACTTGATTTTTTTCTCGTATTTTGTTCAATTTTTGGGATAAAATTTCTCGTTAATTAAAAGAAATGAAAAAAAGCTGATATCATGGAAATATTCCTTAGACTGTATCATATAATGTGCTGAATATGTGCACTCATTTCAAAGTTACCTTCTATTCTGGAGTTAAATTGACAGATGAAAATTTCGAGATGTCGACTGGGTGCCATCTGGGAAAAACTACGTTTTCTTGAAAAAGAGTCGATTGTGACAAGGATATTTTTACCAACGGTAGAAAAATAATAAGGTACTTGGAATAGGCAAAACAAGATTTCTGAAACAATGTTTCTGCTGTAAGTGATCAGGACGCTTGTTGGTATTAAACCAAATCGATATGTATTTTGAGTTCGCTAATTATGAGTGAACACTAAAATTAATTTTCTGAGACAAAATCACTTGCTCTGAGCGAACTCATCGATGAATACAATTTATCAAGTCGACTCTGGTGCAGAAGACAGCTCATCTGTGGTTATACATCCTTTTTCCGTTCAGCACAGGTTAGTTTTTGAGATCTAAGTACTATTCAATTGGAATCGGATGGCATAATTCTCATCTCATTATGAAATCGCGAAATTAAGTGCGAATTGCTGCACAGGAAAGTGCAATTTTTGATATTGATTGGCACAGGTGCCGTACAATAAAATACAATGTTTTTACATGCCTTTGAGACATATATGAATTCGTTATCAGATGACTGTCGAAATTTGCAGCTAGCACTTGGACTATAAGTGTTGCAAAGGCCATTTTAAATCTTATTTGAAGCAAAACTCAACGCCCAAGTTGGATTTCAAATTGAATTTTTATCAAGAGATTGTCCCATATGATGCCAACTTTATGATAATGACACTGTATACAGTAACATAACTAATTTACTCAGATAATAAGATTTGTATTTGTCTGCTGGTCATCGATTCCCAAATCAATGTGTTTCACGGCGGAACCAATCTATCATCCACTCTACTTCCTTAAATAGACCACACCTCCTTAATTGATTCAACGATCAACGCATCGATGAAGGTGTTGAAGCGATTGATTAAATTTTCAACATGGCCAAAATAAAACAAAACAAATTCACGATCACTATGACTAGAAGACAAAAAAGCGGAAACGGCAATTTAAAGAGGATCAATTAGCGAATTTTGATCAAAATTTCCCCTTATCACTTCGAAACTATATAATAAACTGTTTTTATCAATAGCGAATTAGTTATGTACGACACAAATTGATTTGATGAATGATAAGGAACCTTTGAAAATCTCCGATCCGGCTCGAAGGACCAAGAAATGTGTTTTGCCAATTATAAGTCGATTGGAGGATATGCTACTAGGCGGTGGACTGTATTAATTGGAACAATAAAAATATCGAGAGCATCACTTATGAATGGAAAAATACATGTAGGTCGGCTCTTCGTGAATTCCTGCCGGTTGATAATAGGATGACTGGCTGATTGCCCTTGATGGTCGATGTTCTCAGGAGCTCCTTGGTTCCACCATTGACAAAACCGGCACCACGAGTGGATATTCCCGATATTTTCAATGTTTATTGATCAGATAACACCAGAAAATTTTAATAATGAAACTGTCGAAAATCCGGAAGGTCGACGTGAAACATATACGGCGAGAGTCGAAGTGTCTAGGTATTCTAAGCACTTCTGCTGTGTGTATATTGTCGCATGTCACGATATCTTGACCTACGACACTCCATCACAGGTGATGCTAGGATAGCGAAAATGGATTTAGTTTATGCTAATTTAATGTCCCGAACAACAGTTTGTATACCCTTTGAAAACGTTTCCGTTCCTGATTCTGTCCGACTCACCTTTGAGGTTTATTTGGCACGACTCCCCTGTATACCATTGGAAGCACTCGCAAAGCACTTCGTTGCTCTCCCTCGTATAGCAGGTGCCGTGGAAACTGCATCTGTCGCAACCGACCAGATCTGCAGAGCATATTCTGCCAGGATACAGCATATTTTCGGACAAATCGGAAAAACCTTCTTTGCAACTGCAAGTGTATGTGCCTGAGGAGAAAACATAATCATCAATGATTTGGATAATGAAAAACAGGACCAGGCTTTGATGGGATAAATGTTTTTCCACCACTAACTATAAAACCTACCATTATTTACTTCTCAATGGGGCGTGAAGTGTGTTTTTACTACCAAGGTCCCACTAAGCAAAGTTGAATGTTGATGCAATGTTGAAGCAATTACTAAAACGGACGTTCAGTAACATTGCGAAGGTGAAGTTAACTAATGAAATGTTGTAGCAATATAACATGTTGCTGTGACATTGCTAGAACGTTACATTCACAAAATTACATTGCATCAACAAAGTGACAATTGATCCTGTAACTCATTTGATCAAATTAATACTTTATTAATTATTAATCAAATATTATGTTGAAAACGGGAGCAGATTCGTTCCCGAAACGTCCAAAGCTAAGTGAAGATTTTATATTTTTCCTGTATATCTCTATTTCTCTTCTCCAAACCTTCTCCTAAAAACAAGTTTTATACTAAAAAATAAGTGATATACACGTCATAATGCTACAATTTGTCACTGACAAGCTAGTGAATTTTTCTTCTAGGCTCTCTGATTCTTTAAAAGTGACATTTTGGGACAAATCATCTGTTTTTCCTTACTACACGTATAATGAAATAATATTCATATTTTTATTTTATGGAAACGAGGAGAGAGAATCCCAATGAATCTGGAATGATGAATTAATCAATGTGAGTGGAAAATTATTTGAAATTCGTTTTAGTTGGTTCCGAAAGTATGACTAAAGTATACATGCCTCTCAAATTGAAACATCTTGAGTTCTCGGAACAGTCGTGAAAGTCAGGATCCGAACACTCGTCGAAATCCGCAGTTTCGAATTTGTGTGTCGACGATGCAAAAATGTCCGTGCCGCCCAAGCTGTTGTTGTTGCTGTCTAAATATTTCTGGAAAATCTGCTCCAAGCGATTCTCTTCGATGTTGTCGGAGAGCTGGAGATAGAACTTGCTGACTATGCCTGCGATAAAAATCAATGTTTGTTGAATCCTTAATATAGAACAATGAAAATAATGAACGTGTTACATGCTTTTGAATAATGATGAGTGTCGCCAAAGTGCACCAGCAGTACTTATTCTATCATACACGAAAAGATTTCTGTCAAGAAATTACCCGAAGGTGACGTGACAATAAAGGGTATTCGATGGAAAAAAGATGAGGACAAGATATACAGAGTATAACCATCCTCATAGGTTTTTAATTTATGGACCGTTTTTGATATCGTTTTTTAAAATGTGGAAACCAAAGGCCTACTTAGATCACATTCAGAGGCTGAAAAACCCAGAATTTATATTACCGATTTTTTTAGAAAAATCCACGCCACTGGAATCGGCATCTTCTGGAATGGATCTGTACCAAGCTTTATATCATGAAATAGTTATTTACCTAACGAATACGGAACGTATATAGAACCTACATACTTTTTCACAAGAGTTAGCCCAGCGAGCACAAACATCCCTGGAATGTTTTGGGATGTTTTGAAAATGTTGGCATGAAGATGTTATTTTGAGACGTAATATGCACTGACCAAAGAGGTCTTTGAAGGATATTGAAGTATTGTTTTTGTTCTTCTGTGGCATTTCTTTGTTTGCCTACTGAGAGGTATCCCTGGGATGTTTTGGGATGTTTTAGAAATGTAGGCATGAGGATGTTTTTTTGAGGCGTAATATGCACTTCCTAAAGAGGTCTTAGAAGGATATTAAAAGTATGGTTTTTGTTCTTTTGTGCCCTTTCTTTGTTTGCCCCACCACAACGTCTCATGCTTACGTCACACGATGAAATCTGATTTGTTTTCGATTTTGTTCTTCTTGTTCGCAATTGGCCTTCGCGTTCGCAGCGTGTCACGCTTACATCACGCTGCTAACGAACAGAAAGGAATTTGGTGAAGTTTATTGTGTTAGAAGACTTATTTAGTTTGTAATAATGACCATCAGATGCAAGATGTGTTGTTCGGTGCCTCAGTGTAATCAATATATAAAAGTACGAATTCATCAATACACAGCTTCTCCGAAGTTGCAAAATTATGCATTGTGGAGAACATTTCAAAAATTGGGAAATTGGGATGTGTTCTTCTGCGCTGACACATTCCCTCATATTTGAATCCATATAATTTATGTCTGGAGCAAGAGTTTCCACTAAATCAAAATATATTATTATGATTCCTTCGACATTCTATAAAATGCCAGAAATTTTGTGTCACTCTCTTGCATTTCACTTGCAGTAACAAAAAGTCCAGTGTGAAAATTTCGTGCAATGTACGGATGCACCCATAAACTTCGTTGTCTTCTTCTTCTCCTGATATGCCGGTGCCACAAAAACATGAATATATCCTCCTCGCCATTGGAACTGCTCATTTTTAGCGAAACATTTCCTTTTGAAGTAGCAAAAAATAGAGTAACGAAGTTGATCAGACGCGAGTCGACTACACAAAACGTCGACCCATATGCGGATGACACACACTCCCGTCTCTTGAATCGTACGAATGCAGCAATTGTGAGGTAAAGTAACTTATCCGCACGATTTCATCAATTCATCGTGTGGAAAAGTTACTTTTTCGCACGCTCTTAGGAAAAGATATTGAACATCAACGTTAGACACCAACAAACCGGTTTCGAGCTCTTTGACTCTCATCAGAGTGCAGGGCAGTATCCAGCCAGCAGTCCTAAGACCGCCGACTAAGCGTAGCCTAGCCAAACAAAAACCGAGTTGGCATTATATTCCCTCAGGGGCATCCTCCATAGACAATAAGAGAGCAACGCCATCTGAGTAGAAAAGAAGGTAAACACTCGAAAACCAAAATTATCATACAGGAGTGCCTGGTTACCCGACTAGCGTGGCCTGGCTGAATCGAAATCAATAGGCATTCAGGAAAGAATCACACTTGAAATTACGCCAGTCGGGCACCAGCCACTCCCGTATGGAAATTTTGGTTTTGGAGAGTTTCTTTCCTCCTTTTCTGCTCAGATAGCGTTGCTTTCATATTGTCTATGGAGGACGCCTCTGCGGAAATATAATGCCGACTTGACTTTCGTTTGGCTAGGCTACGCTTATTCGGCGGTCTTAGGACTGCTGGCTGGAGACTGTCCTGTACTGATGAGAGTCAAATAGCTCGAAACCGGTCTGTAGGTGTCTAGCGTGGCCTGGCTAAATCGAAATCAATAGGCATTCAGGAAAGAATCACTTGTATCAGTATTCGTTTATACGAGTCGATGCATAGATTTCGGGAGGATATAATTCAAGGTTCTGTGTGGCATTAGCCAGGAAAGTAGTTGTTTTTCTCCCGAAATCTACCATTGTTGTTCATTTTATGAACATTGTGTGGAAATTACTTCGAGCTTTGTGTATTCATTTAATTCTACATAATAATCAATGTTACCTGTTGAGTCAGCGACAGGTTCGAAAGAATGTACTTGCACCCCATGGAATATGTCTCTCAGGTCGGACTGCATCACCATCCTGTCCAAGGCTTCACGTGTGGCATGAGCGAATTTCAAAAACTCCGAGGTGTTGCGGTTTTTCAAATCGTCGTAGAAGTGTAGGGCATCTTTGCCAATTCGTTCAAGAACAACTTTACCGTTGAATGTGTATGTTGCTAAAAATAATGGCTGTTTTATTTGTTGCCATCCGAGAGATTATGTATTTTGACAAGAAAGAGTACTCAAAACACAAGAAATCTTAGCTTGCTTTTTTGAGAAGGAATTGGCGCAGTCGGTAGGATCATTGCATTTGTCATCATTCAATTATTACTCTCAGGATGTTCTTTTATCAGTCCCGCGCCTTCCAGCTACTCATGGAATCCTCACGACTGCACCAATTGAATATTTCACGCTTAAATAAATTTTCTTCATTTGAACAGACATAAAGTGAGATTTTATCCGAAGCTTACTTTGAATAGAAATATATCTATTGAAAAATTGAGATCGCTCTCTAACATACAGGGTAATTTACAATTAATGGTTTATGACTTTGCTAGATACGCAGTTTTTCGGGAGCTCAAAACAGTTAATAAAAGTTACACCAAAGTAACCTTCAGTTCTTTATTACTTTATGAATGAAAAATAATCAATACTTTACTGATGGAAGCTAGTAACCGATTCTTCAAACAAAGCTCAAAAATCCAGGACGGAATCGAGGCTACAGAAAACATACCGATACGTGTTGATGTAATCGCAACTTCGACACATTAGGTTCGTTCGCGTTCGAAAAATGAACAGTCCGAAACCATCAGAAGCATGCGCAGTTTAACGGAACTTGAAAAATTCGTACTGTTCTGTGAAATTGCGCATGCTCCTGATGGTTTCGGACGTTTATATTTTGAACGAGAACAAGCCGATTGGTCTTAATTTGTGACCATCTTACTCCCTGACGTAAATATCATTGCATACAATAGAGTCAGTGGATGGGATTATATCATATCGAGATTATTCTGTCGCTTCATTGTTAACAATGAAAGATGAAGAACAGAGTGGTATTTTGCAAGACTATTTCACGTTCACAAAGCAAAACAAACATTTATCATAAATGAGTGATTCATTCTAACAAGTACAGTTATAAATATTTTATGCCAAACTGACAGAATTTGCTTCGAAATCCATGGTTACATCCAGACTTTGCTCCGCTATATCCATGGTTACATCCAGACTTTTGCTCCGCTATCTATGGTTACATCGTTGAAAACATAAACGCTGATAGACCAATCAGAATTGAAAGACAGTTTTCGCGATAAGCACACGTCTCCGGCTTGTGATTGGTCAGCTTATGTGATGAGTGAAATAGTCATCAGTAATACTATAAAGACTTCAAAATATTCGGGTTATACATCGATAACTTGTTGCATAATTATTACACAAGTGCCAGTTTAACAGTTGAAATAATCCGACCGCGAAGCGGGAGGATCATTTTGATAAACTGTCACGATTTTTAATCAGTGTACGGGAAGTTTGAGATGTATAACCTTGAAGATTTTGATGTTCGAATTGTATTCAATGCGATTATTTTATGAGTAGTCTGAACGAATGTAAAAATTTGCCGACGAGCTCTGTTTGTATGTAGCAATATGAATTGGTTACTATGGAAATGGAAATAATTCCGATTGGTGGAACTACTCTATATGTATATCCACGTATATTCTTAATCAAACAAGGTAGCACAACTCATTTAAACGTTCTGATTGGGTTTAAATCTTAGGAAGTAAATAATCTAATACCATCCAGTAACTTTAATATACAATATACAACTAATACTCACGTAAACAAGGTCTGTCTGGGAACATTCTCGCAAACCCAGGCCTACAAACACATTTCATGGCGCCTTCTAACTTCTGACAGAGCTCGTTCTTCGAGGCCAGACATTCTGGAAGACACCTATCCATAACAACCTCCTCTCTCTTCTCTTCTGGTTGACTGAAGATGAAAATTCCCGCTTCCTGGACGTTGCTCACCTTATCAGGCACAACTTCATCTCTCTCTTGAGTTTCGTGAGTGGAATTCGGTACAGGGATCACTTTTTTCGTGTTCTTATCCGTCATTATGATCAAAATGGAATCGTTAGAGTCAGCTGGCTCTTCTTCTTTAGTTATGGGATAGTCGTCATCATGGATGATAAATTCTTCAAGGTCATCATCACCTGCTAAGCTGAAGTCACTGACTGTGTTCGTAACACTTATGGTTGGTATCACCAGGGTGGGTTTCACTTGGATAGACGGATAAGGACTACCGTAAACATCAGCGGGATATAAAGAACTACCTTGTTTAACCGTTGTTGTGACCGTTTCTATGATGCTAGTAGGTTTCACCAACGTGTGGACTTCTGTGATCGTGTCGATGATCGTACTCCTCTCCGTTTTGGTCACCAGAATGGTCATAGTGGAAGGACTCTTTCCGAGAGACTCGATCACAGTGGTTTCCGTAATGGTAACTGTTGATGTCAAAGTGTACGTAACAAATTTTGTAGGCACTAAAAGTTTGCTACGCGCTGTTGAAGCAGCTGCACTGTTGATCGTAGTAGTTTCATCTACTGCTTTGACTTCATTACCAGCATGATGTGTTATCACATCGGGCTTGAATGAAGGACTGGAGTGTTTCTTCAGCTCTTCGGTTGGTATCCCACTTTCAACTCCCATTAGGTCTGAAGTATCGTGGACTATGGAAGGTTTGATTTCTACTATGGCGTCTTTATCACCAGGTGATCCGAAGCTGTCTTGATAGTCCTTGGTCGCTTCTGAGATAGATGTGGAACTGCTGGATTCGATTTCATCGATGTCCAGATTTGGATGGCCGATTATTACTTGCATTGAAGGTTTGGTCTTGATTGATGGTGATGGACTGATGATATTCTTCTCAGTCGTGGTGAAGTCAGTAGAGGTTTTGTTCTTGAAAAGCCTATTGCCTAGCGGGAATACAGGTCTTCTATTAGTAGGTCTAGTTGAACCAGTTGTGGAAGTGGTAGAGGCAGTAGTAGTTGTTCTATAGCTTGGTCTTCGTGTGTATGGTCTTCTAGTTCTGATATATTTATTTTTCTCGGTTGTAGGATCTTTAGGTGTATCAATTTGCATTGAATAAACAGTTTTATTGTGCGTATGAGGAATTATATTTGTTGTCAAAGGTGGTGGACTCATACCGATAACTTCGTCCTTCACCTCAGTGATTAGTGGTGGAGGTACCATTTCTTCCAAAGGTGCTGGAACGAATGGAAGATGACTAGAGGGTTTTGGAACAGATGCCTCGGTGATTACACCATTTGGAATATTCTCTCCTGTGGGATAGTGTTTGATTCGAACAATCTCTTTCGCTGGAGGTTTGAGTGTCGGTGGTTTCAAAATTTCCATGTCCGATATTGTTGACACGGTACTCGAAATAGTGACTTCACCTGTGTTCAGGTCAGAGGTTTCCTTTCGAACAGGCTGTATGGGCCTAATTCCGGGATACCTTATTTTGTATCTTGGTGCTTTTGTTGTGACGTCATTCTTGACGAATTTATCGTCAAGCAGAATGTTTCTGTGAGGAACGAATGGTGTTTCTGTTTGACTAGGACGATTATTGTTGAGGGGTCTTCTGGATACTTCTTGCTCTACAGTTTGTATATCTATTGGTAGAGACGTTACACTGGGTCTTTCAGAAATTTTGTTCTGGTGATTGAATTTATTCTGGTTTTTGTGATGGAAGAAATTATTTGTGGTGCTATTGTTTTCGTCAATGAAAATGAGCACTGGTTTCTGGGATGTTTTTTGTATGATGGATTTGATACCATTAGGTTGCTGTTTTCTGTTGGATTGGTTATGATTTACCTTCACATTGTTGCTCGGTATTTGAACTCTTATATCTTCTGTATACTGGGTACTCGGTTTGTCATCATTAACTGTATTGGAATGTTCATTTCTAACAACATTCTGATTGATATTGCTATCATAATCATGAGAACTATATGGAATATGATTATAATCCGGTCTATAAGTATTGTGAATAACTGGGACAGTTTGTATGGTAGCAAATGGCCTTGCGTTCTGTGATATCACTGGAATGTAGTTATTGCGATTGAAATCCATCAAGGTTTCATTATGATAATTCATGGCATGAGCGTTGTTTGACTCATTCTTCTTACTCGCTTGTGATTTCAATATTTCTATTGGCAATTCTCCTGGGAGCAATGGTCTGCTATTAGACTCTTGAAAGACTCCATCTTCTCCATTTTCAATATCGTCATCATTTTCCTCTTCAGGAAATCTGATTCTATTTTGATTCAGTTGCTGTTGTCCAGGAATCCTTTCTCCACCTGGGTACTGACCATAGTTCGTATTACCAAGATTAGATATCTGGTGCTCATTATTTGAAGATCCAGAACCTAATGGTATAGGTACTGGTCTTCTGTAGTTGTGATGGTTGTTCTGATAGTCTGGGGCTGGAGGAATCATTGTTTCAGATATTCCAAAATCAGTAGTTTTTGTTCTTGTTGGCTCAGAACGCCAAATATTCACCGGTGATAAAGCATTCACACGTTCTCTGTCAGGTTTTTTCATTTCAACATTCACTCCGATTTCATTTCCTTTAACATACCGGTTGGGATTCTGTTTGTAGTAAGGATCAACGTTAGCGTTCAATTTCTGGTCATTCAAATGTGTCTCGACAGTAATTTTGTTCACGTGACCCAGCCCTTCAGCATTTGGCCTCGATGGGGAATACGGATCTCTGCTTTTGAAATCTTCCCACCTCTGTCTTTGATCTTCAGTAATACCTAAATTAGTATATTCATTGGGAGCGATGTTGTTCTGCCCATGATTTATGACATGGGCATTGAAATCATCTCCTTGGTGTACAAGCCCGAAAGAAATTGGAGCAACTCCTATATTAACCTTCTGGTCGTCATACCCGTCATAAGGCTTCGTTGGTTTGATGTTGACCATCACCTTTTGGTTAGCACTGGTGTCTGGATCGATGTTTATCGTTTGCTCTTGCACTTTCAGAACACCGTTCACTTGCTTCTGACCGGGCAGTACGTTTTGGTATACCGAAGCGATTTGCGGTACCCCATTGTTGATTTCTACCCCGGAAAATTCGGGTTCTGGGTATGGAGACGGATCATCAAAGTACTGCCCGTTCCTGTGTGGCTCGGTGGATCCTCCGTAGATCAGAGCAGTGGTTCTGTTGAAAGGAATGTTGACGAAAGCGACTTGGCTTGGTTGGATGTTCACCAGTAGCGGTTGTCCGGTAGATCTTTCTATTATCTCTGGCAAAACAATGGGTTTGTTGTTGATTGATGGTCCTATGTTTCTAGGTGTTGTTAGTTCTTGGTCTGGTACTCGGAAGGACTCGTGTTCTGAAGCATATATGGGATATGACTGCTTTATCATCGAGTTGAATTTATTTTGTATGGTTTCCCTTAGACTCTGTTGATTTTGGTTAGGGAAATGGCTCACTTCATTCAAATTGTAGTCGTTAACATAGTTAGTCTGATCTTTAGAGTAGATTTGGTAGAATGGGTTCAGCTGCTCGCTGAAGTGTTCTTTCCTGTTTTGGGAACCTATCGTTTTTGTGGTATGTTTGAACTTGTCATTGTTTGGATATATCATTGGTGGAGGTGGGCCGATGTAATCATCTTTAGTGCTGGTGAATACTTTATTGGAAGGGCTTGCATCGTATGCAGCAGGAATACGTTTGTATTCGTGGCTCTGTTTGAGTCTTAATTTATTGGGTATCGGTGGTGGTTTCATCCCTATCGGTATCTCGGATTCACCGTGTAGAGGAATGGCAGGGATTCTAGGCCCTATTCGTCCTGGCTTTCCTACTATCACGTCAGAATTCGCAGTTATGATTTCACCGGGGGAAATTGCGATACCTCCATTAAGCAGCGAGCTTTCGTGTGCATTTTTTCCTTGAAATCCTTCTATCCAATCAAAGTTGGCTATATTTTGGCTTTCTGCTATCTCGAAGTCATCAGCCAGACCTCTGACCGGTATGTAAATCGGGGATCTGTTTTGTACGTCAGATGAAGAGTCTGTTTGCTCCTCAACTTCTTTATTGTCAGTCTCAGTTACATTTTCAACGTCGTGTCTTCTATTAGATTTGAGATTAGTCGAAATCAAGCCAGCCATGGCATTGATGACTGGTGTTAAGGCTTGCAGGCTGTTTATGTTTAGAGAACCTAAGCCCAAGAGATCAGGGGCTTGGTTAGCTGGCTTCTCTATTTCATTCTTTTCAACTTCATGATCGTCATTTTTTATTAGGGAGCTCGTAGTTTTTGATTTATTGGGACTGGTCTTGGTTTTGGTGGGCGACACTTGGTTCTTAGACTTATTTCTCTTCGTGGATGGTTTGGTCTTGATGATTTCTACTGAAGACTTCGTATTTTGTATTGCACTGGAAGTAGTTTGAATTTTGGTAATGGCAGTTTTCAAGGTTGTTAGTACTGGTGTGGATGCAAGGTGAGTGAATGGATCGTCATCTACAAAGATAATAGTAGATCCAGTTATGACACTGGGTGAAGATGATTCCACGCTGAACACGTCTTGGTTCATGAATGTTTCTGGACTTTTTGTTCGTTCTATCGGTATAACTTTGCTAGGTAGGATTGTTTCATCTGGTTTCTTAGAGTAGGCGGTGATTTCAACGGTATGCCCGTTTTGTAGACTCGCTTGCATTACTACAGACTTCGAACCTTCACCGATTGCATCATTTATTTTTGTCAGATACTTCTCGTCTAGTAAGCTGGGATCTATAGTCTCGGTTACTAAGTTCTTGACTACGCTCGTTCTAGAGCTCACTATGGTTGAGGTGGCTTTGTTCTCTTCCCGTAGGAGGGTTGTGTAATACGTGAAAGTCGTGAAATAAGATTTGGCCACTTGAATCTGCATTTTATCTCTAGACAAATGACTCATAGTGTGTTGCTTCACAGGTGACTGGGTTGTAGTCATTGTTTTCTTCTTCGGGAGTATGTAGAGCTGTTCTGTAACAACATCACTGGCTGTCGATATATCTGTTTTGACCACTTCTTTACCACCTTCCATTACCGTTTTAAAATAAGTGTAGGTGACGAAATAAGTCTTGAGAACATCTGTGGACGATATCAAGGGATTTTCTTCCATATCCAAGGCGATATAAGAGGTCATCACAGAGGTGGCTCTAGGTGGTACGCTTTCAGTTATGACAACTTGAGTGACTACTTCTTTGGTGCTTATAACAGATGTTTTGTCGCCTTCAAAGAGGGTTTTTTCCAGGCCGATTGTACTGTAGTAGGTGTTCGTGTCCTTAGTGGGTTCAACTGTTTCGGAGGGTTGTAGAAGAGAGAAATAATCGTTAGGGGCTGTCACTGTATTGGCAACAGTGTGCTCGGATGATATGATCAAGGGTTGTTCTCCGTCCAAAATTGTGTTGAGGTACGTGTAAGTTGTATGGAAGACTCCCACTGAGAGATTCGTGTTCTGGAATGAAAATAGAATATAATGCACTTTTCTCGATAGCTATTCGAAAAGTGTGACTTCAAATTAGTGGAATGTACTGGGTGTATCTGAATAACACCGAAAAAATTCAAGGGGTGTTTCCTCGTTACATTCTAGCGAATAAAGTTCGTATAAACATGTGTCCTAACTTGCTCCGTTTTTGAGATACAGGATGTTGAAGTTGGAAATATTAATTGTTTTTATTTATAACCCCCCTGTATAAGCTTTTATGGTGCCAAATTCAGTATGGATGGAGACTGAGAAAGCCCCAAAATTTCAGAATGGTTCTAATTGGGGTTATTGAGTTATCTCAATGGAAGTCTTGAAAACACCTATACATTAAAATTTGGAGTCAAATCGAATTTTTATTGTTTCTCAAAAACTATGCTAGATACAAAAATCACACAGAGTATGAAAAAGTTGTTATTTCAATAGTTCAATCTAATAAGAATATGAAACTCAATATGAAAAACCAGTGGTGTACAATGACATTCACCATGAATATCGATGAATTTACCCACTGTGACGTCACTGGAAAAACAATTGAGGAATGGATAGAAAAAACATCTTTCATGGAAACATCATCAAAACCCTATATCTAGAAAACGAAGCAAGCTATAGGCAACATGTTTATATGAACTTTATTCCCTAAAATATCACAAGGAATCACCTCTTGAATTTTTTCGGTGTTATTTAGATACACCCTGTATAATTCAGAAAATGTTACTTGTGATTCAGAAATTTTAACTTGGAATTCGGATTTGTCGATTGAATTTCAGAAAAACAAATTGAGCTACTATGGGCGTTCATTCAACGTCCATAAACTTTCAGCATCGTCCTTAAAAATTGAAATCTAGTTAGTAGGTGGGAGGTTGAAAAAATCTTCCTTATTGACCACATTTTCAGTAAGCTAGTGACCTCTATTCCGAACTGAGATATTCATTTATATCCTTACCCTAGAAAATTTTCAAATTCCGATCAAGATCCACTTTTCTGTCAAGTTTATAATCAAAAATACCTACCTACACAAATGAGGAAAGCACAATGCAAAAAGAACAAACTGTTTTGTATGCAATGATAAAATTCTCGAGTCATTTATGTTACTTGAATTTGTGTTAGATCTGAAAACTCATCAGTGCTGTCATAAAACATTACTGTTCGGACTGAATCATAGATGGCATGCAAACTGACAATGAAAAGCTAAGAACGTCTTATTCACTTTTATATTGTTAATAATAACTTTGTCAATTCATTATTATAAAATAATTAATACCTACATACACATAATACAACTAATTTATATGTTTTGAGAACTTCTATCGGAAATTGTAATTGTCCATTTTGACAAAAATATTCTATTGAAAGAAATAAGCTTATACTGTCAATGAACAGACAATATTATACTGCTCGCCTACTACTAGGTTTCCATCAACAATGACAATGCGTTTGTACTCACAATGGATTTTCATTCTGTACTAAGAATGTTTTACTCAAAATGACCGTTAAATGACCATCCAATCACGTCCAATGTACGCACATCTTCGTATATACGATGGATGTTGATAAAACGTCAAATAATGGTTGGACCTCAAATGGTCGTACACTAGACATACAATTTTGAAACAACCAATAAGCATTCATGTTTGAACGTAAAGTGGATGTCCATTTTATGTCCATGGACGTTTAGACCTGAAATTGAGCCATTTGCTCTCTGGGTTATAAACACGTTCGCTACCAAGGGTATTTGAGCAACCCTTCACCACAAATCAGAGAGTTATTCGGTATTGCCATGTACGTTTATGTATTTCTCTGTCGATTCTGTGTTAACGAGTATGTTCAATGCTTATGAAAATTGATTGTCAATGATCAATTCGTCTATCAATAATACAAGTGTAGTATAGGCAACCAAACATACACCTTGTCCATGTACTGTTTATGCTATCTTATGGGGATCTGCATTTAAATCGAAAATATGGATTTCAGCGAAGATTTTACGTTAACGGGTTACCCTTTCCAAGTTTCTGAACTGATTTCAATCCGTGTTTTCTAAAAAAAGGAATTTATTCTCAATGTTGATTATTTCGACGAATGTCAGATGTCACTAATGTAAGTGACAACTTGACCAGCGCTACCGGGTGATTCCGGATGAATGATGGATTCGCGAACCAAGTTTTCTCCATTGCAGATGTTGCAGGAGGAATGAGAAATATAGTCGACGGAAATTTTTTTTAGGTATATTAAAAGGCGATTGATACACTTGTTGGTTAAATAACTATTGTTGTCACTGTCTGCTCTCAACCCCAGATGAAGACAATAGTTATTTGTTGTACTATAGGCAGCAAAGATTGCCGCGTCTGATAGTTCATACCCGAGCGTAGCGAGGCTAGGATTTCAGCCAAGGCAAACACTCTACTGTGCTGCCATGTGAAACATATGATTTTTCCTCCAAATGTTAATAGACTGATGTTGTGTGTTTTTATATTGAAAACTCCATCATTTTGTGTTCACCCAATATCAGTGTCAATTTTGATTACCAATTTCATTCAAATTTCTCAAAACGCTGCATATAGCAACAAACTTTCTATGCCGTTTGGGGAAAAATGTATTATATATAAAAGCTTTGAAACGCGAGATCACGCACCATCTCAATAAACATAACCTCACAATATACAGGTGCATCTGATCCTTGGATCATTCGTCACAGATATGTGCCGAATCTACTCATAGACCATATACTACTATGAACAAAATAATAGGCCAAGACCAGAGAAATCAGAAATCCAATTGAATTTCTCTGGATCCTTGTCACGAATGTGTGTCAGTGGGCCAACGTGAGGAACCTTCTGTCACAAATATGTGACGCCTGGTAGCGAACGTGTTAACAGCCTTTGAAGATGTCAAAATTCACATTTCATTTATGTATTCGTACCTGTGTTAGTGTTATTCCAACAGTGGGAGTGGGAAGGATTTTCCCAGTTTCTCTAGCTTCAGTAGCGACATTCGAGACTACCTGTTCATGACTGGAGACTGTCGTTGTACTTCCTTCCAGATAGGTCGTTATGTATGTGAAAGTTGTCAAACATGTCTTCGTTATGAACTGATCCGAATTTGAGATATCAATCTGCAAAGAATCGGAGACTGATTCAAGGACGGTTCCAAGGGGGGGGGGAAGAAGGAGGTGAGTACCCTCCTCCCCCAGAGTATAATGACAGATACATTTTTTAAATTCAATTTATAGAAAAAATATTGAAAACAACATCAACAAGAAAATTATCAAAAATTAGAAATTATAATAACCGCTATAGTTCACAATTTCTCAAAAAATTGCAACAATCCTCATTGTGCGCCTAGTGTCATTTTGGACAGTACCATTAGATGCAAATTGAATACTATACTGTTTTCACGGTTTCTTCTACCCAACTCACAACTCAATGAGAAACAGAACACAGATATTTTGACAAAACGACATTGCAAGCTGAACATACTGATTCAGTGTGTAATATCGCATATTAGCTCAGTAAAACGGTAACGATTAGGACCCAATCCGGAAAAAAATTCAAGTAGTCAGATGATTCTATAATCTGAAATCGAATCGTCAATACATCGGATGGTGGTGCAGGTGGAGCAAATCGTGCTATGAAACTGGATTTTTCTACTCCGTTAACGAATAACAAGAGGCAGGTAAGACAGGTAAGGAAATAGTAGATTGTTTTATTAGGATCAAAAGTGACACTTTGTTTGACAAGCGAATTTTGCATTTGCGAGGCGGAGCGTTTAGCGAAGCCGAGCGAAAGCAAAATTTGCGAGTCGAACAAAGTCACTTTTGATCCGAATGAAACATGCTATTTTTTCTGCAACCGAAACAATCAACTCAAATAAACATGTGAAGTAACCACCAATGTCGTGCCATATGTATGCAATGCAACAAATATTGACAAATAATCCATGTGGTGAGAATATTCTACCTGCATTAACAGCAGGTTAGGTTTTCTAGGATGTGGAAAATGTTAGGTTAGTGAGCATATCAACAATGATAATAGTGATTATTTATTCCTCTTCATACTACACTGTGTTTCACTTGAAAATCAAATGAAGCTAAACAATATCGTTGTTTGAGACAAAAAAACTATTGCTTGCCGTGATTATTCAAAAACAAGAGAATAACGAATGAAATACAGATCAAGCAAGTATTTGAATCTTGAAGGCTCTCCTGATCAAAAAGAAAATAGTCAACTGAGATGTTTATAATTCCAATAATTAACTATAATAAGGTGTATTTATATCTCCAGCATGGGTATAAATTGCTAAATCTGCTGAAATCGGAAACAAATCACGTATGCGTCTCAACCCAAATAACCAACCGTCACAATGTTGTTTATTCTTGATGACGTCCAGTAGATCCTTTTTAGTTCCTAGGAGCTAAAGTTCAACTTCAGCTCCTAGGAACTAAAATTCAACTTCAGCTCCTAGGAACTAAATATGTTGCCTAGCAACATACCTATTTTTGTGTCAGTAATAGAAACGTCAATTTAAGAGCTAATTATGGTATCAAAATGGACGACTTTTGTGTCGGTTGCAGAAAAACAATATTCTTCATAGTTGATGTGAATATACTTAAGTACAGTGACAAGTCGAGAGTCATAAGTTATATGCTGACAAAGAATTCATATGGCTATAACACAAAAACGCTATTTTTTTAAAAGTACGCAGATTTGGTCAATTTTCTACTTGCTCTATCTCCGCACTCGTTAGTCCTACATTCATGAGCAATTACAATTTTATTCAGTACATTTTATTTACTTTAACTTTCTGTGGGGCCATATTTTCCATATAACGTATAATTTCCGAGTTACGGGCAAAAAACCGAAGAAAGTCCGAAAATTTTGCTGTTTTTTGCGAATATCTCGGAACGCTCCAGGAGTACTTTGTTTGCAAAATTCAGACTTGAATTCAGCATCTCCAAAAACATATGAAACCACAGAGAAACCGACTACTACTTGAATTTTTTCCAAGTGAAAATTCCATTTGATTGGACTAGGTATATCGTTATTGCCGGAAATGAGAAATTAGAAACTGTGGAGCGGCTCTTAAGTCAATAAAAATAAAACGAATTCAAAATGAATATAACATGCCCAAGAGGTAGCTAGTTTTAGTGGTGCCCGCGAGAGTCTCGTTTTCGAGAGTCTCGCATGGTCTCGTCTCGTTTTCGAGACAAGACTCGAGACGAGACTCGGACTAGACGAGACGAGACTTTTATTGGTCTCGTCTCGAGTCTCGTGCAAGACTTCTCGTGTCTCGTGCGAGAGTCTCGCAGGTAAATATTTTTGCGTGCCGACTGCATACTTGAGAATTTCATTCATAAATCAACATATTTAGAAAGAATTCAGACTATTTAACACATATAGACAGAACATTTCGATCATAAATTCTTTGAAAACACAATCCATGATTGTTGTAAGACGACGTAATGCGTGAAAGGAAAACGGACTATTCCCTCTCTCTCTTACGGCGGCGGAATGTAAACGCATGCAATTCTGCAATAACGACAGATCGCAAATTGAATGACTACCTGAAAATCTATACATAAGTCATTCTGTGCTAAATAGTCTAAGATAAAGAATAACTTCATGTCTTAACGACTGGAAGAAAAACAAAAACATTTGTGATCGTGAAGGCTGATCTGACTGATACAGTTTTTTTCTTATATAACTATTTCTCAAATGAGAAAAATAATGTTGAAATAAAGTTTTTGTTTTGTTTATTTGTTTAGAATATACGTCTCACTTTTTATTTTTTTTATAACTTTCGAATATATAATGCTATGTTTTTTTTTCTTGCTTAGATGTATTATGTAAGTATGTACCTATTAGGTACTTACTTTTCAATAAACAATGTTATATTTGTTGTAATTTTCTCTTCCTACTTCTACATTATACCCAAAAAGTAGGTGAAGGTAAATATCCCGTACTAGACTGAAACAAGATTTGGCATGACAAAATTGCGATACATTTGCGAGACTCTCGTACGAGACGCGAGACAAGACGAGACTGCAGGATGCGAGACGAGACTCGAGACAAGACTTCATATTTCATCGGCGAGACGAGACTTTATAAAATTCTCGTCTCGTTGGTCTCGTGTGAATCACTAGCTAGTTTGAAGAACATCACAAAAATGACTAGATATTAAGTATTGCCGCCTCAACAATTTCACCTCACGACCGCCCTTGGACTGATTGGTATCTAGTTCATGCATAATTACCATTTGCAAAAATGAAGTTTTTAGTGCCGTTTCTTGAGAATAATGAAGTTGATTGATTGAATTAATTTCTTTTAAATTCCAAATCAGCATTTTATTCATCATGAAATGATGCAACTTGATGATGCTAATGGAAGATGATGATGGCCGAAGAGGAAACGTCGGATTACCAATTTGACAATTCCATTTTGTAGAGGAGCAGAAGTGGCGACGATGAAGAGACATTCATTTCGGAATATCTCTCCAAATAAACTGAGTAATATATAAAAACGACTTTGCATAGCTTTCTTTTTTTCCGGAACGAATTGACATTTTTCCAATTTCAAAGCAGCATTTTGTTGAGCATCAAATGGCACAACTTTGCCTTCATTTGACCTACTCTGTATCTCCTAAGGTTACGGAGATCCCCATGCTTATAGCCACGAATTTGTAAGACCCTGTATACATGTTCATGTTTAGAAAATCATTACCAACACGTTCTATTGTTGTTGCTGTATTTTCAATTTGATTTATCTTTAGGGCAAATCATTCAATTTATGCATACTATGAGTATCATATATGCACGACAAAATATAATCATGAAATGAGTAAATCTATATCTTGTTTCAGAGCGAATTTGAAGTTTGAATTAAGTAAATATGTCCTGCATGAACTCTGGTTCTTATTCAATCAAGCACATCCATGAATTGTTCATGAAGAGATATCGAAATCATTTTGTTTGATTTCAAATAATAAAATATTGATTCAACCAAATATTTAGTTGATTCAATGAAATATTTGGTTGATTCAAAGAAATATTTGGTTGATTCAACGAATTATTTGGCTGATTCGATGAAATATTTGATAAATTCAAGGAACTATTTTGTTGATTCAATGAAATATTTCGTTGATTCAAGAGAAACTGTATTTCCATTCGACAAATTGTTTTGTTGAACCGAATTCAGCATTAATTCGGGAATTTTATGAAATTTCTCATCAATAGAATAAACTTAATTAGAAAACTAGTCGATTTCTAGCATAGATCTCAAGTCTTTACTTCTAAGCAAAACTATTTTGGTCGGAATGCTAGTCATCCTAAGTTCTGATATTTCAAACACGAAGAATCAGGCTACACGTATATAATGAGTTCGAGGCAGGCATAGAAGAGGCGAAATGATCGCCATCTAGAGGCGAAAATTTAACTCGATGTAGAATGAACAAAATTTTCATTGATGATCCGTTCGAAACGAGTTCATTGCTACATAGGAATCAGAAAACTTGTATGTTGTTTCAAAGATATATTCTCATCAAAATGATTATTGTTTGATCAAATCAACGAAATGTTTGTAGTTGAATTAACATCGACATTATTTTGGATCGACATAATTTGTTTTTGAGGAAACCATATTTATTTTGTTGATGGTATTGATATTATACTGTTGATTCATTTAGACTACATTCTTGATTTGAACAAGCTGTTTTCATGAGATAATTATATGTATCTGGTTGTTTCAACAAGAATTTGCTCAGTCCAACAAAAATAATTCGAGCAAAATCAATTTCTTGATGCAACAAATCTTTTTTCCCATGTATTATGTAGGACAAACTAGGACTTTTATTATAACTGGATTCAAGGAACATCTACTCCACAATTCTTCATTGAATAAAAATAGTTAAGTACTTACTTTTGAGGTTTCTTGAGGTAATAACATCAAAACTTGATCTGTCAGCGTGCTCGGTTTCAGTGTGACGTGTTTCTGTTCAACGGATAAAAACCTTTTCGGATCTTGTTTTCCTGATGGTGAAGTAGTTTTATCTCCGGCGACAATGACTTCTACTCCGTTGGACATAACTCTCGTCGCTAGATTATATCTGGCTTCTTCACTAAAACTCCTACCTTCTTTGGCTGAGGAACAATATAATTTCGTTTTTTGAGGTCTGAGAATTTTTGCTTTTTGAGGTTAGTGGGGGTCGCCAATACAAGAGTTCTTGTCATATATCGAATAACGATATCATGAAAAAAAATTGATATATATCGATAAATATCGATATCAAAGCAAACATCGATATCGATATCCAATTTTCCATATCGCACAGCCCTATAGTCTTGACTCAAGAAATTCCAAGATCAAGTTTGTAAATTGGTGGTAAAAAGTACCTACATTATCCTGATATTATCTCTTATTTCATCATTAGTATTAAACGCACGTTTTCATTCTCAGTCAAGAAATTTCAAGATTTATCGTTGTCTTGACAAGAAATCTTGGTATTGAAATAACATTTCTTATCTTGTCTTGAAATCTAAAATTACTTCTTGTCTTGAGATCAAGACAAGTTCAAGATAAGATCTTGAAATATTCAAGAAGTTCAAGAAATTGGCGACCCCTAGGTTTATCTAACCTGACACCATGAAAGAATATACAATAATTTGTACAAAGCGAAGAAATCTGTTGGTAATTCCTTGGAAAGTGTTTCAATGTTGTTGCAGAAGCTGATGTTTGTTTCGCAAATCTTCTCATCGTTCTACTAGAATCAACTCGTAATATTTTCTTGTTGACTAACAGTCAATCCTGAAGCTATTCAATCATCAAATGGAGCCTACATTCATTTCATTATAGATATGTGGGCGCGGAACCAGATTTTATATACCAATATTTTGGAAACAATGAAAATAATCTACTCCAAAATCTTTCAAGGCAGAATCTGAGTTTGATTCTATTAATTTCAAAATTCATCGTTGGATATTGAAACTATGCTGGATAGTATTGAGATAAACATCACCAATGAAAGTACAGTGTGTCCAGTTTTCGATGGTTTGCGTGATATCTCAGTTATCTCTCGAGAAAGAACCTTACGGTTTTCGCGGTCCGATGCCATAGTTTTGTGAAACTCAAGATGGCCTAATCATATTCTGCATATAACTGTTTCCGTTTATGAGATACAGTGCGATTTTGAAAATGTATACTTTTTGGACCCCCTCTATATCCACGAAGTATCTCAGCGAAAATGTCAAATTAAAATCTCATCCGATAGAGAATTTTACGCAGAATCCAGTGGCGCACTCAACATTTTTTGTCGGGGTATGGTTTTGAAGATAAAACTCAAACTTACGAACACCCTATATTTCACAAGCTCATTGAATTCATATGGATATAAGATTCACGAAAATGCTTCAAAATCACTAAAACATTGAATTTCAATAGTGGGCTATGAATTTTTCACATAAAAAGATTCCAATTGGAGGAATATTTCTTTTCATTT
The DNA here is from genome assembly GCA_918026855.4 of Phaedon cochleariae. NCBI lineage: Eukaryota > Metazoa > Arthropoda > Insecta > Coleoptera > Chrysomelidae > Phaedon > Phaedon cochleariae. The sequence goes on along the minus strand of OU896722.1, from coordinate 24,814,076 downwards.
TTCCATAAAGAGGACTAAAACAATACCAACACTAATTCACTGAGAAAACACAAAAATTAGGTACCAGATAGCAACAAATACTTAATGATAGAAAGTTCATGATGTAGAATGAGCACCAGATTGAATATTTAGAAAAACAATCGAATTTCGAAATTATTCAGTAACTTATTCATTGAATTGTTCCCTAAGACACAATTGACAGAGTTCCTCAATACGTCTTAATACAATAAGAGGCCACAACAATCTTCTGTAGTAGACCATACTCATCATTTACTAATCAATTAATATTGTTATAATTTATAATAATCACCATTGTTCTTTCATACTACTGAAATTTGTTAACTAATTCAATTTTGCATTTACAACTTTTGATTTTCTCTCTCAATTTCTTCATGATATAAAATCATGTTTGGTTTTTTTTTATTGTAGATACACTATGATGAACTAATTTGACTGGAGATGGCCATTTGAATGGCCGAAACATGTATCAAACCTTATTGAAGCAGGATTGACTGCATCTTTTTCAACATTAAACTTGTGGAGACGACTTAGAGTTTTCTTTCTTGAGGCACAACAATCTTGAAGAACTTCGTGCAACAACAGATGCAGTTTTCCAGGAATTACAAAGACATCCTTTGATGATTTTAAATGCATTAAGACGTATTGAGAAAGAGTGTGAGGGATAATGGACATCAATTTGAACAATTCAATGAATAAATAAGTTACTGATCAATTTCGAAATTCAATTGTCTTAGTGAATATTTAATCATGTGCTTATTCCATATTATGAACTTTCTTTGACTATTTATTTTGTTGCCACCAGGAACCTAATTTTTGTGTTTTCTTAGTTAATTAGTGTTGGTATTGGTTTTGTCCTCTTCATGGAAAAATCAAAAGCAATATTCCTTCAATTGGAACTTTTTTATATGAAAAATCCATAGCCCACTGTTGAAATTCAATGTTTCAGTAATTTTGGAGCATTTTTGAAAATTTTATATTTATACATTTTACATTATATTTCATTTTGATAGGGAAAAAATAAAGAATCTAATGAGCTTATGAAATACAGGTTGATCCATTTGAAAAATCATGAGCTTGAGTCGTATCTCCAAAACCATACCCCGAAAAAAATGTTTAATGCGCCACTGGATTCTGCGTAAAATTGTCTATGAGAGGAGATTTTAGTTCGACATTTTCGCTTAGACACTTCGTAAATATAGAGAGGGTTCAAAAAGTAAATATTTTCAAAATCGCCCTGTATATCTCATAAACAGAAATAGTCATGCGAAATCTGCGAAAACCGCAAGGTTCCATCGACGGTTCTATATCGAAAGATAACTGAGATATCACGCAAAAGCATCGAAAACTGGACACTCTGTACATAGCCAATAGTAGATACATAATTTCTGAATAGTACATAATAACAAAACATATATTATGTATCGCGTTTTACCAGAACACCAATGACGTGAGTAGGAAGCCTTCCGCCCAGAATTTTGTTTTTCGAATTTTACAATATGTACACAACGCTTTTTTAGTACTTATACTTTACGGAAATTGAAATTTCAATGCATAAAACTTCTGCATTTCGAGGGTCAAACTACAGTACCTCGTAAAAGTGACAAAATGCATATTTTACAGGAGCGATAAAAAACTGTCACATTAATTGGGACAAAGTATAATCATTCAACTTTTTGAATGATATTTCTTGGAAATATACTTTCTACAAATATGTTGACATCAAAAGCATAATCAAAATTTATTAAAAAAAAAGTGTTATTTACGAGGTTTTGTCTATTTTTCGATTGTTTTTACGAGGTACTGTTTTCTCGTGAAAAGAGTTGGATATGAAGATGAGATGAAAAATTTCCGTCCGAGAATAAGTCATCTAGGTTGCATTGTTGTGCAACTAACAATTTTTTTTTCGTTCGTTCAGATGCCATTCCGAAGATAATTATTATATTCTTTGTGCAGAAACGCGTACCCAGACAGCACCAGATATTCCATGAATATTCATAGAATATTCTTTTTGGATATTGCGAATATTCATGAACATGCCAGGGATATACATATCAACTATGGAATATTCCCTGAATGTGCTGGTGGGGAAAATTTTGTATATTCCCGGAATATTACACAAGGAATATTCCCTATATATTCAGAATGTACCTATAATATTCTAAGAATATTCAGATAATATTCGGAATATTCCTGTAATAATACAGGAATATAAATAAATGAATATGCCGGGAATATTCCGTGATACATATTCATAATTAAAAAAAGCTGACCCAAGATGGGCTCGAACTCGGGACTTTCAGACTGTCAGATCAACGCCTTAACCACTTGGCCAGTAATCGAGTTGAATAATAATGTACATAACAATTTATTGATTGAGTACTTTGATCACCATCAAAATTGTGGAGACGACTTTTTGTTTTTGATCCCTGGTAGCATAACCACTTCACTTTGAAATACGATGGACTTCTACCACAGATTTCAAAATCAATGTTCAATACTCACATCTATATAATTGTGATTGGTTACTTTTCATACTTTACAATTTCATTGAAACACATGGGAATATTATTGAAATATTCCATGAATATACAGGAACAGAATATTCAATTGGGAATATTTCTGGAATATTCATACCTGAATATTCCCTGCACTATCCAACTGGAATATTCTGGGAATATTCACTTCAGAATATTCCTTCTGGAATATTCCCTGTATATTCATTTTGGAATATTACTAGAATATTCACATTTGAATATTCCTTGAATGTTCCAGAGGCACGTATATATTCTAAGAATATTCGAAGGATATTCGGAATATATTCTTCCCTTTAAGCATATTTAGAGAATATTCTAGGAATATCCAGTGCTGTCTGGGTAACTACCGCTGGTAGAATAATTATCTCAACATACAGGACCTCGTATGTAGAAACTGCAAATGAGAAATCATATAATTATTCAGGATTAATCTTTCCATATAGGAACATTATTTCAAAGATATGATAATAATATCTCAAACTGATGAAGACAAGAATGAAGCATTAGGAATTCTTCCTACCTTAGCGAGTTACGAGGTACTGCTTCAGAATCTCAAGTTAAAAAACATACGAGGTAATGTTCTTCGATATTTCTGCAGAAACCACGCGAAAAACTGCAGCCCGATAGATGGAGGTAGATGTTCTGAAGCACTTTCAATAAAAAACGTGATTTTCATAAAAATGTTACGGGGTACTGCGGTTTGGCCCTCGATTTGCATTATCCATGAGCTGAATAATATTACTCTGTGCTGAATAGACAACATCATATATTTTGATTTACAGAATCCCACATGAATGCCTTGACTCCCATAACCCGTTTTATTCAAATTACCCTAAATAATTTGTGAATGATAGTAATTTTCAAATTTTTATTTTGAAATCATACTGACATATCTATAGAATTGCTCCGTTTATTGAAATAGATTTGCAGTATTTGCATCACCCTCTACCTATATCTATCTCTAACACTTTTTGAGAAAATGACGATTGAATATGTCTTATATGAATGTTATTATCATATAGTCTTTACTTTAAACAGATGAATGTAGACAAATTTCCAACTTTGACATCCATGAATATTTCGCCTAAACACTGAATGAAAAAAATCACATCAATTTCAAATTGAAGATTATCAATCAGTTAGTGTGTGTCCAATTATTATCCTGTATCGTTGAAATACCAGCAGATTCTCCGCTCAACAAAATCAACGGGCACATAAGATAGGTATAATTTTTTATATACATGGTGAGTATAAGAAGGAATAAATGAGGTCTAAACATAATTTTGTACATTATTTCATGATACAGTAGAAAGAGGTAGTTAATAATAAAAAAAGGTCATTATAGGGGAATGTCAACTATTCATAATAATAATGATAAAGAGATTTTGACTCACAAAATATGCTATTCATTATAAATTGCATGTATATGTACTTACTTATACCGGGTGTCAACGATTTCATTAGACAAGTAATAACTTCTGATGGAATATCAGTGTATCAGCATGAGAAAAAGTGAATAATTCATTATCCAGTTTTCTCGTAAATAATTTTTAATTTCTGTTCATATTTTCAATTCAATCGCGAATGAATTAAAATCCTCCGGCTGTGATATCTTTAGATTAGTCAAAAAAATCCTTCTCTCAGAAAGTGCTTGTCAAAAAATAATATGTAGGTAGTTTGATACGAAAATGTAATTATTTCAACTTTTCATATTCCTATCTATCATACTTGTCACTAAATATTCGCGATTGTAATTAGTGTTGTGATTGGAAATGAAAATATTGGAAATTTCCGAATGTGTCTCGCGGAAATATTGGGAATATTGAAAATTTAAAAAAAATATTCAAATCTTTTTATAAACGATGTAAATCCGATGTCTAGGTATCTATGTATCATTCATATTTTGTAACCCCTTTAATGAATACATGAAGCTCGACGATTCCCAACTTATTGGCAAGAGAAAACAGAATAGGTCAATTATTATTTCCGATACTATATTGAAGATTTTGAGGAAGTAGACAGGCAAGAAGATGTTATTGAGTATGATGACAAGGATGACGATGACACCAATGAAGCTATGTTTTTTTGCTTCACTTGTTTGCCAAAAACAGGATATTTTCCTTTATCTTTATTTTCATTTTTTTCTGAAGAATAACTCTTTATTTGTGTTCATGTCTAAGCATTCTGTGTTGTGTGATGTTTTATATATATATATATTTTTTCCTATTTCTCAGTGATTTATATAATAATATTATATCTATTTCCAGTATTTTAATGTATTTCCAATATTCATATAAGTAAGTATTTCCAATGTTTCTGGAAATATTTCCGGAAATATATTGCCCGGAATTTACAACACTAATTACCTTACATCACGTAAATTCCACCATGGCCACGTCTACACCTTTTCCAGATGAATTTCAGAAAGCGTCAATTCAATTTCAGAAAGCGTCAATTGTATTTCAGAAAGTGTCAATTGTATTTCAGAATAGTCAATTCAATTTCAGAAAATATCAATTGTATTTCAGAAAAGTCAATTTAATTTCAGAAAGGTTCAATTGTATTTCAGAATAGTAACTTGAATTTCAGAAAGAGTCAATTGTATTTCAGAAAGCATCAAGATCGATTAGTTAGTAGAAAGTGCACTCCATGTAAGAATGCATAGGATGTTCAATGCTTCCTGTACTGATGTTTCCAATTTAATCACCCCGAATTTCTTCCTTATGTACCTTTAGGTACCTATGTACTATTTGATGAACAGATTACAGAATTTCAGGTATAGGGGACCATCATAGATATACATATTTCTATTGCTATGAAAAAGTTCTGATTTTTACATGTTCGTCCAATAGGAAGTGACTGATGGCTGTCTGATACTGTAAAATAGGCTTCTTAATAATATTTACAAAATCAAGCTCTGTTGCTATGACGTGAATGTCATGATATTTTCACGATTTATAAAGTTGTCTGGCAGGAGAACACCCAGTGGAAAGTGCCTGGCAATTGTATATTCTCTTTCATGATAGGATCCGACTCAACATAAAAAGATCAGCTTTTGTTGAAATTATGTTTTTGCCAGTTTTTTTCGTACTTTCAACACTTGGTATCTCTTGAAAGCCCATCCAGTACTGAAGATTTTTAACCCCTAAAACGATTCCACCGAATAAGATATAACACACACAGAAAATATCAACCTTGTTGAAATGATGTCTGGTGGTCGCTGGCTTTCAGTCTATAGAGAACGATTTCTGAAATTCAATTGCCTATTCTGGAATACAATTGATGCTTTCTGAAATTCAATTGACGCTTTCTGAAATTCAAATGATGCTTTCTGAAATACAATTGACACTTTCTGAAATTCAATTGACTGTACTGAAATACAATTGATGCTTTCTGAAAATGAATTGATTATTCTGAAATACAATTGATGCTTTCTGAAATACAAGTGACGATTCTGAAATTAAATTGGCGCTTTCTGAAATACATCTGGAAAAGGTGTAGATGCAGTATTAAAATAAGTGACTTTGAGAAAATTAAGTAATCGTGAAAACTTTCAAAAATTTTACATTCTGATCAAGAATTGTCCCAGAAATCCAAAACTGATGGAATGTACAGTTACATATAAAGATTTAAAACCGAAGCCATTTCTGGTGATTCTGGAAGTGACCAAATAGTGAATAATATACGTCTCTCTTCTTAACATACCATTAATTCCAAATTCCATTTGGATACACCTAATATTCTATTCATATTCATTTATTTACTGTATGTATGTGAGTGATAATGACAACATTGTAGTTTTTCTTGGCCTAGTCCAAGAAATACGTTATTCCCCCTACCAGTCTGAGGAAAATCCCAACTTCCAACATTTATTATACCACATTTTGTGATGAAAATAGTTCAATTTTTTCAAGTCACCTAGTCAGTGGCATATACACAATCGAAAAAATGAATTGAAATTGCATTGCATCAGTAAAAAAAAATTTCAGAAAGAATGGTCAAAATTCAAGTAATAATTTCGGAAATATGAGTGGACAAACATATGACAACAAAACTTTGAATGATACCTACCTACTGATTCATTGGAAAATACTCTAGCATTTGTTCATCAACATGAAATAGATATATTAATCTCGTTTTCCAAAGAAATTCTCAGTTTCGATCCTATTTTAGACCCAAAATAGAAACCTCATCTTGATCTTGATAATAAAAAACTTTCACAGATAAAAGTATTTGAATGAGTTTATTGAATAAAAAATACAATAATTGTTGGTTCAGATCCTTTATACTAAAGGGGGACCATCAGATGAATTTGCCACGGGCCTCGAACGGTATAGTTACGCCACTGTTCCACGGACTAGGCTAGAAAAGTGCTACTTTCTGAAATGCTGAAAGGAAGCTCGTTAGAAAAATGGGGTGATAAAAAGTTATGTCTGATACCATACTGTTCAGGATCCCTATTGTTTTTTCGCGCCTATAACACAAAGTCATATTGTTCTATTCAAATTTAACACCTTCAAGTCATCAGTAGTAGATGATCATATAATTATGCCAAATGTCAGCAAAAATGAAGGATTCAGTGTTCTTTCGTCCCAATTCTTGCACTGAGATTGTTTTGTTTGAAAAAACAAATAGCATTGAAACGAAGTGACCTAATGAATTATATTAGTCATACTGTCTGTGGGTTAATCAAGGACGTGGTATATTCTTTTTGCTAGATTATGTATATTATTCATTTCTGTATAGCATATTCTGCAGTTCAAGTTACTAAATTTTCCAGCAATTTCAATATTTCACATGATAGTATGCAAATGTTGAACTCATTTTCATCGTGAAATGCTCCATAGTTGTCATTCTCAGAAATCAAGAACTGAGAATACGTCTAATATTTGCGTTTTTTTCATCTCTTGGATAGCACGAAAAGAAATCCCTATAATGTTCTAAGAACATCGATCGTATCTTGGGAGGATAGGAAAAGGAGGTAGATATACATGGTGGTGATAGCTAGAAACTTGATTCTAAAACGAATGTATATGAGACAACAAAGTCCATAAATTACTAGAAATTATTGCCGCATATACAGGGGGCACCGGATAAAATCTGGAGGATCAGGGATATCAGGATCACTTTTTTGAAATGGAATGCCCTATATATATTAGCACATTTTTTTAACCATCCTTGTGACCTCTATCCACTCCTATAATATTGTTAAATATATTTCGATAATTTCGAAGTTATTAATTTTTTTGTTGCAATAATGTCATCTGCTAATGCATACCGAAAAAAGCACTGTAGTCACAATTATAAAATTTAAAAGAGAATTATCTCTGATGGAAACATGTGTGATATTTCTGTAGAATTTTTATGCTCTCAAATGATACAGGGTGGCTAAAAATAATTTTTCCATTCGGAACTTTTGAAAGTGACTTTTCTCGAGTTTTTCAAATGGAACACCCCATATATTTTTAGGCTATTTGGTGAAGAATCGATACACAAACATCTTCTATCTCAACATCCATATTGATATTCCTAACCATTTTTGAATTATCGAACTTCGAAAATTATAGGTTGTCCATTTTCATCCATACACATTCTCATCAGTTTTATTAAAACATCAAAAGTACAATTAATAATTTAGTAAACTTGTTTTTTCATTGATAGAATTAAAACAAGAATTAAAGCAAACATCAAATATAGTTCATATGCTAGTGATTAACAGATTCAAAAAAGAAAGAAAAGAAGGAAAACCATTACTAAAATATCCCATATATTCATAGCACATCAAAAACAAAACCAGGATAATAATTCACAATCATGCAAAATGGGAATTTTTTTCTTTTTCACTTTGTGAATAACTAGTACATGAACTATTTCTCTTTTTACTCTGATTCTGGTATCAATTCTCTCAATGAATAATGGTGATTTAACCAACTAGTGTATTAATGAGGGCGATTAATGATTGACTATATTACTCCTGCAATGAAGAAAGCTTGGTTCGCGAATTCATGATTCATCCGGAAACTACTAAGAATCACCCAGTAGCCTTGTTACTGACATTAGTAGTGACATTTGACATTTGTCGAAATGATCAACATAAAAAATAAATTCCTTGTGTTATAAAATAGGGATTAAAATCGTTACAGAAACTTGAAAAGGCGAACCCGTTAACGGAAAATCTTCGATGAAATCCATATTTTCGATTTAAATGCAGATTCCGTAAGTTATAGCATAAACAATGAATGCACGCGGTGTATGTTTGGTTGCCTATAAAACAATCGTGCATTAATAGACAAATTGATCATTGATAGGGGTCATTAATGAACGATTCCATAAACATTGAACTTACTCGTTGATACAAGGTCGACGGAAAAAAAGTTTAATAAATTAATAATTGAACTTTTGATGTTTTAATAACTGATGAGAATTTGTATCGATGAAAATGGCCGACCTATAACTTTCGAAATTCAATAATTCAAAAATGGTTACGAATATTAATATGGATGTTGAGATCAAAGATGTTCGTGTTTCGATTTTACACCAAATGGCCTAAAAATATATATTGAAAAACTCGAGAAAAATCACTTCCAAAAGTTCTGAATTGAAAAATCATTTTTAGCCACCTTGTATAATTTGAGGGCATGCAAATTCTACAGAAATATCACGCATCGTTCCTTCAAATGATATTATGATCATTTTCTCTTGAATTTCATGATTGTGACTACAGTAATTTTTTCGGTATGCATCTGCAGATGATATTATTTCGACAAAAAAAAATAATAACTTTGAAATGATCGAGATATAGTCAACAATATTATAGGCGTTGTTGGAGGTGACAGGAATGCTTCAAAAAATGTGCTGACATACAGAGCATTCCATTAAAAAAAAGTGGTCCTGACTCTCTAGATTTTTCACCGTGCCCCCTGTATATGCGGCAATAGTTTTTAGTTATGGACCTTGCTGTATCATTCACATTCGTTTATTAATCGAGTTTCTAGCTATCATAGAACTCGAGCAATCGAGCTCCGACGCACTAATGTTCCACCCTGTATATCTACCTTCTTTCCTTATCAACAAAAGATCATTTCTTGCACTTCTGGAGATTATGAGTTGAATTGAAAATACCTTTTGTGCAAGTTAAGCAAATCAATGTTAGGTTAAATTATTGTACGAATAATTCAGTAGCTTTGACGAAAATATTAGTCTTCATTGAATTTTATTTTCACTATTTTTACTTTGAATAAATTACCAACCATAGTTGAAATGTTTTCACGGGACACCTTACTCTAAAATGTTGAATATGAAATTGCTGGGGAAATTTACAAAAAAAAATTCATTCAGGTACAAAGTGATCAATATTTCGTGCCAACATCTCAGAAAAAAAGCGTTTCAATTTGAATGCTTGTAATTCTGATATAATCCAGTAGAAATCAAGCTAAGTGGTTCTAGAAGTGAATTTGTGGAGATGGCAAAGTGTTTCAATTGTTCTGGAAACAAAACAGCTGAATTTGTCAATCAGTAACAAACATGTGAAACTGCGAGACCCAAGAACTTCGAAATTAAGTACTCCAGCAAGATCTACTATAGCTTCATTTCTCATTTATGTTCCTCATATAACCGGCAGTGAATTATTGATCACAATGAATTGAGGATTTGGAAATAATTTGTACATGAAAATTATTTTATACAAAAGCAGACTCACCTCGATCGAGATCATCAGGCTGAGGGTTGTCCAAAGTTGGGATAAAATCTGTCAAAGTCTCAGTAGCGTCGAAGTCCAAGAGAGTTAGGGTAGTGAACTTCGTTAAAGTTTCCGTCAAAACGGTGGTCTGTACTTGCGGTCTCACTTCAGTAGTCGAAGTCACAATCTCCTCACTCCCACTAACTCTAGTTACCACGAAGGTGTAAGTTCTCAGTCTGCTTTGTGTCACGGTGTTTGTCAGAAGTTCGGTGGAAGATAGAACAGTAGTTTTCAGAAGAAGTACGGGTGCGTCAAGAGATTCAGAAAGCTCAGGGAAAAAGGGCTCGTATTCTGGCAAATCTTGATGGAAGGTCGATTGGTCAATATTCTCATCATCACTGTATCCTGATGGATGAATAAAGTTCGTATCTTTCACTTCCTCCTGTATATTCATCTCAGATGCAGTGTCCGGTTCTTCTTCATTCTCGATGTACTTCGTCTCTGAGATACTAGACTCTTCAGAGTCTCTCTCTAGTGACAGATCATTTCTGATCGTAACTATAGGTATGGCTTCAGTGAAATTGTCCTCATTATCATAATATTCATCGCTGTCATAGTTATCATCTTCATCTTCTCCATAGTCTTCTTCTGAGTCATTTTGCTCATCATCAGTGTCAGTTTCGAAGCTATCAAAAGAGTTTTCGTTGTAGCTCGATGATTCGTAGTTGTTTTGTCCAGCTAATATATTCCTCGTGTACTCTTCTGCTGAAGCAAGGAAAACTGGATTTCGATTTGTAGAAGCAATATCTTGTGGTAGTACAGGAGTAACTGTTTTATTAGTACTTGGTAAAATACGCTTTTTGGTGATGATGATTTTTCTCCTCTGCTTCACAGTGGGTTGAATAGATTCGGTTTCTTCGAAGTTCGTGGTGCTAGAAGGAATGAGTAAACGTTTCTTCTTTTTTTTTATCCTCAAACGTTTCCTATATCGTCTAGTCGTAATATCATTCAGGAATTTTTCCTCAGATTTCATCGACTCTTCATTAAAAGTTGCATTGGTTAAAGGTTGTACTCTTACTAGTTTTTTGATAACTCTTCTCCTTTTTTTGTTAATTTCAGGTAAGTCCCTTTTATATCTATACTTTTTATCCCCAATTTTGTTCGAAACGTTAATTTTTGTAATATGTTTGCCCCATTTGTTAAGCGACGTTTCGACCTTTGGCATAAGGGGGGCTACTTTGCTAAGGTCATTTACCCAAAAAAATGTTCGTCGGTAGACTTTGCTTTCGCCAGGACAAACTTGGTTTGATTCTTCTTGCTAGCTTCTTCATACTTAGTTGGCTTTGTCCCGAAAAGTTCAGGAGTTTTCGTGTTCAAATGTTTTGGTACATTACCAATTATACTTTCCAAGCTTTCAGTTTCCTTGGTAGTCTCAGATGTCTCTAAAGCTATATCTGCCGTTGGCATGACTAAGCTCTCGACTCCTCGAGTTGTGATAGAATCAGGATTTCCTTGTATTCTAGATGGCTTCACTGGAACATCATGAATATCCCGCTTACTCTTACCACCTTCTTCTCCAACTGTTATAGTCGACAGAACTGTCGTAAATTCCCCAGGCGTTCTCCCAGACACATACAACGTTATAACACTAGTTTCTTTTGGTGGTTCGACAACTTGAGCAGCTTTACTCTTCTTCCCTCTCCTCGAACTCTTGGGTTTCGGTTTGACAACTTCATCACTATCCTGAAGTTCTCCACTCTCGCCTAATGCGAAATTAAACTTTTCTTCCTCTCTATACAGCGGCTGTGGTTCAGGCAGCTCATCTGAACTGAACGGATTGGCTTGTGGCAGCAACTGTGGACTTGCCAGAGACTGTTGTTGTTGCTGGAACTGTTGCAACTGAAGTAATAATGCAGTATTCAGCTGTGGGGCAGGATACCCAAACGTAGGCGTTACCACCACAGTATCTGTTAAGAACTCGGTTGCTGTAAGAACTGTCACACTGCTATCGATTATGGTCGTGAAGATTTCCTTTCCTCTAAATGTCAAGGGGATGACCGTTGAGGTCTCGCTTGTGACTGTCGTCACATACGTAGTTGTTCTGGTTTTGAACTCGGTGGTAGGTGTAGCTGGTTGTTGCTGCTGTTGCAAGCCCAATAAAGGGTTCGGTTGAGGCTGCAGACCACCAAGGAGAAGCTGGGACAACAAAATGTTTGCTAGCGGAGCTTGAGCAGCGAGGGCTGGTTGGATAGTGTTGACGACTTGTTCTACTCCATAAATGGTACTAGGAACGACGTGAGAGAACGAGGTTTTACGTCTGTTGATATACGTTGGAGTGAATATAACACTGGTTGTTGGCGTCTCGTTCAGTACCAACTGAGTGATTAAAGTTGCTCCGTTATTGGCTATTCCAGTATTTTCACTTAACAATACTTTCTGTTCTTTTCCGAAAGGATTGATGGTTGTTGAGTATTGCCTAGGACCTAATATTTCTGTGCTGAGCTTGGCGGTCACCACGTTTTTGTATTCGGTGATTTTACCATTGACAACTGGAATGGTGATTTCAGTTGGAATTTGGTGTGTCACTGTTATAGTTCCATCAGAAGGAGGTGAAACATAGTTGTCGTGCTCTGAAACATCATCTTTTTGATACCGTTGCCGTTGGTTAGTTCTTCCTCTGGTATTTGTTCTCGAACTCTGTCTACTATTAGTTGTGGATTTTCTGAAGTTGTTATCGGTTTGTTGATTTCTAGATCTAGAGGAGCTGAGTCTAGCATTCGTTGTGGGTCTGCTAGAACGTGAAGTGGTAGTGGGCCTCTTGAAATTGTTTTTTTTATCCTTCTCTCTCAGGGTAAACTGAGTTCGGGATGAGGTTTTACTAGGAGTGATCCTTGCTCTCGGGGCATTTGCTGGAGTAGTTGTTTTGACATTTCTATTTTTGGGAACATATCTATTCCTGCTAGATACCTTCTGTGGCAGTTCTATTTCCTCTTCTGATGCACTGGTAGCCGTAGTAGTCGTACTTGTAGGTCGTCTGAACCTCGAATATGTATCTCTCTTAGACCTTTTCCTGAAAAATGGCCGAGGAACATTCACTCTAGGAATGTGACGACTTTCAGCAGGATCTACGACTGTTTCAACAACCAGCGAGCTGTCATAATCGGTATCTTCTTCTGGTTCCTCCTCCTCTTCTAAGTCTTCACCGTCCTCCAGTTCTTCTTCCGGAGCAGGAGTAGTAGTTGTGAATAAGTTCCTTCTAGGGAACAATGCATTAGGTCTTGCCCTACTCAGCAAACTGTTCGGCCTGCTGTATGTGGTTTTGGGTTTCGAAGTAGTGGTACTCGTGGTAGTTGTCACTCTTCTAGGAGTAGTTCTGGTGGACGGCTTAGCAGGAGTGTTTCTCGTTCCTGGAGTACGAGACAAAGGCCTCCTGAACTTCAACAGAGGGTTCTGGTTACGTCTAGAACCTTCGGTGGTCGTTTGCAGGGCCAGAGTGGTTTCAGCGTCTTCGTCTGACGCATCGGTCGGTGCGTCAGTCACTATAGTAGTCAGATCGTTATCTTCATCTGGGGGAATTTGAGTCACAACGTTGGAGCTAGGTGATCTAGCTAAGCCTGTAGCTAATGTCGGGCGAATTCTCGGTCTCGATCCAAACAGAGAGCTCGATCTGAGTCCTGCTCGTCTCGAGCTAGACCCAGCTATGGTAGGCTGGATTCTAGAGGAGCTGCTTCTTCTACCACCACCAAATGACGAGCTGTATCCTGATATACTACTGGATTTGGGACGCGAGAATCGCCTGCTTCCAGAAGCTGTTGGTTGTATACTTGTTGCTGAAGATCTTCTACCGCCGAACCTGTTTGATTTAGAGGCTAGGACTGCTGTTACGGTTGGAGTGAAGTCGCTTCTTGTTATAGTGGCTGCAGTGCTCTGTCCGAATGCTTTTCTTTTGGGAGCGAAGGTCGGTCTTTGCCTTGACGCAAACGGCCTTATCGCTGGAGTGAATGTTCGCTTGCGCGATTGGAAAGACAGCCTGGACTTGGAGCTCCCGTTGCTCTTGTCGTCGTCTTCTTCGTTCTCTTCAGTGCTGGATTCATCGTCTGGTTTAGTCGTTTCGCTGATGGATCCTTCGATCACCACTGGTGATGGGGAAATTGTGTCTGTTGTTGTTATGGTTCCTGCTGGTGCTTGTGTAGCTGAAGGAATTATTTCACTGTTTACAGCGCTGGGTGCAATTGAGGCTTGTCCCACTAGAAAGCTCGACGTGCTCTCGATTATTTGAGCGTATCTACCATCTATCATGGTGCCCAACACTTTGGATTCATAAAACGTTGTCGAATCATTTTGTACGATAGATCCTTCTATCAGCCTCACTAAACCAGTTCGGTGTACGATGGGCAAGTCTGTAGGCAATCCCGCTTTTTTCACTTCATCTACTGTTAGGGAACTCGTACTTTCGATAACTTGTGCGTATAAATTATCTATGTATGTTCCTACGGCTTGGGTTGTATAGAATAAGGTACTGACACCTTCGGCATCAACTATCTTGCCTTTATTGATACTGACTACTCCAGTTGGTTGCAAGGCAACCGTTACGGAGGAAGCTGATATATTTTTCGTCAAAATGCTTGATGTACTTTCGAGAACTTGAGCGTATAGTCCATCAACATAGGTACCGTATACATCTGTAGATAGTACTGTGGTTATACCGTCATTTTCCACTGTACTTTCTATTGTGGATAATAAACCTGTTGGTCTGATAATATCTAACGCCCCTGGTGCTTTAGTTTGGGATTTCTCGATATCATTCTCTAATTTGTTGCCATGGGCAGAGCCAATAGCTCTTCCAGTATGACTGCTGTTGATGGCTTGCGAATCATTCAAAACGTTGGTAACAGTCTCGAGCCTACTATTCAGAACACTACTGTCGCCAATGTACGAGGTCGTGTAATATGTGTACGTAGTGAAGTAAGTAGTTAAATCATCGTCTCCAACTGATGATGGTACTATGCTTTCGGTTGATGCTGTCGGGACGATTTCATTGGCAACTGGAGTTGAGGATATAGATGAAAAAGTCATATCAGCAGATGTTGAACTACTTGCAACTGTAGGTGTTTCGATATTTGATAGTGTTTCTTCACGACTTGTTATTTTTGTGGTACCATCCTTGTAGAGGGTTGTCCAGTAGGTGAATGTTGTGAAATAGGTTATCGGTAGATTCAAATCTTCGATGCTCAGAGTTTGTGTCGGGGTTAATGTTTGGGTGACAACATTAGTGATTGTTTCTAGCCTACTAACGACATTGCTAGAGGTTGTTCCCTGATACATCGTAGTGAAATACGTGAAAGTTGTATAGCTTGTTTGCAGGAGCAATGTTGGGGAAGGTAAGATTTCAGAGTCATTATTCGATTCTGAAACGATTTGATCATCTAGTAAAACGTTGCGTTTATCAACGTTGTCTATAATTCTACGGTCTCCTTCAGAGGTACTGCTACGCACATCAGTGACCATGGTGGCAATGGTTTCATAATCTTTGAAGTTGAATTCATCATCGTCTGTTATATCATTATTCAACTTGCTTACGCTTTCTCGTTCTATAGTGGAATATCCTGCATCAGGACCTGATACATCGTTATCTAGCTGGTAAGTTCTAGTTGAATATGTTTGACGGTTGATGGTATTATAACTGCTTTGTAGTTTTCCACTGAATTCAGAAACTCGGTTAGTGATCTTGTCATTTTCATCAACTTCTTCTTGGTCATTGTCTCCATCTGTATTAACAGTCTCAGTTGCGATAATATGCTGGTGTACAGAAGGAGTAACGAAGTTCGTGTAAACCTCAGTACGGCTCGATATCTCAGTTTCTCCATCAACAAAGATCGTGGTGAAGTAAGTGTATGTCGTGTAATAAGTTTTAACTGCATTGATGGTCTGCGCTAAGCTAGCATCATCAAGTATAGGTGTAGGTTTCGACAAAACGTGTTCTTGCGAATCACCGTCTTCAGCGTCACCTTCAAAAGTATGTGAAACAGTTGGAACGATCCCATTATCACGAGGAGTGATATCAACCACATCTTCGAAAGAAACAGTTTTGGTTTTGAAGCCTGCAACTTGATCATCTGCAACAAACAGTCCTTCTATGGAGTCTGTTGCTTCATGTCCAGGATCTAGTGTTGAGGTTATAACGTTCGTTGTGACCACTATCCTGCTGGCGATTGAAGAAGTGGTTTCTTGAAAATATGTTGTTAGGTAAGTGTAAGTTGTATAGAGGGTCTTGAATATCACTTCTACTTCATCGTCTTCACTGGTTGTTGTTTCTACTTGTTCTGTGATTGGATCTGTTACTTCAGTCGTGAAATCCTGAGTTGTTATGTCAGGAACTTCATGAGTCGTAGCTTCATGTTCTTCTGTTTGATTTTCCGTTACATGTTCTGTAGCTGGCTCTGTCGGAGCCTCGGAGTTAGGCTCTGTGGTTTGTATTGTAGATATTTCTTCAGTAACTACTGTAACTACTGAAGTTGTCGTTTCTGGAGTGGTAGCCATGTTCTGACAAGGTCTGGTTGTCAAACCAACTTCTGTCGATACAACTTCATTGGATTTAACTGAAGTTGTTGTTGAGTCTTCCACAGGGATGAAGAAGGTTGTGAGATATGTGAGTGTTTTGTATACTGTGGTAGGAACAACTTCACTTCCACCGGAACAAAGGGTGCTACCAAGTTGACTCTCACTATCAGACTCAATGCCATCTTCTTCTGTTGTCGTTGTCCCTTCACTTGTTTCTTCTTCGGCTGTGAGTGATTTAGACGAAGAGGTAGTTTCTAGCGAGCTAGTTTTGCTTGGCACTTCATCATCGAAGAATATGGTTGTGGCACCAGTCAGGCTCATATCTTTGGTTTGTACCACTAAAGGTTCGAGGACACTAGTGAAGGAACTGAGTGGTTCTGTGGATTGTTTTGCCAGGGCCTGAAGAGAAGCGAATATCTTCGCGATGTCCTCATCGGAAGGTGTGGATAACATAGAGGGTTGGGTTTCTGATGGTTGAATAACTTCTGCAGTGAATGCGATTGAAGACTCCGCGGTGTCAGTTTCTTGACCTTGTTCACGAGCCAGTACAGCTGATTTCGCATCCATATCTATGCGTTCTTCGGTAGCTTGGCTCTTAGCCTCTCTCATCCTATCTGTTTTGTCTATGACCATCGTCGGTAGGAGGGTTTTCATTTCGAGTTTGTCACCTTTGAAGGTTTTAGTTTCCATTGGCGGTTCTTGGGACAAGAACGTTTTGATCTGAGTAGCCAAAGGAGGTTCTTGTAGGGTGGTGGTCGCTTGAATAGACGGAGTTTCTGCAACTCTGGTTGTTTCCTGTGAGGTTTCTGCCTCCTTCTTGGTATTGGGAGTGAAAATTATGACTGTGTCACCTACGGTTGTGGTGAAATCCGCGAAACCGCTGTAGGTTATCGAAGTTAGGTCTTTGTGGCTCGGTCTGGCCAAACCTGCTTTGAATAACAATTTAGCCTTCCTGTCTGCTGGACTGGTGAGTCTAGTACGTTCTGTACGTTCCTCCAGTTCTGGAAAATCTCCCAAGAATGACAATCCTGATGGAGAAAACTCATTTCTGACTGTGAACGTTGGTAAATTATCCCAAGGACGTACTTTGGATGGCAAGAATTCGTTTTGGAGGGGTTTCTCGTTCAGCTCCTTGTGATTTATCACGTTTTCCTCGGTGTAATCTGGTACTTGTGAGCCTATTCTGAATACCTTGATGTTGTTCTGATTAGTGTCGCTCGATCGAAGCTTTTGGTTTTGTTGGTATGACAGTCTGTAGTTGTTGGAAGGTGACTCGTTCAATATTTCTTCCTCAATGACATTTTGGGGACTGCTGATGCTTGCGTACTGAGTATTACTTCCAATAACGTCTGGCATCTGTAATCTAGTTGGTACAATGACATCTCTAGGCGCGAAGTCGATGTTCTTAAGGAACTGATCGCCAACTAGATTATTCTCGTTCACACTCCACTTTTTACTATAATGCTCGTGAGATTTTGAAGGAGAGTCATCGTATAAGACTCTGGAGCTTTTCGTGAGTAAGTGAGCATACAAGCGTCCATTGTCTAGAGTGGTACCGAGTACTTGAGTGGCGTACTCAGTGGTCACGCCAGCCTGAATGAAGGTACGCGCAGTCGAGGTAATGAGACCTAGATCAGGCTTAACGTTCAGGAACCTTCCGAAAGAAGATCTGCCTTGATTGTCGACCAGTAGTACAGTAGTGACATCTACGAGGAAGGAGGGAAAGAGTCAGTTTATATATAACAGAAAGGACGATATACCGGGTGACACGTTATAAAGTACCATCCCCTATAACTCTTTTATTTTTGACAGTAGAAAATGAAAACGAAGAATTGCCTCGAAAGGAATTTTCTTATCTTTCCGAATCAATAGATACATTTTTAGCATCTGAAAAAATATTCAGGAAGTAGCAAGAAGTGTATGAATTCCAAATGGAACACCCTATATATTTCCTAACTATTAGAAGGATCTTTCGAAGAGCTTCCCAAACATACCGTACTCTATACAGGGTATCTCGAAATTACATAGAAATATTTCAACCACAGATTCAAGGAACAAAATAAGGAGCCCAAGAAGATAGTTTTATGTCAATATTTCCTGAACCCTATGTGAATTTCGTACATGTACCTATCTAACTTCTTATGCCCGATTTGAAATTGTTAGGAACCTCCCGAAATTTTGCACCCCCCATAATTTGAATAGAACATCGAGAGTATAGATGTAAGAATAAGGGGTATTCTCCATCAAACTATACTTTGTGAGAAAATTTGGTTTCCTATGATAGACCAGGAGATGGTGATAGGTGACGTTCTCCCATATCACACTGCATGCCTTCTTAAGTATTTATAATTTTAACTCGAGATTTCGAGAGAAAAACAACTACTTTCCAGACTAATGCCACGCAGAACATTGGATTACATCCTTTTGAAATCTATGCATCGATTCGTATAAACGAATACTGATAAAAGTGAATATTTCCGGAATGCCAATTAATTTCGATTCATTCAACATTTCATTCCACTGTGAGCATTATGGCAATTTCGTTGTTGAAATTACGACAGTCGGGCAATCAGCAACTCCCGTATGGGAATTTCAGTTTCGGAGTGTTCCTTTCTCTTGTTTCTACTCAGATGGCGTTGCTTTCATATTGTCTATGGAAGACGCCTCTGAGAGAATATAATGCCGACTTAATGTTTGTTTGGTTAGGCTAAGCGTAGTCGGCGGTCTTAGGACTGTTGGCTGGAGAACGCCCTGCACTGATGAGAGTCAAAGAGCTCGAAACCAGCCTGTAGGTGTCTAGCGTGGCCTGGCTAAATCGGAATCAATAGGCATTCAGGAAAGAATCACTTGTATTCGTTTATACGAGTCGATGCATAGATTTCGGAAGGATGTATTTCAATTTTTTGCGTGGCATTAACCAAGAAAGTAGTTGTTTTGCTTCCGAAATCTACCATTGTTGTTCATTTTATGAACATTGTGTGGATATGACTTCGAGTTTTTTGTATTTATTTATGATTATCTCCAAAATATAAAAAATAGACCGATTACTCACCGCTGCACGTGTGCACTCCATAAGGAAAAGCGCTTTTCTGTTTGCGAATAATGTTCCTCAACTACGAAATAGACACAATGCTCAAAGTGGAATGAAATGTTTAATAAATACGAAAAGCTTTGAGTCATTTCCATACAATGTTCATGAAATGAACAACAATGGTAGATTTCGAGAGAAAAACAACTACTTTCCAGGCTCATGCCACGCAGAACATTGAATTACTTCCTCCCGAAATCTATGCATCGACTCGTATAAACGAATACTGATAAAAGTGAATATTTCCTGAATGCCAATTAATTTCGATTCATTCAACATTTCATTCCACTTTGAGCATTATGGCTATATCGTTGTTGAAATTACGCCAGTCGGGCAACCAGCCACTCCCGTATGGAAATTTCATTTTTGGAGTGTTTCTTTCCTTCGATTCTACTCAGATGGCGTCTATTTCATATTGTCTTTGAAGGACGCTTCTGGGGGAATATAATGCCGACTTGATTTTTGTTTGGCTAGGCTACGCTTAGTTGACGGTCTTAGGACTGCTGGCCGGAGACTGCTCTACAGCTCGCTCTACAGTGATGAGGGTCAAAGAGCTCGAAACCGGTCTGTGGGTGTCTAGCGTGGCCGGGCTAAATCGAAATCAATAGGCATTCAGGAAAGATTCACTTGTATCAGTATTCGTTTAAACGTGTCGATGCATAGATTTCGGGAGGATGTAATTCAATGTTCTGTGTGGCATTTGCCAGGAAAGTAGTTGTTTTTCTCCCGAAATAAAACATTGTTGTTTATTTTATGAACATTGTGTGGATATGACCAATTCTAGACCCATATATATAAGATTTTTTTATACTATTGTTGTTCCTAGAATGTGTGGTTGAAATATTTCTGTAACGTAATTTTGGGACACCTTGTATATTAATATTTTGTATGTCTCAAAATATGGGCTTCCAAAACTAACAGAGCTTAATCGATTTCGAATGATTTTCAAGAGTAGGCCTTGTCAATGATAACAATATTGATTTTCAATTTCAATCATTGTCATGACGTTTTCTCGAAAAGCATTCAAGAATCGATCTGACTCTGATAGTTCTGAATTACCATAAATTGAGTAATAAAGAGGACAAATATATTAAGTGCGATATTTTTGGAAAGCTTTTCGTAAGGTCTTTCCAATTGTTCGGTTAGGTTAGGTGTTCCATTTAGAGTTCATACACTTTTTGTTGCTCCCTGTATATCTTCCCAGATAGTGAAAACGTATCTAATCTCTCGAAAAGGAAATAAGTTACTTGGAAGTTTGTTTTTTCTTAATTTGCTTCTACTTCTCAAAAATTAAAGAGTTACAGAGGGTTATACTTTATAACATATCACCCGGTACATTTCAGAAGTTCAAGCTGATTTAGTAGAGTTAAAGTGGAAAAAGTAGCTTAGTCAATAATTGTTCTAGCAAGTCATCACCACAATTTTGAGAAATGTTAAGAATTAAAAGTTAGCAGACTTGGTATTTCAAATTTTGGTAAGATTATTTTAATACCAAGTTAGTGATGGTCTGTTAGTAAATGATATGGTAATAATACATCATTGGAGATTTGGAAGTAACTACGATTATCTTGGTACAATCATTTACAGCTGACAATTTCACTCATGTTTCCGAGAATCAATCAGTATTTCAGCGATAGTTTCTGTATACTGAAACTTATCGGCCAATCAATACAGAATCCTTGTTTTTCTGCGATGATATTTTTGACATGTGTAATGTCTATTCGCGAGTGGGCGACATCTAGGTTACATAATATGAACTTCAAACTGGGGGAAAACAAACTATTGTCTATGGATAAAGTGCATAGACTACATTGCATACATCTTGCTGTAGCTGTAGTTGTCAAACTTGTCAATGACATAAAGTGTTATCACTCTTATCAGTACACAGTACACAAGCTAATGGCACTAATGGGACTGAGTGAGGATTAAGATTGTTTTCCCCCAGTTTTGACATGGCTTTGACATGGAACGATGAAAACCGAGCGCCACCTGGTAACATTGATTCCCGCGAATTATAATTAGTATTCAAACTTTATAGTAGGAGAGCCTGCTGCAGATTTCTACCGTCATCTGATAACGAAATGATGTGATAATTATGTCCCTAAGAATAGAAAAAACATTGTAGTTCATCTAACGCCACCTGTGCCAATCACTATCCTGAGCAGAATGATTGAAAAATTACACTTTCCTGTGCGGAAATTTGCACTCGAACTCGCGATTTGATAATGAGATTAAAATTATGCTATCCGATACCAATTGAATGGCACATCTCAAAAAACCTACCTGTGCCATCCCTCAGTCTAAGCCAAATCCATGGCACAGCGATTTATTTGCTCCTATTATTCTGGACATACTCCCGTCATGTGATAACGAGTTGAAACAAAAAGCAAATGAAAGGGGAAAATGTCTCTTTTGCAAATATCAAAACGTGCGGCGATTCAAACTGATCTAAGTTAGTGGCAAAGCGTCAATATTCCCGCGAATATTTCGTCCTCGTCGAAAGATAATACCCAGCGAGCACAAACATCCCTGGGATGTTTTGGGATGTTTTAGAAATGCAGGCATGAGGATGTTTTTTTGAGGCGTGATATGCACTGACCAAAGAGGTCTTTGAAGGATATTGAAGTATTTTTTTCGTTCTCCTGTGGCATTTCTTTGTTTGCCTACTGAGAGGTATCCCTGGGATGTTTTGGGATGTTTTAGAAATGTAGGCATGAGGATGTTTTTTTGAGGCGTAATATGCACTACCCAAAGAGGTCTCAGAAGGATATTGGAAGTATTGTTTTTGTTCTTTTGTGCCCTTTCTTAGTTTGCCCCACCACAACGTCTCATGCTTACGTCACAATACGATGAATTCTGATTTGTTTTCGATTTTGTTCTTCTTGTTCGCAATTGGCTTTCGCGTTTGCAGCGTGTCACGCTTACATCACGCTGCTAACGAACAGAAAGGAATTTGGTGAAGTTTATTGTGTTAGAAGACTTATTTAGTTTGTAATAATGACCATCTGATGCAAGATGCGTGTTGTTCGGTGCCTCAGTGTAATCAATATATAAAAGTACGGATTTATCAATACACAGCTTCTCCGCAGTTGCAAAATTATGCATTGTGGAGAACATTTCAAAAATTGGGAAACCTATTTCCAATTATATGTCTGTGTGTAGTAAGCACTACTCAGAAATCGATTTTAAGAAGGTAATTTCATATCAAGAAAATATTTTTATGTTCAATCTATTTTTAATGCATTTTTTCATTCAAGGGAAATGGAATCCTAATGCAAAAGTTCATTTTGACAAAAGGCTTCAGAAAAGTACCTCGAAAATGGTTTTTTACAGCGATTTAATGTGCGCAAGACGCGTTGAAAATGTTTTGTTGTGTCCATGAAAAGGCTTTAAAAAGAACTAGGGAGAAGGTAGTTTTGTGACATATCAAGGACATCTCGATACATCGCAGTGGAGGTTCAATGTCTCGAAATCTCGTACTTTTAACATATCTGAGATGTTTTTGTGCTCGCTGGGTATCCTATGGACCAGTGTGAAACTCATGTGGTGCTCACATTACAAGTATTCTAATCCACATGTTGAGTTTTACACTGGTCCATCGGATATTATCTTTATAGAAGGGAGGGGGCGGAATATTCTGGAAAGTATTGACGCTTTGCTACTAACTTAGATCAGTTTGAATCGCGGCACGTTTGGATATTCGCAAAGGCGACGTCATCCTCTCTCATTTGCTTCTTGTTTCAACTCGTTATCACATGACGAAAGTATGTCCGGAATAATCGCAGCAAATAAATCGCTGTGTCGTGGATTTGGCTCAGACTGAGGAGTTTCACAGGTAGGATTTTGAAATCTACGATTCAATTTCTATCGGATGGCATAATTCTTATCCCGTTATCAAATTGCCAAATCGAGTGCAAATTCTCGCACAGGAAAGTGCAATTTTTCAATCATTCTGCTCAGGATAGTGATTGGAACAGGTTTCGTTCGAAAAACTACAATCGTTTCACATACCTTTGGGACATATATCATTTCGTTATCAGATGACGGTACGAACTTCTGCTTTATCATCCATTAACCTCACCTAACAACCACTTCATGATCATTTATGTTACGGATACGTCACTCTCGCGTTTTCATCGAATATATTCGTGTCTAGAAGCAAGGGCGTCGATATGGGGGGGGGGGGGTGATGGTGGTAAATACCCCCTCCCCCCCCAAGAACTTCAATTAATTCCCTTAATTATAATATTTTTCCATTAAATAATTAACGAACGCAAGTCCGATATTGCAGTATCACACAACACACCACAACATTGTTTCCATCCATAGTGGGAGCTGGGAGTCTCTTATCTCCTTAAAGACATAGAAAACCTTCACAAAAAATTAAACTTGAATCTGATGATGCTTCGAATTACCCAAAGGCAAACTCATCGAGTTAGTACTCCATGAGGTTCTATTGAAGAATACTTCCGAAGAAGTATTTTTATTCCTCTTCTAGATAACGTGATTGAAGATCTTAAATTTCGATTTCATAATGAGTTGTACAGAATTCTCAACATTAATAGTTTAATTCCATCAAACATCAAATCAGTCATCAATGCGGACTATTCTTCAATAAAACAAAACTTAGCAGAATATTTATCAAATTTCACGAACGAAGGTGAAGACTTCCTATTAACTGCCATGCCTGTGAAAGAGATGTATATAGAAATTTAACTGGTGCGCTTCCTCCCTATTGAAGGTCGTTTGCTAGTTTCTCGATGGCGCCTACTCTGATAAACCTTTGATAAACATACTTGACGTGGGTAAATCTCGCTCAGCTCATCCTGGTTACAATCCATATTTACAGGAAACATATTACCGACCGATAAATATTTGGATACGTATATGATTTGGATCAGAGCAGTGAACTGATTCCTGATCAAAGGATCGAAACGTCAATATGTCAAAAATATTCTTGAGCTGAAAAAATGGTTATTTCTGAGATTGGGGTCAAGTGTTCGTTAGGGACGTGTTCCGAAGTTTCTAAATTTTGTATATAATACCTAATCCACCATAGAAAAGAGAAAGTCTCTGTTCTACAACAGTATTATTTCAGTGATTCGAAATATTAGCGTGAACTGGTGTGAATAAATTCTAAGGTGAGTACCAGTTACCATATCTGCCTATTGATTTTCTATATTGGTCTATTTCAATAGTTCAATAGATACATCCTTTGTTCTGGTTCTTCAAAGGGGAAATTCATCAGATTCGTTGCTATAAATAGGTTCATGTCATGAAAGAAGTGAAGCTAATTAAAATCGGCTACAAAAAAGATTTCTTGCTTCTATTTCAAATTGAAATTTGAATGAAAATGTTGAGCACAGTATTTATTCGACCACAGAACAATGATGGAAATAGCTTCATCCCTCACAGAACCAAGGTTTTGAACGATTTTCCGATTATGGCGCCTCTATCGCAAATACCTGAACCCCACGTCCAAAACTCGCTTGCAATTGTTCCATATCGAGAGTTAGTCTGACGAAACAATTGAAGAGTGAGCCCACCAGTTAAATTTCTATACATCTCTTCGGAAAGAAGTTTTTCATCCCTTGAGTACTTAAGAGGTTGAAAACGTGGCTTAGGGATACAATTGGCCAAGAAAGGTGAGTAACATTACCATTGCTACATATTCATAGGGGCATAGATTTCAATTTAGATGCTGAACTAGACAGGTACGCGAAAATTAAAAAAGAGGCAGATTTAAATTTGTGTATGTAATAGAGTTCCTTATCCTTTTTGTCTCGTTAGTACCTACCGACTTGCCAAAAAACATTGATTTTGTTATTCATTTATGAAAGAAGTTCGTGTTTTTTTATTTGTGACTTATTCGTCCAAAGGAGGTAATAATTATTATTGTGTCTAGTACCTACTTGCCAAAGAACATTGATTTTGTTATTTATTTATAGACGTTTGTGTTTATTCGTTTTTGACTTGTTTGTCCAAGGTGTATTTTTTTTTTGATTCTATTGAATGTTATCTATGGCTCTAAAACATGTTTTCCATTACCTCCTGAACCAAAAAGCATCTACCCCCTGTCTACAAGTGACTACGTCACATTGATGATTCGATAATGTGTAGAGAGGGGGTAAATATCGTAAATAAGAATAGCATTGTGAGGTGGTAGACCAATGATCATTTCTAAATATCAGCTACACTATAATAAACGTTGTCTCCCTCTCTGATTACTATTGTACTATCTAAGTAGCGGCTGGACTCGACAATCATTATTCATTGATTGTTTGATCGAGTAAATGAAATAGTCATTCGCATTCGATGCAGAACCGGCATATAAAAAGGATTTGGTCCCAGTATTGATCCCCCAAATGATGATATGATGAATATGTCGGCGTCAATTAGTAAATTCCGTCATTTCCTGAAATGCCTAGTCATTTCACGTATTGTCGGCAAACAGCGTAACAGCGTAACTTCCATTTTCAGCCGTTACTCTGTTTGCCGGAGGGTTAAGAAAGAAAAATATCCTTTCTGCATATGCCCAAATGAACCTTCTTTCTAGAAAGAATACTTTTCAGAAAATTACTTGACAGGACAGAAGTGACTACTGCTTCTAAACAACCTAAGCTGACTAGGCCTGAATGAACCTTCTTTTCGTCATCACAGGAAATGCCTGAAACTATTAGGCTAAGGTTTGTTAATCTGTGATCAGACAAACGGTGTACGAAATTCAGAGTTACGCTGTTTGCCGGCAATACGTGAAATAACTAGGAATTCCAGAGAATGACGGATTTCACTGTTTGACGCCGACAGATATACGACTTAGTTTCAGTTCAGTTCAGTTCAGTTTAACTTTTGTGAATAAGAATTCAAATGTAGTATAGCTAATTATTCGGTGAATCAAAATAGAATAGAATAGAATTTATTTAGTATTAGGGACAGAACATTACATTATGTTTAATAAAAGTCAAATACATACAGTAGGATACAAATAATTTTAAAAAACAAGAAGCCTCTGAGAGATGTACATAATTTCCTTATCTTCCCTTATTGTGACAAAGGGATATAATTGCTTCATTGATATCCTCTATTTTATATGGTTCTATTGTGACTAATATTGATTTTATGTTTTTTTTTTAAACAAGTGAAGGTTTTGTTTTGTTTGATATCGTTTGGGAGCATATTATAGAACCTTAAACACTGATAATAACAACCTTTCTCAAAAAGGGATGTCTTATGTAGTGGAAATGAGAATGTTTCTTTCCGTCTCATATTGTGAGAATGATTATGTAAGGAATCATTGAATATATGTTTGTTTTTGTATACAAAATTGACACATTCAAGGATATATGCACCAGGCAATGTCAAAAGATTGAGTTTTTAAAATAGCCACGACAAGATTCTGAAGTTTTCAAGTTAGCCAGAATACGAATTGACCTTCTTGAATCACAAATACTTCTTGACTAAGTGAACCACCCCAGAAGATTATACCATAACACATTATTGAATAGAAATGTCCGAAGTGAGCTGCCTTTGAGAGCATCGTGATCTACAACTGTCCTAAGTGCTTTCAGAGCATAACTGGCCTTACTGAGTCTACCACAGAGCAGTGATACATGGTCTACCCATCCCATATGTTCATCAATGGTAACGCCAAGAAATTTCGCTGAGTTGGCATATGAAATAGCACTATTATTCAAATTTTTGTTTTCTGCAAAAATCTGTGAGTTTCTGCTGTGTCTAAAGAGGATGCAATTTGTTTTAGTGATGTTTAATAGTAGAGAGTTCTCATGAAATCAGTTGGAGACTTGAGAAGTAACTTCTACAGTTTTTCGACTTAATTCTTCAAAACACTTGTCAGCAATCAGAATGTTTGTGTCATCTGCATAGTTTTGTTAATTTCATAGAAGGACACTTGATAACATTACCTAGATCATTTACATATAGGATAAACAATAAGGGACCAAGCACACTGCCCTGTGGCACTCCTATAGAAATGGTTTGTGTACCTGAAAAATGATCTGTTGCACCATTTTTTATACATATACTTTCTGCGTTCTATTACTAAGATAAGAAGAAAACCAATCATGTGCTGTTCCACGGATACCCATCTAGAATAATTTGCTGAGAAGTGTGGCATGGTTCACACAGTCAAAAGCCTTTGATAAGTCTAGGAAAACACCATGTGCAACATATCCATTATCTAGGAAAACCAATATTCTTTCTGTGAAAGCAAAAATGGCAGTAATAGTAGATTTCCCTTTTTGAAAACCGTGTTGAATATCAGATACAATATTGTTTGATACCAAAAATGGAACCAGTCGTCTACTCATCATAATTTCAAATAATTTTGAGAAACTAGATAAAATACTGATTGGCCTATGATTTTCAACTAGGTAAGGGTCTCCTTTTTTGAATAGTGGCCTTACAATTGCGATTTTCAACCTAGAAGGAAAACTACATCTTCTGAATGATTAATTCAAAATATGAATGATTCCTACTAAATAGATCTGCTTCGATTCTCAGATTTGATATCTTCGAGATGATGAAACATGAAATGTTTTCTCGCAAAAATCTAAATCTCTATTTGCGCAATCAACTGCTGATGAACAAAACAAAAGACGTATAAGAGTTGTTTATACGAGTGGATGAAGAATGTTAATGGAACTAGAAGCGAAACGCTTCGTTGATCAATGCACCATAATAATAACGAACTGTCTCCTACCAGATTATGAAACGCAATAAATACGAGTTGATAATTAATTACTACGGTATTGAGTGGATTAAACCATACTCTTCTGGTTGTAGCATAGCATTGGCAATAAATACCTTCTCATGATTTTCAATGAATGATTGTGAAATCGCATCTACACACACTGGCACAATTAGGGGAACGGGCAAAATTTACACTAAGTTTGACATCAATTTTCTTTCGAACCGATCGCTCGATTCAAATTTTTTTCTTCACGAAATGTAGCTTCATTCTTCAAGAATACATCTGAGAAATAATTACCTTCAAACGATGAGTCTTTCCATCATATACAGGGGTGTAAAGAAAGTACGGATTTTTTGGTATTTTTTAGACATCCTGTGGACTGAACCACTGATAATTGAAACGATTTCTCAACACCAAATTGGAGACCAATCTATTCAGAATATTTTCGTTTTTTATTCATCTTGATATCTCAATTATTCAAGAAAATACAGAGTTTCAAAGATAAGGTGGATATTGGTATCAATTTTACACCTCAAAACTCAAATTGGATCTGAAAATGTGTCGTTTCTTGTCTAACCTAACCTAACCATGACTAAACCTCTGCCATAGGAGACAGAAGCAGTAAAATCAACTCGTTCATTTTGTTCACCTAGGCGAAATAGTCTTTCCCTGCCATCTATTGAATTGGTGCAGATGCGGCTCTCATATGTTAAAAGAACATTGGCCCACTGGTCATTTTCAATTAATGCTACAGCCCTCGCCACATCAGTAGGAGTCAAATCGCTCACGTTGAATTTTCATCAATCAAATTTATGAATTGTGAATCGCTTGACTTTGACAATAATTAATGACATTAACAAAAGAGCCAACGTTGATTAACAAAAATAGCAATTCACCAAAAGAACATTGGAGCATCTTTTATCACCCCTGCATATTCATGAGAGTATTCGTATATGTGTCTTTAAACAGTAAACCGATAGGTAAAACTGTGAAAAATTCTCATCTTGAAGTAAAAATCCTCACAGAAACAAGTTGAAAAACGAAACGTTCTTCCCAGTTCGAGTTTCGAGGTGGTAAAATTAATACCAATATCCACCTCTTCTTTGAAACTCTATATTTTCTTGGATAATTGGGATATCAAGATGAATAAAAAACGAAAATATTGGGGATAGATTGGGCTATAATTTGGTGTTGGAAAATCGTTTCAATTATCAGTGGTTCACTCCACAGGATGTCTTAAAGAATACCGAAAAATCCGTACTTTCTTTACACCCCTGTATATGATATAAAGACGAATCGTTTGGAGGTGGTTATTTCTCAGATGTATTCGTGAAGAATGAAGCTACCTTTCGTGAAAAACAAATTTGAATCGAGTGATCGGTTCGAGAGAAAATTCATGTCAAACCTAGTGTAAATTTCACCCGTTCCCCTAATTGTGCCAGTTTGTGTATTTTGTTTTGAGAAATGCATCAGTAGGTACCTCTGTGTACATACATATTTCACACTCACTGAGAGTCTGATTGACATTCTTCAGAATAAATTTTGAACAGCCCCTGGCGGGTCAATGTTTTCATCGTCGAGTACTGTGAATTGACAGCTGATTTGCAACGGTGTTGATTTTGGATGAATATACAGGGTGTTTCATAATGAACAGGACTTCAGGATGTGATAGCTTGTTCAAAAATATGAAAACATGTTTCCATTAGCTTACCCTCTAAAATGGACCATTTTTGAGATACAGGGTGTTGAAAATTCGAAAAAATCGTTCCTTGCTAATATCTCTGGAACCGATTATCATACAAAAAACAGCTTTTGTAAGCATTTTCTACTAATAATATAATATAGGCTATGTTTTGTGCGGGATTTTTTTTTAATAATAATTTTTGAAGATTTTGAAGGAAGGTAGGTGTTTTTCCCCAACCTCTACGCCACTGGAAAAAGTACAGTTTTGAGCCGCCCATTTGAACCACCAACGTTTTCTACACAAAACAGGTACACCTGTCTGGTCATGTATACCGTTTTCTAGAAAAATGTTGAAAAACAGTCATTTTTTTCATTATTCCAAATTTTATGAATATTATTTCAATATACGTGTAGTAAGGACAAATCAGATGATTTGCCCCAAAATGTCACTGCGTTTAAAGAATTTTCCTATCAGAGAGCCTAAAAGAAAAATTCACTAGCTTGTCAGTGACAATTTGTATTGAAATAAATTTGGAGAAGAGAAATAAAGGTATATAGAAAAAATATCTAATTTTCACTTATCTTTGGACGTTTCGGTACCGATTCTGCTCCCGTTTTCAACATGAAAGGAGATTATTTCAATAGCGAAGTCGTATAATATGTCTTGAAGCTTTTCATTTTTCAATGACAATTGGTGACGTTGGCAATCAAATGAGTTACAGGATGTTTTCATTGATTAATCTTGAATTTACCATTTTCATGTTCAGATTTTAGTAGTGTAATACCATGTTCTGTCATTGAAAACTGAAAAGCTTCAAGACATATTATACGACTTCGCTATTGAAATAATCTCTTTTCATGTTGAAAACGGGAGCAGAATCGGTCCCGAAACGTCCAAAGATAAGTGAAAATTTGGTATTTTTTCTATATACCTTTATTTCTCTTCTTCAAAATTTTTTCAATACAAATTGTCACTGACAAGCTGTGAATTTTTCTTTTAGGCTCTCTGATAGGAAAATTCTTCAAACGCAGTGACATTTTGGGGCAAATCATCTGATTTGTCCTTACTACACGTATATTGAAATAATATTCATATTTTTAATTTATAGAAACGAGGAGAGAAAATCACAAAAAATTTGGAATAATGATTAACCTACAGACAGTATTTAGTCATTTTTTTTGCATCATTTTTTTTTCACTTATTGAATAACTTTCATTTAAATGTTAGAACAAGTAAAAAAACCGAACGTCTATAACTTCATAATAATTGCAGAATTAAAAAAACAATAACAAATCGTACTCAGTTAAATTCATTGTTGAAAAAATTCTCGATTGGCTTCAACGTACAGTCGTATTCAATAAAAAAGCGTATAAGTATTAAAAAGAGAGGATTTCGGGATCCTATAGTTCTAGTTGTGTAAAACTGGCTCAGCCAATGCTTTGTGTTTTCGAGAAGCTATGACAACTTTACTATCAACATTTGGTGAACAATCATTCCCGATAGCTTGTTTCATGCAGGACAGGATGTCGTTTATTTCTCTCTGTAATATACATGTTCGCTTTTTTTTTGAATGCGACTGTACGCAGCAATTCTTCAAAAAAATTACCACATGTTATTCAACATAAGAGTTCTTTTTTCTCGAAACCGGTCAATTTTAGAGCTTATGAACAAGTGTGAAAAACATTGCTGGTTCCAATGGGTGGCTCCAAACTGCACTTTTTCCAGTGGCGTAGAAGTTGGGCAGAAAAACACACGATACCCCTTCAAAAACCTTCGCCAATTAGGACTTGAAGAAAAAATCATAGCTTATTATGAGTAGGAAATGCGTTCAAAAACTGTTTTCTATAGATAAAAGGTTCCAGAGATATTCGCAAAGAAAGATATTTTTTGTAATCCCGACACCTTGTATCTCGAAAGGGGTAAGTTGATTGAAACTTTTTTCCATATTTTTGGACAAGCTATATCACATCCTGAAGTCCTGCGCATATATTATGAAACACCCTGTATACATATACTTAATCGTTATTGACCCATATAATCTTTGTACATGGTGGGTCCAATTGGGCACTTTTGAAGGGAAAGTCCTACTCGAAGGTGAAAACCGCATATATCGATATGTATCTTTATTTCAGAAAGGACCAAATGTTTGGGACTTAAATATTGTTTTATTTCTATTCCAGCCTTTCAAGTAAACCAGAGGTTGTAAATCTCTGTCTTTTTATGCTGAAGCAATTGTACAAGAATTGTTCCCTTTTTATATTTTATTAACAAATGAACTGTCCTTTTTATTTACATTCCACCATAACAACATCAACCATATAGTGAGTGTACAAATCAAAATATTATTAAAACAATCTTCATCAACATTCTTAACAAGGTGTTTTTCGAAAAAACTCTTTTGTTTGTCAAAAATACTTCGTTTTCGTGAGAACATTTTCGATTC
This sequence comes from Phaedon cochleariae, assembly GCA_918026855.4. Taxonomy (NCBI): domain Eukaryota; kingdom Metazoa; phylum Arthropoda; class Insecta; order Coleoptera; family Chrysomelidae; genus Phaedon; species Phaedon cochleariae. The sequence continues at coordinate 24,781,357 of OU896722.1, read as the reverse complement.
ATTGTGTTTTGTCATGAAAATTGATCCTCAGGCACTGATATCAGTCACCGTGTACCTAGTTGCATAATAAAACTTTTCTTACAAGAAGAACAAGGTATATTCTTGAACTAGATATAGGAAGGTCGATTTCAGTGTTTCGAGAACAATATTCATCACAAACTCAATGCTTTGCAGTTATCTTCTCAAGAACAGACAATTTTTGCCAAACAAAATATCTGTATCTGACAGATATCGATATACAGATTTCACCATTTTTTTCCATCTGGTTCGAGACTAGGACTTTCCCTTTAAAAGTGTCCAATTTGGCCCACCCTGTACATTGCGACAAAGTACCAAAGTCATCAACGTAGTTACTTCCATTATCTCCTACCCTGTGACCTCCCATGAGATGAAAATCAGGTTGAAGGTATAGTAAGAACTATCGATAGGTATACCCATCACGTCCAATCAGTTATTGGTTACAAAGTAAATGGTTAGGCAACAAGCATGCACGTAATAAAGTCTCCAATCAAGTTTTACCTTTCTCATTCTGTCTTTGCTTCCTAGGTGTGTACTCTATATTGTAATCTTGACCTGAAACAACATACAGAATATTACAAAGTGTCTGTCTACAGTTCATTCCCCCCTCACTTATTTTTGGACCAACTGGTTAATCAAGAAACAAATTTGAAGGGCCCAAGTAGGATATAAAATAGTACATTATACATCAAGGGACAGAAATGTAAGATTTTCCAAGCACCGAGGGAAAAATAGCATTTTGTCCTGAGGTGTATATTGTCACGAGTAGAACATACGGTATATCAGTAATTTCGAACCATGAGGGTTTTATAAACATAAAGTAAATCAAATCATCCGTTGACATTGAATTATAAAAACTGACCAAGGAACTCTCATGAGAAACGTGCATTTCTAATAAAATGATGTATATAAATATTGGATGTGAGGGTTCCGAAGTTAGTCTGGTCTGGGGCTACTCTTGACTTGACAAGAGCTCGTCGTAATGGTCGTTATAATGTAAGTTGTTATTAGGTCTTTATATTCATTGTTGTTGATTCATATTTTGTCATTGCTATACCCATAATGTTTCATGCTATAATACATATTGTTATCTTTGAATATAGTCTCGGACTTTCAGTTACCCCTAAACTATTAGTGCCTATTTGAATATTACCTCTCGCAAACTATTAAGCCAAGCTAACCCCTTATAAATCGATATGAATAAACTAACCATCTTTTTTATCGTAACATGGTGGAAACACAACTCTTTTGTTGTGACAATATATTATTTTTTACGCTGGCGAAAACACAAAAATTAAGAAAGAATAACAATTTGGTCGAAGTGTTTTGTCATAATTAGTAGTAGTATAGTTTGTGTAATTCGTATCTTGACAACATGTATCTTGTTGACAACCCATGGTGATAGCAAATATCAAACTGTAATTTATGAAAACAGCTTTGAAAATTTTGAATTGACTCGGCTGTTACTTGATGGAAATCCATGCCCAATGTAAAAACTTCACAAACGATAAGATTTCCACAAAATTCAACACTACATGTTTTGCTAACACAGTATAGCTTCGTCAGGTGATATACTGGTACAATGAACTAAACTAACGTTGGCTTGCTTAGTTTTGTATATCCTATTTTCCCAACCTGAAGGATTAGTTACCTGTGGCCAGGTACGATAAACCTCCATTTTCGGAAATCAGGCACAATATCTACATTAAAATACGGTGTACCAGATTAACTAAGTTGATAGCAAATACATATTATTACTTACTAAGAAAACGAATTCAACAGTGGTGAACTATTGAGGTCTAATTGATCTTAAGTAAAATGTCAGAATTTTTGAGTTTGTTGATTTCTAATGATTTAAAATTATTGAGTTTCATTCCTTCATTTCCTACGTGTAGATGATGATAATTTTGAAATTCATCTGATCAATAACATAAAAGATAACACAAGACATGCTGATCATTCAGGGGCAAACAAGCTTGAATCGAAATCAATAGGCATTCAACTTTCGACATCTGGGGAGTTGGTTCCCAACTTTGAAGTAGCGATAAACAAATTCAGGGCAGAATCAATTGTATCAGTATCCGTTTATACGAGTCGATGCATATATTTCGGGAGGATGTAATTCAATTTTCTTCGTGGCATTAGCCAGGAAAGTAGTTGTTTTTCTCCCGAAATCTACAATTGTTGTTTATTTTCAGGAGTACAACCAGTTCCTAAAGAGGCAAAAATACCCTACCTAGCAACTACAGACCGATCGCACTGCTATCTATTATTTCAAAGATCATGGAGAAAGCTATCAACATCGAGCTCATGAAATTCCTGGAACATTCAGGTATTATCAACGATACGCAATATGGCTTCCGTCATCAGAGATCAACTAGTGACCTGCTCGCTTACGTCTCACATATATGGCAGCAATCTATTGAAAAATATGATGAAACCTTAGCCGTGGCACTTGATATCGCCAAGGCATTCGATCTAGTCTGGAACCACGGACTCCTTGCCAAGCTTCCATCTTATGCCTTGCCTCCCCAGCTATGTTCTGTGTTAGCTAGTTTTCTCTCAAACAGGTCTCTCCATGTAGTGGTCGACGGAGTTTCATCTGACTCTCTCATTATGATTGCTGGTGTTCCGCAAGGATCAATTCTAGCACCAACACTACTTCTACTCCTATCGGCGATTTGTTGGAAGCAGCTTCATGTCCAGTACACAGCTTCGCAGATGATAGTACCCTCCATACCTCCTTCTCTTCCAGGGCTCCAATACCAGCCAGGTAAATCAGAAACGAACGAGGGAGAAATGTTGACAACATAAATATGGACTTGGCAACAAGAGGATCCAATAACTAAATTTCAATGCGAACAAAACACAAGCATGCCTTTTCTTTGCTTGGTATTTCTATAAGCAATAACGTTTCTTGGGAAAATCACGTGAGATCAATTGCTAACAGTGCATCTCAAAAACTTAGTTTTCTGTTCCGGGCCAGGAGCCATTTCACTTCCAGTCAGCTGGTTATGATCTATAAGGCACAGATCCGATCTGTCCTGGAATACTGTTTCCATATTTGGAGTGCAGCACCCAAACATACCCTGAAACTGTTGGATTCTGTCCAAAAAGGGCAATTCGTCTCGTGAGTGATGCCTCGCTCACAAACTCACTCACTTCTCTGGAACACCGTAGAAAAGTTGGAGATCTGGCTCTATTTTATAGATATTTTCATGGAAGATGCCCTTCTGAAATATCAACAATTGGTCCTCCCTTGGCAGTCCCCGCGAGATTAACCCGTCGAGTTGAGGCTTCGCACTCCTTCGTGGTCACTTCGAAGATATCCAGAACATCTCTTTCCAAAGACTCGTTCATCCAACGAACAGCCAGGCTCTGGAACACATTGCCAAGGAAGGTGTTCCCCGAGGCATGTAACCCCCAGAAATTTAAGAAGAACACCAATTCCTACCTGACTACTGGGAAAGCAGGACCGATATAACAATCAGAACCTATCACTTTCATTATTCTAGGCACGCGATTATCATCATGCGTCGTTCCTCCATTTTTTCATCGCCAGCCAAATCTCGAAGATCCTCCACGCCAAGAAGTCTACGGCATCCTGTTGGCTGTTAGCCTGAGGCGTCAGCCTACATAGCCTTGCGTTTGTGTTTACCGCAGTTCCGTACGAGTACGGTAAGTAATTCAGTCGGCTGTACCGCTAACTACTGACCCACACTCTCGTCTTGTCTTAGATGTTTGTTTACACACATCGAATATGCAGACAGACGGAAGGACTGCCGTTCAGTCCTTTTGTTTTTCTTTTATGTTCTGGTTCCCACGAAAAGGGTTATCCTGTAATGTTCAGAAAACATCGTGAGAACCAAGGAAAATGAGGTAGGAATTGGTGTTCTTCTTGAATTTCTGGAGGTTATATGCCTCGGAGAACACCTCCCCTGGCAATGTGTTCCAGAGCCTTGCTGTTTCTTGGATGAACGAGTCATTGGAAAAAGATGTTCTGCAGGTCTCCAAAGTGACCACGAAAGGGTGCGAAGCCTCAACTCGACGGGTTAATCTCGCGGGGACTGCCAAGGGAGGAACAATTGTTGATATTTCAGAAGAGCATTATCCATGAAAATATCTATAAAATAGAGCCAGGTCGCCAACTTGTCTACGGTGTTCCAGAGAAATGAGTGAGTTTGTGAGCGAGGCATCACCGACGAGACGAATTGCCCTTTTTTGGACTGGAAGTAAAATAGCTCCTGGCCCGAGACAAAACCAAGTTTTTGGGATGCACTTTTAGCAATTCATATCACGTGATTTTCCCAGAAAAAGTTATTGCTGATAGTAATACCAAGCATCGAAATGGATGTCTTCAAAGGTATGGTTACTCCTGACAAGCTCATGCTGGGCACAGTGAGATCAAAAAAATCGAAAAGAAGCTTTGTGGAGAAAAAAAACTATGGGGATAACACGAGCCTGCACGAGCTCTTCCGATTTTTATTTATGCATTCTTATTCACGTAACACAGATGTTTTGATGATTACCTATATCGAAATTTAAATCCCTTCAATTTTGAGAAACAAATTATGTTGCTTCATCAGTCATCATCAATGAAATGAGTTGAATCGGTTGAGATTATTTCACTCATTATTTCATGAATAAAGCAATAATTTATTGTCGTATTTTCATCTGCAGTTGTTGCGTTATGCAACTAACGATACATAAAGGAATTTATATTGCCGAATTGACGTGTCATCGACTGTCATGTGATCGACTGTCATGTGATCGTTAGATGTTATGTTTCGGCTAGGAGGTTAGGGGTTGATATCAAAAGTGTTTCTTTGAAATACCGATCATACAAAATTAGTCTGATAACTTCTTCGAGAAAAATTATTAGTGAATGCCTATCACGATTTCAGTTGAAGTTGTTGAGTGTTGTTGTAACTCATTCGTAAACATAAAAATAGTATGACATTCGTGACAGTTTGCTGTCATTCTGTTTAATTCTTGATTGAACTACCGATGAGGAAGCGGTATACAAAAACGAAAACACTGCTTCTATATCTAGTATCCAATCAACAGCCGATACTTATTCACCTAACAAGTGCGGAAAGTAGTATTTTTCCGCACCCGACGGCAGTTGCACGATCGATGCGGAGCAGAGTTCGAAGTCGTCAAGGGCGGAAAAGACATTTTCCGCAAGAGTTAGGTACAAAGTTTTTCCTACGAGTGTTTTTGTCCATATTATTTATAGAAAAAAAAGGTTCTCAATAAACAATATTTTATAATGATGCTACAAAATGACACATAAGACAGAATAGTTACATGGATCATTTAGTTAGTCCTATATATCCTTATTTTCAACAATACAAAAATTATGCGGAAATGTAACTATTTAGCACTAGTGCGGTAAAGTAACTTTTCCGCACGATATTTTCATGCACTGAAAATTTATAAAATATTTTTTTTTTCATCGATATAATAGGAAACTTATTTGGAGAACATTCAAATAACAATAACTAAAACATTAACGATGGTGAAAAATTTTAATTGAAAGTGCAATTTGTGTTTGTTGCATGCTAAAGGGCTGTCACACAGGGTTGATAGTGACGTCAATATGGCAACACATACAGTGTTGCCAGTTGAAAGGAAATGACTGAATGACCAACCGCCCGAATATGGATATGTCTAGTGCTATACGATCGTCGGACGTTATAATGTTTTTTGGAACCAACTCAAAAGCCGTCCATTTATTTTTCAAAATCAGCACTTGAAGTTGATACTGAGTATGAAATTTGATGATAATGAAATTCTTATAAAGAATAATAACTTGAAGAATGATTTATTATATAACATCAACAAACAATCACAGATATTGACATTAAAAATAACTTATCATTCTACCAATACACAATTATGTCTTGAATTCATTTTTTTTAATAAAACTGATCAGTATTCACATTCACTGAGTGAAAATAATAAAAACTTCAAATTCAATTTCGAGGTTATCTAATCGTTTTGAATGTTTTTCAATTACTACCCAGTCAACACACGGACATTCGATGGACATCCATTGGACGTCCATTTAGGATATTTGGGATATCCAGAGAATATCCAGTGATATCCGATGTATATCTCATGGACGTCCAATGGACGTGCCGAGTGGAAGGAGTTGGACTTCTATAGGATATTCTTCAGGGACATCCATAAGACATTTTCCAGGGATATCCATAAGATATTGTTCACAAATATCCATAAGACATTTTTCAGGGATATCCATAAGATATTGTTCACAAATATCCATGAGATATTTTTCAGGGATATTTACTAAATATCCTTAACAATATAGAACACCATGTATATTATTCCATAATGAATTAGGAACTATTATAACGAATTCAACGGTACCGGATTGGATAGGGTTATTTCAAACGATTACGAAGATATGGCATTCGAAGTTTTCATATGCTCATTGAGGATATGGAAATGTGAATATCTTTCTAATCGTTTGTAGAAATCCTATCAAACACAGTATCGTTGAATTCGTTATGATAATCCTTAACCGATTATGGAATAAAATACAGGGTGTCCCGTTTGAAAATGCCATCCTCGGTTAAACCAAAAGTGCGGTAAAGCAAGTAGATATGTCGAATAATATAAAATGAACTATAATTCATGACTCCAATTGACGTTTTACTACCTACAATAATGAAAAAGTTATAGGAGTGAACCACCTTAAGCTTTAGCTCAAACCTCATGAAAGAATTTAATTTACCATGACTTTCGACATGGATGCATTTTGAGACCAATCAGAACGATTCTAGCCATGGAGGTTAATTCGAATTGAATTCAATCTTTTGAGAGATAAATAGAGGAGGCGAGGTGGCCGGATTTGAATCGCGTTATCCCTAGCGCAACAATGAAGCTATTTTCCGAAATGCTGTTAGGGTGAATTCAAGAATTAGATTCACTTAGATTTTTCCATCTTTCTTTTGGAAAATTTGTCATTCACGCGAATGCCATATTGATTTATATTTTATTGCTTCAGAATATTTAATTACCATCCATTGGGAAAATACCTACCCAGTTTTGAATTCAGGGATGCGAATATATCTTCTTATGGATCTCCATCTCAATCCCAAGGAAAAAAATGGAGATACAAGTTATTTCTGAAAAATCATATTTTTGTGCGAAAATGTTGAAGAACAAAAGTTATTTTGACATAAATATGATTTTATGTTTTCTTTGGATATCTTATGGCTATCCATAAGATATCTTCTGATGGATATCCGCTATAAATCCATGGATGAATATCTCATGGATGTCCATCTGAAGACCACAAAAAAGTAAATATATGAGAGCTATTTTCGAGTGATTGTATATTTTTGTACGAAAACATTGAACAACAGAGAAAAATTCCAAACTGTGGTGTTGTTATTTATATGAATTCATATTTGCATCGGGTATCTTAATTGTGGCTATAAACATATTATACCTACATAACAATAGTTATATGATGGAAAACTACCTTTGAATTTCTAATAAACATGTGATTTGCATGTGATATTTGTGATGATTCGTATTGTTTTGAACCATTCTCAATTAACAATTTTTTTTCGCTAAACGAACATCTTATGGACGTCCATAGGTGATCCGCATCAGAATATCCATTTGATATCCTCTGACGGATATCCTATGGATATCCATTTCATGTCCCAGGATATCCCGACCTGAAATGGACTTGAGAAGGATATCCATAGGATATCCTGTGTTATCTGGGTATAAATTGGTGAAATGAAATTCGATCAATCGATTTTATTTCGTGGGAAAATAAATAGTGGTGCATCTACTTATATTGGAAATTATGAAATAGACAACAAGAGTTGTTCTTACTTCAATATTCTCAATATAATTCATGAGGAAAACCCACAAAAACTCATAAAACCACTATGTCATTACAATAAACTAACACTATATAATACAATTTTCTAACCCTAATCTACAGATATAATCTTACACTAAATAATACAATTTTCTAACCCCAATATATAGCAGTATATATACCACCATCTTCTGCGCCTCCGCATACTCAATGGTTTAGGCATTTTGAATAAATCGAATTTCACCTATGATCCACAAATAAATCACAAACAATTCCTTGAAAGTACAAATTGTCAGTAATGAATAATTTCCAGAGATCAGCTGATCACAAGAAATCGCTTCTAGAAATGTCAAATAAATCTGGCATCGGTGTACAGTTTTGCCAACTTAAATCGATAACGCGGTTCGCCCATTTCGAAAGTTACTAGTATTTTTCGATGTGCTGTTTTGGCACGACATTGTTACCAAGAATTGCGCAACTATCAACCCAGCGTGAAAGCCCTTTATAATATGTATCGCAGATGCCTCAACATCTTGATGAACGTTGGTTCTCATATGAATTTGATTGGTTAGTGTTAGGCTCACTACGCTTGAAAATGTGGCTCGTAGCAGATTTGAGAAAACAAGATGACGAGGATTCATTTTTTTTTCAGTTACATATATTTCATGATAAAAAAGAACAAGAGTGAACGTCGATTTTGGATTAGATCCTCTTTAAGGCGAAAAGAAGAGAATGTGTCTTCTACACTGTTGCCAGATCTGAGAGGAGATGATATAGCATAGGAGGTGAACTTCGATCAAGTTTTAAGAACGCACTAAATCAGACTAGCACTGAATCACAACAACGAAAATAAAAACAAACTGATGCGTGGCATATAGCCAGGAAAGTATAATTGTTTTTCTCTCGTTATCTACCATTCTCGTTCATTTTATGAGCTATTGTGATAATGACTTTGAATTTCTCTCTATTTGTGACTATTGCATTCCATTTTGAATATTTGGCTTTTTCCTAGTTGAAAATACGCCTGTTGGGGAATCAGCCACTCCCATTTCACCTGAAATGGGATCTTGTTTTGGAGTGTTTCTTTCCTTGCCAGGTGGCGTTCTGCGTTCGCGTTTCATTTCGCGGACGTTGAACGCCTCGTGGGGTATAAATGCTGAGGTGTGTTTATGTTGGGTCAGGTTCGCACCAGATAGCGGTCAAGAAGCTAACTGGGACAGCCCTGTACTGATGAAAGCCAACAGCTCGAAACCGGTCTGCAGGTGGTTACGATTTCCTGAATCACTTAAGCGCAGCTCTGCGTTTCGGAAGAAAACACTTGCGATTTTATTCGTCCACACGAATTATTGCATAGATTTCGGGAGGATGTAATCCAATGTTCTGCGTGGCATATAGCCAGGAAAGTAGTTGTTTGTCACGTTATCTACCATTTTCGTTAATTTTTTTTTATCGCTTGGAGCGCACGAAAGGGAATCCCTATAATGTTCAAAGAACATCGTGCGTTCCTAGGGGGGATAGGGACAGGAGGTAGGTATTGGAATTTTTTTTGAACTTTTGGAGATTATATGTTGTTGGGAATACTTCCACAGGCAATGAATTCCAGAGCCTAGCCGTTCTATGGATGAAGGAGTCCTGATAAAGTGCTGTTCGACATCTTTCGAGGTTGACAACGAAAGGATGTGCTGACTGGGCTTGTCTAGTTCGTCTGATTGGTATTGCTAGTGAAGGGATGATAGCAGAGATTTCCGAAGAACATTTCCCGTGGAAGTATCGATAGAAAAGTGAAAGGTCGCCGACCTTTCTACGGTGTTTCAATGATGTCAAAGAGTGAGTGAGTGTGGCGTCACCCACCAGGCGGATGGCTCTTCTCTGGATGGAATCTAAGAGCATCAGCGTATGTTTTGGTGCTGAACCCCATATGTGGGAACAGTATTCTAGAACAGGCCGTATCTGCGCTTTGTAGATCATGAGAAGCTGTTGAGGTGTAAAGTAGCTTTTCGCACGGAACAGGAATCCGAGTTTTTGTGAAGCAGCTCTTGCGATGGATCTGACATGATTATCCCATGAAAGAGTGTTGCTGATGGAAATACCGAGCATAGATAAGGTGGGCTTGGTGGGGATGGTGGAGCCAGACATTACAATATCGGGCATACTGAGTTCTGCCTTCCTAGAGAAAATGCAGGCTTGAGTTTTGGTGGCGTTGAATTCAACTAGGTTTTATGAATTACTGTGGGAATGTGACTTTGAGTTTCTCTCAACAAACTGCTTCTAATGTCAAGACGTTTACACCAAGCTGACAAACATTCCTAAAACACCTAAACCCTTTGAAGTTACCGACATTCGCCGGAACACTGTTTGTGTTCGTAAAAACCCTTTTCGCGGACTAACAAGTTCACTTAACGCTCCAAAAGTTCTACAACAATTCGCAAACAGTTCGCGGACTGTCACAAACGGGCCTTATAGTTCCTGTTTTGTTCTTGCCCTGTCCGCTTGATGGAAACCCGGCATTACAATGACAATTGCGAAGAAATAAATGATTCGATATATTTTTTTCATGTTCTGGTTTCCACGAAAAGGGATATCCTGTGATGTTCAGAGAACATCGTAAGAACCAAGGGAAATGAGGAAGGAATTTGTGTTCTTCTTGAATTTCTGGAGGTTATATGCCTCGGGGAACACCTTCCTTGGTAATGTGTTCCAGAGCCTCGTTGGATGAACGAATTTTGGAAAGAGTTGTTTTGCAGGTCTCCAAAGAGACCACGAAGGGGTGCGAAGCCTCAACTCGGCGGGTTAATCTCGCGGGGACTGCCAATGGAGGATAATTGTTGATATTTCAGAAGAGCATCTTCCATGAAAATATCTATAAAATAGGGCCAGATCACCAACTTTTCTACGGTGTTCCAGAGAAGTGAGTGAGTTTGTGAGATTAGGTTTGATTAGATCTGAACTAGAAAAGACTGCATTCATTGATGACATCAATATCTGGGAATTATAATTCAAGCCGTTTCAATTGCTGTTGATCAAGAAAAAGTAGCCTTTTAAGCATATAACTTGGGATATTGTTAGAGCCGATCAGATTTCGCATTATATCGACTAATTCATGGAGTTTTGAGTAGAATGTTGTAACACTGTATTTATTTTAAACGTTGTTAATCTCGAGGCAAGTGTTTGAAGCACTGATTGGAGTTTTTTCACATTGGTTGAATTGTATTGTAATAAATGTTGCTTGAATAAACAATAGTTAAAAAAAAAGTGTCTACGTTTGCAATGGTTCGGTAACACCCTGTAGAGCTCAGTTCATTCGGAATACTCGGACAAATGCTCCTTCCTTGCGTCTTCTTATTTAATGCTCACGCATAATACTTACGGATAACGGTTTTGACATATGAGACGGCCTGGACTCATTACTTTTTACTATCGACTGCTTCGGATTCGAATTGATTCTTCTTCTTTGGCACGAGCGACAGAGAGAGAGAATGAAATCGTGATAAGGTCGGTTTAACTTGTAGATTGTCCAAGGACACATGATCTTCAGGTATACTTATATTTTATACAACCCTTCACTTTTTTTTGTATGTTTTTCATGTGTCCTAACTTGCTTCGTTTTTGATATACAGGATGTTGAAATTTGAAGTATTAGTTGTTTTTATTTATAACGCCCCTGTATAAGCTTTCATGGTGCCAAAATTCAGTATGGTTGGAGACTGAAGAATTCCCAAAATTTCAAAATGATATTGAGGTTATTGAGTAATCTCAATGAATTTTTCGAGAGCACCTACATTAAAATTTAGAGTCAAATCGAATTTTCATTGTTTCCTCGAATACTAAGCGAGGTACAAAACAAACACAGAGGAAAAGAAAGTTGATATTCCGATTGTTCAATCTAATAAAAATATGGAAGTCAGAAAAACCACTGGCGTACAGTAATATTGACCGTAAATATCGGTAAATTAACCCACTGTGACGCCACTGAAAATATTATTATGAATTTAATCACATCAAAAGAAGCTCCATGTTACACTCAACAAAACCACAAAGTTTCATTGAAATTGGTAAGAAACATCTGAGTTATGATTGAACAAACGTTTATTCATAGAAATATTAATACCCTGTATTTCGAAAACGAAGCAAGTTAGGACACATGTTTATATAAACTTTATTTCCTGAACTATCACGAGGAATCACCCCCTGCAGTTTGTCGCACTTATTCACGAACACCCTGTATTGTGTGACACATTTAAAATGGGAGCAAGCTCATAAAATCTAAAATTTTTGATCGATTCAATTGTCTTCGTTTCAGCAGGTTTCAGAAGGTCTACGTTTAAACAAATTCGCAAAATATAATTCCATATACTATATGTCTATTTTTTAATTGCGATTTATCAATATAACGATTTCTTCCAAGAAAATTCGTATAATACCATTGGATAGCATCCTTCAATTAGGTCAATCGCATAATTTCATTGGAATATTTACAATTTGCAACAAAGTAATAATAACACTAATTCTCGAAATACGCCATTTTTTATGTATTTTTCAGAGGAATTCTAAGAAGCGGATGGATATCATTGATGATCCTGGTAGACAATTGGATTTATAATATTTGATACGAAACTCAATTTTTGTAAACGAGACAAAACTGGAATAAAAAATCCAGGTCCGTATTTAAAAAAATAAGTTCAAAAGACGAAAAATCATATTCCAAATTTTAAAACGCCAACTTATAGAGGAGAAAAAATGACGATGATGAAGTGTCATTCATATCGATCGATTTAAAATAAGTTGAGAAAAAATCTAAAAGAGGTTTTTTTATATCCGCAGCGCCTCCGCGTCCAATTTTATTTTTTATCATCCAGGAAACTATCGAAATACTCATATATGCTCATATAAAATTTCAACCCAATTGGTTCTGCCGTTTCGAAAGTTATGTGAAAAAAAAGATACCTAAGGCTACACCCCTTTGTCTCATTACCAATTTTCTCGTAGAAATAAAGCATTTCAAGTAAGAAGTAGCCTATATTCATGAGGGATTATGTCGGCTTCTAATGGTAAATGAGTGTTTTGAATCGGTCTAGCAGTTTCGGAGCCTATTCAATACAAACAACAAACTGACAAACAAACAAATCTTTCTCCTTTATAATATTCTTATAGATTATAATAATGCATGGTGGTGACATTGGCAGCGGAAGAAGAGAGAAGAAGTACTCAATATTGACTTTTCTTGTTGACTTACCAATGTACACCCATTAGCGCCGTGCGTTGCCATATGGCAACGCTAGGCAAATAGAGATTCAAATAATTCTCTGGCAGTCAAAAATTTAGCTATGAGGGTGAGAGACAGCCCACATGATTGGCGAAAGAACCGGTCAAGCACATGTCGCCATTTCTTTGTGAGTAAGCTGTTTCGGCCACGTGAATTTGTGAAACTTCGAGCTTATTCGAACTGTCGTAAAACAGGGACGCCACGTTCGTGTACGTATCATCCTGTTTTCACGCATTTGATTTTGCGACATTAGTTATCATAATTATGTTGCACATGCTTCAAGTTATACATGTGACTGATTGAAAAAAATTGCAGGATTTTTTTTTGTATAGAAAATTTGCATCAAATATTCGTGTTGCCATCTGGCAACGCTAGGCGCTTATACTCAGCGAATGTGGTGAATCTCCGGCCGAGCCAATGGATGTTGAACCATTGGCCGGACAATCTTCTCTTCGGAATTCTGCTAATACTTCCATTGGGTCAAATGATTAGATGACTGAGCGGGAAACGACGAAGTTATACAGCACTTGTCAGAAGAAACCAGGTGGTATGCGTTGTTTTTGAAAGTTATCGAGTGGTACTATTTGTATATGGGCAAAACTGATCAGATGGATTAAAATACTAGTTTTATTACTACGTATAGGAATTCGTACTGGTAGTCACTTGGGTATTTGATGTAGCCATGCAAAATAGCTGAATTTTGACAAAGACTGTGTTCAAAATGTGATGGAGGTATTTGTGTTAATATTCCAAAACATGTATCACAAGCGCCTAGTGTTACCATATGGCAACAGCAGAGTTTCGGAAAACCTGAATTCCATTTATGATTCTTCAAACTTTTCTCATCTTTCGAAAGCATTTCACACTAGTTAATGCCCATAAAATTTCAGGAAAAAAGAAAAAAACAATTCCGGCGCTAATGGGTTGAAGTGTTGAAGTTATGTTCACTTTCGTGGATTGTCTTTACCGAAAATAACCTGTGTTATAATTTACTGATGTGAAGTTCTTCTTAAAATCACCATTTTGCACCTAATTTAATGTATTTTCTACATCCGGCCTGAATGTATCTCTTACAGTTTACAAGATTCCAATGATGAGGCTTGAATTCCAGCCACCATGTACAAAGTACAAGTACAGTCAGATGCGAAGAAAATGTCGCGGTTTAGAATGGTGTTAGCGCTCTTATTGCAGAAGTGATTACAGCTGATATAACCGCCCATCTGCGACATGTTCATTGCATCTGACTGTACATCTCTCACTCTCATCTCTGACCGAACAGAATTTCTGATGCGTAGTTATAAATTAAAATAATGTAACATTACATCTGCCTCATGTTGCGCCATACGATTCGAGTAACACATAAATGCCAAAGATGGGAGAAATTTCATAATGATCCGCAAGTGGAGTGAATATTAGTAATATTACTGCATCCGATTTCACTTGTAGCCGCATGCAATTCGATTAAGAAAGTCCTTCTTCATACAGGATGATCATAATTCGAGTGGATGCTTAGGAATCCCATGTCATTGTTATTCTACATTCGATTGTTGCATTCGATATAATTATTATGTGACTCATTAGAAGCTTTTCAACTCCTCTAGTTATAAAGGGTGTACCAAACGTGGACACCAATTTTTTTTATTCTGAAGAGAAACCAACATTTTCTCAAACGGCTCGGTTAGCCTTTTAATTTTGAGTTTAGACAAGCGATTTATCTCAACTCATCTATCACACAGCTTCCGAGATGTGTCGCTTTTCTGAAAATAATTTCCGCCATAGTAATTTACAGAAACATTCGTATCTGGAAAATCGTTAGAGATTAGAGCACCTTTGTGGAACAGTTATAGCTAGAACTCCAGGCTAACTCCTGCCCAACGAGCTCAAAAACATCTCAGATATGTTAAAAGTACGAGATTTCGAGACATTCATCCTCCACTACGATGTTCTGTTCACACATAAATAGAACATTTATAGAACATCCAATGTCCGCCGTAAGCGACGATTATCTGAATGTCCATAGGATGTCACAAAAATATACCTTCAAAGTTTTTTTGATAGCCTTTTTAGAGGTCCTAAATAGACATGGATTATGAATTAGAGATCATATTATTATGGATTTTCGAGGACGTAGTCATTTTCAATTAGAATGAATAATATGTCGTTTCTTCTGTTCTGAGAGAAATAGGATGTCGTTGGTATATTGTAATAGTACAAGGGAATCAAATGTTTAGATATTGAATATCTGGAATATATCTCTTAAGGCAGGCTATATGTTATGTCTAGCAATGATAATACTTCTCAGTAAGCAAGTAAGCAGTAAGCAATGAAACAGAAGAACAAAAACAATACTCTCAATATCTTTTGAAGACCTCTTAGAGAAGTACTTATATCGTCTCAAAAAACCATTCCCTTCCCAACATTTCCAAAACATGATATTCAAATGTCGCATTGAATTTGAAGATGAGTTAAGCATTCCTTATACCTATAACTCAAACCTCCATTGAGTAGTTATTCAATAAAAATAGAGAGATGAAAAACAAGGCAAGTTTTTGATAAGTTTGAGAAATAGACGTGATATGAACACAATTATCGATCCATGTCATAAAACAGAATGATCTGTTGTGGTTTTGCATATGCATTCATGTTTGATATGATTATTTAGGATCACAACTAAATTGGTGTCCGAGTGTAGAAGTGCCTTAGAAAATATGGCAAAAACTAGGAAAGTCAGCCTCATGTGGGTTCCAGGACACTCTGGTATCCCGGGGAACGAGGAGGCAGACAGACTAGCCAAGATCGGTTCAGGAACGACACCCATTGAACCAGAACCGATATTGGGAATACCCAATAGTACGGCTATGTCCTTCATGAAGGAAATGCTACAGAGGCAGTTCCTTGAAACATGGCGGGACACACCAGGAATGACACGATAAAAGCTCCATATAAAGGAACCTTCAAAAAGGCTCACAAGAGAGATCCTGTCACTTGATAGAAGGGATCTCAAGATGGTAGTTGGGCTCTTAACTGGGCACAACCACCTCAACAGGCACCTAGAGCTCATAGGGATCAAAGATGATCCATCTGCAGATGGTGCTTGGAGGATGATGAAACATCATCACACATACTCACTGAATGCCCCGCGCTGGTGCATCAGAGCCTGAGTGCAGGGGTCTACGCACCCGCCCACCTGTGCAGAGAAGAAGAAGAAGAAGATGATTATTTCTTCAGTTTAAAAATTCATGAACCTAAAACAGTTCGAGGAAATAAAACTGAATAACATTAGATATAGTGCAAAAGAAACGTGTGGTCAAGCGTATCTACTCGGCGAAACATCTTCTTTGCATTAGTTTGTTTCGTTTTACGTTCAATGGGTAATCATATGCACCGACAGATAGTAGGTATTTATGTTACTATGCCAGTATAAATAATGGAGTAGGTATCACACGTCTTTCAATACTACTATAGAATAGCAAGATTTCCTTTTGTTTTGTTCAGGCATCATGGAAAGTAGGAAAGTAGGTTTTCTAACGTGTCATTCAAGTGCAAAAATTGTCATTTTATTCGATTAGAGCTTAATTTACCTGATTCGAACAAAACACAAAAGAATTGTATATATTGAGCTGAATAGTCGATTTCGGGCAATGCACGAAAAATATATGCAAAACTAATTTTGAGCAACGAATATTTCCTAATCCCGAAATTTTAGGTAAAACATTGATATTTTGACATACAATAGTCGACTGTTTTATTAGGATCAACAGTGACACTTTGTTTGACATACGAATTTTGCGACGCCGAGCGAATTTTTAAAACAGGTCGTATATAGAAAAATCAGTCCGGTTTTCTATGTATGACCTGTTTTGAGAATTTTCAGTTATTCAGTTATTATTTCAAAAAAGGCACTCCTTCCTCACTATTGTGTCTGAAAATGGTCATGGTGCCGAAACTATTCACACACATGAATTTTTTATATTAAATTTTGTGGTCGACCGATTTTGAGTTTTTTTTTCTCCTTCAGGAAAATACTGGACGTCTTTGAGAATGGATGGTTTCCATGACTTGAGATATAGGCTTATTCGTTCGAATTTAAAAAAACTTTGATAGTTTTTGATACTTTTTCATTCCTGTCCTAAACTTTGGTTGGATACGTGAAGTAGTTTTATGATATTTTGATAGATGACTTTGGCATCCTTTTAGTACTAAAAAAATTCATTCGAATAATTATGGCTCCTAAATGCTTGACGATACATCAACTTTGCATCAAACATGAGAGGAATTTCAAGCCTGGATTATTATTTTCTGAGGAAAATCATACTTTTGGCGATAATTAGTGATTGCAAGTTAGTAGCATGATGAAGCTACTAGAAGAATATAGTTCTGTTGGTGTTAATTTTTTTCCAAATTACAGACATTTCGTAGAAATTGAATTCATATCCAGGACTAAAAGTTGTTATAGAACATTCGAATCCGAGACACGTATGGAACATTGGAATGGAAACACTTTTTCTTGGTAAACTTTTCTCAAATTCCAATGAATAAACCTATTTTCAGCGATTAATTAGAAAAAAATTAACTTTTCACTTGTAGCGAAAATCACGTGACGAGGAACGAGTAGTCCATTTTCCATATTTTTCAAAGCAAAACTCGACGTCCAAGTTGATTTTCGGAATAAATTATTATTGAAACTTTTTCTCATGTGATGCCGACTTTATGATTGACACTGTAAACAAAGGATCTCTGACGCGTCTCAGATTGAAAATCGGTGAAACAGGTTGAGGATTAAGAATGTGTGTTTCTTAAAAATATTAGGAAACATATATTGGTCAGTATAGATTAGTATAGGTCAGTTGATGAGTATTATAAACATGTATAACAACTGATTTTGAAAAAAATGTGCATTCTCTTAATGTTTAACACCTTCATGAAAATTTAGGAAATATTACTGAAAGGCCCAAATCGATGGTCTATTGGAATACATATTCTATTGAAGTACATAACAGAAACTATCGATATAAGGAACATATTTCGTAAGAATAAGGAACCTAAATCCAGAAAAATATACAAAAATTGAAATGCTTTGGTCAATCAAATAAAATTCAAATGAACCCTATATTGGAAATATATATATTATGTATATAATTTAGCAATATGCATGAGGTATGGGTAACAGAAATATAGATCAAATAATCTTTCTTTACCACTATCACGTCTAGACTGAAAAACCAAACTCCAATATTCCAAGGGGGGCGGATTCCCTCAAGTGAATAGAATAGAAGTTTATTGACTTTATGTTCATACAAGGCACATTTATAGCAGGTCAAGAACATTTGTAGATGTGAATTTGTTAATAAAAAGACAATTTTTATTAAAATACATACTCAGAGATCCTTTGTATACATCTCGGCACTGAGATACTCCTCAACGGAGTAGAAACTGTTGATAACTAATATATGTTTTATGGTTGTTCTGAATAGCTCAAATTTCAATAATTTCATTTATTTGATATTTATTGAAAACTCGAAGATTGCGAGACTTCCATGCAGATACTTCTATACGGTATCGAGGATTCAATAGGAGATTATTACTTCTTGTATTGTACTGGTATTACACATTATAAGCAGTGTAAGTTCTCAAGTGTTTATGAATCTCAGAGACACTGATATATTATATGAAGACTGATGGTAAGGTCATTATTCCCAGATTAGCAAATATAGGTTTACATGAGCATCTAGGTCCTGCACCTGTAATAACTCTCACTGCCTGATTCTCCATTATTTTTAAAACCCGGGAGACCTGATAGGAATTTTCCCATAGTAAGGTTCTATAGCTAATATGCGAGTGAAATAATGCTCATGGATTGTTGCAATTTTCGCAGTAAAAGAATTTGGCTTAATAATATTCTAGCATAGACTGTCGATGTGAGATGACCAGTTTAGTTCATCATCAAGAGTAATGCCAAGCAATTCAGCAGTATGTTATTATTGGAAGAGAATAATAATTTTTGGAGACTTGCTCTCATTTTGTTTGAGCATATTACTAACTAGCCACCAATTTTAGTAAGTGCTGTATTATCTTTGCTTTCAATGTTCGCCAGACTTTTGTCTGAATGAGAAAATGTTGCGTCATTAGCAAATAATATACATCTCGATGGACATATCGTTCACGGATATTATGAATATGAGGGGGCCCCAGTACCGAGCCTTGTGGAACTCCAAAGTTATTCTGTTGAGACCTAGATATACCGTCATTGAAGAACACCCTCTGATTTCGCTCACGTAAATATGAGTCGAAAAAGTTTAGAGCTATTCCACTAACACCATAATATTCTACAGACCGATCGCACTGCTATCTATTATTTCAAAGATCATGGAGAGAGCTCATGAAATACCTGGAACATTCGGGTATTATCAACAATAGGCAAAATGGCTTCCGTCATCAGAGATCAGGTGACCTGATCGCTTACGTCCCACATATATGGCAGCAATGTATTGAAAAATATGGTGGAACCTTAGCCGTGGCACTTGATATCTCCAAGGCATTCGATCGAGTCTGGCACCACGGACTCCTCGCCAAGCTTCCATCTTATGACTTGCCTCCCCAGCTATGTTCTCTGCTAGCTAGTTTTCTCTCAAACAGGTCCCTGTAGTGGTCGACGGAGTTTCATCTGACTCTCTTATCATAAATGCTGATGGTGTTCCGCAAGGATCAATTCTAGCACCAACACTATTTCTACTCCATATCAATGATTCGTTGGGAGCAGCAACTTCATGTCCAGTACACAGCTTCGCCGATGAAAGTACCCTCCATACCGCCTCCACTTCCAGGGCTCCAATACCAGCCAGGCAAATCGAAAACGAAGGAGGGAGAAATGTTGACAACATAAATATGGACTTGGCGAAAATTCTCGAATGGGGATCCAATAATTTGGTAGATTTCAATGCAAACAAAACACAAGCATGCCTCTTCTCTAGAAATGCCGATCTCACTGTACCGAACATAAGCTTGTCAGGAGTAACCATACCTTTGAAGACATCCATTCCGATGCTTGGTATTACTATCAGCAATGAACTTTCTTGGGAACACCACGTGAGATCAATTGCTGAGAGTGCATCACGAAAACAAGGTTTTCTGTTTCGGGCCAGGAGCTATTTCACTTCCAGTCAGCTGCTTATGATCTATAAGGCACAGATCCGACCTGTCCTGGAATACTGTTCCCATATTCGGATTGCAGCACCCAAATATACCCTGAAACTATTGGATGCTGTCCTAAAAAGGTCATTCGTCTCGTGGGTGTTGCCTCTCGCTCACAAACTCACTCACTCCTCTGGAACACCTGGCTCTATCTTATAGATATTTTCATAGACAATGCTCTTCTGAAATATCAACAATTATTGTTCTTCCCTTGGCAGTTCCGGCGAGATTAACCCGTCGAGCTGAGGCTTCGCACCCCTTCGTGGTCACTTTGGAGACCTGCAGACCATCCCTTTCCAAAGACTCGTTCATTCAACGAACAGCGAGGCTCTGGAACACATTTCCAAAGGAGATGTTCTCCAAGGCATATAACCTCCAGAAATTCTAGAAGAACACCAATTCCTACCTTATTCCCCTTGGTTCTCACGATGTTTTCTTTACATTACAGGATATCCCTTTTCGTGGGAACCAGAACATAAAAAAAATATATTCAAGCTTTTCCAATAGAATTTCATGAGAGACACAATCGAAGGCCTTACTGAGATCACACAGGGTTATGCTCGTGCATTATTCACCAAGCTCACAGTCCTCGACTAGTGGCGGCGCCAATGATCATGTGTTGGAATTGGTATTAAGGATTTCAAGATCATCATATCATCGGAATAGTGTAGGTGAAGAAAGTGCAAATCGTATAACATACAAAAGATCTCCGCGGTGTATGATGACGCGTCACGAATCGAAAATCGGTGAAACAGGTTGAGAATCAAGAATGTGTGTTTCTGGGTGTAAGTTCACCGTCACTGGGTGACTGGGTGTGTCTTTACTTTCATAATCGGCGGATAGCTCGAGGTCGCTTCTCACGGATTCCGAATCGGAATCGGTAAGGCAGAATAAGTGTACCTCTTCCGTTTTCAAGTGGACCGACAATAGTCGAGAGGCGCACCTCGAAAGTGTCGCTAATTGGTACCAATTTGCCTGTGGTGCTATCATTTTTCTGTGATCATAGCTATACAGGGTGTTTGGTATCCGAACTCTTCGACCATTAAACCGTCCTCACCACACTGTTGTACTACTCAGGGCCGGATTATCCATAAACTGTTGGAAATGAATTTCCACTTTCTACAACTTCCCTTCATCAGTTGTAATACTGATACAATGAAGAAAGACGGTCCGCTTCGCAAATGTAATATTCGCGTGTCATACAAAGTCACTTTTGATCCAAATGAAACATGCTATTTTTTTGCAACCGAGAGAATCAGATTAACAGATTATTATAATACCTTTATTATAATACTATGAGTAAGTAGATAGAAGCAATACCTCAGACTACTCCACTTTGTTATAATTTGTGTTGACATGCATCATGTCATCAGATACTACAGGCACGAATTCAATACTATACTCGAAACGTGGATGTCGTGCCATATGTTATGCAATGCAACAAAAATCTGTGTGGTAGGAATATTCTACCTGCATTGACAGATCAGGTTTATTAAATATCCAAGAATGTCCAAATAGGAGTTTCAATGTAAATACAACCACAGAGTGACCCATTTGTGTATTTTATTGTATCGATGAATTCATTTGGACCAGGTGTCAGCCCTAATAGCAGATACCGCGCCAGTGCCAGGTATAGGAAAATATTAGGTTAGTGGGCATATCAATAATAATAATTATTATTTATTTATTTTGCTCCTCTCCATATTTCACTGTGTTTGACCTGGCATTCGAATGAAGGTAAACAATATCGTGTGAGACAAGAAGTATTACTGGCCGTGATTATTAGAAAACAAGTTAAATATTCAGTAGGATTCTAAGAATAACGAATGGTATACAGGTCAGGAAAGTATGTGAATTTTGAAGGCTTTCCTGGTCAAAACAAAAATACTCAACTATAATGAGGTTTATTTATATATCCATCATGGGTATGAAATCTGCCGAAATCGAGGACAAATCCGGTATATACGTCCCAACCCCAACCGTAACAATGTTGTTTATTCTTGATGACCTATAATACACCCTTTTTAGTTCGTAGGAGCTGAAGTTAAACTTCATATAGCTCCTAGGAACTGGAAGTGTTGCTTTTTTTTATCGCTTGGAGCGCACGAAAGGGAATCCCTATTATGTTCAAAGAACATCGTGCGTTCCTAGGGAGGATAGGGACAGGAGGTAGGTATTGGAATTTTTCTTGAACTTTTGGAGATTATATGTTGTTGGGAATACTTCCACAGGCAATGAATTCCAGAGCCTAGCCGTTCTATGGATGAAGGAGTCTTGATAAAGTGCTGTTCGACATCTTTCGAGGTTGACAACAAAAGGATGTGGCTTAGCAACATATACCTATGTTTGTGTCAGTAATAGAAACGTCAATTCAAGAGCTGATTTTGGTATTGAAATGGACGAATTTTGTGTCGGTTGCAGAAGAAAACGTTTCATCTAACTAATTTTTTATCTGAAATTTTGTATACTTACTCAATATTATTATTCATTTCATATTATTTTCGACTGTAAACATTTCCGAGTTGATTTTAACTCCATCAGGTCCACACAACTTTGTGTCGATCCAGGTCCACATCGGATTGTGTAACCATTTTATAGTTCCCCTTTGAATAGGCGAATGGACTAAATTTTGTTTAATTTCATATATTTCTTAATTGTTTGATGGATTTTCAGGTGCTAAAATCATCAATGATGCCACGGTGATTTTCAAACGGCCAGAAATTTACCGCCAGTAAAAACTGACGTCACGATTATGTTTTATTCGACGACAGGCCTCTAACATCTCTTTGAAAACTTGATTATAATTGATGACTTGACAACCTTGCTTCATGAGTGGAATGGAAGATTATCTGACCAATAACAAAGCAGCATGAAAACTGGCGTCAACATTCATTCGACGTATCGCCAAATGGCGGCCATGACGTTACGTTTGAAATGAGTTCTATAATTCAAGAATTTCGAACAACACATAGAGTCATTATCTACATAAAAAAGCGTGAGAAGTGGTGCAAAAATTAATTTAGGCTCCTAACGACACAGTCCACTCGCCCCTTATACTGACACAAAATGTTTCAGACTCAGGATTTTTCACCTTGTAGAACTGAAAGTATCCGTAGGAACCTGGTGTATAAAATAGCTGGTAAGAAAAGGGAACAGGGGCCCCGAGAATTGCTATGTCTATTGGCCCTGATGAAGTTAATCCGGCCCTGGTAACTACCTACTACCTGTATACATTGAGGACCAGAAGTCCGTGACATGTTTGTCATGTAGTTTCGAATTAGATTTAGTAATTTTGCATTTATAAGTATGTAAGTATCACCTTTCTTATTTTCGAACATATCCATATTTCTGAATTCTAAAAGTTGCTTCGAGATTGGAAAACTTGTAAATGACCAAGTATAGTATTCTACTTGCATACCAACTATTACTCATTCAGTTGATCATAGCACTCGCCTTCGGCTTTCATCTTCGTGCAGGTTGATATCAATCATTATGCGCTCGTTGAATAATATAACATTTCAACACTGAATTTAGCTTCATAATGGGATACTTTACCGCAGGTAGTGAAGTTTGAAATGCTTAATTTGCCATATTATTATTATGTATAGAGTGCTCTTTTTTTTGGTTGACTTGGCCGTTACTTGATGGAAAATGTAAAAATTTCACAAACGATTAGATTTCCACAAAATTCTCAAACACACGACATGTTTCGCTAACACAGTAGCTTCGTCAGGTAATATATACTGGTACAATGAACTTAACTAACCTTGGCTTGCTTAACTTTCATAAATCCTACTTTCCCAACCTGATGAAGGATTAGTTACCGGTGGGCGGGTTCGATAAACCTCCATTTTCGGAAATAAGGCACAATATCTATATCAAACTACGGTGTACCGGATTAACTTAAAAGGGAGGATAGCAAATACATATTATCATACCTACTAAGGAAACGAATTCAACAGTGGTGAACTATTGAGGTCTAACTGATCGTTAAGTAAAATGTCAGAATTTTTGAGTTTGTTGATTTCTAATGATTCAAAATGATTGAGTTTCATTCCTTTGTTTTCTACGTGAAGTATTTCGAAATTATCATAAAAATTGTGATTTTCTTCTAATATATGGTTGGCGTATATGTTAAATTTGTTCTCTTTTCAAAAAAAAATCATCGTATGTTCATTAATGCGCTGATCAAACGTACGACCTGTCTGCATGACCGATATATACCTTAGGACAGATTCCACAGTTGAGTTTGTATACCCCTGCAATTTCATGTTGATAAGGGGTGTGTTGAATTATTATGAATAATGATATCAGTGTGGGAAGGTTTATGGAAAATTGAAAAATCATGTTTATCATTAATTTTACTTATTGTCAAATCTAAGAAATTGATTGACTTGTTTCTATTCCCATTGTGAATTTTATGTTTGGATGAATAGTATTGATATATAGGTGAAAAGTGTCTAATTGCCTATACGTATCTATACCAATACAAACATTGTTTTATCAATGAATGTTTATGTATTATTCGCTCCAAGTCCTCCATGAAATTTCAGCAAGTTAAGGGTACCTGTCCACAAGTAATTAATCCTTCAGGTTGGGAAAGTAAAATATATTAAAGTTGGGCAAGCCAAGGTCAGTTTAGTTCATTGTACCAGTATATTACCTGACGAATCTACTGTATTAACGAAACATGTCGTTTGTTTGAGGATTTGTGCTCGTCTAAAGTCCGTTTCCGCCCTACTAATTTTTGAATCACCTGGTATATCGCTACAAAAATTGGAGTTTTATAATCGGAGATAAAAACCTACTTTCTCATGAAAAAATGACAGCTTGAATTATTTTTTCAAATGAAACACCCCGTACATTCTTCAGATTTCGAAATCCTCTCATAAAAACTTAATAGTTTCATCTCGTACACTTCACTCCTAAATTCAATAGTTTTCCAAATATTAACGTTTGAATAGTGATATTTTGGTCATTCAAAACCCATCAACCAGAAACTCGAATGTTGCTTTCAATCAAGTTTGCTTTGAAAAAAATCAAGATGTCACCGCGGCAACATTTTTGTTTCATGTGTATTTTTTCGTAATACAGCATTGTGTCATAATAATGATTATCGTGCTCCTACATCAGATTTTAATAATTGGAATACTGTTGCACGCAACACGCACTAACAATGCGATTTACTATGGAATGGAAGATGCTGTTGAAGAAGATTTTCACATACTTTCGAAAAACCGACAGAGATTATATCACTTGTTTCCGTGGATTATGTTCCGAGCTAACAATAGATTAGGAGCATGCATCAGAACAGTGAAAGGAAATGGTTATGTAATTTCCATCATCAGTAGATCAGTGCAAGACACAAAAAACTCTACCCTGAATAACATCACTGGAAGATAAGATAAGATAACTTTATTTGAAATAGGTACATCCTAATATGCAGCAAAGATAATGTTAAATATTAATATAAAACAATTCAAAAAAAAATATCTACAATATTTGTTTATAAGTACTAACTACATTATTAACATACAAAAAATACATAATAATAACTAACAATTTGGTATCATCCTAATGGTCTGTTAAATGACTTAATAAATCCTTTTTGAAAAGAGTAAGACTGGTAGAAGACTTTACATTTTCAGGTAGACTGTTATAAGTAATAAATCCCTTAAAGGTTACTGTTTTAGTATTAAATGTTTTTGTTTGATTATTTACGTACAAATTATTTCTTATCCTAGTATTATACTGATGAATTTGATTATCAAAAATTACAAATTTGTCGAAATATGAACGTAGAAGATTATGTAACATTTTGTAAATATATATCATCGTTAAATATGTAAGCCTGCTTTCTATAGATAACCATTCTAGAGTATCTAGCATTAAAGATATCGGGGAACTCCTGTCACATCTCAAAATAATCCTCATTGCTCGATTCTGTGATTTCTGTAGTGTTCTCATTTTATTTAAATCAGATGTGTACAAAAGAGTAGGACAATATTCGAAATGTGATTGTATAATAGTCTTATACACTGTTATTCGTGGCTGCATAGTTAAGTGCTGAGACACTCTTGTAAAAAAATACAATTTTATTTTTTATATTATTATTTACAATTTCTTCAAGAATTGTTTCTGTATGTAATTGAAATGACTATTCAGTGATAAATGATCGTCTAACATAAATCCTAAATATTTAAATTCAGTAACAAACTCAATTTTTTCATTATCAATTTTTATTTCAATTTGCTTCAAATCTAATTCTCTGTTTTTGATAGGTGTAGTAAGTATCATGGCCTTTATGTTCTTAACATTTAGTTTCAATTTATTAGTTTTTAAATATGTAGAAATATTGTTTGACGCTTTATTCATTTTTTGGATAGCTTTATTTAGATCTTTATCACTCACCGATGCTAGAGCATCATCAGCAAAATAATGTTCATAATCACATTCACTACATTTGTTGATATCATTAATGTAGATTAAGAATAACAATAGCCCTAGAATTCTACCCTGGGGAACGCCATGGTCTACACCGATTGCTGTTAAAACATAATCATTAATTTTGGTTACCTGTTTCGTACCTGGGAGGTAATCACTGATCCACTCAAGTACTTTCCCTTTTATGCCATACTTTCAAAATTTGTTGATTAATATTTCACGATTAACAGTTTCAAACGCACGTTTCAGAACTAAAAATACTGCTACAGTGTACATGCCTTTACTCATTTTACCTTTCCATTCAGTGACAGTAAGCTGAAGTGCGGATTCGCATGAATGGTTGAACAGAAATGATGATCGAACAAAAAAAGAATATTTTCACTTATATTTTCTGCTGATTCCTCTCAATTATTTAGATAAACGACTCTTCTTATACATACATAGTCTTACATAAGATAATTTAAGAACCTGATGATGTGCTCATCAATGGCCTTGGATCTATAAGGAACATCATATTATCTGCAATGAATTATGTAAGGAGTTTTGAATTTTTTTGTACTTAAGGTGATTGATTTATTCATTCCTTTGATGTCTGATGCCGTATATGAGGATTATTTTTTGCGTTATTACTCACTTCTTTGAAACGAATGAGGAATTGAAAGAATGTCATCATCATCCATACACGATCGTTTTTTGTATGGGTGAGATATACCAAAGTTTTGACTTTTTTGCATGCCTCTGCTGCTGGAGATTCTTCTAGAAATAAATGATACTTACCATGTTATACATGATGTGTGTACTCAACTCTAGTAATCGTGGCTTACCTGAAAAGGAAAATACATGAATAAATCGTGAGGAAACAACAAGAAGTAGAGAAGAATGCAATTTGAATGATCCCATTTATTTTATGATATGAAAATCTGAGATGTTGACACTAATTCGAAATAAACACCATCATCAGGATCCAGGATGAACAAAATTTGAATCGTGAGTCATGTCTGGTGAAATCCAAAGTTGATGTAATTTCCAGGGGAACCGGAAGATGTAAAAAAATCCTGAAATGTGAGAAAGTGAGCATATTTGATGTTTCAAATTTCAGAAATATTGCTATAAAAACAAATGATAAAATATGGTATGGTATACCATGAGTTTGTATCAATTTCTTTGATGGGAGGTAATAGTATATTGTGCAACAAGTGGGAAAAGTTCAACTTTTCTCACGAGTGTGGAAGTTTGTGGCACGAGCCTGAAAGGCGAGTGCCGCAAACACACGAGTGAGGAAAGTACTTTTCCCCACATGTTGCACACTATACTTTTTCTACGACTGCACATATTCAAAGAACAATGTAACTCAATTTTTATTTTTTATGGGTTATAGCAGAACTAAAATAACATAACATAATAACAAGTTTCCTACCTCTTAACAGTTGAATTATTCATTTGAAATTATAGTTAATTGTGAAATTCTTACAATTTTGTATGGTCAAACCAGGAAAGTCATTGTTTCTGAGTAAATTTTCTGTTATATTAATTGTAGAAGTAGAAGTTGAAGGTTGATTATTTATGTACAGTGGTGCATTTTCTGTCTCCATTTCAGTGAATAGTTCTACTGGTTTTTCAATAGAGTCGACGATTTTATTTGCAACGTCCATTTTATTTTTAATAGAGTCTCCGACGTATCCTTCTGCCACGGTACTGGATTGCCATCCTCCATGGCGCTTTAAGGTTAATATGTCACCTCCTGCATTTACTAAAATTGTTGCCGAAGAACGTCTGAAGCAGTGTCCTGTATATAAATGGGGATTTTCCAATTTTAAAAAAATTGCAATTCTCTTTGCCATACTACCAAATTTGTTGATGCCGACTACTTGTCTAGTACATTTTCCGTTCTGGTAATTCAAGAAGAAACGTTTTTCTGCCAAATCATTCGGTCGAAGAGCGGCATATTTTTTATATATATTATAAAATTCCCCCGTTACAGTGAAAGTTCTTGGCTTCTTTGTTTTGGTGTTATCTAATTTCACCAACAAAGCCGAATTTAGATCCTCTAAATCATCGACTTTTAATTTCCACAGTTCATCTCTACGACATGCCCCTGCTACGCCAATAGCCACTGCAACCTACAAATAAAAATATCAGGATGTAAAATCATTTATATAATAAAAAAAATATATCATCCCTGGCCGGGTTTTGAACCCCGGGCCGCTAGTATCCTAAGCGGAAGCACTACCACTACACCACGGAGTAGTTATTAAAATATTTTTTATTCATAGGCATATACTCATGTTCCACAATATGAAATTGACTTTTTGAAGATTATCTAATTATTTTTACCTACTGAATACACCCACTAACTATAAAAAGCTGTTAATTCGAGGAAAAAAGCGGAAGAAATTCGAAAAATAGTTCAATTTAAATAATAAACCCACCTTTATTAGTAGATATTCCTTGTTTGGAGCTTCTTTTAAAAATCTCTGCAATTGGTCGGCTGTTAATATGTTTGATTTCTTTGGGAAGTAATTGTCAGACTTTCTTTTCAAAAATGCACGTAATTTTTGATACGTGGATATATCAATGTTATGTTTAATACTGATGGTACTTTTCAACATCGAATATTGTGACCAAGTGTTGACGCCTTCAAAGTTTTCGACATTTCTTCGAAGTATACCAAAAGTACACTTTCCGAAAACGATTTTATTTTCGTATTTCTTCTCCATTCCATGAATTTCCCATATGCCAATTCATACTTCTTTCGGGAAATTTCCGGCAACAAATCTAATGTTACTTTTGCCGCTTGTTCCAATATTTCTGGTGGAGTATTGTCAAAATCGTCACTGCTTTCATAAGTTTCCATATTATTTACCTATCACTGGTACAAATATGTATATTATGTCTTACTAATATTCAATGAAATTGCGATTTTTTATCGAAACACGATTGATAACTACCTCAAAAATTGAAATAAATTCTGTTGACAGTTGTTCGTGACAACAGCGGCCAACTAAGTTTTTGTCGATTTTAGTTGATTCTCCATATAAAAGGTACCTACTATGCGTGGTGTTGGCAAAGTGCTGTGAGAAATAATATTTCTCACAGGTATGAGGAATTCGTGGTTTTGAAATTGAGTAAGCCATGAGAATTACGCTACTTTTCATAGCAGTCGTAGAAAAAATATATTCTTCACATGTTAACTTGGCGTCAATATACGGCAAATCAAGTACCTAATCAGTGCCTTAATGACTAATATAAATCAAATGACTATCTCTTTTGGAATTATACAGGGTGTTTCAAAAAACCTAACCCCCTTGCTAGGGTAGGTAGAACATTGCTAAATAAGTTGGGTTTGCTCAGTGGAAAAATGTCGTAACGGCATTTGTTTTCATGATACAAGGTGTTGAAAAAATTATTTTTTTACACATTTTTCACGATTTTTCCGAAACTACCGGCAGATCTGACACATCGCATGAATTTGTTTTTATATCTGACTCTCATAGAGGGCGCTAGTTACACGGTTCGTACTGAGTAGTTTTGAACATAACTTTTTTGAGGTTAGATTTTTCAATCCAAATATGATATGAACTTGAACATCATCCAATTTCACATCAAAAAGGTACTCTTGGTAAAACTCGATACTGTGTTCCGTTTTCGGAACGGACATACTGGCACATCAGAAGGTCAGGAAGATTCGTAAAGGAAATCTAGATGAAGGAAGCGTAGATATGTGGAGAGCAGGGGTTAGCAAAAAGGGCCCGTAGGGGCCTACTTGCTTGGCTACAGGGGGAGTCGTTAATCTATGGCTACAGCCTCCCCACCTACTACTACTACTTCTACTTTCTGTTTCCCAACTTGGACCGCAGAGGCACGAAGATGATCTCATTACCCAGGGACATTTTTCAAATTGTCTTCTTATCTCTTTTATTTACAGAGTGATCCCAAAAATAGCTTATTGGTTTTGCAGTCATAACTTTTTTCCTTGTCAACCCATTTTTAAAATTGCATTATGGAGCTCAACGTTCAGATGATGAGATATGAAGATCAGAATTGACTCGAGGTGAAAATTATACAGTGTGACTCACTTTTAATGGAAGCACCCCTGTATCTTTCGTAATTGTTGAGTTAGGATTTTGAAATTTACAGGAGCGGGAGATACATGATGATAAACACTATGACCAAGTGGAGTCATCTCCAGTGATTAACACTGCTCGCGAACAGCCATGGAACCACCCACATTTTCGGAAAATGTTATTAGGGGCCAAGATAGGTTGAAAATCACTTCGGATTCGAAATCAGGACGACCAACTCACTAACTATACATATTTTTCCTAGGAAATTTTCAGTTCAGGATAATTAAATTTAGTCTCACTTCTCATGAAAGAAGTATCAGGAGTAATATTCGTGGTAGGGTTTTGGAATTCTGAGGAGAAGGGAAAAGTCCAAAGATAAAGTCAATTACGTAGGATACGATGGTGCTTCCGTGAAAAGTGGACATAATTGAATTTTTCAGAACTGAAAATTTTCTAGAATAAATATGAAAGGTTAGTGAATCGGACGTCCTGATTTTGAATCCGAAGTGATTTTTAGCCTTTCTTGCCTCCTAATATCATTTTTGTATGTGGTTCCATCGCTATTGGAAAGCAGTGTATATCACTGGAGATGACTCCACATAGTGTGTATTTTCAGTATATCTACCGCTCTTGCAAATTTCTCAATAACTACTAAAGATACAGGGGTGCTTCCATTAGAAGTGGAACACACTGCATAATGTTTATTCTGATCTCCATATCTCTTCATCTGAAATTTCAGCTTCAGAATCAGTCTGAGATCAAAAATCGGTTGATGAGGATAAAAGTCATGACTGCAAAATCAAAAAATTCATAACTGTCCCAAAGTAAATAAAAATTTGTCATTGGAAAATCAAATTAGAGGGGCGCGACTGCTGGACCACTCCGGGATACTGATGTGTGAAAAAAAAACCCACCAAACTCTAGGAATAGTTCCCGCCATGTTGGCCACTCAGACACACGTGAAAACGTCTTTCAAAGTCCTCTTCCCTAAGAGAGACGAATGGGCAAGTGGATCAGTGCAATTCCCAGAGACCGCGAACACGTAATGTACACAGATGGTTCGAAAACCCCTCTGGGAGTTGGAGCCGGTGTGTTCAGCAGAAAACCGAAGTCGGAAATTTCCGTCAATCTCGGTAAATATGCTACAATCTTCCAGGCGGAGGTATTCGCAATCGAATTGTGTGCTAGAGAGTTGTCGAATAAACCTCTAGTAAACAAAAATATCAGTATTGTATCAGACAGAGTCAGGCTGCTCTTAGAGCACTGAGCTCCAGCAAGATGAATTCCAAGCTTGTATGGAGCTGTATTGAATCCCTAGAATGCCTGATGGGTGCTAACAACAGAGTCACTTTGCTGTGGGTGCCTGGACACCAGGGGGTGGAGGGTAACGAGAAAGCTGACATCCTCGCCAAACGGAACCGAATCTGTGTTCATAGGACCAGAACCATATCTTGGGTCACCGCAAGTGCGGCGAAAACAACTATCTCGGGCTGGGCGGAGGGAAAAACACTCACGTACTGGTCTGAATTACCAGGATTAACCCATTCGAAGGCGTTCCTGCCTAAACCATGGGAAAAAATAACCAGGCAGATCCTAGAATGGAGCAGGGGTAACCTGCGAATTCTGACTAGACTGCTTACGGGACTCGGGACACTGTCGTCTAAGATACCACCTCGGAAGGATGGGTCTGAACCAACAAACGGACTGTCGGTTCTGTTGTGTGGAAGACGAAACAGCTGAACACATATTATGTTCATTCTCTAGCTTAGAAAGACTAAGGTTCGACACATTTGGCTTTACCAATTTAGAACCTATCGATTTCAGACAAATCTCACCCAATTCAACCATGAACTTTGTAAAAAGATGTGGATTATATGGTGAACTGTAACCTCTAGGGGTGAGCCACAATAGACCCATCTGGGGTCGCAGTGGAGGGGAGGTATTCGCCCCACTCACATGGAACCTAACATAACCTAACCTAAATAAAAATTTCCGAAATTATGCACAGTTTCAGGTAACACCCTGTAGCCTGTATCGATTTTATGTGAAGAACCTCATGCTTCAAAGAAATACGAGATTATAGCTAAGAGACTAGGCTATAGCAACCAGTATGATCCGAACTCAAATTGTTCAAAGCAGAAACAGTTATTCATATTTCAACAGAGGAAAAATTTCGGGCTGCCACGAAATTAGTGTTGCGTAGTTGTACTATATGAGTATATGAACTACATCAGTCAATCAATCTGTATGTGACTATTCATCAATTATCACTCTGTATATCGCAATCGAAATTTCTACAAGTTTATTGGTGAATATGTAGATATATATATTATCTATTGGAAAATATCTTGATTGACTTTGTGAATTATTTATCACTGGCCGCATAATTTTTCTTGAATAATTTGTGATTTCTCTACTTGAATAAATGAAACTTTCATCAAATAGGTTGGTAAATATTTGCTTATTGTACAGTATTGTTTCATCATATATGGACACCCAAAATTTTCTATGGTTAATCCATAGAATATAACGATAAAATAAGCATCGAACAGTGATATGAGTCGTTCGAAAATAGGAGACTTCAACGCTTGGTCACGACAGACACCTGATGATTTACAGTCTGTCCAAGATAAGGTTGAACAGCATGGGGATCTCGGAAACGTTAGCAGATACGAAGTCGTTTAAATAGGGAAAAAGTTGCGCATTCGGAGGCTCATATCAAAAGCCTTCGAAAATTTTAAAAATTATTTTTAGTTTTTGAGTTATATCGAAAAAATTTAATTTTTGGAATATCTATTTTTTTTCCTCCGTTATTATTAGAGATACAGCCAAACTGGGAATACTTTTTAACCATGGAACCATCATCAACTTTTGTTTTTTGAATGCGGTCCTGATAATTTTTTCACAGATTCTGAAAGGTTTTTTTATTCTGAATTCAACCATGTATTATACAAGGTGGTTTATGTGTGTTTCGACCCACTTTTAGCCATTATCAATGTTTTTTCGAAATTCCAAAGGTAAAACGCCATCAGTTCCACTTATTTTGAAGGAAAATTAGTCAACACACTAATACCTCATCAACTGGTTTCAATCAACAACCCATTTCATTTTGCGAAAACAAAAATTCCATCCCTACAAATTCAGAATATGTCAAGCGCTAAAACCAGGCGATGACGAAAGGCGCAGGACATTCTGTGAGTGGTATACCAGGAAATGTCAAAATTTTGAAGACTTCCCCCGAACAATCATCTGGACTGATGAAAGCATATGGTCACTAATCATGGTATCTTCGATAGAGAAAATACACATTATTGTTCACGAGAAAATGAACATTTATACATTACATCAGCGAGACACCAACACCGTTTCGGATTTAATATGTGGGTTGCAATATTTGGTACACGAATTATTGGTCCTTCTATTTATTATGAAACACAGACTTCCGAAAGTTATAGAAATTTGCTTGAGAATCATCTTGAGGAAGCTCTGGATGATTCACCGATTGCGGGAGTTCAGAACTGTTGGTTTCAACAAGATGGCGCTCCGGTACATAATCCCAGAAAAGTCCGTGAGTTTTTATCCAGAAAAATGGATTGGTACTCATTCTACAGTCCCTTGGTCGGCGCGGTCGCCTGATTTGACACAGCTCTATTTTTTCTTAGGGGATATATCAAACTTTGTATACGCAAATAACTTTGATGGTGAAAAAGAACTAAGGGACAGTGTCTTCGAAGCATTCAATAGAATAACCCCAAAAAAACCTTAGCAATGTCTTAGAAGCAACTGTGAGAAGAGCATATCTTTGTTTAGAAAAGAATGGTTATCATTTTGAACATTTGTTATGAATGTCTCTGTAGGTATTGTCAAAGTTAAGTTGTTATAAAGTAATTCGTGTAAGAATTCATCAACGATTTTAAGCGCTGCATTGATCGAATGATGTAGTGAAATATTTTTTATTCACTTTTCAGTATTGAATAACTAATCCATCAAGTTTGACACTAAATGATCAGAAATAAGTGGAACTGATGGCTTTTTTCCTTTGGAAGTTCGAAAAATCATTGATGATGGATAGAAATAGGTCGAAACACATTTGAATCACCTTGTATAATACATGGTTGAATTCAGAATGAAAAAACCTTTCAGAATCTGTGAAAAAATTATCAGGACCGTATTTAAAAAACAAAAGTTGATGATGGTTCTACGGATACGAAACGTCGCATAAAAATATCGGTATCACCAAGATAAACGTCATCAAAAGTTGCTATGGAAAAGTATTTCCAGTTTTTCTGTATCTCTAATAATAACGGAGAAAAAAAAATGATATTCCAAAAATTCACTTTTTTCGATATAACTCAAAAACTGCAAATAATTTTTGAAATTTTCGAAGGCTCTTGATATGAGCCCCCGAATGCGCAACTTTTTCCCCATTTAAACGACTTCGTATCTCCTACCGTTTCCGAGATCCCCATGCTGTTCAACCTTATCTTGGACAGACTGTATACAGCGTGTCTCACTTCTAATAGAAGCATTGTTGAGCTAGGATTCTGAAATCTGGAGGAGCGGGGGATATACCGAGAATACACACTATGACCAAGTGGAGCCATCTTCAGTGATATACACTGCTCGCCAACAGCCATGGAACCGCACCTATATACATTTCCGAAAAATTATAATATTAGGCAAGATAGGTTGAAAAATCACTTCATATTCGGAATCAGGACGTCCAATTCTGTAACTTTTTATATTTTTTTGTTTCACTCTTTATGGATACATCAACGATGATAAAATACTGGTAATTCATTTTATCACATCGATCAGGAAAGAATGTATTATGAATGCTACTGCCGCATTAGTTTATGAAAAATGTCAGGTCTCCTGGGGCATTTTCTCAATATAATGGATCATGATTAAAACTATCGTACTTTTACAGAAGAATCTTCACCTTCACGGGTTCTGAAATTTGCAGGAGAAAAATAGAGTCCAAAGATAAATTCAATTACGTAAGATACGGGGGTGCATCCATAAAAAGTGAGACAAAAGTAATGTTTTCAGAGCAGAAGAATTTCCAGGAATAATATGATAATTCATAGAATTGAACGTCCTGATTCCTAACCCGGAGTGATTTTCAACCTACCTACCTATCTTGCCTCCTATATTATCATTTTCCGGGAATATTCCATGCATGGCTGTTGGCGAGCAGTGTATATCACTGAAGATGTCTCTACTTGGTTATAATGTGTATCTTCAGTATATATCTCCTACTCTCGCAGATTTCAGAATCCTAACTCAACAATCATGGAAGATCCCTGATGGTTTCATTTTACACTGTAGATACTGTTTCACGAACCTTGGTAAATTATAAAGATGAAGTACCTCTCCTATACACAAATCAGGTGTTCAGGTGAAGAAAATAAACATTTTCGAAAGCTCGACAAAAAACGAAGAAATCTAACTAATTTTGGTGACATTTGACTGCTTCCCACGAATATTCCCAATAATATAATCTATAGAACAGTCACGAAAACTTCCCCTTATCTATTAATATTGTATCTATCTTCATACAGAATATGGATAATCTTAGCCTTTTGAATTTCCATGATTCACCCAGTATAAACGAGAAAACGCGCATTAAAACAACGATAGTAGTCGTTCGAAAATTAGAGACTTTAACGCTTGCTCACGACAGAAACCTTTTGAACAAGGCATAATATTCTCTCGGTCACATTCAAGGAAATCTAGTGAAAGGTGTTTATGGCGAGGAGCGTTGATGCTGAAAAATTTCACGCATTCAGAAATTGTTATTCACTCACATTGAGTCATAGGGAATGTTTTGTTGCAATTATTCGATTCAAAAAACCTCATCACTGATGCATGCAGGTTAATGATATCCATACCAGCTATAGGGAACATATATTTTATAAGTATACATGTTATAAT
The DNA here is from genome assembly GCA_918026855.4 of Phaedon cochleariae. NCBI lineage: Eukaryota > Metazoa > Arthropoda > Insecta > Coleoptera > Chrysomelidae > Phaedon > Phaedon cochleariae. The sequence continues at coordinate 24,744,573 of OU896722.1, read as the reverse complement.
AAGGGAATTACATGATATTTTGTTTCATAAGGTATGCTTGATGAATGCCATTCGTGAATGACTTTCGTGAAATTGCAGAACTTCTGCTTCATTAACACACTCTCAACATTATTTTATCATTTCGGTCGTTTAATACAGAATACAGTGTCTTTCAAAAGTATCGGAACGGTCTCATATTTCAGGAACGGCTTGAGAAAAATTCACGAAATTCTCTACAGGGTGATTATTGATGATGTCCGATTCAATGGTGGTATCAGCAATGTTGCCAAGTTTACAGCTTTTCAGATATTAGGAGTACCTTTATTTTTTCAAATGGAATACCCCATTTATTTTTATTGCAATTAATTGAGCGCCTCCTAATTACTTGAGTCCCTGAATATCAGATTCGTAATCAACGTGATTTCCGAAATATGACAACATATCATTTTCGTTAAAAAGTTCTGGAACGGTCCCATATATTTCAGAAACGGCTCAGAAAAAATTCATGAAAACTTCGACAGGATGGTTTCTGATGATACATGATTCAATGGTGATATCGGCAATGTTGCCAAATCAACAGTTTTTCAGATATTGAGGGTAATTAAATTTTTTCAAATGGAAAACCTTATTTATTTTCGTTGCAATCAATTCAGCTCCTCCTCATTACTTATTTAAAATTTAATATTTGAAGACATAAGTAATGATGCGTCGCTGAATGTATTGCAATGAAAACAAATAGGGTATTCCATTTGAAAAAATTGAGTTATCCTCAATATCTGAAAAACTGTTGATTTGGCAACATTGCCGATATCACCATTGAATCGGACATCATCAGAAACCATCTTGTATAAAATTTCATGAATTCTCCTTGAAAATTGAAAATATTAGAAGGTTCCCAGACTTTTGAACGAAAATGCCATGTTGTCATATTTCGAAAATCACGTTAATTACGAATCTGATATCCAGGGACTCAAGTAATTAGGAGGCGCTCAATTAATTGCAATAAAAATTAATGGGGTATTGCATTTGAGAAAATAAAGTTACTCTTAATATCTGAAAAACTGTAAACTTGGCAACATTGCCGATGCCACCATCATTGAATCGGACATCATCAATAATCACCCTGTAGAAAATTTCGTGAATTTTCCCAAGCCGTTCCTGAAATATGAGACCGTTCCGATACTTTTGAAAGACACTGTATGTATGTATATTTTTATTTCATCGCTTGGAGCGCACGAAAGGAAATCCCCTATAATGTTCAAAGAACATCGTGCGTTCCTAGGGAGGATAGGGATAGGAGGAAGGTATATGGATTCATGAAAATCCATCATATAGTTTTGTTGACACAAGTTACTCTTATTCCGTATCGATCAGTTATACAGTGTGACCCACTTGTAATGAAAATGAAAATGGAATGGTATCTCACGTAATCGTTGTGTAAGGATCCTCAAATTTTGCTGGAGCGAGAGATATACCAAAAATGCACTCTATGACCAAGTGGGGTCATCTTCAGTGATATACACTGCTCACCAACAGCCATGGAACCACCCAAATCTCCGGAAAATGATATTAGGAGTCGAAATAGGTTGAAAATCACTTCAGAATCGGAATCAGGACGCCCAATTCACTAACTATTCATAGTTCTCCTATAAAATTCTCAGCTCAGAAAATTTTTATTTTGTTTTGAGGTAGGGTTCTGAAATTTGCAGGAGGGTGGGAAAGTCTAAAAATAAAGTCAATTATGTAAGATACGGGGGTACTTCCGTGAAAACTGCGATAAAATGTTTCATAACTGAGAATTTTCCAGGAAAAATAAAGAAAGTTACAGAATTGGACAACCTGATTCCGAATCTGAAGCGATTATCGACCTCTTTTGACTCCTAATATCATTTTCCGGAAATTGGGGTGATTCCATGGCTGTTGGCGAGCAGTGTATATCAAATCAGAAGTGGGGTCCACTTGGTCATAAAGGTATATCTCCCGCTCCAAAAAATTTCAGGATCCTCACCCAAACGATTACGTGAGATACAGGAGTGTTTCCATTAGAAGTGGGTCACACTGTACATATAATTTTGTTAATCTTGATCCACCCTGTATCTTTCCAATTCAATATCAGTAAATAGTTCATCAAAAGTTGAGATAGGAACATGTGAGCCGTTTTGACCGATAATGAACTGTTTCGACACAAACAAAAACAAACGGTTGTAAAATCTCAATTTTGAACACCCTATATCTCTGTAATAATTTTCGATAAACCCAAAGTGTGATACATCGATGGGATGATCTCTTCATGGAGAATCTAGAAATGCGAAAAAATACAGGGTGTTTTATTCGAAATATCAATGCTGCTACTTCTTTCTATAGTAGAAGCGGCAACAATGCATTATCGAAAATATTATGAAGAGACCGTATTCTGAAATATAGGCATGCACATTTTCATAGATTTCTCCTGACAGATTGTCGATATAAAAATAGTGTAAGCTCGTCGTGACATACCCTGTATATGCATGTATTTAATCGATACGGAAAAAGGACCACCTTTTTCTGTATAGTATGGATTTGGATAATCCCAGATTATTGTCGAAAAATGTTATTGGAACTAAATATTCTTGGTCGTAGAAAAAGCCGCTGAGAGAGTTTGGCAGGCTAATTATAGGTCACCCTGTATATTGTCGTTGATTTGTTTCGTCAGTAGGAGAAATTCAACCAATAAAAAAACAGCTCTCGAATTGATCTCATTGTATTTTCAGTTTTGAACACAGTTTTCACTTGAAATTCATCACCAACACGTTTTATTTTTTCAGATATGCCGGGAATGTTCAGATATCTGTTAGTATGGGTCTTTTTACGATGTACACTTGTTTCAAAGATGTTATTTGATTTCTCAATAAGATCATCTAGAAATGGTAACTGATCTAACTCAAACAAAACCGAATAATGAAGAACAATCGTCAAAAAAATTTATTTACAGTACCTTGTGTTTGTGTAAAGTTTTATACAGGTGAAACCAAAAGAGACTTCTTTCAGTAAGGGCGAAGGAACATATAAATAAAATATAAAGAAAAGACACATCGACAAATCGAAACAAGCTGAACATGTCCTTACTGAAGATGGACAACATATGGCAGAGTGGAATAATATTGAAATCATTGAAAAAGAAGATAACAACCAGAATAAAAAAATCGAGGAATCTGCTTGCATTCTTCTGAACTGAGACAATAGCATTGCATCCTGTTCAGTTGATATAGATAGAACATGATATTCACTACTGAAATCTGAAAATGAAAATGATAAATTCAAGAGTGAATAATGGAAACATCCTGTAACTCATTTGATTGCCAACGTCACCAATTGTCACTGAGAACTGAGAAGTGTCAGGACAAATACGAATTTGCAATACAAAAAATCCATTTTTTATGTTGAAAACGGGAGCGAATTCGTTCCCGAAACGTCCAAAGATAAGTGAAAATTTGATATTTTTTCTATACCTATACCTTTATTTCTCTTCTCCAAACCTTTTTTCAATACAAATTGTCACTGACAAGCTAGTGGATTTTTCTTTTAGGCTCTTTGTAGGAAAATTCTTTAAACGCAGTGACATCTTGGGGCATATCATCTGATTTGTCCTAACTACACGTATACTGAAACAGTGTTCATATTTTTATTCTTTATTTTACATAGAGACAAGCAGGGAAAATCCCAAAAAATCTGGAATAATGAACAGCTCTCGCTTTAACTGTTGTTATAACCACATGTTACTGAATGCCTTGGTTTGCAATCCACGGCATGCTAGACGCAAAAGATCGCCATAATTATTTCCACTGCTAGTTTTCTTGTCCAAGGCTGACTGCGATTCGGAAATAACAGTAATAAACGGCCACCGCTGCAGCCGAGTTGTCAAGGTGTCAGGCTTAGAAACAGGAAGAGACTCATAATGCCAATTAAATTGGAAGCAAAAACGGCTATATATTCGAGTGTGAACTAGTTTAGTAATGAAATATTGCACGGACATTTCATTTCCTAAAATACTGGGTTATTGGATGTGCAATAGAGGTGATCTCTCGAAGCAACGAAATATTCGTTATGAGGATCAATTTATATATATGAAAGAGATTGAAAGATAACTGTTTAATATATACCTGCAGTTAACAATAGCACAGCTATGAAATGAGTAGACATAAAGCTGAGTGTCATCACTCGTCTGGGAAGGATAACATTTTTTATCTACTCACTGCATCAAAAGTAAGCGCATGTTCCCTCATTCAAGGACACAAACTTGTCAATTTACTTCCACGGGAACAAAAAATATTGCCTCCTGTGGGAGGTGAAATAGATTGAGTTTAGCTTGCTTTCTTGGTAGAGATATGATACGTATAAGATCTGTGCCACCCAAAGTACCTAATCAGTGTCTCTATCACTACTATAATAGTATATTACGTAATAGTTACGCACGAATGGAAGAGATACGCACGAAGCCGCAGAGCGGCGAGTGCGTAATCTCTTTACAACACGCGTTACGTACACTCTACCTATTTGGTATTGGTAGGTTGGATGGTGACAGATGCGCTACGACCCAATTAGATCTATTGTGCCCCATCGGCTTCTTCTATATCAAGGATTTCTTGTTCATAGCAGCCCCTCGAGATTCAATTCCTACAGGAATTTGAGGATTTTGAGGTGGTCTAGCTGTGGTATTTCTTCCACAGTCAGCTGGTGTGTTCCCAGTATGTTCAATCTTTTGTGATGTACAGCGTCACACTCCATCAGTATGTGATGGGGTGTTTCTGGTTCTTCCTCACAGAATCTGCAGGTGCCGTCCTCCTGTAAGCCTAGCTTCCTTAGGTGTTCTTTGAGTCTGCAATGCCCCGTTAGAAATCCCGTTATTGCTTTGAGACTTCCTTTGCTGAGGTTTGTCAGTGTCTTAGATCTTTCTCGGTTGAAATTTCCAAGGAGATCTTTAGCCTGCCGTAGTCCTAGAAGTCTTCGACATTGTCTGGCTCTTCAGGTTCCTTCCGCCTTCTCAAGTTCTCCTTGGAAATAGGAACTTCCAAGGCCGCAGAATGGCTCTGGTCCGACCAGTGGCGTTGAAGCCCCTTGTCGTGCCAGTGTCTGCTTGTTCATTCCCCTCCACTCCAATATGCCCTGGCACACAGAGGAGGATCACTTTATTGTTGCTGCCTAGCTCATTCAATCTGCTAAGGCATTCCCATACCATCTTCGAGTTGATGTAAGGAGAGCTCAACGCTTTGATGGCTGCTTGGTTATCGGATAAAATCGCAATGAAATACAGGGTGTTCCATTTAAAATAACAAAGTTGTTGCTACTTTTCGATAGAAGCGGCAACGCCGCAGAGCTGAAAATATTTCAGATCGATAGACCAAGAGCAACTACGTGAGTAATCAAAATTTCATAAACGTCTAACGTACTATCGACCGTGAGTTACCCTGTATAGTGACCGTAGGTAAAACATATAACAATTCAAATCAATGATCTCATACACTTCCTCATATTCCAAACTTCAATCGAACCTTTAAATAAAATGCAATTACACAATGAACAAATTCAATGTGACAAAAGTGTCAACTGTCATGCAAATACTGTCAGTTCTGTAACCTCAGATCATGTTACACATTGATTCGGATCGAGACTTAGAGATAGACCGCTTGAAGCACAATTTTGAGGAAGACGCACCCAAATATATATGCGTTCGTGGATAAAATCATATACAGGGTGAGTCAAAAATGTATACCGAGATTTCTCAATGAATGAATGAACGGATGGTCCAAAAGGTATATTAAGAGAGATGTATCCGTCCAAAGTTGATCAATTTGAAATGATTTACCCGCATAATGTCTAAACGGTAAAAACTACCAGATTGATATTTTCTGCATAAATGTATGTTGAAAAGATACATTTTTCTGATACATTTTCACATTTCTGAAATTGTTATAAAGGGTGTTTAAAGTGGAAGTGTCATGATATTTTGTAGACAACTTTTGTCCTCGTATTTTTCTTTGTGAAAAAATAGGAGCATTTGATAGAACAAAAAAAAATTACATATAAACGGTACTCCAATCGGAAAACAAAAATTGTAACCGTTTTCGAGATATTTGAGTTTTTGTAGAGACATGATATCAACAGATGAATTGATATTAGTGATGATATTTCAGGAGGCTCAGAACTTTTTAACTGGAAAACATCTCTATTTCTCATTCTATTCTGAAACATTACTTTTCACGCAATCTTTGCACAATACTCGAAATTGTTCTAGAATTTGGAACGCGTCGAGCGGAAAACAAATAACCAGCAATTTCTTAAAATCGCAGAAAGTCGCAGAAATAATATTACTCTGCAAAAAAAATGAACAAGGAAATCAGCAATAACAATGCTCATGTCATGAATGTCAATATCAAAAACGAAATTGATCGTGGCCTCCTGAAATATTGTTTTACCGATGAATTAATCTGCTGATATCAAGTGACTACACAAAAACTCAAATATCTCGCAAACGGTTGAAATTCTTGTATTTTGATATCAGTACTTCTTTCATAAAATTTTTTCGCTTTTTCGAATGCTCCTATTTCTTAATCAGAAAGAATACGAGGAAAAACATTGTCTTCAAAAACTCATGACCAACCCACTAAGAACACCCGTTATAACAATATCAGAAATGTAGAAGTGTATAAGAAAATATATTTCATCAACAGACCTTGATTTAAGTAGTCTCAATTTCGTGACTTTCACCGTTCAGAAGTTATGCGGGAAAATTATTTCAATTCTTTCAACTTTGGAAGGATATATCTCCGTTAATATACATGTTGGGATATTAGTTCATTAATCAAACTATACTTATTTTTTATGTACCTACAATTACCTCCAGAAAGCTCGGAACACATTTATGACTCACCCTGTATATATCTTGGGAGCAAAGGTTCATTTCCTCCCATGTGTGTTTAATGGTCTCCTCTACGCGTCGGGCATCAAACTTCACACGTGGGAGGAAATGTATACTTTTGCTCCCTTGATATATAAATAGCTATTGTAGACCGCCGTGCATGACTGCTATAAAGAATTCGATGATGCTTTCTGCTATTGTTACAACTATAATATTCAGTAATTTTTATCGAAAATATGAAACAACATGAAATGCTCCTCATTTGCTTAGAACATGAAAATAGGAATTCAAATTTTGTTCATTAAAGTTCAAATGTTTCGCAAACTATGGCTTTTTACTGAGGTCAAGTTGTGGTTTATCTGATAGGTCCTGAACTTATTCATCATCATAGCTAGAGTATGATCCATGCTTTACCGTACACCCTGATGTTTTTTTATGCTCTGGTTCCCACGAGAAGGGATATCCTGTAATGTTCAGAGAACATCGTGAGAACTAAGGGAAATAAGGTAGGAATTGATGTTCTTCATGATTTTCGGGAGGAGGTTATATGCATCTGGGAACACCTCCCTTGGCAATGTGTTCCAAAGCCTCGCTGTTCGTTGGATGAACGAGTCTTTGGAAAGAGATGTTCTGCAGGTCTCCAAAGTGACCACGAAGGGGTGCGAAGCCTCAACTCGACGAATTAATCTCGCGGGGGCTGCCAAGGGAGGAACAATTGCTGATATTTCAGAAGAGCATCGTCCATCAAGACATCTTCAAAATAGAGTCAGATCGCCATCTCTTCTACGGTGTTCCAGAGAAGTGAGTGAGTTTGTGAGCGAGGCATCACCCACGAGACGAATTGCCCTATTTTGGACAGAATCCAACAGTTTCAGGTTATGTTTGGGTGCTGCACTCCAAATATGGGAACAGTATTTCAGGACAGATCGGATCTGTGTCTTAGAGGTAAATTGATCTACTTTTGCTGATGATGGTAACGCTGTTACCAAAATATGAACAGTGTGTCCCGTTTTCGATGCTTCTGCGTGATATCTCACTTATATCTTTGGAGATACGACCCCAGGGTAGTAAGTTCATATGGAGTACCAGTGAAAAGATTGCAGTACAGTGAATTTTTCTGTTAGAGCAAAGCCACATTACTATAACTATTTTGTCCACGACGGGTAGAAAAAAACTCAGCAAATAACTTTCTCCTGGGACTTTTTTCAGTACAATGCAGCAATGCCAATGATTTTTAGGAATACTTCATGAACAATCTCCAAATCCCGACAAAAACATGAAAGTAAATCCAATTAACTTGCCTTGATATGCCGTGTAAATGAACTGGTTATACTATACCTACTACTTATAGATCTATGATAACCAAGACTGGCAATTAATCATCAGCAAATAATAATCTGCTGACCGTTTAACAATCGAGAAGGAATAATAAATATCCCACAACACATAATTATTTTTAAATCTTTGATAGTACCTATGTGTGTTGTGTCTTCGTCTTTCACCTGCGAATGATGATGAGCAACTCGAATCTTGGATTTGGGTCGATTACGCAGTGGCGTACTCAAGAATATGACAAATAAAAATTCAGAAATACGCATTCATGCATGCAATTTGTGATCTAGACACAAATCTCCCAACTATCAGAAGCGAAAGCAATAGTAGATTGTTTTATTATAGGATCAAAAGTGACACTTAGGTCCGAATGAAAGATGCTATTTTTTTGCAACCGAAAGAATTAACTGAAATAAATACAGAGTGGGCCTTTGAAAACGAAACAGAGGCTCTGTAGGTCGCCAAAACCGGATTATCAAAAAAAACTGAAACAGGTCAACTACATTTTCGAGGGGGACATCTTTCTAAAATATTTTCAGCCCTGCGGCGTTGCCGCTTCTAAAGAAAAGAAGCAACAACTTTGTTATTTCAAATGGAACACCTTGTATTTCATTTCATTTTTAGATTCTCCCCGAAGAGCTGATTTCATCAATGCATCACACTTAGGGTCTAGCTGAGAAGAAGTAGGACGGTGTATGTAGGTGGGTGTGGAAAACTACCAGCTGAGCGTGAGAGCGGGCCAGCTGCTTAAGTAGACCTCGGTCTCGGGGGTTAACGATGATAGTTAGCAGGCCTGCCACTGCGCATATGGTAGTGAGTACATTACTAGCCTACGTGTATATAGGTGGGTGTGGAAAACTACCAGCTGAGCGTGAGAGCGGGCCAGCTGCTTAAGTAGACCTCGGTCTCGGGGGTTAACGATGATAGTTAGCAGGCCTGCCACTGCGCATATGGTAGTGAGTACATCACTAGCCTACAAAACACAGCTGAAAAACTCTGAAAAGAGAGCTGATGGGTGGTGCCTGAAAAGGATGTTAGCCAGCTCTCTTGAGCGAACCACATCAGTCATTGAAAACACTTGGGGTTGGCAAAAAGGTCCCATTGGGGACTAGTTGCTGACGTGGAAACGTCCCCCACCAGTACCAGTACCAGTACCAGTAGGGTCTAGCTGTAATGGTTTCAGGGATATAAAGTGTTCAAAATCGAGATTTTTCAACTTTAACATTTTTTTGTGTCGAAACTATTCATTATTGGTCAAAACGGCTCTCATGTCCCGATCTTAACTTGTGATTTACTATCTACTGACATTTATTTGAAACAAATACAGGGTGGTTCAAGATTCAGAATTCTGATCACCCTGTATCTGTTCCAATTAAATGTCAGTAGATAGTCAATCACAAGTTGAGATAGGGACATGAGAGCCGTTTCGACCAATAATGAATAGTTTCGACACAAAGAAATGTCAAAGTTGAAAAATCTCGATTTTGAACACTTTATATCCCTGAAACCATTACAGCTAGACCCTAAGTGTGATGCATTGATGAAATCAGCTCTTCGGGGAGAATCTAAAAATCTCGCTAAAAATGCAATAAAATACAAGGTGTTCCATTTGAAATAACAAAGTTGTTGCTTCTTTTCTTTAGAAGCGGCAACGCCGCAGGGCTGAAAATATTTTAGAAAGATGTCCCCCTCGAAAATGTAGTTGACCTGTTTCAGTTTTTTTTGATAATCCGGTTTTGGCGACCTACAGAGCCTCTGTTTCGTTTTCAAAGGCCCACTCTGTATGTGAAGTAACCACCAATGTGACTTACTTGAAAGATCATTATAATACCTTTATTATAATAGTTTAGGTAAGTATATAGAGGCAAGACATCAGACCACTTCACTTCGGAATATTGACTTCACTTTCTTACAATTCAATACTATACCCGAAACGTGGATGCCGGGTCATATATGTATGCAATGCAACAAATAATCCGTATGGTGAGAATATTCTACCTGCATTTACAGAACAGGTTCATTCAATTTTCAAGGATGATTGAATTGTAGTTTCAATATAAATACAACCACAGAGTGACCCATTTGTGTAGTCTATTGAATCGATGAATTAATTTGGACCAGGTGTCAGCCCTAATAGCAAATACCGCGCCACTGCTAGGAATAGGAAAAAGAAGTGGAAAATGTTAGGTTAGTTAGCATATCAACAATAATAATAGCGATTATTTATTCCTCTCCACATTCCACTGTGTTTGATTCTGTAATGAAATGAAAGTACAATATCGGTGTGTGAAACAAAAAGTATTGCTGGCCGTGATTATTCATAAACAATTTACCCAATCAATCAGAAACCGAGAATAAATGAAATACAGATCAAGCAAGTATGTGAATCTTGCAGGCTCTACTGATCAAAACAATGATACTTATCTATAATATGGTGTATTTTTATCTCCAGCATGGGATGGAAATGCCAAATCTTTCGAGATCGGGAACAAATCAGGTATGCGTCCCCACCCAAATGACCCACCATAACAATATTGTTTATTCTTGATGACCTAGTACATCTTTTCTAGTTCCTAGGAGCTAAAGTTCAACTCCAGCTCCTAGGAACTAGAAGTGTTGCCTAACAACATATGTTTGTGTCGATAATAGGAACGTCAATTCAAGAGCTGATTTTGGTATCAAAATGGACTAATTTTGTGTTGGCTGCAGAAAAAATTCGTTATCTTGAATAACACCACCGTATACACAGAGACAAAAATGTATTGTTGGAATGGTGAAATGGTGGAAGAAAGAAAAAGTTACGTATGAATAGTTCAAAGTTCTTCCTATTTATCATTATTAATGATTATTATTTCATAGTATTCTAGTCTATGTACAGTGTGTCCAGATTTCGATGCTTTTGCATGATATCTCAGTTATCTTTGGAAATAGAACCTTACGATTTTCGCGATCCTATGTCACTTTTTTGTGAAACTCAAGATGGCCTAATCATATTTTGCATAACTGTTTCCATTCATGAAATACAGGGCTATTTTGAAAATTTATACTTTCTGAACCCCCTATATCTACAGAGTTCCTCAGCGGAAATGTCAAATTAAATCTTATCCCATAGAGAATTTTACGCAAAATTCAGAGGCGCACTCAAATTTTTTTTCGGGGTATGGGTTTGGAGTTACGAATGAAACTTATAATTTTTTTAATGTAACAACCGGTATTTTATTAGCTCATCAAATTCCATACTTTTCCCTTCAAAATAATACATAATGTATGAATATGAAATTCTCGAAAATGCTCCGAAATCCCTAAAACATTGAATTCCAATAGTAGACTATGGATTTTTCAATTAGAAGAAGTTCCAATGGGCGTGTACACCTTAGTAGAACCTTCAACTCAAACCATGTTTATAATGATCCTTTTATACATAAATAATGATTGACGACATAATTCGATCGAAAAATCAACTGGAATGTTTTATTTTTGGACATAAATAATAGTACCTTCTGAAAACGGATACTCTTATGACGTATAGAATCCTCATCTCGCCATAGTTGAAAGAAAATACCAAACGCCCGACGGAGACTGAGGCAACTGATATATTAATTCTTTCAACTGTGATCTCTCGCTAATTCACTCTGTCAGAAATCATGTATCATTCATCTCTGTCTAGAATAGTCTTGTTTCAGTATTAAGGTTTTGACGTCACATCATCGCCTCGTTCTCAGAGGACCAAAAAGTCGGGGATTTCAATAATTTTTTATAAAACGTAGGGAGCTCACAGCAAGAAACGGTTTGCGGTGGTGAGCTAGTTTGGTTGATTGAAGGAATATTTCCTCTGATTTCTCCATGAAGAGGACAAAATCAATACCAACACTAATCAACCAACAAAACACAAAAATTAGGTATCTGATAGCAACAAATAAATAGTGATAAAGAACTCACCTCCAGGTTTTTCACGCTTTGACATAATATAATGACGATTTGTAGTTTTGTGGATTTCAATAGCTATTCAAAAATCAAAAATATTTCTGCTTAGACTCGTTGTGTGAACTATATAAAGGCTAGTATCGTATACTTTTCAAATTGATTTTTTTTTCTCTTTCAATAAGGGTATAGATGTGATGTCAGAATTCAAAGAAAATTTGAATTGTATTTGATTCAAATCATAAGATATTTAGCTATCGGCATGTTCTGTACGCCTCTGACTGACTATGACTGGACAGACCAACCAAAGTAGCCCATCTCGTATAAACATCGAACGTTGATGTGGGTCAATAGTTCCGAAGACGAAGAACAATTTCAGAATATCATTGAAAGCATTTTGTTTTATGCCAGTAGGTAGGTTGTACCTATCCTAATACGACGATATATCAAGGCACGTTCCATTGGATTTAGCAATTCGTATCTTGTCGCTGGAAATAAGAGTAGAGCAAGTTGTTGGCTGAATACTATAATAAAGTGACTATCTGAATTCGCAATTATTATTGGCGGTCATTGTGTATTTCAGAGAGATTTATGATAAATTCGCATCGTACATACCACATTTCACACAGGGTGTTTCGGTTTTTATCTGGTCATCTTCAATACGTAATTTTGTATTCCTCTGGTAGTATGATCAAATTAAAAGCAGTAGAAGTGGAAAAATGATAGGTTCAGTCAAAAATGAACTATCGATACGTGGTCTCCTGTTTCGAGTCAGGAGCTATTTCACTTCCAGTCAGCTGCTAATGATTTATGAGGCACAGATTCGACCTGTTTTGGAATACTTATACTGTTCCCATATTCAGAGTGCAGCACCCACACATACCCTGAAACTGTTGGATTCTGTCCAAAAAAGGGCAGTTCGTCTCGTGGGTGATGCCTCGCTCACAAACTCACTCACTTTTCTGGAACACAGTAGAAAAATTGGCGATCTAGCTCTATTTTAAAGATATTTTCATGAACGATGCTCTTCTGGAATATCAACAATTGTTCCTTCCTTGGAAGTCCCTGCGATATTAACTCGTCGAGTTGAGGCTTCGCACCCCTTCGTGGTCACTTTGGAGACCTGTCGAACGTCTCTTTCCAAAGACTCGTTCATCCAACAAACAGCGAGGCTCCGTAATACATTGCGAAGGGTGGTGTTGTGTCTTTTCGGTCGAGTAATCGACAAAATGTATCACTCACTCCTATGTATAGATTGCTTGCGGACAATTCCGTATATATACAAGGAAAGACAATGCCAGAGGACGAACGGGAACAAATGGAGAGGCAGGTGGACGTAATATATACAGATTTTTCGAAAGCTTTTGATTATCTCGACCATGGTTTGCTTCTGAGGAAGCTCGCCTGCTTTGGACTCACCAAAAAACTAATAAATTTTGTCATGTCTTATCTCTCAAACAGGAAACTGCATGTTCAGTACCATGGATTCAAGTCTATTGAGATATCAGCTTCATCTAGTGTTCCACAGGGATCAATTCTTGGTCCTCTGCTATTCACAATATTCATAAATGACATATTTAGAACCCTCAAGTCAAATGTGTTATTATATGCAGACGATTGTAAGATTTATGCGACAGTCAATAGCATTCAGGATTGTACGTTACTCCAAAATGACCTTCAAAGGCTTCATATCTGGTGTAATTCTAACTAATTGCCACACAACATAAAAAAGTGTAAATAAATGTTTTTTACGCGGAAGAAGCATATCATTGAGTATACCTATAGTATCGACAATGAGTTGCTATAGATAGATGTTATCAGTTCAACGACTTGGGTGTGGTCTTTGATGTCAAACTAACCTTCGTTGATCATATAACTGGGATGGTCGCAAAAGCTTACAAAACACTGGGATTCATTTCAAGAAACTCTAAGTTCATGCAGCAAACTGAGTCACTGGAGTTAATTTTCAATGCTTTTGTGAGGTCAAAACTGGAGTATGCCTCGGTGGTCTGGAGTCCTGGATACGATGTTCATTCTAATAATATTGAAAACATTCAGCAGAAATTTATCAAACACCTCTGGTTTAGAGTAGAGGTTTGCCCCAATTGACATTATCAGGTAGATTGGAAACTGCACTATTGGCTACTCGCCGTACTTATAGTGGAGTCCTATTTTTATATAAATTGCTTAATAACAAACTTGATTGTCCCCATTTACTGTCTCTCATTGATATACATGTTCCTCGATTGCCAGTGAGAGATAAATATTTCTTTTACTTGTGCACACCTCAATCTTAACTACTACAGTTTCCTCCTATTTATAGAATATGTTCAGATTATATGTCTTCTCAAGATTCATTTGTTATCCTCTGTTCTAATATTGTTAGTCGAATCGAGCATTGTTGTAGTATTATTATTTGGTAGTGTGCATATCTGCATGTGAGCTTTTTTTTCTTCTCTTTTCATAGTTATTTTTTTTTCAGCACATATGCAGATATGCCCATATCCATTCACCTTAGTATGAAACTTATGTATAGTTAGTATTAATCTAGTTTGAATCTAAATTGTAATTTGTAATTGATTGTTTATCTTTCCCATCCTGTAATTGGCTCCGGCTGTTGGATGGTGTATGAATAAAAATTAAAAAAAAATATCTTTCATTGCCCGGTATTTCCATCAGCAATACTCTTTCATGAGAAAATCATGACAGATCCATCGCGAAAGCTGCTCCATATATAACTCGGATTATTCCGAGAAAAAATCTACTTTATACCTCAACAACTTCTCATCATCATCTACATAGTATAGCAGATACTGCCATTTTCAGAATACTGTACCAACATATTATGTAGACGCTGATACTCTTAAATTTCATTCGCCTGACGAGTGATGCCGTATACTCATTAAATCTTTGACATCATTGGAACTTTCAATGATGTCAAGGAATTAGTGAGTACTTATATGGCATGGCATCACCCATCAGACGAATGACTCGTCTCTGGATGAAATTGGAACACCGTGGAAGCGTCGGCGTCCTTTCACTTTCTTATAGATACTTCCACTTTTTTATAGATTCCACTGAAAGAAATATCGGCTATCATTCCATCACTAACAATGCCATCAGTCAGACAAAGACAGCAAGCCCGCATGTAGTCAGCACATCCTTTCGTCGTGTAGGCGAAATGATAAACTATACCGTGTATCCCAAATATTCGAACACAGCCAATATCTCAGTTATGCTGCTTGGAAAACAATTTAAAACTTTGTCAAACCCATATGACTTTGAAGCCGTTATGTAAAAATCAATTTCTGTCAAACTACCCCTCAAAAGCCACCCCCAACATCCGCAATTATTCAAATTACAGCCTATAGATTTTCAAAACTATTGGGACAATCTGCCCTTTGCCTATAATAATATGTCCCAAAAGTTATGGCTCACCGTGTATATATCCGGGAAAGAAATACAAAATACAGAAGTAATCTATGAAAAGTGGCATTTTATAATCTGTCAACACAGATAAGATTCCAAACTTTTTACTTGTCACAGAAAAAAAGAAATGATCTACACCTGATACTGTCTTCTTCGAATTGTGTAATTTTGGTAGCATATAACGTTTGCCAAATTATCATGTGTGATACATCGTTGAAGTTTGAAGTTAGAATTGATTGCACTTCACAAATCAACAACGAACTGTATAGGGTGTAACTTGAAGAATCGAAATTCAGAGGTATTTCGATAGAAGTTGACGTAGACACAACAGATTCAGTCATAGGGGATTGATGAAAGTGTAATTTCTTTGTTTCCAACGAGGGGTAAATCACGTGGGAAGTTTAGTGTACAGACACAAGGAAGTTCGAGGAAGTTTGGGGAAGTTCGAGGAAGTTCGGGGAAGTTCGAGGAAGTTTGGGAAGTTCGAGGAAGTTCGGGGAAGTTCGAGGAAGTTTGGGAAGTTCGAGGAAGTTTGGGGAAGTTCGAGGAAGTTTGGGAAGTTCGAAGAAGTTTGGGATGTTCGGAGAAGTTTGAGGAATTTCGAAGAAGTTTGGGATATTCGAGGTAGTTTGGGAAGTTCGGTAGAGTTTGAAACATTTCGTGATGTTTAGGTAGTTATGAGAACAGAAAGCAATGATTAGTCGGATATTCATTTCTCGATTTTTTCATTTCAGCAAATAATAGAGATGCTGTTAGATAACTCAATAATACCTACCTACCTGAAAATCCGTGGTACTGAAAAATTACAATGCAGATATTCATGACATTCAGTTTCAAATCCCTTCCAGTAAAGTACTTTTGAGTTAAGGTATACCCATCTATACCTGCCTATACATGAACGTACAGTCAGATGCAATGATGCAATGAACATGTCGCACTAGGGCGGTGATGGCACCTATCTAGTCACCTCTGCAATACGAGCGCTAACACCATCCAACCGCGATATTTTCTTTGCATCTAACTGAACCTACCTATACCTACCTACCATAGGGAAAGGAAAAAAAGTTGAATCAATCAATACTAAATTGCTTACCTGGTTTGTGAAGTTTGAAAAGTTTCGGGAAGTTTAGGAAGTTCGAGGAAGTTTGGGAAGTTCGAGGAAGTTTGGGTAGTTCGAGGAAGTTTGGGAAGTTCGAGGAAGTTTTGGGAAGTTCGAGGAAGTTTGGGGAAGTTCGAGGAAGTTTTGGGAAGTTCGAGGAAGTTTGGGAAGTTCGAGGAAGTTTGGGAAGTTCGAGGAAGTTTGGGAAGTTCGAGGAAGTTTTGGGAAGTTCGAGGAAGTTTGGGGAAGTTCGAGGAAGTTTGGGAAGTTCGAGGAAGTTTTGGGAAGTTAGAGGAAGTTTTGAGAAGTTCGAGGAAGTTTGGGGAAGTTCGAGGAAGTTTGGGTGATTTGGGGAAGTTTGGGAAGTTCGGCGGAGTCTGAAACATTTCGTGATGTTCAGGTAGTTTTGGTGGTTCGAGGATGTTTGGGAAGTTTCCGAAAGACCAAGCGAAATGTAGGATGTCTGTGAACGTTTGGGCGGAGCCGGTCGAGAAAAATCTTTGGCTAGATAATCCAAGAAACTCAATATCTCAGGATATGCAGAGCTGTGGTGACAAAAGCCTAGGGGAGATTCCTCTCAACAAATTATGAAATCGCGTTAATATGAAAATGGGTCCGAAAATGCTTCGTTTCCGAGATACAGGGTGTCCAAGTTAAAAGAATTATGGGTTTTTTACCCGGTTTTTTATTATTGCTAGAGGCTTCTGTCAAGGCTTTTGTCGACACAACTCTGAAACACCCTGTATAGAAATAATATTTCACATAAATCCAAAGAGTTCATTATTATTTCGGAACTTTCAACAGATGCTGTTAGATAAGTCCTCGGATAAGTCAATAGTACCTACCTACCTAAAAATTCGTGGTACAGAAAACCTGCATTGCATATTATGTAATTAGTTTGATAGTTGATTTCTGTCGGTAGATTAATCAAAATTGTAATAAAGTGGAATTTTATTTTATAATGAAATACAGTGCAGATATTCATGACATTCAGTTTCAAATTCCTTCCAGTAAAGTACTTTCAAGTTTAGGTACCCACCTATACATATACGTAGGTAATACCTACCTATACAATGTGATCTGGTTTGTAATAAAAAATATTCAACATTGTGTTGTACTTGGTTGAAATTATAAGAAAAATCATATAAACATATACTTTCATACGCTTTGTTTTCGAGATATAGGGTGTTTAAAATACGAGTCTGAATATTGTTTTCTGATGAAAAGTTCGAAAAGGTTTGAGATAAATCCACAAAATTACCCAAGATACTAAACTTTTCAAGCTCTATAAGATGAAATGAAGATTATGTATAATGAATGCAATAAAAGTATTTCATTATTTCAACGAGAACACCACACTGTTGAATTTTTGTATAACAAACCGGACCTATATATCTACCTACCATAAGAAAAAGAACAAATTTTGAATCTATCAATACTAAATTGCTTATAAGTACTTGGTTTGTGACGTTTGATGAAACGTTTCGGGAAGTTTAGGAAGTTCGAGGTAGTTTGGGAAGTTCGAGGAAGTTTGGGAAGTTCGGGGAAGTTTGAGGAAGTTCGAGGAAGTTTGGGAAGTTCGAGGAAGTTTGGGAAGTTTGAGGAAGTTCGGGGAAGTTTGAGGAAGTTCGGGGAAGTTTGAGGAAGTTCGAGGAAGTTTGGGGAAGTTCGAGGAAGTTTGAGGAAGTTCGAGGAAGTTTGGGAAGTTTTGACCCACGGGAAGTTTGGTGTACAATTTTTTTTGCCGTGATTTACCCCTCGGTTTCCAAGCAGCATAACAGAGATATTGGCTGTATATGAAAAGGTCTGGGACACCCGGTAGAACGAGAACGACGTCACATTTTGATTAAATTCATTGAGGAGAAATCGATGCTATACAGGTATACGAGTTGAAATCGTTTTTTGTTTGCTACTTAATGATGGTTCAGAGATTATAACTCATTTCATCGGCGATTTATTTTGATTTCGTGATGGAGAACCCACAGGTACGCCCGCAGCTATTAATCATAAGGTCATCATTCACCGGATTTGGTTTTTTGCTTAGAGATAAGTCATTGAAAACTATATAAATGTGCTGAATAAGGAACTCATATTACTATAATTATTCGCGATTTCGCTGCGAAATTTCCATAGACAGATTGAGAATAGATTATACAAGGTGTTCAAAAATCCGCACAAATAATATGCACTGAATCTAATATTATATAGTGTATACGCAGTGCAAAATGGGCATGTACACCTTAGTAGAACTTTTAACTCAAACAATGTTTATAATGATCCTTTAATACATAAATAATGATTGACGACATAATTCGATCGAAAAATTTATTTTTAGACATAGATAATAGTACCTTCAAAAAACGGACCCTCTTATGACGTAGAAACCTCATCTCGCCATAGTTACAAGAAAATATCAAACACCCGACGGAGACTGAGGCAACTGATATTTCTTTCAACTGTGATCTCGCGCTAATTCACCCTGTCAGAAATCATGTATCATATCATCTCTGTCTGGAATAGTCTTGTTTCAGTATTAGGGGTTTGACGTCACATCATCGCCTCGTTTTCAGAGGTCCGAAAAATCGGGGATTTCAATAATTTTTTATGAAATGTATGGAGCTCACAGCAAGAAACGGTTTGCGTTGGTGAGCTAGTTTGGGTGAGTTTCTATCGAATTATGAAATACATTTTTTTTGTGATTTAATCCCATTGTCAGGTGTAATTTCAATCGAGTGGATTTCAGAAATAACTCCTATCGAATCAACACTTGATTAGCAATATTATATCAAAACCTCAACAGGTTCAAGATAAGAATTAAAGAAATTCTTGAGCAAGATCAGCTAAGACACTCTCAATGATTTTCTTTCCTCTTTCTCTATTTCCCATCATCCAACTTTTTGTTGTATACAACATATTCATAATCATATTATCTTATATAATGTTTATCATAATGTGTTTTAGTAGTCTAGTATTTTCGTATTTTGTTCTAATAGCAAATAGTTTCTTTTTTATTACTTTCAGATATAGCATCTATAATAATACGTATAATTATAAGTATAAGTATAAGATTATTTACTATTCATAGCGTGGTGGAAGATCAAAACAGTTGAACTCCGACTAATTTACCCTTTATTGCAGAACATTGTGAATTATTGAATTTGTGAAATTTATTTTCATGGGTGAATAAATAAACCATAAACCATAATATCATTAGGAATTTGATAATACTGTGTACAGTGGTGTCAATTGATACCTTCATAATGAAAAAATAGCACGGATGTAGTAATTTAGATTGTTTCTGAAATAGGCATTCAAAAGAAACACCATGAAAGATGGAAAGCCGAGTGGAAAGTAGTAACTTCAGATAGTGGTATTATTCGAGTTAACGCAAAGAAAACACTTATTATATGAAAATAACACCCAAATACACCCTGACCAAACACGAATAGATCAAAGCCGTGCATCAATCATGAGATTCGGGGCTAATATAATTTACTCATCGTCTTGCATTCTCCCATGTGAATAAACAATATTGCTGATGTTGAATTTACCCCCTGAATAACCTAAACTCATTGAAGAATGGATAAAAATAGTGTAGGTATGTTTTTTCTGGCAGATGTACCTATCTCATTTTAAGTCGAGAATTATACCTGTAGCAAGTTTCTACCATTTAGTAGAATTTCCAAAAATGTCAGTTTTAGCACAGTTGAGAGAATAGTATATATTCTCTCAACTGTGGTTTTAGCACAGTTGAGAGAATATTGTATATATTCTCTCAACTGTGGTTTTAGTCAATATTTCGAAAACGGTTAGGAGATATCGAAGTGCGGTGTTAGAAACACTCCAGAGATACCCACCAAGTTATATTAATTATTAGTCTGTGGTATTAGTATCATCATTGTTATTCTTATTATTTATATATGTTTTTTATTCAGTACCATCATCCCGTATTATGTTCAGAATATCGACGGGTGCTGGTTTAATGACTAAGATATATTGAATGCATGATTAAGGAATTACATGAGCTAGATAAGAGAGATGACAGGAAATAGTTAGGATGACCAGTAAAGTTCAAACAAAAAAACTGAATTGGTGTTGTACAAGATAATAAAGTTGATATTTTTCTAGAAGTGGATTGCCGCTGAATTTGCTGAACTCTTACCTGGAAAATAGGAGACAAGTAGTAAAAATAGGGAAGAACAGAAGTTCTGAAAAACAAATTACTGATGGCGTACCTCAGGGATCCATCTTGGGACCTTTCTTATATCTTGTTCTTGCTAATGATTCATTAGTTTATTTGAATGAAAATTCTGCCACTGCATATGTTATACTAATGACACTGATACATTGGTTATTGAAGAAGACTTGAACTCACTGAGAAATAAAGCCGAAAGCACATTCGAAAAAGGAATAATTTGGTCTGAGAAAAATAATTTGCGAATGAATGAAACAAACATCGATATGTTTCAGTTCATGATGAAAGGACAACAAAATGAGGTGAACCTGTTTGGGAGTACTGACTTGGAATTGAACTCAGTAACAACAGTCTCTGGTCTCTGATAACAAATTGCAGTAGATGTGACAAGTCGACAATGTATGTTAAAATTTGAGAAAAGCCTGCTATTCACTCAGGTATCTCTCAAATCATTCTAGCAAAGGAATCCTGCTAACCCTATATTATGCTAATTTCAACTCCCATCTCAGGTATGGTATTTTATAGTAGGGCACAAGCTCCTTTGCATGTCGAGTGTTCATCATCCAGAAGTAAGCTTTAAGGATCATTACGAAGTTGGGATTTAGGGATTCTTTCAGGGAATCGTTTCACGAACACGGTACACGTGATTCTTCCCAGTCAACATCACACTGTAGTCTATCGAAGGGGTTTCAAATAAAAGTTTTTTTTATGTTCCGGTTCCCACGAAAAGAGATATCCTGTAATGTTCAGAGAACATCGTGAGAACCAAGGAAAATAAGGTAAAACCTGGTGTTCTTCTCAAATTTCTGGAGGTTATATGCCTCGGGGAACACCTCCTTTGGCAATGTGATCGAGAGCCTTGCTGTTCGTTGGATGAACGAGTCTTTGGAAAGAGATGTTCTGCAGGTCTCCAAAGTGACCACGAAGGGGTGCGAAGCCTCAACTCGATGGGTTAATCTCGCGGGGACTGCCAAGGGAGGAACAATTGTTGATATTTCAGAAGAGCATCGTCCATCAAAATATCTATAAAATAGGGCCAGATCGCCAGCTCTATAACAAACTTCCTGATGACAATAAAGTTTGCGGAAATGTATAAATTTTTTTTTAAAGTTAAAGAACTACTATTGTCAAAAAATTGCTGTACTATAGAGGAGTCCCTGTCACGATTTGCCATTTGTATGTGACGTGTATGTTTGTATGTGTATATTTGTGATTTGCAATTTATGATGTGTATGTGATGTCTCTATATTCATATCCAGTTTTACTTATTTATATTTGTCCATTTTTCTATATTTTTTTCATGTTCTGGTTGCCACGAAAAGGGATTTCCTGTAATGTTCAGAGAACATTGTGAGAACCAAGGGAAATTAGGAAGGAATTAGTGTTCTTCTTAAATTTCTGGAGGTTATATGCCTCGGAGAACACCTCTCTAGGCAATGTGTTCCAGAGCCTCGCTGCTCGTTGGATGAATATTTTTGGATTTTTACTGACGTTTTACTCTTTTTTTTGTATTACCTTGCTGTTGTTGTGCAAACTAATTTGAGAAAATGAAGAACTTATTTTCATTATTATTTAAGAAGCTTCCCAATGCCCCCTTGACAGTGATATTCGCCATTCGATGTCTCATAAAATTCATGCTCTAGATCCATGCATCAGTTTTTCTCTAGCTTTTCTGAAAATAGGGAAAACTGCCAAAATCAACCATTTTGGTATACCCTGTACATGTAGCAGTGCCGGATTTATACTCCCTTACGCCGGGGGCTAACTTTTACGATGCCGCCGCGCCGCCGCCAAATATTTAATTTTCAATTGTCAGTTTCAAAATTCAAATAACCCTTTCACTGCTTTTTTTACTGCATATATCAATAACATGAAATCATTATGTACAACGAATCAAATTATATTTACTTCACACGTTAAACATAACAACAAACAACAGATATTTTTTCAGATGAATACTAAAATAATTTTCTTGATTTTTTTGATGCAAAGTCGTCAAAAGCATCATCAAAATTCAGATTTGATAACATCTCACTGTTAATACTTGTAATTGATAAGATATTCAATATTCCTAAGGTAGTTTTTCACTCTGTTGAGAATGACCTTCAACCACTGGCATTACGAATCATCAGGGATAGTAAAAAAAAATGCTCAGTTATTGCCAATATTCACTGAATTTGTTGTGATTAACCCTAAAACAACGATTAGTCGTGTTCATATTTTGATCATCTATTTTTGAGATTCTAACTCTTCTTTTTCGCGCATTGAATTCAAAAATAAATAAAACTTACCATTCCTGTCTTGAGATCGTGAATTTCCCGAAGACGGTTCTATCGGTTCTGATTCTGTCTCATTTGAATTTAGGAAAAATGAATGTATTTTAGGGCATTTCTTGACAACTTCGTCTAACTGATTTTGTTTATTAATCTTGTGCCGTTTCCAGAATGCACCACCTTTTTCACTCATTTTTTTGAATTCAAGTTTCGATTTATTCCTCGATTTATTCATTATTAGTACCATTACCAACAATACCAAGAACAACCACGCTGATTTTGTTTTTTTGTTATTGAGTTAGACGAGTAGAATGCGGTTTTTCTTCTCATCATCAAATAATAGTAGATTGTTTTATTAGGATCAAAAGTGACACTTTGTTTGACAAGCGAATTTTGCATTTGCGAGGCGGAGCGTTTAGCGAAGCCGAGCGAAAGCAAAATTTGCGAGTCGAACAAAGTCACTTTTGATCCGAATGAAACATGCTATTTTTTCTGCAACCGAAACAAATGAATCAAAATAAACATGTGAAGTAACTACCAATGCCGTGCCTAATGTATGCAATGCAACAAATATTGACAAATAATCCATGTGGTGAGAATATTCTACCTGCATTAACAGCAGGTTGGGTTTTCTAGGATGTTCGAATTGTAGTTTCAATATAAATACAACCACATAGTGACATACTTGTGTATGGACCAGGTGCTCTTATGCCAAAAACCGCGCCAGTGCTAGCTATAGGAACAATACGTGGAAAATGTTAGGTTAGTGAGCATACCAACAATGATAATAGTGATTATTTATTCCTCTCCATACTACACTGTGTTCTACTTGATAATCAAATGAAGCTAAACAATATCGTTGTTTGAGACAAAAAAACTATTGCTTGCCGTGATTATACAAAAACAAGTTATCCATCCCGAGAATAACGAATGAAATACAGATCACGCAAGTATTTGAATCTTGAAGGCTTCCCTGATCAAAACAAAAATACTTAACTGAGATGTTTATAATTTCAATACTAAACTATAATAGGGTGGATTCATATCTCCAGCATGGGTATGAAATGCCAAATCTGCTGAAATCGAAAACAAATCAGGTATGCGTCTCAACCCCAATAACCAACCGTCACAATGTTGTTTATTCTTGATGTCGTCCAGTAGATCCTTTTTAGTTCCTAGGAGCTAAAGTTCAACTTTAGCTCCTAGGAACTAAAATTCAACTTTAGCTCCTAGGAACTAAATATGTTGCCTAGCAACATACCTATTTTTGTGACAGTAATAGAAACGTCAATTTAAGAGCTAATTTTGGTATCAACATGGACGACTTTTGTGTCGGTTGCAGAAAAAAGTATGTACCGCCGCCGCTTTCGTATTGTAGCGTCCAAGGCCGTTACCATCGAGATTATCGATGGTAACGCCAAGACACAGCTGACGCTAGATTAGTGCATGTTATGATTTTCACAAAAACAGTATCTCGACCAGTCAACGACTGTATTGCTGCTTGCTTCTCCTATTTCCTCTTTTTCTCTACCGCCTCTTGAAACTCACCGCCGGGGGCTGATAGTCCCACAGCCCCCCCCTAAATCCGGCACTGACATGTAGGTACTAGTCTGAATTCACGATTGAGCATCCTTTTACATGTTACATGACCAATATTCGTATTTTCCTAGCCGAATGTGTACTGGTTCGTCTATATTTTCTCGATACACACACTTTCTTTTCGTGAATCTCGAATTCCAAAGCAGCAAGCATTCTCTCCCAGCTGAATAACTTTCACTCTGTACCTTTTCTAAATAATGATAGCTTCGGGCAATATGACGCAAATATAACCCAAAAGCAATGGACTACTGACTAGAGATTAGAGAAAAATAGATAAAGGTGCTCCACGATGTATTGTAATTAAATAAGTAGACATCTAATGACCTGATTTTGTCCGTACTGGATATATTTCGCACAGCACTACAGGCTCTGGTAGGCTATGTAATATTTCACATTTGAAGAATGCACGGAAAAAAAGGATTTGTTGCATCAACAAATTATTCATGCTTGAGTTATTTTTGTTGAACTGAGCAAATTTTTGTTGAATCAACCAGATATATGATTATTCCATGGAAGCAGCTTGTTCAAATCGATAATGTTGTCTAATTTAATCAACAGTATGATATCAATTCCATCAACAAAATATATGGTTTCTTCGAAAACGAATTATGTCGATCCAAAATAATGTCGATGTTGATTCAACTAAAAACATTTCGTTGATTTGATCAAACAATGATCATTTTGATGAGAATACATCTTTGAAACAACATACAAGTTGTCTTATTCCGATGTATCAATGAACTCGCTTCGAACGAATCATTTGCTTGAATAGAGCAACGAAATATGTAATATCAATGAAATATTTTGTTCATTCTACATCAACTTGAATTTTCGCCTCTAGATGGCGATCATTTCGCCTCGTCTATGTCTGCCTCGAGTTCATAATATACGTGAAGCCTGATTCTTCGTGTTTGAAATATCAGCTGGATGAATCGAACTTAGGATGAATAGCAATCCGAAATAGTTTCCCATCAGCTAAAGAGAAGTAATTACTAAAGGTCTATGCTAGAGGAGTTGACTAGTTTATTCTATTGATGTGAAATTTCAGAAAATTCCCGAATATTGAATTTGGTCCAATAAAACAATTTGTCGTATGGGTATATAGTTTCTCTTGAATCGACAAAATATTTCATTGAATTAACCAAATATTTCATTGAATCAACCAAATATTTCATTGAATCAACCAAATATTTCTTTGAATCAACCAAATCAACTAAATATTTGATTGAATCAATATCTTGTTATTTTGAATCGAACAAAATGTTTGTTTGAGCCAATTCAATATTTCTTCATAGACAATTCATGAATGTGCTTGATTGAAGAAGATCCAGAGTTCTTCCAAGACAAATTTACTTGATTCAAACTTCAAATTCGCTCTGAAACAAGATATAGATTTACTCATTTCAAGATTATATTTTGTCGTGCATATATGACAGTTTCATTTGCTCCATTCAATAAAATTTTGCTTGACTCAACAATTCCATTTTTTCCGTGTGTGAGGAAAAAAGTATTCTGCCAGTGTGATTTCCGAGGTTATTTCGATATATTTATATAAAATGACATTACATTTTATGTATTATTCTTACAGACCCGATTCTCTCACTGTAATTGTTGAATTACCTATACAAGGTGTTTTTGAAATAAGTGCACATATTCAGCTCGTCAATATGATACAATCTGAGGAATATTCCCATGATATCAGATTTTTTCTAATTCTTCTAATTAACGAGAAATGTCATCAAAAAAATTGAGAGATTTGAGAAAAAAATCAAGTACGCCACTTTAAAACAATTTAAATGATTGAACTCCGCGTGTTTGAACAGAGGTGACGTCAGATTTGTTACAGTGTAGAACTTCGGGTGGAAAAGGGTTCTAACCTCAAGTTTTACTTTGATTCCTGAATTTTTTTAATAGTGTCATTCATTAGCTAGTACTCGTCGAGCTTTCTCAGTATTTGAAATATTTGCACTTATTACAATGCCACCCTGTATATATGGGTAATAATATGTAAGTAAAAGTAAGTAAGTAAGTTTATTCAATTAGATTTTAACAATAATTTTTGATGAGAGAAGCCACCTAAGCTAAGCTTGTATTGTGGGCCATTGTCTCATACATTTTTATGTTAAATTACTAACAAAAAAAAAAGAAATATCTACTAGCAGATTAAAATGAATTACAATCAATCATTCCTATGAGTGTTATAAGGAAAGGAAGAAACGAAAAGAGAATATCACTGGTAATTGCAATATA
This sequence comes from Phaedon cochleariae, assembly GCA_918026855.4. Lineage (NCBI taxonomy): Eukaryota > Metazoa > Arthropoda > Insecta > Coleoptera > Chrysomelidae > Phaedon > Phaedon cochleariae. The sequence continues at coordinate 24,717,601 of OU896722.1, read as the reverse complement.
TTGTAAGAATAATTAATAATTATTCGAGAACTGATTTCAGGATATCCTTATAATACATTTGAACAAAGATTTTGGCTTGCTTTTTGAATTTTTTTTTTTTGTATATTTTTAATATCAGAGGGTAGTAGATTGAAAAGTTTGGGACCATATAATAGGTTACAAATTTTTGTGTGATTGTGGTTTTAAACAAGGGAATTGGAATTTCTTGCCTTGCTGTTCTTCGAGTATGATGATTATGTATAATGTAGGAGAGAATATAGAGTTTTTTGTCCAGATGTATGTTACTTATTTTAATATAAACTATAAGTTTGATTTTCCAAACTTTAATTATCATCTTCTGGTAATATAAGGGCACGTGGGTCCTTTTAAAATATGAACCCGACCTTTAAATGATGAAGTTATTAAAATAAAATAACATAATTTCATATCATTTTACAGCTACAATCATGGAGCATATTTCCTTGTTCTATTATTAACTATACTATTTGTAGGCCTACATTTGTCATTTCCATAACTATGATATTTTCTATTGGCTTATATGAGCCAGAAACATGTTCTTTTGAGATTGATCTTTGATCATTCTAATAAATGTTTTGGATATGACTCTGAGTTTTCATTTATGTATGAGAAAAATCTTCATATGTCAAACCGTAGGTGTCATATTTGGTCTGATAAGTTCTAGCGAAATTATACACTCATAGTGTACAGGGAGTAAATTGGTTCCGGGTCTTCCGGTATACTTGATTGAAAACCAGATTGGACTTAGAGAGAAAAGATAATACTCCCGGAGAATGCAACAAAATATACTGCTGCTATCCATAGATAAGATTAGATTTGGAATGGGGCCTTCGGGCTATCTGCCTCCACACTGCGACTTTTTCAGATCTATTGTGTCTGCCCTCAAAATCGATTAGAGTTCTTCGGCTACCCCCGCCTTCTCTATGAGACTCCATAGGCTAGCTTTCAGATCTCCTGTGTATCTCTGGGCTCCTGGTTTTTCCTCACCCAGCGTAAGGAACCTTAGTCTTGACAAGCCCTCACAGTGGCAAAGTATGTGTACTGCTGTCTCTTCCTCTTCTTGAGAAAACCTGCACAGCAGATCTTCAGTCAGACCTATCGTACTTATGTGTTTGTTGAGCCTACAATGCCCTGTGAGAAGGCCCACTAGTATTGGTATCCATATATTGTCCCAGTTTTTCATGTCCACCAGTAGTACCTATACCTATTTTCATTTCGGAACAATTAATATCGAATTATGTTAAACGAATATCAGATCTCGAAAATAATTATATGGTAATTATTCCACGAACCAGGCACCATTTTTATACATTTTTAAACGGATTTATGGATCTTGGGAGTAGGACAACTAGTTCGTTTGCATAATTTCTTAATATTTGACTTGTAAATTTGTTCTTGAAGCTGCGATGCAAATTTTTTCAGCTGTTCAGTGCTGAAGGTCCGAGACTGTGAAATATTACTTCAATCATGTATATTTTATCACAATGTTCCTTATTGCTACGGAATTACCATTCGATGAAGGATCATGTGGATGTGGAGGAGAGAAGGAGGCTCACCCCAATCACTTTTTTATTATTGAAGATGGAATAACGAAATTTTGGCACTGTGTATTATAGTTCAATTTACATTTTTTGAAATACCTTGATCTACCGTACCAACCTTCAAATTTTAAATGGAACACCCTGTATATTCTTACTCATTTCCTGAATCCTGAATCCAAAAATACCTCACTTATCATCAATATTCTATAAATGAAGTTATTTTTATTTCAATTTTCAATTATGTACTAGCTGTACCCTGCCCGCGTTGCTATATACGATAGCTTACTAAAATGTAATTGAAGGAAAGACAGTACACAAATATTGAATTTATTTCGAGTGATTTCATTCATTATAGCTGACCGGCAATCGTTGTTTTGCTATGTATGTACATTCATTATTTCTAGAAAATATTTTTTCAGTTGAATATCTAACAGCACACTTCTATTATTTTATTTTCTACTTCTGTTTAGTTTGACCTGGTTTGACAAACCATCCGAGCGTGTTTTCTTAGTTTTTCAAAGTACTTTTTATTTTTCACTTTTTTCAGTTCGATAATCTATCTCTGTATTTTCCTAAACTAGTATTTATTTTCTACTTCTTTTTAGTTTTGCTATCTACGAAAGCGTGTTTCATTAGTTTTTCAAAATACTATATATTACATAGCCCGTTCGAGATATTGGGTCCGACGTCTTGAATTTTCTAATTATGACAAGGGAATCATAATTTTCGACCCCAAAAACGCCCAGATACCAATTTTGAATAAAATCGGATCCAATTATTTCAAAACTCGTTCGACATATTGGATCCGACATCTTGAATTTTCCAATTTTGACAGAAGAATCATAATCTCTGACCGCAAAAACCCCCAGATACCGATTTAGAATGGATTCTAATTATAATTACAAAACTCGTACGCCATATTGCATCCGCCATCTTGAATTTTGCAATTTTGACAAAAGAATCATAATCTCCGACCGCAAAAACCTCCAAATTCCAATTTTGAATGGAATCAGATCATAATTAAAAAGCTCGTCGGCTATATTGGATCCGCCATCTTGGTTTTCTAAATAATTTCACTCATATTAGGAACCTTCTGATGACCATAACAAACACAACAGAAAACTATTTAGTGAAATCGGTCAAGCCGTTTACGATTTCATAAGGAACATACAGACAAACATTCATTTTCATATATGTATATAGATTATAGCATTCTCACCCGAGGTATATAAAATATTTTTTCCACCACTAACACTGAAATCTGAACATATTTTATATTCAATTCACATTTTCATTTCCATTGAAGGTGCAATGTTATTCACCGTGTATATTCAGCATTGCTCATCATATTACTAAATTTGTGATATTGATAAACCCTGTATTTAAATTTTAGATGAAATGAAATGAAATTGATTTTGATATTGAAGTTTGTACCTAGCGCCTTCATGAAGTAAGGAAGTTTACTGATGTATACCTATCGCAAGTACATATTGAAAATACTGTATTCATCAAAATGTTTTGAAATATTTAAACCTTATGAATATGACAGATGATACAATTGAACAATCATTGAGCTGATCTACATAATAAATCATATATCATCGTATTGACCGCCATAGCTGAAATCATTGTTTCTACATTATTTGGTTCAAAGGATATTTTATTTTTCATTGAATGCATACGCATCGGTATCTATGTGTGTATATTGCATAGCTGTCATTGACATAACTATTGACAATTTAATCGACCTATAGGTACAATTTCTCACCTAGGTTCAAAAAGTGTTACTTCCCATTATAGAGGATATCCTCGAATAATAAACGTTTTTTTTTATCGATTTGAATGGAATTTCCACAGTTTATTAGGAAACTTTAAGATGTAAGTATATCTTTAAAATTTTCTTGCCTAACTGCTTTTATTATTGAGATACATATGATGTTATCTTGGTTTTGACACAATCTTCATGTGGTCATAACTTTCGAATTACTCAGTATATTCTCTTCAAACTCGTTTTGATTAATAATTTACAGGGTGTTCCGAAATGTCATAGGATGATTCAAAATACAGATAACAGGAACAAAAATAGTAAGAAAGTTTATATAAACATGGGCCATCAGAAATGGCCCCCGTGTTTTGTAATATTCGAAATAATCAAAATTTTGTACAAATGCCTAACTTCTTATGCCAAATTTGAGAATGTTAAGAATTTTCCAAGATTTTTATCAGGGACGTGGGAAATAGCTGGGGCTAGAGGCACCTTTCCCAACGTTCTTGTTTATATAATTTTCGGCAGTTTGTTCAGGTAATATTATAGAAATCAGAATCACAATTCGTATGTCTTTCTTCAGGAATCTATCAATATAAATCTGAAACACCCAGTATAATGTGATATTTCAAATAAGGTTTTAAAGGTTACAAATAATGTCCGTATAATTATTTAATTCTGAGGTTTTCCTGTAAACTTCAGTTTCACCTACCTATGTTGTTTCAATGAAATTGATAATATTCAATACGTTTTCAACTGCATACTACTCTACCGTTTTATAGTTTGTTTTGATGTAATGAGAAGTGAAAGGTAAGCTGATAGTGGTACTTCATTTTCTCTAGATTTATATGAGACCTGTTATTTGTAATCGAAACGCTTTTATTGATATTGAATTTATTTTGCGACTCTCTCTCTTTCATTCGTTCAATTATGGGTATATGAAAAAAGCGATATATGACACAGAGTGAGTCACCAAAGGTGTTCCTTGTTCGCACTAAAATGAGTTCAAATAGGTAATGTAAATCTGCAAGCTATTACTCATTCTTTCCAACTATAATGGAAATATCTTCAGATGACTAAGTTCAATATATTTTGTCCAGGTTAGAAGAACAAATCCAGATCATGATACATCATATCATATAATTTGAGCAAGTATACTAGGTTCCAGTGAGTGGTCTTGGATATTTGTATTTTGTGATTATATGTTACTGCTCTGGTGGTGACCATTGACCAAATACGAGTAGGTACATACCTATAGGTAGTTTGGAATAAATGCCATGACGTGAAAATATAACAAATTATTGTTTTGTTATTTAACTGAAAACAAGAAGAGAAAATTAAAAGGTTTAAGTATGGATCTCGTGAGGTGATACAGAAATACAGAAAAAAAAAACGTTTTTGAAGTATGATGAAAAAACTGAATATGGCTCATTCTTTTTAAGAATATATGCTCGAGTTTCAAATAATCAACTACAATTTGAAATACATTCTCATCTGTAGGTTCATATAGCTCTTTGAGAACCTTTTCAATATACCGGGTGTCCCGAAACTACTTGAAGACTGTGGATGTAGGAGGAGGGATTGAAAATGTGTCAATTCAATTTTGGGTTAGGATTTTGAAAAATTGCAGAATTGTAACCGCGAAGTGGAATGAAAAGTGACATTTTGTTACCTGTCAACAGAGATAAATGTCAAATTTTTTTCCCGTCACAGAAGAAAAGTTTTATTTTCAATTGTCCTGTCTAATCAGAAATGAAACTTTGAAAAACCAGTGGCATACCATAATTAACGCAACGCACTGGGACGCCACTGGAATTATTATTTCGAATCTGATAACACCAACAGAAGCTCTATACTACTGTTAACAGAATCACAGAGTTTCAACGGAATTGGCAAAAAGACTTCTGAGTAATTAATGAGAAAACAATTTTTCATGAGAAAATGAATACCCTGATATATCCAGAAAACGAAGCAAGTTAGGACATAGAGTATTATAAATAACCGCTTAAATCTTTTCATAACCATTCATTTTCACTCTGTATATTGAAATAATACTCATATTATCATTTATAGAAAAGATCAGGTAATATCTCAAAAAAATCTAGAGAAATGAAAGAGGTACTTTAATAAATAAAATGAAATGCACAGTTTCAGAGTAAAATCAACTAGGATATGATGATTTTAGATTTTGAACATGCTATGAAGTATTCATTATTATAAGAAAATCTCGTTGAATCTCTTGAATTCAGACTGAGAAGTGAGGTGAACATCTGAAATTCCATTATTTTATCTCAAACCTTTTCGGAAATAATGATGAAAATACATCTCCAGGTTTTTGTATGTATTTCAAATTGATATTCATATGTATGACGTGGAAAATAAATCTGAATTTAGGAAACCTAATCACGAATCTGCGATTAAAGGTACATATAAATGAGTTGTTTCGAATGAATTTGAATTTCTGAAATACCTAAACTGTTTGTTAGAGATATAATTCCCATATCACTGATACGAATGATTTTTTGGAAGTATACCTACTTCTCCTATACATTTCAATTTTCATTTGAATACAGAAAATATTGGTAAGTAATATTTTTATATCATGATACATCATATTATTTTATCCGATTTGAGAGAGAATGTCCATTCTCAATTTCAGGGGATTCTCATTTTTCATGCTCTCCTTTTGGATGTTCAACAGATATACTTCAATGTTGGACGTGGCAAATAGCTAGGAAAGTAGTTGTTTTCTGTTGAATATGCAGAATGATATTATGTGCATATACATAATTTTATCAGAGGGAGATACAAATTCTCAACTTCAGGAGATTTTGTTTTCAAATTCATATCATGTGTGTTCAATTGATATAATTCAATGTTCGTCGTGGCATATAGCCAGGCAAGTGGTAGTTTTCTGTTGAATAATAAACCGATAAAAAATTGATTTTTTTTCTACGACCACCTATGAAAACAGCACAAACACATTGATTTGTTTTTGAGAAAGTGACTCGTTTCACTATGACAACATATAATGTTGTCATAGTGAAATAGTGTCTGTATTATGTGCAATAGCCAAATTATTCGAACAAATAATATATAACAAAGTCTGGAATTCTATCAAAACCCACATATGTGAAGAACAACACGGATTTGTCCCAAGAAAATCCACAGCCACGAATTTACTCACTTTCACTCACGATGTGCATAGACACATTTCTGAAAATGCACAAGTCGACGTTATCTATACTGACTTTCAAAAAGCATTCGATAAAGTGAATCACGACATACTATTAAATAAAATAAGTGGTTATGGAGCAGACCTGTCGAGTATAAATTTTTTCGTTTCCTATTTGAAAAATCGACCTTACAAGGTCAGATATCGTGGTCATTGCTCAAGCAGGTATGATGCAAACTCGGGAGTACCTCAAGGGTCCAATTTAGGTCCACTATTGTTCCTGATATTTATTAATGATTTACCGCAACATCTGAGATACTCTGACTGTTTGTTGTTTGCCGATGACCTTAAATTCTATAGGAAAATAGAAACTATGGAGGATTGCCTTCATCTCCAAAGTGATATGAATTCTGCTCATTCATGGTCCCTTATAAATGATCTGCCATTCAACAAATCAAAATGTATGGTATTGTCCTGTACAAGAAAGAAGGAAACACTAAAACACCAATACACCATCGAAGACGACAGATTAGTGAGAGTAGAGAAAATAAAAGACTTAGGTATCGAGTATGATACTACACTGTCATTCAAATCACACATTGACCGGGTTTGCGCACAAGCACTAAAAAGTCTGGGGTTTGTGCTTAGGAATAGCAAACATTTTCGAAACTGGGAAACAGTTCGGTTTTTATATAATTCACTGGTTAGACCTAAGCTAGAGTATTGTTCTGTAATTTGGCACCCAACATCAATAGTACAAACTCAGACATTAGAAAAAGTGCAGAATCGCTTATTACGTTACCTTTATCTTAAAAAATATAATGAATACCCAGACTACGTAACTATACGATCACTCAGGCTTCGAAATGAGTTCAATATAAAAAGCTTGGAAACTAGAAGACAATTATCACTTGTGACCATGTGCTATAAATTGTATAAAAAAATGTATAACTGTCCTAAACTAAAATTACTTCTAACGGTAAGAATCCCCTCTCGTGCAACCAGACTCCAACAATTTTTCGAAATACCTCTCCCTCCCACACGTAATTATTGTTCACCTGTTACTACCATGGTGAAACAAACTAACAATACTTTGCAATTATCAGATCTCAGTTTTGATCTCACTCCAAAGAAATTTTTTGTTGGACTCCATCAATACCTATCTGGACCTACCTTAATTTAATATATATACTATGTCAATTTACTTTCAACCGGTTTTTTGAGTATTAATTATTACCTGTAAGTATGTTATTAGCTTCGATTATTCGCTGTAGATATATACTATTTTTCTCATGTAATTAAGTTCTTGTAACTTGTTTGAGAAATAAATAAATAAATAAATAAATAACAGTTAGAAAGTTCGAAAGTAAAACTCACATGGGTGGAAATATTCGAAAATCGCACAGTAACAGGGTCTATAGATTATGATGTACCAATGAATGATTATTATATATGCTGAATTATCGTAAATTAAGTTATGGTCAAGTTGATGGAGAGTTAGTGTTGATTTATCATGAGTTATTGTCGTTAATGTTGACGTAATGTTAAGTTGATGAAAAGTTGAAATCAAGTTAATTTCAATTGAAAGTTGAATTAATGTCAATGTATTGGCAATTTAGTGATTAATGTGAAGTTAATGTCAATTTGATATTGAGTTGATGTTAATTTGATTTCAAGGTAATGTCAAGTTAATTTCGAGTTAATGTTGATTTAATGTTGAGTTAATGTTGAATAATTATTGAGTTAATGTTAAGTTGATGTCAAGTCAATGTTAGGTTCATTTTGAGTTAATGTTGAGTTAATGTTAGGTTAATTTCAAGTTAATGTTGGGAAACTGTTAAATTTATGTTAAGTTGATGTTAAGTGGATGTTAAGTTGATGTTGAGTTATTGTTAAGTTCATATTAATTCAAGTTTAAGTTAACGTGTTAAACTAATGATGTCATTTACATATTGAAGTAAAATTAAATAATAATGATAATGATCTCACCTTCATGTGATCGAATATGATTAGAGACATGATCCCTACTCTGGTCTTATAAACACTCATGACATATAATATAAATATTTGTGGTCGTAGGAAAAATAGTGTGTGTTATGTAATATACTATTTCATCACATAGAGAATGTGAATTCTCCATGGATTTCTGTATGTATACAGGGTGTATCTAAATAATACCAAAAAAATTCAAGGGGTGATACCTTTTGTGATAATTCAGGAAATAAAGTTCATATAGATACACGGTATCAATATTTCCATGGAATATCGCTTGATATTGAGCTTCTTCTTGTGAAATTAGATTCGAAATAATATTGCCAGTGGCGTCACAGTGGGTAAAATTTATCGATACTCATGGTGAATGTCATTGTATACCACCGGTTTTTCCTGAGTTTCATATTTTCATCAGATTGAACTATTGAAATAACAACTTTTTTATCCTCATTTTGTTTTATGCAGGTGTTTTCAAGACTTCCATTGTGATTACTCAATAACCCCAATTAGAATCATTCTGAAATTTTAGGGCTTTCTCAGTCTTCATTCATTTTGGCGTCATGAAAGCTCATACATAAATAAAAACAATCAATACTTCCAACTTCAACATCCTGTATCTAAAAAACGAAGCCAGTTAGGACACATGTTTATGTGAAATTCATTTGCTAGAATGTCACAAGGAAAACCCCCTTGAATTATTTCGGTGTTAATTAGATACACCCTGTGAAACCATTTTTTTATGTTCATAATTTCATCTGAGAATACATCTCCAGGTGTTCAGTCATAGAATCTACGGTAGAAGCACGGTGATAATGATAGTATGAAGCTGTGCTCCTAATCCCTATATTATGACTATGATATAAGTTGAGTTCTTGTTTTTATTCTATTGAAATAGTTCCCAGTACTCTTAAATAATAAATTTCACTCTATTGTGTTTTATATAGATAACATACTTCCCATTTCCCATAGATTTAAACTAGGTTGATCATGTAAACGATGTTACGATTAAGCATTGTGAAAATTAAATTCCCATCTAGTTCTTGATTTTGTTGCCACCTCCACGTTAATTAGGCTTTTTCACATAATTATACATGAGATGAATTCAGCAATCAAGGAACGTCTCCTTCTTATTTCTTCTTAATTTATTCCGAAAATTATGAATTGCACCGGTTAAGAATTACCAGATATTCTATGAAACTTATGGAACCATAATAATACAATGAAATAATGTCAAAATTCATTCAAGATTATATGGGGTTGTTTTTTTCGGAAAACCGTTTGAGGCCGTAGATTTTCATTTTCGAAATGCGGTTTCACTGATAGTCAATTCTTTTATACAGGGTATCCTAGAAAAATTCATAGGAACTAAAATATTATTAAATAAACATTATTTGAGTAATTCGATTTTCTATAAAAAAAATGCAGCCAATTGAATCATGAATATTGAAGGTTGAACAGATCACGTATAGAAAAGTGGGTCCACAGTAAGTGAATCCGAAACATTGAAAATCTCACGTTTTTCAAATAAAAACCCCATTTTTCTTCTCATGATTCATTTCTGTTATGAAAATGAACCCTAGTTTTTTTTGTCGAAAGTATTCATTATTGGTCAAAACGGCTCACATGTCCCTATCTCAACTTTTGATCAACTATCTACTGACATTTAATTGAAACAAATACAGGGTCGTGCAGAATTCAGAATCTTGATCACCCGGTATATGTCCCAATTAAAAAGTAGAAAGTAAATCAAAAGTTGAGATAGGGACATGTAAGCCGTTTTGACCAATAATGAATAGTTTCAACAAAAAAAAAAAAGTTGAAAAATGACGATTTTTCACACCCTATATATCTGTAATCATTTCCGCTAGACCCCAAGTGTGATACATCGATGAAATCAGCTCTTCAGAGAGAATCTGAAAATGCAATGAAATACAGGGTGTTCCATTCAAAATAACAAAGTTGTTGCTACTTTTCGATAGAAGCGGCAACGCCGCAGAGCTGAAAATATTTTGGATCAATAGACCAAGAGCAACTACGTGAGTAACCAAAATTTCAGAATGATCCTATGTCCCGTTCTCCATAAACGTCTAACGTACCATCGACCGTGAGTTACCCTGTATAACTCATCATTTTAGATTGAAAATATCTTCAATAGTAAAAAGATATAGTTATGGAGAAACGTATATTCCAATGTTATTATGTTCGACATGAAACAAATTCGAATATCATATCCCAATGTCAAGGCGAAATGTTATTGCACAAATCATTTCCGAAATAAATCAATTATTTTCCATTCATTCCACTTTTCTTAATAGCTTGTTGCGAGCAAATCAATTTTTTGTCTTGTAATAGCATTTCTTGTTGCTATTATTCCTTGGTCAATAACTATCTGTACCATGTTTTTAGTATCAATCTTTGTTATTAAAACGTGACAAAATTCCACAAAATCGAAAGTTGCGGCCTCTACAAAAGTGAGTAGTTTTATTATCAGTTTCATATTACGAAAATTCATTGCCAACCTACATTATTTTAATTGTTTTATATTTATTAAATATTTATGGATTTCATCGATAATGTCCACTGTGACGAAATCAAGAAGTCATGAGTAGTATATAGGTAGCTGTTCGAAAACCATATATATGCAAATACAGGGTCCCATGTGGACCGGTGATTTTTCTGTGAAAATTTTCAGATATACTCTATCCAGAGATGTATAGAAATTTAACTGGTGGGCCCACTCTTCAATTGTTTCGTCAGACCATAATCTATGGTCAGACTAACTCTCGATATCGAACAATTGCAAGCGAGTTTTGGACGTGGGGTTCAGGTATTTGCGATAGAGGCGCCATAATCGGAAAATGTTCAAAACCTTGGTTCTGTGAGGGATGAATCTATTTCCATCATTGTTCTGTGGTCGAATAAATACTGTGCTCAACATTTTCATTCAAATTTCAATTTGAAATAGAAGCCAGAAATTATTTTTGTAGCCTACTTTAATAAGCTTCACTTCTTTCATGACATGAACCTATTTAAAGCATGAAATCTGATGAATTTCCTCTTTGAAGAACCAGAACAAAGAATGTATCAACTATTGAAATAGACCAATATCGAAAATCATAATAGGCAGATATGGTAACTGGTACTCACCTTAGAATGTATTCACGCCAGCTCACGCTAATATTTCAAATCACTGAAATAATACTGTTCTGGAACAGAGATTTTCTTTTTTCTATGGTGGATTAGGTATTATACACAAAATTTAGAAACTACGGAACACGTCCCTAACGAACACTTGACCCCAAATTCAGAAATAACCATTTTTTCAGCTCAAGAATATTTTTGACATATTGACGTTTCGATCCTTTGATCAGGAATCAGTTCACTGCTCTGATCCAAATCATATACGTATCCAAATATTTATCGGTCGGTAATATGTTTCCTGTAAATATGGATTGTAACCAGGATGGATGAGCTTAGCCAAGGTTGGTAGAACTGATGACTATTTTATATACAAATTATAATCAGTTCTACCAACCTTGGAGCTTAGCGAGATTTACCCACGTCAAGTATGTTTATCAAAGGTTTATAGTAGGCGCCATCGAGAAACTTGCAAACGACCTTCAATAGGGAGCAAACGCGCCAGCGTTAATTGATATATTACGCTTACGAGCGTAAGCGTAATATATCAATCAACGGCACCAGTTAAATTTCTATACATCTCTCTCTATCCTATACATATAAGGTTCCAAGAATGACGGTCCGAATAACCAGAGAGTAATTCTGAAATATTGAAATTATCAAGGCCTATAGGTACATTTTTGTTTGATAGATGGATAAAAATTTCAAAAACAACTATTGGTAATTTTTTTTTCGAAAAAGCGGATATCCTTTTCGATTCAGGCATACCTGGAATGCCCCATTAAAAAATTCAACGTAATACCTTATGTCGGGTGTTAGTTATTCAATAACAAATTTGAATATTCTCGTTTTTTTTTTCAATTCTCTGTATCAATATCTAAGGATTTGATATATAGTCGGTGACGTAGAAAACACAGCGATAACTTGAATACGAAGGAAACTTCTACATAAAGATATTTCTAGGTACACCAAGAAGTCATGATATTGAAGTTGAATAATTATTCATTATGATCCATATCTTTTTTCTGCAACCGACACAAAAGATCTTGAATTGAAGTTTCCATTACTGACACAAACATAGGTATGTTGTTAAGCTTCGAGGAGCTGAAGTTGAACTTCAGCTTCTAGGAACTAGAAAGAATGTATATACTAGGTCATCAAGAAAAACAACATCGTTTGTTTTCGATTTTGGCAGATTTGGCATTTCATACCCATGCTGGGGATATAAAAACACCATAAAGTTGAGTATTTTTGTTTTTATTAGGAAAGCCTTCAAGATTCACATACTTGCTTGATCTGTATTTCATTCGTTATTCTCGGGATCTGATTGATTGGATAACTTATTGTTGTCGAATAATCATGGTCAGCAATATCTTTTTGTCTCACACAACGATATTTTTTATCATCATTTTAAAACCGAGCCAAACACAGTGGAATATGGAGATCATGAAGAGAAATGGATAATTGCTATTATTATTGTTGATATGCCCACTAACCTAACATGTTCCAAATGAATCCATCGATTCGATAGAATACACAAATAGGCCAACTACAATGCTGGGCTTATATCACAAAAAAAATTTGACTCATAATTCAATAGAGCTCACCACTGCAAACCGTTTCTCGCTGTGAGCTCCCTACGTTTTATAAAAAATTATTGAAATCCACGATTTTTCGGACCTCTGAAAACGAGGCGATGATTTGACGTCAAAACACTAATACTGAAACAAGACTATTCCAGACAGAGATGAACGATACATGATTTCTGACAGAGTGAATTAGCGCGAGATCACCGTTGAAAGAATTAATATATCAGTTGCCTCAGTCTCCGTTGGGCGTTTGGTATTTTCTTTTAATTATGGCGAGATGAGGTTTCTACGTCATAAGAGGGTCCGTCCTCAGAAGGTACTATTATTTATGTCCAAAAATGAAACATTCCAGTTAATTTTTCGATCGAATTATGTCGTCAATCATTATTTATGTATAAAAGGATCATTATAAACATGGTTTGAGTTAAAAGTTTCACTAAGGTGTACACGCCCATTTGAACATCCTTGAAAATTGAATAAACCTAATCTGTAAATGACATGACATGATGCATCTCAACACAAATTGTAACAAAGTTAGGTAGCCTGAGGTCTTGCTTCCATCTACTTACTCATATTATTATAATAATCTGTCAAGTGAGTCACAATGGTGGTTACTCCACTTATATTTATTTCAGTTTATTCTTTCGGTTGCAGAAAAAATAGCATGTTTCATTCGGATCGAAAATGACTTTGCTTGTCAAACAAAGTGTCACTTTTGATCCTAATAAAAGAATATACTATTTTTCTGAACATAGGATAGATGAATCAATGTAATATGAATTGGGTTTGCTCAGTAAAAAATGTTCGTTACGGCATCCGTATTCATGATACAAGGTGTGGGAGAATCAATTTTCAAAAACATTTTTCACGTGTATGATCGAACTTGAAAATCATTCAATTTTACAACAAAAAATGTAGGCACTCTTAGTGACACTTGAATTTGTGTAGGTACCATTTTCGGAATATTTTGATTTGGAAATGATAAAGCTATGCATAGAGTGAGTAAAATAAGGAATCACGAGGATAATGAAATCCAAATGAATTCTACTAGAGAAAGAGTTTCAAGACGGAATTGAAAATCTTTTGAATAACCTCATAGCTGATCCTCAACCAATCAAAAGAACAATGCATTTCCAGAAGAATTCATGAAATTATGTATTTGTGAATACCAGAGAACATTTTGAAAACTCTAACCTATACTGATTGAATTGTTCATGCTTTTAGTAAAATTCATCTAAATTTTTTGTTAGAGATTATTTGTTCGAATAATAACTTCGTCATTAGAATAATATATCGAAGACAGGAACCTTTGTACGTAGCCAGGCAAGTAGGCTCCCATGGGCCCTTTTTGCCAACCCCTGCTCTCCACATATCTACACATCCCTCTTTTAGTTGTCCTTTTCGAACCTTCCCGTCCTTCTGATGAAGGTCAGGATGTCCGTCCACTCTAATTCGACCAAATCTTCCTGTTGTAGTTTATCTACTCCAAAGATTTCGAATCTCATCCTTCCATACGCCTTACACTCTCCGAGGAAGTGAAGTGATGTCTCCTCATCTTCTCCGCATTCACGGCAAGTGGGACTATCTTCCACACCTATGAGTGATATGGGTGTCTGCGTAACCTGTTGTGCCCTGTCAGTATCCCTATAAGAAGGCGCAGGACTTGGCGATCCCTGTCCAGTAACCAAGCCGTCTTTGGCTTGTTTGGACCGGCCACCAGGTCTCTCGATTGCCTGCAGCCGCCTCCAATATCCTTCTAGTGCCTTGTCCGCCCATTTGTTAAGGGCAGACGAAGTTTGGCTTCTAGTTATGCCCAGTGCAGGCTCCGGTCCCCAGAACGATGTCGCGGATCCTATTCTAGCCAGCTCGTCGGCCACCTCGTTTCCGGGCACCCCCTGTGACCCGGAACCCATACTAGTTCGACTTCCTTCTGTTCAGCTAGTTTCTCAAGAGCATCGCCACATTCCTGCACCAACGCTGAACTTGGTTTTGGATGGCAGACAGCCTTGGGAGCCGCCTGACTATCCGAGCAGATGTAAATCTTCTGCTCTGGTCCCTCTTTCACCTCTTGCCTCTTCGCTACTGCCAGAATGGCAAAGACCTCAGCCTGGAAAACTGTGGTATACTTTCCAAGAGCGTAGCTTTCCCTCATGCCTATTCCTTCTAGGTAAATTCCTGTTTGTCAGTTTGGCGCGATCCGTCCGTATAACATACTAGAGTCCCCGGGCAGAATTCCACTCTGTTCTCTTCCCATTGTTCCCTGCTTGGAATAGTGAGGGTGGACCTTCTATTCCTATTTTGACCGTTCTTTACTCTTAGGGTGGAGATAGGGATCTCCTGCTCCACCCATGTCGCAATTTTACCACTAACCAAACCGACTTTTAACACCTCGACACGTGTTTCGCTATGTTAGCATCTTCAGGAGAAGATTAAAACTAAATGCTGTCCTCGTTCTTGTAACCACCCTGTATATAGTATTGAAACCTTCGTGTTGTATAATTTACTCATATAATAGCAAAAAGGAGTTTCACATGGTCAACTTGAAATAAACTGGTTATGGCCTTACGTTTTTACTTTTTACGAAACACTGTGCACCCATTGAACCGAATATCTAAAATGCATAATATACCTACATATATTATTGATTTTACATAACGTCCTCGATATGATACCTTAATGATATTTCAACTGAATTAGTGAGTCTTTTTCCGCAAATCATTTTAATAGCGAATGATCAATTACTGATGCTGACATATTCGATGGTAAATCACATAAGAATATACAGGGTGTCCGTTTATCGAGCTCCACCATGGGGATTTCAGGTATTATAATAGATACGAGGTCGGTTGAATTAGGGAAAGTTGCGCATATTCATGCTGTGGCTGAATGAAAGGAATAAAAAAAGGTATCAGAATCTGTGAATAAATAGAGTCAAACAATGGTGTGATTCCAAATATGCTTTCACTGAATATTTCGAAAACTAGTAATCAAGTATTCTATGGATATATCTGTACCAATACCATCTACTACTGAAATAAAAAAATCCTTCTTTTATAATAGGAAAAAGTGATTCAATTATTTGCCAGACGAGATCAAAATGCTGACTTATTTCAAGAAATTTAAAGGTTCTGTGATGAATATTTTGCTGGAGAGAGCTTACTACTCGTAAGATGAATTTTATTTGGAAAAATGTTAACTCTTGATTATACCTGTTATTCTGATGCCTATATTTTTTATATACCTACACTTTGTTATCTAATATATTATAAAATTCTCCTGTCCCGGTCACGTTGTTAGTGGTCGAACTCCTCCGAAACGGCTCGACCGATTCTTATGAAATTTTTTGATTCGGTAGGTATGAGAATCGGTCGTGATCTATTTTTTAAATCGAAAATTCAAGACGGCGGATCCGATATGGCGGACGAGTATTGTTATCCGATTTCATTCAAAATTGGTATTTGGGGGTTTTCGGGGTCGGAGATTATGATTCTTTCGTCAAATTTTGGAAATTCAAGATGGCGGATCCAATATGGCGGCCGAGTTTCGTGATTATGGTCACATTCCATTCAAAATTGGTATATGAGGGTTTTCGGGGTCGGAGATTATGGTTCGTTCGTCACAATTTGGAAATTCAGAATGGCGGATCCAATATGGCGGACAATCTTTGTAATTTTTGTCAGATTCTATTCAAAATTGGTATCTGGAGGTTCAAGAGGTCGGAGATATGAATCATTTGTCAAAATTGGGAAATTCAAAATGGCGGATCCAATATAGAGCGGACGAGTTTTTAATTATGATCAGATTCTATGCAACATTGGGATCGGGGGGTTTTCGGGGTCTGAGATAATTCGGAGATAATGATTCTTTCATCAAAATTTGGAAATCCACGATGACAGATTTAATATGGCGGACGAGTTTCGTAACTATGATCCGATTCCATTCCTAATTTGTATCTGATGGGGGATTTAGGGATCGGAGAATATGATTCTTCATCAAAATTAGGAAATTAAAGATGGAGTATCCAATATGGCAACTGAGTTCTGTAATTATGATCCGATTCTACTAGAAATTTGTATCTGAGTGTTTTCGGGGTCGGGGAAGAACTAGAAAACAAAATAATATAAGTATGTTGATAAATATTCAACTAAAAAAATATTTTCTAAAAATAATTGTATATAGCAAAACAAGGTTTGCCGGGTATCAGCTATTGTGATAAATATTAGTTCGAAAAACTAATGAAACACCTTTTTATAGATAGCCAAATTAAAAAGAAGTAGAAAATTAATAGAGTAGTTTGAAAAACTAGAGAATCCTGCTTTCATTGATTGACAAACTAAAAAGAAGTAGAAATAAAGAAATTAAAGTTTTCTGATGAATATTTATTTACAATTTTTTTTTCTAGAAATAATGTTTATGGCAAAACAACTTTTTCCGGGTCGCGATGGCTACAAAACGAAGAAATAAAAAATGCCGCTGTTATCTGTTATAGCCGTAGAAAAATTATAGTGTATAACTCGCACGGAATGCTGATTTCCCACTCGATTGATTGATGCAGCATTCGCCTATACGGCTCATGCTGCAAACTTCATTCCCGTGGGAGATCACTATCATTCCGTGCTCGTTAAACAATATACTATTTTCTTATGTTGTGATGAATATCTCGAAATTGTTATTTGTACATTAATACCTTGATGTTTTTCAATTCTTATTTTCAAATATGATGACTTCGTCGATGGGAATTTCATTTCTTTTGACAATGATTTGAATTGACATTATCAGGAAAGTAATTGGTATAATAGTTGATGATGGTTCTGTGAATACGAAACGTCGCGTAGAGTAATCAATATCATCACGTTAAATCTCATCAAAAGTTGCTATGGAAAAGTATTCCCAGTTTTTCTATATCTCTGATAAATACGGGGCAACCGAATGACGAATAGAACAATCTTTGAACAATTTTTTTTAGAAAAATAAATAAAATAGATTCTCCAAAAATTTACTTTTTTCGCTGTAACTGGAAAACTATTAATAACTTTGAAAATGTTTCCCATTCAACCGAATTTCCTTCCGTTTTCTGAGATCCCCATGCTGTGCTACCTTATTTGGGTCACACTATACAGTCTGTCCAAGATAAGGTTGAACAGCATGGGGATCTCGAAAACGGTAAGAGATACGAAATCGGTTGAATGGGGAAAAAGTTGCGCATTCGGAGGCTCATATGAAGAGCCTTCGAAAATTTTGAAAATTATTTTCAGTTTTTGAGTTATATCGAAAAAAGTGAATTTTTGGAATTTTTATTTTATTTTTTTTTCTCCGTTATTATTAGAGATACAGCAAAACTGAGAATACTTTTTCATAGCAACTTTTGATGACGGTCAACGTGGTGATACCGATTTTTTCATGCGACGTTTCGTATTCGTGGAACCATCATCAACTTTTGTTTTTTAAATACGGTCCTGATAATTTTTTCACAGATTCTAAAAGGTTTTTCTATTCTGAATTCAACCATGTATTATACAAGGTGGTTAATTTGTGTTTCGACCTATTTCCATCCATGTTTTTTCGAAACTCCAAAGGAAAAATGCCATCAGTTCCACTTATTTTGAAGGAAAATTAGTCAACACACTAATACCTCATCAACTGGTTTCAATCAACAACCCATTTCATTTTGCGGAACCAGAAATTCCATCCATACAAATTCAGAATATGTCAAGCGCTAAAACCAGGAGATGACGAAAGGCGCAAGACATCCTGTGAGTGGTATACCAGGAAATGTTAAAATTTTGCAGATTTCTTTCGAACAATCATCTGGACTGATGAAAGCATGGTCACTAATCATGGTAGCTTCGATAGAAAAAATACACATTATTGTTCACGAGAAAATGAACATTTATACATTACAGCGAGACACCAACACCGTTTCGGCTTTAATATGTGGGTTGCAATATTTGGTACACGAATTATTGTTCCTTCTATTTACCATGAAACACAGACTTCCGAACGTTATAGAAATTCGCTTGAGAATCATCTTGAGGAAGCTCTGGATGATTTACCGATTGCGGAAGTTCAGAACTCTGTTGGTTTCAACAAGATGGCGCTCCGGTACATAATTCCAGAGAAGTCCGTGCGTTTTTATATCCCTTGGCCGGCGCGGTCGCCTGATTTAACACAGCTGGATTTTTTCTTAGGGGATATATCGAACTTTGTACACGCAAATAACTTTGAGGATGAAGAAGAACTAAGGGACAGTGTCTTCGAAGCATTCAATAGAATAACCCCAGAAATGCTTAGCAATGTCATAGAAACAACTGTGAGAAGAGGATATCTTTGTTCAGAAAATAATGGTTATCATTTTGAACATTTGTTATGAATGTCTCTGTAGGTATTGTCAAAGTTAAGTTGTTAAAGTAATTCGTGTAAGAATTCATCAACAATTTTAAACGCTGCATTGATCGAATGATGTAGTGAAATATTTTGTATTCACTTTTCAGTATTGAATAACTAATCCATCAAGTTTGACACTAAATGATAAGAAATAAGTGGAACTGATGGCTCTTTTTCTTTTGGAAGTTCGAAAAAACATTGATGATGGATAGAAATAGGTCGAAACACATTCGAATCACCTTGTATAGTACATTGTTGAATTCAGAATAAAAAAACCTTCCAGAATCTGTGAAAAAATTATCAGGACCGTATTTAAAAAACAAAAGTTGATGATGGTTCCACGAATACGAAACGTCGCATAAAAAAATCGGTATCACCACGTTAAACCTCATCAAAAGTTGCAATGAAAAAGTATTATCAGTTTTTCTGTATCTCTGATAATAACGGAGAAAAAAGATAAAATAGAAATTCCAAAAATTCACTTTTTTCGATATAACTCAAGAACTAAAAATAATTTTCAAAATTTTCGAAGGCTCTTGATATGAGCCTCCGAATGCGCAACTTTTTCCCCATTTAAGCGACTTCGTATCTCCTACCGTTTCCGAGATCCCCATGCTGTTCAACCTTATCTTGGACAGACTGTATATGTCCATATGCGACATAATAATTTTCATCAGAAGAAATCTGTATCGTATTGACATCGTAATTATGACAATGGCACGTAAGTTATGCGTGTCAATAGTGGCCAATAGGAAGCGGTGGGATGAATGGCATTGTATATTATACAAGGTGACGAAATAGAGATATGTTTAAACATACCGAATGGGGAGTGTCAATTACATGAATCTTAATTGTACCTAGGCTAAGAACACGTTTTTCTCAACGTGGGCAATCCAACTGATTATCAAACGCATACCTATACAGGAATATCATGATTTATGATTTATGCGTTTATATAACCAATAGTGAGCTTGCATGACTGTTCCACTCAGTATAAAAATTTGTCTGTCCAAATCTATAAAAGAAAACAACGAAACACAGAAGTGTAAAATGATTACCGACGAACAATTTAGCAGCTGTTTTTTGGATGTATGACAAATTTATATTCATAATAGCGAACGTGGAAAAATTCTGAATTGAGAAAACTTAATCACGAATCTGCGATTGAAGGTCTTTGAAAATAACAAGTTTCCATCGTTAAAGTTAATTGAACTCCTTGGTTCGGTGAAAGTATTGAATAGGAATTTTCTCAGATGAAATAATGAATATAAAAAAATGGATATACAAGGTGTCCCGACATTAGCCTGCCAAACTTAACCAGTGGCTTCTCCGACCAAAAATAGGAAGAAAAGTTTCAATGAACATGAGACGTGAAATGTCTCCCAAGGGAGCTTTGGCCCCCTGAAAGGAGGCTACTGAAGATGATATTTCTTGAATATTTCCGAAACGCCACGTGATAAAATAATGCAATGTACAGGAACTAAACTTTCTATGCCCAATGCAGTGAACATAAAATCATTTTATGGTTCCATTCAGGAGTGTATAATACAGGGTGGGACTACATTAAAATATTGCTCAAACTTTTTCGTTTGCATATTTTTTAACAATTTAAGCTCGGATTATGAAAATCCACACCGTTTCACAAG
Source organism: Phaedon cochleariae (assembly GCA_918026855.4). NCBI lineage: Eukaryota > Metazoa > Arthropoda > Insecta > Coleoptera > Chrysomelidae > Phaedon > Phaedon cochleariae. The sequence goes on along the minus strand of OU896722.1, from coordinate 24,696,353 downwards.
AAAAGGTGCTCCAGTTCCGCATTGATCAGATGTATCATTTTCGAGTGAAATCGATTTAAAAATATTGATGAACTCACATCTTATGCATAACGTTGCCAATTTTCAAATCATAGTGGCTATAAAAAATCAAGTACTTCCGTTTCACCAAACAATCTCATAAAAGCGCGAAAAATAGAATATTGATGATGAAAAAACAACTTCATTTTTTGTGCACTTTTCTCCATTTCCACTATACGCCTCGTTACAATGGTTTGCATATAATCGGGACGATTCTGTTTGCAAATAGCAATATGGTTGTAGAGACGATATATTGCTATCATAGCAAGATTCGAAAAAGTGGAATTCTAATCATCGATTTTTGGCAATATGATCTATCACTTTCAATGACATCTGGTCAGCTTTCTTGCTATCTCGGCAACATCAATTTTGTGCTTGCTATCTTATAACAAGGCAGTTTATTCTTTGTTTTTGCACTACAAATTCTTCCAAGTGTATGAAAATTCAGAAAATAGTGGATTAAAAACATATGAGAGTTCAGTTGTGTCACTGACTACTCGAAAACCTTTCCTCAAAGTTCCAATTCGTAGAAGAAATATTGAAAAACTTAGAATGGTGATTACAATCATATTGCATAGGTTCACTACTGTGACCAACTACTTGAAAGCCTTTTCTTGAAGTTACAATTTGTAGAAGAAATATGAGACTACAATTTCGGCATATCAGAGAAATTTCAGTTGCCTGATGGATAGTTATCAAGCCATTTTGCTAGAATATTAAAAAAAAATCACGATTTGTTTCATCCGACTTTTAGTTGTTTTCTCATTTCGGGGACATGATTGATTACTTGCACCAGTCGGACAACGACGACCAGATTCAGCAAATACAAAATCTCTCGATTTGAACAATATAATTTTGTAAAATGTCAGTGCAGGACTGACTAATTTGAGAGGTTAGATAATCATGAACTCTTCTTCTTCATGAAATAATGGCAAAATCGATACCTAACACTTAAAGAATGAGTTGAAAACAGGTTGTCAGCTCAAAAATTCTCAATTTTTCAACAATATTGCTATCACTTGAACTTATAACCAGTGTTGCAGTTACTCTGCAAACAGAATACCGAACTTCATGGCGATATTCCCTAATAGCACACAACGTCCTAGGGACGTCCCTATTTGGTACAATTCACGTCCGAATGTCCCGAACCAAAAATAAGTGTCCTTGAGACGTCCCATCCCGTACATCTCATGCAATGTCCGAGCAAGGACGTCCACGGAATGTCCCAGCTAGAACATCATTTCAAATGTCCTAGAAATAGCACCCCTTAGACGTCCCACGTGGTACATATTGTAGAATGTCCATGCAAGGGCGTCCTTGGCATGTCCCTGATGGGATATGATTTTAAACGTTCTTTTAGGGACATCCATCGGATGTCCCGAGTATTACATATTCTGACATGACTTCAGATCTTATATAATGTCCCTTCTAGACAACCATGAAATGTCCCTGATGGTACATTCCTTCAAATATCTCTGCACAGACGCTCTAAATATTTCCAGAATCGTATAACAATCTAAATGTCCCTTAGGGACATCCTTCGAATGGCCCTTAGGGATATCCGTCGGATGTCCCAATTGGTACATGAACTGTACTCTTCCAATGTACTAGAAATAACGTCCCATGGACGTCCCAGTCGGTACTTTCAATATGTTGTCCCTGCGAGGACGTTAACTTACACCTCGCCGACGAATGATTGCTCGTAGGCTATAAGTACTCCTTGTCAATGTCCTTCACGTAAGTCCTTTGGACATCCTTGGGACACTTTTTGGGGACCTTCTACGGACCATCAACTCAACTGGATATTCTAATCACAGTTATGTAAGATCTGGTCCTAGAGGGACCCAGAAAAAATCAAATTCAAGAATATTTCGTACGTCCCTGGGACATCCTATGGACATCCAATTGATATCCCTCAGCGTTGCTGATGGTTTGTCCTATGGATGTCCTAAGGATGTCCTCTGTAGTGCTTGATGAGGAATACTGTTGGATTTAGGTACTCGATAGTTGTCCAGGGACATCCCTCAAGGACGTCCCTAGTTGGTCCTCAAGTGGGGCATTTGTGCGTCCCACAGACGTCCAATGGACGTCCACGGTACCAAATTCGAACGTCCTATGGACGTCCTGAATGTCCCGACAGGACGTCCTAAGGATATCCATGGGACATAAGTGTGTTATTAGGGTTGTTATATGTTATGATCATAACGATATCATTATCTTAGCAATGTTATAACAAGATCCGAACAGAATCGACCCGATTTTACCCACTGTGACGAATAAATTGAAAATATTATTTCGATTCTAATTGCACTAGAAGAAGCTCCATATTACTATCATCAGAACCACAACGTTATATTGAAATTGATGAAAAGACAGTTCTTGAGAAATGAATAGAAAAAATATTTTTCATGTAAAAATTACTACCCTGTATCTCGAAAACGAAGCAAAGCAAATTAGGACACATGTTTATATAAACTTTATTTCCTACAATATCACAAGGAATCACCTCTCGATTTTTTTCGCTGTTATTTAGATACACCTTGTATAACGCACTTGGTACATAAATTACTATAAGGGTGATAAGGAGTAACTTCTGTTTTTTTCTGATAGTTCAGGATCTTATTCAACGAGCAAAAATATGAAGAAACCAGCGTAAACGTTCCAATGAATGTCGTTTCTAGAAGACTCCGTTTACATATGGTTTGAAGTTGAACCTGGTGTAGAGTTTTTCTATATGTCAATTCTGCGTGACTTATCGTGCCGATTGTATTTTTGTTGTCTCAGGTTTCACTTATATGGCTGTATTAGAACTGATGTTGTTTGGTGACTACCCTGCACTGATGATGGCCTAAAGCCCGAAATCGGTCTGTAGGTGTCAAGCGTTAACGTGGCTACAATCTAACAATTCGGCTTGTAGGAAAAACATTCGCAATCAGTATTCGTTTATACAAATAGTTTCACATATTTCGGAAGATTTTCGTCCGTCATCTACCATTTTGTTAATTTTTTTGAACACTTATTGTGGAAATGAGTTTGACCTTTCACTTCATTATCAACATTTCATTCCACTTTGATCATTCTGACCATTTTGTAATGAAAAAAAAATAGTCGAAATCACACAACAGATTTTACATCAGGGTGTCTAAGAATAAATAGGCTTCACACTATTTCTTTAGTGTGAAATGTGTTGAAATTTGGTTTCAAAAGTGTGCAATAAAGTGGTGAATAATCTAGTGACTGTGTGAACAAATATGGTTCTTTGAGTTTGTGCAGTGTAGGTCTAGCATGCCATTTCCAGACCAGATGCATCACATTTTTACAGTAGATAGATAACTGTAAAACCAACTGAATTATGTCACCACTAAAATAAATACCATCTCGTCAGTGATGCTTCTCTCATCCAGGTATTATATTACCGCTCGTTCATGGCCATCTTTTACATGTTTTCTTTCTTCGCAATTGGCATGACACAGTTTACCGCATTTACAGGGTGATTAGGTAAGTCGGCATAGACTTCAGAATATGGTAATTTTCCTAACTTCTTCTAAAACGCTTTGGTTCCATCCGTACTCAAAAAGATCCAACGTATTTTCAGAGGAAAAATGTCATATCATATGACGAAAACTATGCAGGATGATATACCCTTATATTACGACGTATTATCCTCAGATATATTATGAATATGTAAAAAAATTATAATCATTAAGAAGTTGGTACATTGAGAATTCACATTCTCTATCTGATAGAGATATGAATACTGTTTCGGTATATTCACCAGAGAACAACTATACTTTTCAGACTAAATGTCACGAGAAACATTGAATTTTCTACATATTCTGAACACACACAAAAGAAATTTGAGAATAAAAATCTTCTGAAGTAGATCATTTTTGTTTCGCCTTCAGATAAAAAAATATATCGTTCGGAAAATTCAACAGGAAACAACTATTTTCATGACTATTTGCCTGGCTGATATCGAGTAAATAATATGAGTTTGTTTCAGTTATAGTATAGAGAGATGAAAGTTGTATATATCATGGAGAATATAGCTGGAGAATAACTGGAATTCAGGTTACTGAGGAGGGTTTCATACCCGAAACTAGTTCTTCCGAATATATCCATAATTATACTTGTTTGTGCGTGAGAGATGTTTTCTCCAACATCAGTGGTACCACAGTTAAAAGAATACAAATGTGGTTCGAATGATTGTTGGAAGCTTGAACCTCATCAACAGCAGAGTTTTTTATATTTCTCCTATACATTTCAATTATCGTTTCAATGGCTGATAAAATATTGGTAGGTAAGTTATATTTTTGTATTATTTTACATCATATGCCTATTATGATATTATCGAGATATTATACTAGCTGACCTAGCAAAAACTTTGTTTTGCCATGAACATTATTCCAAGAAAATGAATTTTTAAATATTCATACTATTATTATTTTATTTCCCATTCCTTAGTAGTTTGGCTATCCATAAAAAAGTGTTTCTGAAGTTATTTATACTATTCTTATATTTATCTTCCACTTCTTTCTAGTTTGGCTATCCATAAATGTTTCATCAGTTTTTCAAATTATTATTTGTAATAATAGCTGACCCTTAAATCGTTATTTTACTATGTACATATACATTTATGTCTAGAAAACTACTATATATTTATTACAAAGCTCGTTCGCCATATTGGATCCACCATCTTGAATTTTCCAATTTTGATGAAGGACTCATAATCTCCGACCCCAAAAACCCGCAGATACAAATTATTCTGAATAGTAACGGATCATAATTACGAAACTCGTCCGCCATATTGGATCCGCCTTCTAGAATTTCTCAATTTCAACGAAAGAATTATGATATCCGACTCCAAAACCCTCAAGATACCAATTTTGAATAGAATCGAATCATAATGAAAAAACTCGTTCGACATATCGGATCCGCCATTCTAAATTTCCAAATTTTGACGAAAAACTCATAATCTCAGACCCCGAAAACCCACAGATACTAATTTTGAATGAAATCTGATTACAAAACTTGACCACCATATTGTATTCGCCATCTTGAATTCTCAATTTGACAAGAAGTTTACGACTGATTCTCGCTCTTAGTTCCTTGGAGCTAAAATTGAACTTTAGCTCCTAGGAACTAAAGAGGATGTACTGGGATGGGTAACTTGTTTTTGAATAATCACGGCCAGCGATACCTTTTTGTCTCACACAAGGAAATTGTTTAGGCCTTAATTTGATTACCGAGCCAAACACAGTGGACTATGGAGATCAGTGAATAATCGCTATTATTATTGTTGATATGCTCACTATATCACTAATATAACATTTTCCACGTATTTTTCCTATACTTGGCACTGGCGCGGTATTTGCTATTAGGGCTGACACAAATTGGTCACTCTGTGGTTGTATTTATATTCGAACTACAATTCGACCATCCTTGGAAATTGAATAAACCTGATCTGTACATGCAGGTAAAATATTATCACCACACGGATTATTTGTTGCATTGCATATACATACTATGGTACGGCATCCACGTTTGTATTGAATTCTTGCCTGCTGATGACATGATTGACATGATTGACATGATGCATGTGAACACAAATTGTAACAAAGTGTTGAAGTCTGAAGTCTTGCTTCTATACAGGGTGTTTCAAAAAAACCTAACGCCCGTCTAAAAATGTCGTAACGCCATCCGTTTTCAAGATACAAGGTGTTGAAACAATATTTTTTTTACACATTTTTTACGATTTTGTTGAAACTACTGGCAACATTGTGATGAAATTTTTTATGGATTTTTTTTTGGAATCTGACACATCGCATGCATTTGTTTTTATACCTGACTCTCATAGAGGACGCTAGTTGCACGGTCCGTACCTAGTAGTTTTGAACATAACTTTTTTGAAGTTAGATTTTTCAATACAAATTTGATATGAACTTGAACCTCATTCAATTTCACACCAAAACGATACTCTTGGTAAAACTCGATACTGTGTTCCGTTTTCAGAATATTTCGATTTGAAAATGATGAAGTGGTAACTGTTGCTGGTATAATGCTATGTATTAGATATTAGAGTGAGTATTATGAAAAATTATCACCTATTTATTGAAAACCGAAAACAACAATACATTTCTGATGCTAAACTCATTGATTCAACAATGAATCACAAGAATAACATCGAATAAGATTTGACTAAGAATATGGATTACACAGTTTTATTGTATCTTGAGCAGAAAGTCTATGCTACATAGGTAAATTCACGTCAAGAGTTGTGACATAATTGAACATCACTCAAATGAGCTAACAGCTGATCCTCAACTGTTCAGAAGAATAATACATTCTTAAAAAAAGAATATAGAATCCTGTATTCCTCGAAACGTAGGACATTTTGAACACTTACTCTAACTGATTCAATATTTCATGTTTCCAGTCAAATATCCGCAAATATCTCTTAATTTTCACCTAATGATTCTTTGTTCCATCAATAACTTCAGCACAATGATAATTTTATTGTTTTTGAACCTGAATAAATAGGTAATCGAACTCAATAAAATTCATTTTATATACCAGCATCATTACTACTCCATTATTTTCAAATCGAAATATTCCGAAAACGGAACATAGTATCGAGTTTCACCAGGAGTACCTTTCTGGTGTAAAATTGAATGATGTTCAAATTCATATCATATTTGGATTGAAAAATCTAACCTCAAAAAAGTTATGTTCAAAACCACTCGGTACGAACCGTGTAACTAGCGCCCTCTATGAGAGTCAGGTATAAAAACGAATTCATGCGATGTGTCAGATTTCAAGAAACATCCATACAAAATTTCATCACAATGTTGCCAGTGGTTTCGGAATAATCGTGAAAAATTTTTAAGAAAATAATTTTTTCAACACCTTGTATCATGAAAACGGATGTCGTTACGACATTTTTTCACAAAGCAAACCTAACTTATTTTGCAATGTTCTACCTACCCTAGCAAAAGGGTTAGGTTTTTTTGAAACACCCTGTATATCTACTTACTCATATTATTATAATAAAGGTATTATAATTGGTGGTTACTCCACATTTATTTATTTTAGTTGATTCTTTTGGTTGCAAAAAAATAGCATGTTTTATTCGGATCAAAAGTGACTCGCATATTTTGATGCTTTTGCTTGGCTTCAATAGACGCTCCGCCTCGCAAATGCAAAATTTGTGTCACTTTTGATCCTAATAAAAAAATCTACTATTATTCCAATATCACTCCAATTTATGAGATTCACTATTAATATCAATGATATACAAAATGTAGGTAATCCGTTTTCAATGAACTGAAATATACAGTAGTTCCTTAAGTTTCTATTTACTACGATTTACTCTTCTGAATGGTAATTTTATGCTCAACAGCACTTCTTGATATTATTATAATATACCGTTCTCACTTTAACTATATAGGTACTTCCGAAACATCGTTACGTAAGTTGAATTTAATGCGATGAACGATTCGATTCGGAAAATAAAATTATAATAATCGAGAAGAAGTGAGTCGGAAATGCTTCACAGTTCACTTTCCACTAGAACGGTACTAACTTACAGACTTCTGACTCTGACTATTAGCCATAGTAATTAGTACTAAGGCGTAGAAGGGACAACGACTTTATTTTTCTACAGGTTTAACACAAAGTTGCACTTGTTCAAATGTTGTCGATAAACAGCTGTAGAAAAAGTATAGTGTATCGCACGTGGAATGGTCATTTTCCTATTTTAGACAGTTGATACATAAATAACCACCTATTGAGTAGATACCCTACAATTTTACCTTATCATTTTCATCGACAACGAAATGACAGTTTGTCAAAATCTTGGAAATATTCCACTGTTTCAGATTTTGTTATTGCATGAATGTTGATGACGTAGGTCATTATTAATTAATTCGATCCTCATCATTGTGTTCACTTGAATATTAAGAGATTCAGGGTCCGTTGAATTATGGCAAAATTGGTCAATTTTATGCCTGACAAAATGCCGTTTTGAAATTTGCAAAGTTCTGAATACTTATAAAGATTTTTGGGAAAAACCGCGATTAAAGGCGATTTGATTTTTAGTTTTTTATGATTCTATTTAGATAAATGTTACAAAACAAATTACACATTCTCATTGCTCCTTCTGTTCTGCAATAAGATGGTGTTATCCGATTTTCAAACCTACGTTTCGTCTTTGAGCTGCCATCTTCAACTTTGTTTTTCTAAATACTGCTCTAGATTTTTTATTATAGATCTTGAGAGCTTTCAACTCGGCTTTCAATTACCTGAAATCAACGGTATATCGCACTTATTCGAAATAAGGTTTATTGTTTTCATCCCAATTAAAAATCTATTTTCTGTCTCTCTCCAACACACGGGTTCTCATGGAAAATACCATGCACATGAATTTTTCGAATGGGTGCGATTCGAGATCGAGAACTCTCAAATTCCATGATAAAAATACAGGGCCGTATTTAAAAATACCAAAGTTTCGTCTCTGAGCTGTCATCATCAACTTCGTTTTTTAAATATGACTCTGTCTTTCAATTATGGGTTTTGATAGTTTTCAATCTCCCAAAACCAACAGAGTATCGCACTTATTCAAAATTATTTTTTTTTTATATTCTGGTTTCCACGAAAAGGGATATCCTGTAATGTTCAGAGAACATCGTGAGAACCGAGGGAAATAAGGTAGGAATTGCTGTTCTTAGATTTCTGTAGGTTATATGCCTCAGGGAACATCTTCCTTGGCAATATGTTCCAGTGCCTCGCTGTTCGTTGGATGACCGAGTCTTTGGAAAGAGACGTTCTGCAGGTCTCCAAAGTGACCACGAAGGGGTGCGAAACCTCAACTCGAGGTTAATCTTGCGGGAACTGCCAAGGAATTAACAATTTTTGATATTTCTGAAGAGCATCGTCCATGAAAATATCTATGAAATAGAGCCAGATCGCCAACTTTTCTACGGTGTTCCAGAGAAGTGAGTTTGTTTGTGAGCGAGGCATCACCCACGAGACGAATTGCCCTTTTTTGGACAGAATCCAACACTCGATCCAACAGTTTCAGGGTATGTTTGGGTGCTGCACTCCAAATATGGGAACAGTATTCCAGGACAGGTCGGATTTGTGCCTTATAGATCATAAGCAGCTGACTGGGAGTGAAATATTTAGTTCCTGACCCAAAACAGAAAACCAAGTTTTTGGGATACACTTTTAGCAATTGTTGATCTCAAGTGATTTTCCCAAGATAGGTTATTGCTGACAGTAATACTAAGCATCGAAATGAATGTCTTCAAAGGTATGGCTACTCCTGACAAGCTTATGTTGGACACAGTGAGATCGTCTTTTCTAGAGAAAAGGCATGTTTGTGTTTGAAATCTACAAATAGCATTCTTCGTAAGATCCCATGCGTAGAGAGAGAGACAGAGACACAGAGAAAACATTTTCAATAGGATTAAAAACAAACATCTTTTTCGAATAAGTGCGCATCATCGTTGATTTCAGGAGATTAAAAGCTTTTAAAATTCTTCATACAAAATCCAGGACCGAATTTGAAACAACAAAGTTGATGATTGCAACTCAAAGACGAAACGTCGGTTTGAAAATCTGATCACACCATCTTGTAGAACAGGCTCGAATGTACAAATTGAAATGAAATCTGAATCACTTTTCCGAAAATCTTTCCATTTGGAATTCTTCAAATTTCAAAACGGCATTTTGATAGGCATAAAATTGGGCAATCGATCTCGCATCTCTGCTTTCTTCCGAAATCCCAATGATGAGGCTCGAATTCCAACCACCCTGCACACCTGATTATTAAACTTCAAACTCCAATGATTCGGTATTTTCATCAAGGGAGAGAAGTACCACTTTAACTCATTTCTCAGAAACGAACTACAACCAAAGCTGCCGTGATACCTTCATAGAAGAATATATTTTTACTTTTACATCCATCTATATCTCAAAATGTGTTACTTTCACCAAAAAACATCTTCCAAATTTTCCAATCTAGGGAAGCCACCATGGATATGGCACTAGAACAAAAAACTTAGGCCAACCAAAATACAAAACATCCACTTTCACAACTGTCTCAGTCTTTAGTCTTTACAATGTACTATCAGTGAACATAAGAGATATACCTTCTACAAGGACTTCGAAAAAAGTGTAGAACAGTTTTTGATAAGCAATTGTTGTTATAATCTTGACGAATTCTTCTTCCTTCAGTTGTAACTGATCATGTCTTCATTCAATCTGGGTTTCATTTTTGTCTAGAGATTTATATCTTATGGACAAGGTATTGTAGGAAGTTGAATAAACTATGTGTATTTGCGTTTGTTTAGTTGAATATCAGTTTGTTGTAGATAATTTCAAGCTACTCATTGTCATTATACTGTTATTGTATCTTTATCTGTTATATGCTTTGTACTGTAATTTGACTTGCCTTTTGTACCTGCTATGTATACTAAATTGATGTGTTCGAGCGTTCTGCAAATGTTAATTTTTCAACCTGAAAATTGGGGTTGAGTTTTTCCATTGGCTCACCCTGTATTCTTGAGTTGCACGCATGTGCTGCATACGGTAGTAAATGTTTTGCTTTGTATTTAAATCGTATCCATGACCGGATAATTGCAAAATTTCAGCTATCGAATTAACAAGATTGTCTCAATGAATATGTATGATTGTTTCAAACTGACTCGACAAACAAAAACAGTAGAACGATGATCATAGTTAATTCAACTTAATCTAAATCTGACGAGCATGAGAATAATTATTGTATGAGATTCACGACTACTTCCGAACCGTGAAGAAACAATACTTATGGCTTTAAAAAAACAAACAATATTCCACTGGGAAAATATTAGAGACAAAGCCATGGAAAACTATTCACAAAATAATCTGAGGTATTTTTCTCGAAGTTGAGTAATATAATCAACATTCATTGAGTAAACCGTAGTTTGAAAAGCTAAAAATAACACGCTTTTATGTACCGGTTGACACAAGGTATTGGGCCACCCCTGTACCTTTTGCATTCTTAAACGGATTTTTCTGAAATTTGGTACAATTATGTAAGAGACCATTTCTGATTTGATCACATTACAATCCAAAGTGACGGACTTCCGGTTTTTCTGGAAATGCCAGCAGCTTTGTTTTTCAAATGGAACACCCTGTATATTTTCACATATCCAAGTACAATAAGTCAAAACAAGTGCAATTTTGACGTAATGTTTTCGAAAAAATTTGAATTAAAATTGCTTTTTCATATTACCTCGTGGATAAATGAGATGTGGTCAAAGCTGTTCACAATGTGTGACTCATTGTGAATAGCCTAGAAACATATTTTTTTCTGAAAAATTATTTTTTGTTTCACTTATAGATGAATCAATTCAGTCACATCCAGTGGCGGCTCGTGACTTTCATGACAGAGGAGGCTGAATGATATGAGATTTATTGTGAAAAACAACTCTCTACTCACCCAAATCAATAGCTTTAATAATATTCTGTTTACCAGTTAACCTGAACTTAATACTTGAAGAGATGTGTTCCTGTGATTTGCAGTGTCTATATCCAATCCGCGAGGCAAATTTTTCAAATCATTATATCCTAATCGCCCCCAACATGATGACTTATCGGTTGAAAATAATACGCAGTACCAACAAAATAGCTTATTCCTTACCTCAGATCCCGTCAACCAGATATATTTTTTATAATTATCAGAATTGAACAAACGATTATGTTTTTTTCCTGTTACAATCAGATTTTTCAATTCCGGTGTCGGACGTTTGTTTTTCACAATCAATTTATCTTCATAAGACAAAGCACTGAATGGGTCCACCAAAAAGTATTCCACTATATCGCAATCGTTTAAAACACTCATTTTTCAGAAAGGACCCCGCACTTTTAGTACGTAAAATGGTTCTCGGTGAAATTTTCTGAATTTTCAGTATGTTGTAGAATACGATGAACTGATTGAACCTGCAGAATCGTAAAGTTCTTTGATGAACAGATTCTGAGATACAGGGCGTTGAAGTTACAAATCGGTATTTTTCATTTAATTATTTTCTCGAAATTCAAAGATGCCAAGTACAATTTTCTTCGCTCATATCATTAACGAACCTCCATATTACTCAACATAATTCAGATGGTTCAGATGATGTAATTGTTTACAGAGTGAAACATATATAAACATTTCAGTGATGTCTGAAAATTCGATGTAATAATGAAATATCGAAAAAATAATTTAGGCATGCAATATACTATTCTCATTCCACCATGAATCACAATTCATACATTTCATACAGTATGATTTGAATAATTGGTGACACCTAAGACCGATTTATTCATACACATCCTGTATATTCGAGTGAATTGTTAACCTTGCAAGATAGTTGATACCGTATGAACATGATTTCGTTGAGATATATAGGGTGATCATGAAGATTTTCTATGATGAAAATGACAAAAAATCGTGTTTTTTGAAATCACCCTGTTATTCATGATTAACTCGGTGAAATTCCCTAATTATTTTTTAATATATTCATCATTCGCTCCTCAACGCTGTCTTGAAAATTCAGTTTCCTATCATGACGGGTGTCATAGTTATTAATTCAGGAACTTACCATTTGCATGAAGAGTTGAAGAGACTTGTTCACTTACATTCGCATAGTGGCAAATATTTTTCACAAATAGTGAAACGTGAGAATGTGGACACTTAAATAAGTTCAGTATTCATATACAGGGTGAACATTGGAAATTCAATAACAATAGCAGATATATGAATTTAATAATATTAATATAATGTACAGATAGTTAGGCGAATTTCGATTCCAGGATTCAACTCCCCCTATTAGAAATGGAAGTGTGAAAGACCGAATCATTCTCCCATCTCCTAGGTATTGTTCGTTTTTCATTTTGGCAGAGCTTGTATACCAACGAAATTCGCCTAACTATCTGTACATTATATTAATATTATTAAATTCATATATCTGCTATTGTTATTGAATTTCTAATGTTCACCCTGTATATGGATACTGAACTTATTTTCGTCTCCACATTCTTACGTTTCACTATTTGTGAAAAATATCGGCCACTATGCGAATGTAAGTGAACAAGTCTCTTCAACTCTTCATGCAAATGGTAAGTTCCTGAATTAATAACTATGACACCCGTCATGATAGGAAACTGAATTTTCAAGACAGCGTTGAGGAACGAATAATGAATATATTAAAAAATAATTAGGGAATTTCACTGAGTTAATCATGAATAACAGGGTGATTTCAAAAAACACGATTTTTTGTCATTTTCATCATCGAAAATCTTCATGATCACCTTATATATCTCAACGAAATCATGTTCATACGATATCAGCTAACTTTGGAGATTAACAATTCACTCGAATATACAGGATGTGTATGAATAAATCGGTCTTAGGTGTCACCAATTATTCAAATCATCCTGTATGAAATGTATAAATTGTGATCCATGGTGGAATGAGAATAGTATATTGCATGCCTAAATTATTTTTTCGATATTTCATTATTACATCGAATTTTCAGACATCACTGAAATGTTTATATGTTTCACTATGTAAACAATTACATCATCTGAACCATCTGAATTATGTTGAGTAATATGGAGGTTCGTTAATGATATGAGCGAAGAAAATTGTACTTGGCATCTTTGAATTTCGAGAAAATAATTAAATGAAAAATACCGATTTGTAACTTGAACGCTCTGTATCTCAGAATCTGTTCATCAAAGAACTTTACGATTCTGCAGGTTCAATCAGTTCATCGAATTCTACAACATACTGAAAATTCAGAAAATTTCACCGAGAACCATTTTACGTACTAAAAGTGTGGGGTCCTTTATAGAGCCCCTAACCATTGACCTAACATAAACATAAACAATGCACTCGCGTTTGTCCAAGGGCGTCGCCAGCGGAAAAAATAGGGGGGGGCACCATAAAAAAACTGAAGAGAAAAATCAAATAGAAAGAGTTTTATGAGAAAATCATAAAACAGAAAAAAATCTATACAGTAAATCAGTTGAAAAATAATCTTCTAGGGTTCTTTGGGAATTCGTTGGTCACTTTTTGACGAAATCGTTCGAGTTTTTGAAAATATGTTGCCTGTGTATACTCATCATTGCGAGGCCATTGAGTCGAGCATCATACATGGTGCTCCTCAACCAGGTTTTGATTCTCCTAAGGCTACTAAATGACATTTCAACTGTACAAATCTTACAAGGTAAAGGCAACAAGGATCTTCAGAGCCTTCTCAACTTCAGAAGAAAAATATACTTTCGGAAGTTCTTTGCTCAAAGTGAGCGTTATCATAAGTAATATCACGATATTCTTAATATTCGACATAATTCTGTCGCCTCATTGTTCACGAAATTGTGTTGCTGTTGCTGAGCAACACCACGAGTCAGGACGAAAGGTAGGGCTGTACGGCAACACAATAGATTTGACAAGGAAATGAAGAATTATGAGAATATATTCAGAACAGAGTGGAGACTATTTCACGTTCACGAAGCAAAGAAGCATTTATTTTGAATGAATGATTCATTCTGACAAGTACATTCATTATTTTTTGCCAAATTGACAGACTTCGCTTCGCTATACAAATGGTTACATCGTTGAAAACATCTAGTTTTCGCGATAAGCACACGTTTTCTCTGGCTTGTGATTGGTCAGATTATGTGATGAATGAAATAGTCGTTTCAATGATAGCAGGGTGACTGGTGAGCGTAAACGTAGGGGGGGGCAGCTGCCCCACCCTGCCCCTCTCTGGCGACGCCCTTGCGTTTGTCCGCAATTCGCGAAGCGACACGACAAACACGTGCTATTCGGGCGTATTCGGGCATTTGCATTGCGCGCGTAGGTTGCGAAATGTGAAGGAGTCTAGCCTCCTATAGATGTTGCCAAGTTGAATATTTTACGCGTGATTTGCAGACTTCAACGTGTGATGCGTGGGCAAGCACTGTTGCCAATTCAAAAATATTTAACTAAAAACAAGAAATAAAATCAAAATCAAAAGAATAAATAATATTAGTTCAAGGAAAATCTCTGAGGAGGCTCAGCCTTCGTTGCCTCATCTGAGGAGCCGCCACTGGTCACATCACATTTAGATCAAGAATTCATTTTTTTTTCAAATGGATCCCCTATGGGCCACCTACATGTCTCTCTAGAGTCTAGAACGAACATTAAGAAAACAAAACGACATATCATTTTTGTATTTCGATGCATACAAAAATCAAAAACTATACACTTTGACCAGTTGTATTTCAGAAAGCGTCAATTGTACTTTAGAATGGTCACTTGTATTTTGTATTTCAGAAAGCGTAATTTTTTTTTTTTTTTGAAAATTTGTATATCGCTACTTCATGTAGGGAACCAACTTCCCAGAAGTCGAAACTTGTGCGGGGTTAGGAAGAGCGGGACCTACAGCTTAAAGTGGAATTCGAACCACTTCTAGGGCATCGAGGTGCTGCCAGGATTACAACTATGAATCACACTTTTTTTTTAAGAAAAATGCTCAGCCGATAGCCGGATTCGAACCGAGAGTACCTTCGCATCGTGAACGGCTATCTAGCGAATTTCAGCTCATAGACAAACTCTGCCACGGAGCCACGTAGTCAATTGTATATCAGAATAGTCACTTGTATTTCAGAAAGTGTCATACGAATTTGAATTGATATTATCTAAATGAGCGTGAAATATAATTTTTTTGTTTTATTCGGTATAATAACCAAGCCATTTTTCTCAATTCAAATTCAGGTTCACATGATTCTACAATTTGGTCGGAATTTCCCCAAAAATAGTTAAAAGGCGATCAATTTTGCAAATTTTTTTGCTGGCCTTTTTTTTGCCGATGTGTGTATTTGTTGTTATTGATGGTTCCAGTTCAGTGGATCGTCTCATTATGAAGTTTTTCGGATAGTATACTGGGGTTGAAGAAATAAGAAATTTTGTTGGTCAGATGATAGGGATTTGGCTCTATCACAGTTTTTTTATAGTCTTCTGATGATTTGATTGAATATTGAGGTATCTGTTATATGAGCTTTTTTACGATATACGTTTGTTACGATATCGTAATTTGATTTTTTATTAATGAGAACATCTGAAACCGATAAGGGATCGTCAACTATATGGTGGGTTCAACATTGTTCACATGATCCATAAAGTTATCTAGCCTTATAAGGTTATAGGTGGATATGGCCAAATTATAAAATCATGTTGTTTGACACATAGCTTTAATAATTCCAAAATCCCTTCGATACTAAGTCTGAGTGCCTGACTGAGAGTTTCATCCATCTTCCAATTTATGTTTTACTCCAATTTATGTTTTACTCAATTGTCATTTTCATCATTAGTGATAATATTGATCTTTTCTTAGGCACTTTCACTTTCACCTGATATATCTTAGTATTTGAAAGAAATCTTACTATACAGGGTGTTTCAGACTTAAATGTACATACGATACCTGTAGATAGAGGACATTTCGGTGGTTCCAAATCACCCCCCATCGGTATGTCTACCGTCTTTGATAACTGAGATACAGGACGTTATCTTGATATTGGCAAAATCTTTATCTGGTTATAACTTCTGAACCACTTTGTATAATCTATCCATACTTGGTAGAAATATTTCACTTATATTACCCATCGAAACCAAATGAAAATCCGGATCAGAATCCAGGTCCGTCTTGAGGAAAAACAGAAATCTTCTTTTATCTCAAAAACAACACTCTGTATGGCAAAATTTCATTGATCGGTTCTGATATTTGGAAAGAGCGGAAAAAAATGAATGGAGTGACCTACTTTTTACGAGTGCGCATCCGATTTGAAAGATGTTTTATCATCATGTTTTGAAATATTCAGCTCCATTACCAGACATTTTTATTGAACTCATAATTCAAAACCCAATTATTATAAAGAAAAATAACAGTCTCCAAAGTTCAACATCATTAGAGTCAAAGTAGGTGAACTATCGATAAATTTGTTTGTTTGACAGAATAATTTGTCGATGATTTCAAAAATTTTCGAGGACTCATTTTATACTTTACTATCTATTCATAAGCTGCGGTAAAGTAGGCTGTGAAGAAAAGATGAAAATTTTGACAGTTCATATTCACTATATTATTGGTAAAGTTATTGTAGGCACAATTATGGACACTTTGAAATGTAACAACCCAATACAAGCACCAGAAATAATTAACTTAACATTACCAATAATATCACACTAGTGATTATGACCTGTCAGAATATCAGATTTTTTTTGCACAGCCTACTTAACCGCAGCTCGTGAATTAATAGTGGAAAATAAAATGAGCCCTCAAAAATGTATGATACCATAGACAAGTGATTATTCTGTCACAACAAATCTATCGATAATTCACCTGATTTGACTCTAATGATGTTGAACTCTGAAGACTATTATTTTCTTGTATTAAAATTGAATTTTGAATTATAAGTTCAATAAAAATGCCTCGAAATGGAGCTGAATATTTCAAAACATGAAAATAAACCATATGTCAAATTAGATGCGCACTCGTAAAAAGTAGGTCACTTATTTAATTTTTCTCCACTTTTTCCAAATATCGAAACAGACCTACAAAATTTTGCCATACAGGGCGTTGTTTTTGAGATAAAAGAAGTTTTCTGGTTTTCCCCAAGACGGACCTGGATTCTGATCCGGATTTTTATTCGGTTTTGATGAGTAATATAAGTGGAATATTTCTACCAAGTATTCATAAATTATATAAGGTGGTTCAAAAGTTATAACCAGATGAAGATTTTGCCAAAATCAAGATAACGTCCTGTATCTCAGTTATAAAAGACGGTAGACATATCGATGGGTGGTGAATTGGAACCAACAAAGTGTCCCCTATCTACAGGTATCGTTTGTACATTTAAATCTGAAACACCCTGTATATTTCGGCATGATAATGGAGATTCAATAATTAAACTCACGATTGGTCTTGATGAAAACTTTTCTTTATTACAGTGTGGGGGTTTGGTATGATATCTATATAGATATTTTTTTCTCCTTGCAAGGGTCAGTTGATGTTTTTCTAAATAGTTTCTCGTATCTTTCTTTCTATATGTTTCCTTCAAGATCTTTGTTTAATTTTATGTATAGTTACCATCGTTCATGAGTTGAATTGAATTGGATCTCTCCACTTTTACGAAACAAATGTTCTTATAGTTGGTATTGAATTTTCGTTGATACTATATCGTAGATTTTGAATTGAGAGGTTGTTGCAGTATCAAACCGCACACACGGTATATATTTTGAATGGTCTCCTTTGAAACGTACAATCTATAGTTGACTCTCTATTTGCACTTATTCCACAATACATGCTTCTTGTAATACAGTTATCATCAACTATACACTAACAGATGGTAGGATTCTTGGAAACAGGTTCAAAAGCAAAAATCAAACGAAATCACTTCTAGATTCATCTTTTATAATAACAACACTGGCGTTTTAGTTCCGTTTAATAACAATAAATCAACTACCGATACACTTGAGGTAGGCCACGGTCTGTAACTGTTAATACAGGAGGCCACAATTATATTTGAATTACATTGATTTCCATGCAAAATACATGATACCGTTGAAATTTGAAGTGAAGACTTGTGCCGCTAATGATCCTATATGAGTCATATGAAAACGCGAATGTGTCGTATTGTGATATACCCGGTTGCCACATCAATAAGAACCGGCACCGAAAAAAAGACATGGAAAAACATTGTGAAAAGGGTTGATTTAAGATTTAACCAATCGTTGAAACATTGAACGGTATTTTGCATTCGTTTTTTAATGTGTAAATGTATCCGAGGGGTAAATCTCCAGGAAAAATGTGTACACCAGACTTCCAATTAACATAGACTTCCAAAGACTTCCAATGACATCCAAAGACTTCTAAATACTTCCAAAGACTCCCAAAGACTTCCAAAGACATCCAAGGACATCTAGAGACATCCAAAGACTACCAAAGACATCCAAAGACTTCCAAAGACATCCGAAGAATTTCAAAGACTTCCAACGGAGTGTACACCAGACTTCCAAGGAGATTTACCCCTCGAATGTATCCCAACAGTGAATCTTCTTGGGAGTTCGATATATAGTATACACTGTGGGCCAAGGAAAACTGTACACCCCATATTTCACTGCTTTGAAAATGTTTAAGTGGAAGAAAGTATCATATATTGATATTTGCCGTTACATAAAACGAATAAAAATAAGCGAGTATTAGGAAAAATTATACAGTGATTCATATTTTTTCAAATCATGGAATTGTTATTGAACAATGCTTGTGAATTGTTCACCCATAAATATGCATCTATTTTGAAGTGAGATACTTTTATATAAAATTACCAAAAACTCCTTTGTATAATGAAAATATTCTCAAGAACTCATAACGAGAGTCATAAGCTCCAAAAGTTTAAAAAAAAATCCAACACATACCTCAAGAGATAATAAAAACAATATTTTTTGGAATCTTATGACTACATAGCAGATATGTTGCATGTAAATGTTACATGTTGGGTCCACATGAGCTCTCTTTGCCATATGCCGCCATATAGGTATCTACCTATCTAAAGTTATATAGTGGGTGGTTTGAATGCAATTTTCATGGAAAAATGAAAATATTTCAAGTTTCCTCGTTGCTTAATGTAATGGCTCGACAGGTACAGGGATACAGGGCGTTTCAATCAAAAAAATATTGACTATAAATTCGCACCAAAATTCATTACCAGACAAGAAATGTTATTCACCAGCAACAATTATCTGACAGTTCAAAGCACACTGTTCATGAATGAAATAATATTCGAACTCCCCTTCCAGAACTCATCGTTTTTGAACAAGATCACTAATATTACGTAGAAATTATGTTAATGTCATATTTTTTTATCAAAATCACTAGAAAGTTTCGTCAAAAAAAGTTATTAGTCGATTTCATCATCATACATTAAATAATATTCTCTGCATACCATTATGCCTCTTTGCCAATTTTAATAACAATTGAAAAATATACAGTGAAATTATCAGCAAAAAACGAAAAAAAAAAAATTTGCCTCCAACGCACTATCAGACGAATTTTACTTGGTCTCATAACGAATAAGGCTAACGGTCCTGATGGAATCCCACCCATTATCCTCAAAAAATGTGCACCAGAATCAACATCGATTCTCTGCAAGTTGTTTACCGTCTCGTACAGGTCGGGTATTTTTCCATCATGCTGGAAGACAGCTAGAGTACAACCAATCCCCAAAAAAGGAAACAAGAACCTGCCCAATAACTAAAGGCTCATTGCCCTGTTATCAGTAATCTCCAAAGTGATGGAGAAAGCGATCAATATTGGGCTTATCAAATATGTGGAGAGCTCAGGAATCATCAATGATAGACAATACGGCTTTCGCCACCGAAGATCTACTGGAGATCTACTTGCCTACGTCACCCATTTATGGCGAGCTTCATTTGAAGAACACGGGGAATCTCTAGCTGTCGCGTTGGACATATCGAAAGCATTCGACCGTGTTTGGCACGAAGGACTCCTCCACAAACTACCATCATACGGCTTATCACCTCAGCTATGCCATCTCTTATCGAGTTTTCTTTCAGGCAGTTCGATTCACGTGGTGGTGGACGGTGTATCGTCTGATACCATTGGCATCAATTCGGGCATTCTACAAGGATCAATTTTGGCACCAACATTATTCCATCTTCATAACAATGATCTGTTGGGAGTAACAACTTGCCCCATTCACAGCTTTGCAGATGATAGTACCCTCCATACTGCGTTCTCTTCCAGAATTCCCATTTCTTCCCAGGAAACTAAGAACTCACGGCGCAGGCAGGTGAATGCTGTCAATGAAGACCTTGCTGAAATCACAGCCTGGGGAACCAACAACCTAGTTGAATTCAACGCCACCAAAACTCATGCCTGTATTTTCTCTAGAAAGGCGGAACTCAGTATGCCCGACATTGTAATGTCTGGCACCACCATCTCCACCAAGTCCACCATATCTATGCTCGGTATTTCCATCAGCAACACTCTTTCATGGGATAATCATGTCAGATCCATAGCAAAAGCTGCTTCACAAAAACTCGGCATCTTGTTCCGTGCGAAAACCTACTTTATACCTCAACAGCTTCTCATGATCTACAAAGCGCAGATACGGCCTGTTCTAGAATACTGTTCCCACATATGAGGTTTAGCACCAAAACCGAGACCAAAACATACGCTGATGCTCTTAGATTCCATCTAGAGTAGAGTCATTCACCTGGTGGGTGACGCCACACTCACTCGCTCTTTGACATCATTGGAACACCGTAGATAGGTCGGCGACCTTTCACTTTTCTATCGATACTTCTCGATAAATCTCAGCTATCATCCCTCCACTAGCAATACCAGTCAGACGAACTAGACAAGCCCAGTCAGCACATCATTCCGTTGTCAACCTCGAAAGATGTCGAGCAGCACTTTATCAAAACTCCTTCATCCATAGAACAGCTAGGCTCTGGAATTCTTTGCCTGAGGAAGTATTCCCAACAACATATAATCTCCAGAAGTTCAAATAAAAATTCCAATACCTACCTTCTGTCCCTGTCCTCCCTAGGAACGCACGATGTCCTTTGAACATTATAGGGATTTCCTCTCGTGCGCTCCAAGCGATAAAAAAAATATGTTTCATTGGTATACAGGGTGTTTCCTAACTACGGTTCCTGCAGGTGGTGATTCGTTAGGTCATTTCAGGAAGAAAAGTTTCTATGAACATATGTCCGGAGATGCTTCGTTTCTGAGACATAGGGCGATGAAATTGAAGAAAAAAAATGGTAATTAGAAAATATCATGAATATCCTGGAACCGATTCGGTTGAAATTTGGAACTTCCATTTGAACTGATAAGGCGCTTATTTAGCCCTATTAAGATTGAAATTATTGGGGCTAGTGGCGTCTCAGTGGGCACCACAGCCAACAATATTGTGAAAAAAAGTACGCCACTGACTTTTTTTGGTGAATTTTTATTCTTTTTCAGATTGAGTAACTCAAAATACAACTTTTTGGTCACCTGTATTTTCTTCATATCCAGCTTCGTTTCCGAGAAAAAAAATTAAAGCCACTGTATTGCATATCATGAACACCTGCATTGTAGAAATGAGTTTTTCATTATTTCCGCCAAAAATATAATTGACACTTGATATGCTGAAATTTTAGAGAATTTGACAAATAAAAGTACCAAATTTCAACAAAATCTGTTCCAGGATATTCATGATATTTTATAATTACCGTTTTTTTCTTCTTTAATTTCAACGCCCTGTATATCAGAAACGAAGCAACTCCGGACATATGTTCATAGGAACTTTTCTTCTAAAAATGACCTAACAAATCACCCCCTGCAGTTAGGAACGGTAGTTAGGAAACACCCTGTATATCCCAATAGTTATGACTCACCCTGTATAAGAAAATATACTTGAGTGATTCAGATTTTCTCGAACCTCAAGTATTATTGAATAATGATTATAAATTATATCATCGAATATAATTCACCTATCTACTGCCTATACTATATCGCTTGATGAAATGAGATACTTATTATAGAATTGTAGAAAGTTTGTGTCATTTTGATGTGGTTACCAATAATGATCGATGATTTAACTTGATTCAATTACTCGAAGCATTCATAACAGAAGCATAATTGATTTTCAGAAGATAATATTTCATAATATTCCGAGCAATTTTGTAATATTGTACATGGCGATTATCTCCTTCGTCTTCAACCAGCTTTGATGATTTAATAAAACTATCATAAAAAATTCCAAAACATTCAAATCACGAATGAAAAATTTCATGAGGGACAAAAATTATTATGATACTGAAACCGAATAAAGTTGTTTGCTTTGATTTGAATAAATACCTATATTGACAGAAAAACAATCCACAACACAAAAATAATTGATGTTTACTGAATTTATGTTTTAAAAAATATATACTTCTTGATAAATCAATATCATGCATTCTTCAGTGATTGGAATTGATGGCCAAAACTCATTTGTTGCTTCTGTATCGTTCTGTATAGTCTTTTTTACTTCGACATACCCGGAAATCCATAATTTGTAATAATTCGATATAAAAAACTGTGATTCACAATCAATGACATAGGTTTTCTGTAAAATATTACGTCCTCAAAATGCAAAATCGAAATATACTTACACACAAAATAATATTTTCGATTCTTCAGTCAATTTACTAATAAAAATCCAAAGTCTTTGCTCGATAACCTCGCATTTTCATGTACTTATCTCAAAAAAAGATGTGGCGGTTTTATTGAATTCAGATAGAATATTCTTTTCATTCGAGTTTTCATTACACCTGTTATTTGTATTTATTCAATAAATGAAAGTGTAAGGTTTCTTACTATCGCAGAATAACTTCAAGAAAACCAGAAAACCCCAGTAATGGACTACAGAATATTTCCGAACAACGTCAAAATCTACTGACATTTTACCCTCCATACTGCGTTCTCTTCCAGAATTCCCATTTCTTCCCAGGAAACTAAGAACTCATGTCGCAGGCAGGTCAATCCTGTCAATAAAGACCTTGCTGAAATCACAGCCTGGAGAACCAACAACCTAGTTGAATTCAACGCCACCAAAACTGAAGCCTGTATTTTCTCTAGAAAGGCGGAACTCAGTATGCCCGATATTGTACTGTCTGCCACCACCATCCCCACCAAGCCCACCATATATCTATGCTCGGTATTTCCATCAGCAACACTCTTTCATGGGATAATCATGTCAGATCCATCGCAAAAGCTGCTTCACAAAAACTCGGAATCTTGTTCCGTGCGAACAGCTACTTTATACCTCAACAGCTTCTCATGATCTACAAAGCGCAGATACGGCCTGTTCTAGAATACTGTTCCCACATAGGGGGTTGAGCACCAAAACATACGCTGATACTCTTAGATTCCATCCAGAGAAGAGTCATTCGCCTGGTGGGTGCCGCCACACTCACTCATGACATCATTAGAACACCGTAGAAAGGTCGACGACCTTTCACTTTTCTATCGATTCTTCCAGGGGAAATGTTCTTCGGAAATCTCTGCTATCATCCCTTCAATAGCAATACCAGTCAGACGAACTAGACAAGCCCAGTCAGCACATCCTTTCGTCAACCGCGAAAGATATCGAACAGCACTTTATCAAAACTCCTCCATCTATAGAACGGCTAGGCTCTGGAATTAATTGCCTGAGGAAGTATTCCCAACAACATATAATCTCCAGAAGTTCAAAAAAATTCCAATACCTACCTCCTGTCCCTATCCTCCCTAGGAACGCAAGACGTTCTTTGAACATTATAGGGATTTCCTTTCGTGCGCTCCAAGCGATAAAAAAAATTATCCACTTAGAGAAAAGCACCACCAATGTCATGTTTCCTCGGCAGTAACATTTTCGCTACCAAAAAAATTCCAAAATTCTTGGTCGACAATTTTTAATCCACCTCTCAACAAATCATTCTGCACCGAGGGGTAAATCACGTGGGAAGTTTAGTGTACAGACACAAGGAAGTTCGAGGAAGTTTGGGGAAGTTCGAGGAAGTTCGAGGAAGTTCGAGGAAGTTTGGGGAAGTTCGAGGAAGTTTGGGAAGTTCGAGGAAGTTTGAGGAAGTTCGAGGAAGTTTGGGATGTTCGGAGAAATTTGAGGAATTTCGAGGAAGTTTGGGATATTCGAGGTAGTTTGGTAGAGTTTGAAACATTTCGTGATGTTTAGGTAGTTTTGAGAACAGAAAGCAATGTTTAGTCGGATATTCATTTCTCGATTTTTTCATTTCGGCAAATAATAGAGATGATGTTAGATAACTCAATAATACCTACCTACCTGAAAATTCATGGTACTGAAAAATTGCATTGAATAGGTAATTAGATCGGTAATTGGTTTGAAGGTTGATTTCTGTTGGTGGATTATTCAAAGTTGTAAGTCTAATTTCATTTTGTATTGTATTACAATGCAGATTTTCATGACATTCAGTTTAAAATTCCTTCCAGTAAAGTACTTTTAAGTTAAGGTATACTCACCTATACCTCTGCCTATACATATACGTACAGTCAGATGCAATGAACATGTCGCACTATGGCGGTGATGGCACCTATCTAGTCACCTCTGCAATAAGAGCGCTAACACCATCCAACCGCGATATTTTACTTTGCATCTAACTGAACCTACCTATACCTACCTACCATAGGGAAAGGAAAAAAAGTTGAATCAATCAATACTAAATTGCTTACCTGGTTTGTGAAGTTTGAACAGTTTTGGGAAGTTTAGGAAGTTCGAGGAAGTTTGGGAAGTTCGAGGAAGTTTGGGTAGTTCGAGGAAGTTTGGGAAGTTCGAGGAAGTTTGG
Organism: Phaedon cochleariae; assembly: GCA_918026855.4. Lineage (NCBI taxonomy): Eukaryota > Metazoa > Arthropoda > Insecta > Coleoptera > Chrysomelidae > Phaedon > Phaedon cochleariae. The sequence goes on along the minus strand of OU896722.1, from coordinate 24,670,873 downwards.
GAAGTTTGAGGAAGTTTTGGGAAGTTCAAGGAAGTTTGGGGAAGTTCGAGGAAGTTTAGGGAAGTTCGAGGAAGTTTGGGAAGTTCGAGGAAGTTTTGGGAAGTTCGAGGAAGTTTGGGGAAGTTCGAGGAAGTTTGGGGAAGTTCGAGGAAGTTTGGGAAGTTCGAGGAAGTTTTGGGAAGTTCGAGGAAGTTTGGGGAAGTTCGAGGAAGTTTTGGGAAGTTTGGGAAGTTCGAGGAAGTTTTGGGAAGTACGAGGAAGTTTGGGTGATTTGGGGAAGTATGGGAAGTTCGGCGGAGTCTGAAACATTTCGTGATGTTCAGGTAGTTTTGGAGGTTCGAGGATGTTTGGGAAGTTTCCGGAAGACCAAGCAAGCTGTAGGATGTCTGTGAACGTTTGGGCGGAGCCGGTCGGGAAAAATCTTTGGCTATTGTATAATCCAAGAAACCTAATATCTCAGGATATACAGAGCTGTGGTGGCAAAAGCCTAGGGGAGATTTCTCTCAACAAATTATGAAATCAAGTTCATATGGAAATGGGTCCGAAAATGCTTCGTTTCCGAGATACAGGGTGTCCAAGCTGAAAGAATTATGGGTTTTTTATTATTGCTAGAGGCTTCTGTCAAGGCTTTTGTCGACACAACTCTGAAACACCCTGTATAGAAATAATATTTCACATAATTTCAAAGAGTTCATTATCATTTCGGAACTTTCAACAGATGCTGTTAGATAAGTCCTCGGATAAGTCAATAGTACCTAACTACCTAAAAATTCGTGGTACAGAAAACCTGCATTGCATATTATGTAATTATAGTTTGATAGTTGATTTCTGTCGGTGGATTAATCAAAATTGTAATAAAGTGGAATTCCATTTTGTATTGAAATACAGTGCAGATATTCATGACATTCAGTTTCAAATTCCTTCCAGTAAAGTACTTTCAAGTTTAGGTACCCACCTATACATAAACGTAGGTAATACCCGGTAATACCTACCTACACAATGTGATCTGGTTTGTAATACAAAATATTCAACAGTGTGTGGTACTCGGTTGAAATTATAAGAAAAATCATATAAACATATACTTTCAAACGCTTCGTTTTCGAGATATAGGGTGTTTAAAATACGAGTCTGAATATTGTTTTTTGATGAAAAGTTCGAAACGGTTTGAGATAAATCCACAAAATCACCCAAGTTACTAAACTTTTTAAGCTCTATAAGATGAAATGAAGATTATGTATAATGAATGCAATAAAAGTATTTCATTATTTCAACAAGAACACCACACTGTTGAATTTTTGTATAACAAACCGGACCACCCTATATATATACCTACAATAGGAAAAGGAAAAAATTTTGAATCTATCAATACTATAAATTGCTTATAAGTACTTGGTTTGTGACGTTTGATGAAACGTTTCGGGAAGTTTAGGAAGTTCGAGGAAGTTTGGGAAGTTCGGGGAAGTTTGAGGAAGTTCGAGGAAGTTTGGGAAGTTCGAGGAAGTTTGGGAAGTTCGGGGAAGTTTGAGGAAGTTCGGGGAAGTTCGAGGAAGTTTGAGGAAGTTCGAGGAAGTTTGAGGAAGTTCGAGGAAGTTCGAGGAAGTTTGGGAAGTTTTGACCCATTGGAAGTTTGGTGTACAATTTTTTTCGCCGTGATTTACCCCTCGTTCTGCACCATGATCTCTAGACCGCGAAAAAACTATATTTTTTGTTCTCTTTATATGCATTTTCCTGTACTCATCTCAAAAAAATAGGCGGGTTCATTAAATACAGATTGAATATTCTTTTGATTCCACCTGTTATTTGTATGTATTCAATGAATGAAGGTGAAGTTTCAAACTCTCGCAGATTAACTTCAAGAAAACCCTAGTGATGGATACGAGGATGGATATATCGAAGACTGGTAACCTTTGGCACGATAATACACTACACTGTTTTACCACTAACCAAACCGATTTTTTAACGCCTCGACACGTGTTTCGCTAACTATGTTAGCATCTTCAGGAGAAGATTAAAACTGTGATGGACTACAGAATATGTCCGAAAATCATCAAAATCCACTGACCTTTTAAATTATCTACAAAGGAAAAAGCTGTCAACAACACCAATGTCATATGTTTCCTTGGCTGTAACATTTTCGCTACCAAAAAAATCCAAAATCCTTGCTCGATAACTTTCAATACACTTCACAACAAATCAGTCTTTTTTTATGTTATGGTTCCCACGAAAAAGGATATCCTGTAATGTTCAGAGAACATCGTGGGAACCGAGGGAAATAAGGTAGGAATTGGTGTTCTTCTCGAATTTCTGGAGGTTATAAGCTTCGGGGAACACCTCCCTTGGCAATGTGTTCCAGAGCCTCGCTGTTTGTTGGATGAACGAGTCTTTGGAAAGAGATGTTCTGCAGGTCTCCAAAATGACCACGAAGGGGTGCGAAGCCTCAACTCGACTGGTGCAATCTCACGGTGACTGCCAAGGGTGGAACAATTGTTGATATTCCAGAAGAGCATTGGTTATGAAAATATCTATAAAATAGAGCCAGATCGCCAACTTTTCTACGGTGTTCCAGAGAAGTGAGTGAGTTTGTGAGCGAGGCATCACCCACGAGACGAATTGCCCTTTTTTAGGCAGAATCTAACAGTTTCAGGGTATGTTTGGGAGCACCATGTTCTCCAAATCGCGAAAAAACATAGACACAAAATTCGATTTTTTTGTTCTCTTTATATTCATTTTGCTGTACTCATCTCAATAAAAAATAGGCGCTTTTATCAAATACAGATTGAATAACTTTTCATTTCACCTGTTATTTTTATGTATTCAATAAAATATCGGAATTTACTGACCTTTTAAATCATCCACTAAAAGAAAAGCTGCCAACAACACCAACGTCATATGTTTCCTCGGCTGAAACATTTTTGCTTCAAAAAAAATCCAAAATCCGCTCGATAACTTTCAATCCACTTCACAACAAATCAGTCTTTTTTTTATGTTCTGGGTCCCACGAAAAGAGATATCCTGTAATGTTCAGAGAACATCGTAAGAACCAAGGGAAAGAAGGTATTAATTGGTGTTCTTCTCGAACTTTTGGAGGTTATATGCCTCGGGGAACACCTTCCTTGGCAATGTGTTCCAGAGCCTCGCTGTTCGTTGGATGAACGAGTCTTTGGAAAGAGATGTTCTGCAGGTCTCCAAAGTGACCACGAAGGGGTGCGAAGCCTCAACTCGACGGGTTAATCTCGCGGGGACTGCCAAGGGAGAAACAATTGATGGTATTTCAGAAGAGCATTGGTTATGAAAATATCTATAGAATAGAGCCAGATCGCCAACTTTTCTACGGTGTTCCAAACCCACGAGACGAATTGCCCTTTTTTGAACAGAATCTAACAGTTTCAGGGTATGTTCTCCAAATCGCGAAAAAAACACAGACACAAAATTCGATTTTTTTGTTCTCTTTATATGCATTTCGCTGTAATCATCTCAATGAAAAATAAGCGGGTTTATCAAATACACAAATATACTTTTCATTTCACCTGTTATTTTTATATGTATTCAATAAAATATTGAAATCCACTGACCTTTCAAATTATCCACTAAGAGAAAAGCTGCCAACAACACCAATGTCATATGTTTCCTCGGCTGTAACATTTTCGCTACCAAAAAAAATCCAAAATCCTTGCTCGATAACTTTCAATACACTTCACAACAAATCAGTCTACACCATGATCTCCAGACCGCGAACGCCGCTTTTTTCTCGTTCTCAACTTCTTCAGCCGCGACGGACACACACAAACTCCGCTTGGATCGCAAGAAGTAACTGGCAGACTGAAAACTGAAAGAGCAAAGAAACGAGGAATCGGTCACCTGTTCGCGAACTGCTCGGAGGTAGAAAGCGGCCGCCATCTACTGAAGAACTAATTTTGGATATACGTTACGCGTACACAGTGTGTCACACGAAAAATTATAAATTCACTGGCAAAAAAAACAGTCCAGAAAAAAATTTGGCCAAAATGAACGCCCTTCAAGTCATTTAACTCATGTCCGATTCTACTGATGTTTTGACCAAATCGTGGATTCATGTTTCGGAAAGTAAGCCTGAATTTCAGTTTCCAAAAAGAGCTGATCACTTGAAGTGCCCTGTGGCAGAAGTGGGTAGTTGAACTTGAAAATCGTGAAATTCATATATTCTCCATTTTGACTCCAAATATGATGTTTTTGGCAGAAAAGGAAAACAGTTGAATGAAAAAGATCATCAACTTTTTTCGCATTTTCTATAAGCTAACATTTAACCTTTTTTTTTCAAGTTCTGATACTTAGACTTTTCAATTTTGATGGCATTTTATTATAAATTTTACATTCAATCGTTTTTCAAGTCGTACATTGTTGATTTTGTTTCTTGTATCATAACAATGATTGATTTTATTTGTTATTGTGGTAAAGTTGGCGATCTGGCTCTATTTTATAGATATTTTCATGGACGATGCTCTTCTGAAATTTCAACAATTGTTCCTCCCAAGGCAGTCCCAGCGAGATCAACCCTTCGAGTTGAGGCTTGGCACTCTTTCGTGGTCACTTTGGAGACCTGCAGAACATCTCTTTCCAAAGACACGTTTATCAAACGAACAGCGAGGCTCTGGGACACATTGCGAAGGGAGGTGTCCCGAGGCATTCAACCTCCAGAAATTTCAGAAGAACTCCGATTCCTACCTCATTTCCCTTGGTTCTCACGATGTTCTCTGAACATTACAGGATATTCCTTCTCGTGGGAACCAGAACATAAAAAAAAAACATGAAAGATGGATATACAGAGGAGTGCACAAAGAACGGCCAGGACTGTAACTTTTGAATTATTAGAGATACGGTTTTGAAAATTGGTGGACAGTTAGTATATAAGATCACCCATTAATTGACGAAACCATTTTTGTTCTATCACTTTCGGTTCTACTGGAAACTACACCAACTTCTGATTTTTAAATGGAACACCGTTTATTGTATTCCATAATCGGTAAGGGATTGTCATAACGAATTCATCGATACCGGGTTTGATAGGGTTATTTGAAGCGATTAAGCAGATATTCGCGTTATAAGTTTCTATATGCTCAATGAGTGTGACAGAGAAAGAAGTTTTGATATTGCGAAGTCACACCCATTGAGCAAATGGAAACATCGAACGCAAATATCTTTGTAATTGTTTGGAATAACCCTACCAAACTTGGTATCGTTGAATTCGTCATGATTATCCCTAAGCGATTATGAAATACAATACAGATTGTCCCATTGAAAAATCAAAAGTTGGGGTCGGTTCCGGTGAAACTGGAAGTGATAGAGGAAAAATTATTCAATCAATTTATGAGCAATTTGGGATACTACCCACCAATTTTCAAAACCCTATCTGGAATAATTCAAAAGTTACAATCCTGGCCGTTTTTTGTGCACTTCTCTGTATATACAGTATGATGCAAATGTATGGAATAAATTCATTTCAAAACAAGACGACTTTCGAAAAAAAAACAAAAACTAGACTTCAGAACTTCATTAATTGATTTATTCTTTTAAATAGACCACCCTTCGTTGTTCAATTCTCAGTAGCAGACCTCTACAAGATTCAGTTAATCAAATGATAATCCATTTTAATTTCAATTTTCTTATGCAAAATTTTGACTGTTGAATAGATGATCAGTAGACCTTTCAAACGAGGTGTCACATGACCCCTGTTTTCATTTGAAAAAATCGTTCATTACGTCATTACTCCAACACCGGTGACGTTACATCTCTTATATGGATATCGAGAGATGAGGATTCAAAAATGAAACCTCACGTGTTTTTGGAATTTTTTCAAATGTCGCCCATTTCTGAAATAATGAATTTATTCTATACATTTGCATCATACTGAATTCGCATTCTCTATGTGATGAAAATATCAATTCTTGCTCGGTATATTCAACAAAAAGCAACTATACTTTCCTGGCTGTATGCCACGACGAACATTGAATTATATCTATTGAACACACACGATAAGAATTTGAGAATAAATTCTTCTGAAGTTGATTATTTGCATTCTCCTTCTCCAGTTAAAAATATAAATGCGCACATAATATCATCCTGAATATTCAACAGAAAACAACTACTTTCCTGGCTATTTGCCACGTCGAACTTTGAATTATATATCTATTGAACACACACGATATGAGTTTGAGAACAAAATCTCCTGAAGTACAGGATTTGCATTCTCCTTTATATTAAGATATGCACATAATGTCATTCTGAATATTCAACAGGAAACAATTACTTTCCTGGCTATTTCCAACAACATATAATCTCCAGAAGTCAAAAAAAATCCAATACCTAACATTATAGGGATATCCTTTCGTGCGCTCCGAGCGATAAAAAAAATCTCTCAAATCGGATTGAAAATTGCAATGTATAGAGAGACTTGATATTGCTTTTGGGTGTATGATAAATTGACATTCATCATACAGGGCGTGAAAAGAAATTCTGAATTGAGACTCTATCACGAATCTGCCATTAGAGGTCTATAAAAAATCACAAGTTTCCATCGTTCAAGTTTGAACCCCCTGATTGGGTATGAAAGTGTTGAAAAGAAATATTCTCAGATAAATTATGAACATACAAAAATGGATATATATTTATATAAAGCAATACATTGAGAATTCGCATTCTCTATGTGATAAAAATATTTACTCTTTTTCAGTTGATTCAAAAGAAAACAACTACTTTCCTGGCTACATGCCACGACGAACATTGAATTATATCTATTGAACACACACGATAAGAGTTTGAAAATAAAATATAAAAACACCTGAAATTGAGAATTTGCATTCTCCATCAGACAAAATAATAATATGTACATGCACACATCTTTCTGAATATTCAACAGAAAACAACTACTCTCCTGGCTATTTGCCACGTCGAACATTGAATTATATCTGATGAACATTCATGAGGAGAACATGAAAAATAATGAATAAAATCCTCCGAAATTGAGAATTGACATTCATCTTCAAATCGGATGAATAATATGATGAATAATAATATAGAAATATGACTTACCAATATATTCAGCATTGAAATGAAAATTGGAATTTATAGGAGAAGTATACTGGCATGATGAACTCTGATCTTGATGAGCTCGAAAATTTCCAAAAATAATCATTCATATCAGTGATATGGGAAATATTATCTCTCACATACAGGTTATATAACTTTATTGCAATGAAACCATTTCGGATTTCTGAAACCTCATCAGTAACCATGATGTCCACTTATTCTTACAGCCATTCTTCATGATATAGAATTCTTCTGCTACAATGAACTAAACTATCCTTGACTAGCTTGAAATATATCCTACTTTCCAACCTGAAGGATCAGTTACCTGTGGAAATTAGGCACAATATATACATTAGGCACAATATATCTACATTAAAATACGGGGTACCGGATTAACTTGAAAGGGTTGATTTGACAATTTGACAATGAGTAAAATCAATAAAAAAACATGACTTTTCAATTTTCCATAAACCTTCCCACACTGATATCACTATTCATAATAATTCAACACACCCTTATCACAGTTTAAGGAATACCCATTCCTTAAACTGTGCCCTTATATCAACATAAAATTGCAGCATATAATACTATGATACATAAGCTAGTGAATGTCCCTCTTTCAGAGGTAAATTTCAATAAAGAACTCAATATCATGAAACAGATTGCAGTCAACAACGAATACAACGTTAATTTGATAGACAGTATTCTTTCTAAAAAACTTCAACATGAAGCTATTCAAGAAGTTTTTCTATGACTGTTGAAAACTAGACCCTTTCAATGTAACATTTTTGTTGGGTAACTGGATGCATTACACAAAACAAGCCACGCCCCGTGTGTAAGAGCCTTTACACAACACAGGCTATGGCCAATCAGCAACAAAGCAGATTCATTACCTACAAAACAGTTGACACCAGTTGAAATGATAATATGGGGCATGCAGTGAAACGTTTGAATCAGACTCGTCATGAAATGTCATAATTTGACAATAGCTATCTGGCGTGATTTAGAACTGACCTTTTGTACAAATATGGATTCAGAAAGCGAAAATGAATTCAACTGCTCTCCACCATCAAAAGTTTCGAAAGCTGCCAATTCAAGTACAATCAGCCTTTTGCCCGAGGAATCTAAAAAAAGGTATGAAGTGGTTTGGCGAAAAGCAAAACTTGCAAATTCGTTTTAGGATAATGTACTGCTAGCCTATTTTGGCGAATTAGCAGCTAAACACAAAGCATCCTCCTTGTGGTCACAGTATTCCATGCATATACTAAGAAGCACAATTTCAATAGAAAATTATGTGAATATTGACAAATACTTGAAATTACGAGCATTTCTAAATAGGAAATCTGATGGATATATGTCAAAGAAAGCGAAGATATTCACTGCTGATGAACTCAACCAGTTCATCACTCAGTCATAGAAAAAGTATAGTATTCTACTTGCGTGTAATGGCTATTACTCATTCGAATGATTACGACGTTCGCCTGCGGCTCACGTCGCAAACTTCATTCTCATGAGTAATGGCCATCATTACACGCTCGTCGAATAATATACTATTATCCCACCATCAAGAATAATAATCAAAATTATTGAACTTCAAACTATTTCGAATCATCAACTGAAAAATTAGCTTCATTTCTACATAAACAGGACTTAAAAGTAGCATATAGAACAAATAACACGTTGGGAAGTTTTATCAAAAATAATAAAGACAAAACTTCTGAATTCGAAAAATCGAGGGTATACAAACTCAACTGTGGATCCTGTCCTATATGGTACATATCGGTAAGACAGGTCGTACGTTTAATCAGCGCATCCATGAACATAAGATGAATTTTTCGAAAAAGAAAACAAATTTGATGATAATTTCGAAATTCTACACGTAGAAAATAAGGGAATGAAACTCAATCATTTTGAATAATTAGAAATCAACAAACTAAAAAATTCTGACATTTTACCTAACGATCAATCGGGCCTCATCAATACTTCACCACTGTTGAATTTGTTTTCTTAGTAAGTAATAATATGTATTTTTATCAACCCTTTCAAGTTAATCCAGTACACCGTATTTTATGTAGATATTGTGCCTAATTTCCGAAAATGAAGTTTTATCGAATCTGTCCACAGGTAATTATAATCCTTCAGGTTGGGAAAGTAGGATATATAAGCAAGCCAAGGTTAGTTCATTATACCAGACGAAAGCTATTGTGTTAGCGAATCATGTCGTGTGTTTAAGAATTTTGTGGAAATCTTATCGCTTGTGAAAATTTTACATTTGTCATGGATTTCCATCAAGTACCTAGCGGCCGAGTCAATTCAATAAAAGCAAATTAGAACTCAAGAATATCAACTAAAATAATTAAATATCAGAAATATGATAATAATGCTTATTCGCGAATACAAATATTTGATGAGATATAATATTGAGAAGAAAAATTTCATTCATAGTTCACAAGAGAGTATTCTATAAATATCGAAAGATATGGTAGGATAATGGAAATAGGAAAGAAAGAACGATCACAAGAAGAATACATCCGGATATAAATTTCATTGTTCTTCGAAATAGGCACATTTTCATACAAAAAATGTTCAAATGTTCCAGGCATTAATAAGAATCTCACGAAGCACTGGAAGGGACATATAACATAAAAAAAATAAACGCTCCTAAATTATGAGTCATAACTCGGAATTTTAAAATTCCGACTCATATCTCGGAATTTTACATCCAAAATTCCGAGTTATAACTCAAAAATTCAAAATTCCGTGTTATATAACTCGGAATTTCACATTAAAGTTCCGACTTATTGCTCGGAATTACAAAATTCAGAGTTATAACTCGGAATTTTGGATGTAAAACCCCGACTTATAACTCGGAATTTTACATCAAAATAGAAACCTCATCTCGCCGAGGCAACTGATGTATTAATTATTTTATTTCTGACAGTGACATTATAAGCTTATATCGTCATAGTTACGATATATATTATGAGGGTCATAACTCCCTTGGGATGTTATAGATGCTATAATTCCCTCTAGCTAAAATTAAATAAGAAATGCATAGCAACAACCACGCAATAACGTAGCAATAAGGAATCTCCTATTCGCGGTAGTCTGACGTTCTGATGACATTGAAACTATACGGAAAAACATGTCTAACTTCCAATCGGGAAGGTATCTAATGAATGGAATCAGTCAGAAATAAAATTATCTATGTATCACGGGAATTATAGAGCCTTAATAACCTCTGGCAATTGCCATCGGTAATTAAGGCCCTCATAATTCTCTCAATACATAAATAACTATCAACTGTAATCTCGCGCTATAATACACTCTGTCAGAAATCATGTATCATTCATCTCTGTCTGGAATAGTCTTGTTTCAGTATTAGGGTTTTGACGACACATCATCGCCTCGTTTTCAGAGGTCCCAAAAATCGAGGATTTCAATAATTTTTTATAAAACGTAGGGAGCTCACAGCAAGAAACGGTTTGCGGTAGTGAGCTAGTTTGGGTGAGTTCTATCGAATTATGAAATAAAAACTTTTTGTGATATAAGCCCATTTCGGTTGTAAAATTTCGAGATATATGTTGGAATTTTGAAATTCCGAGTTATAACTCAGAATTGTCCCTTTCCTTCCATGGCTTCGTATCGCATTGACACGAGTACTTGGTTTCACGGTCTCGACTTCCCGAGCATACATTACACTATCCAGTTGCTTTAGGACGTTTGACCAATGGTATAATTCAGATTTTCCAGCCATTTCCCCAATTTTCAAATGTTGATTGTCATTACTGTGAATCACTTGCTTGGTAATCGAGAGGTTCAGATAACTTTATTCTGACTTGACAATAGGCAGCTTCCTGTGAATTCTTATAGTATAGCGAATTTGATCGCTTCTATATAGACCGCTCGACCACTGTGCACTGTGTGATTTAAAAGCAGATTATCATGGTGTTCAACCAAAAAGAAGGCAGGTATGATGAAAACTATTGTGGCGTTTGAATCCACTCATCTGGATCATCTGTTTCCGAAGCAATTATATCAGTAACAGTTGCGTTCATTTATCGCTAGAGCAATCTTAATTGATGAACAACACTTTTTTTCGGGCTCGGTAAATCGAAACCTATCCATCAATTTATCTTCAATAATATAGATAGCTATTCATCAGATAGGGTCCCACAGCGAAGACTATAACAACATCATTGCACTATCAGGGTATACAGGGTATACAGCAATATTTTTTTTCAACTTCTTATTAAGGAGGAATTTTCACTCGAAAATTGAAGAAAAGAAATCGAGTATACGGTATACGCTACTCTTCAGGACTATTGAAATAACAAATTGATGGAGATACATTATGATACTCATTGAAATCAGAGGCTCAAATTTCGGAAAAAAACATTATTCCTACCTTTGTTCTACTCATTTCATCTAATTTACTCTCAAGAATTTTTGTTTGCTCCTCACCACACTGAGATCGGTTTCCAAAATATGCATCAATAATAAGCCCTATCTTGGCCCTCATACTAGTCTCACTACCTACCACGATTCATTAGACATTGTTATAAATAATGATGAAGATGGAAAGCCCTAATTTCGAGTGGCAAGGGAAAATGAAAAAACTCCACAGGGCAGGAAGGTCGAGTTCTCATCACACACCAGGCTGCAGAATCCTTCCAATGGGCGTGTACACCTTAGTAGAACTCTTAACTCAAACCATGTTTATAATGATCCTTTTATACATAAATAATGATTGACGACATAATTCGATCGAAAAATTAACTGGAATATTTTATTTTTGGGCATAAATAATAGTACCTCCTGAAAACGGACCCTCTTATGACGTAGAAACGTCATCTCGCCATAGTCAATAGAAAATAGCAAACGCCCGACGGAGACTGAGGCAACTGATATATCAATTCTTTCAACTGTGATCTCGCGCTAATTCACTCTGTCAGAAATCATGTATCATTCATCTTTGTCTGGAATAGTCTTGTTTCAGTACTAGGGTTTTGACGTCACATCATCGCCTCGTTTTCAGTGGGGATTTCAATAATTCTTTATAAAACGTAGAGAGCTCACAGCAAGAAACGGTTTGCGGTGGTGAGTTAGTTTGGGTGAGTTCTATCGAATTATGAAATAAAATTTTTTTGTGATATAAGCCCATTCCCGAAGTCACTCGAAATCATGCACTATATGAAGTATCGCTGGCAGGATGGTTCTATTGAGTCTCCATTTTTCCCCGTTCGTCCTCTGGAATTGTCTTTCCTTGTATAGGTACGGAAATTTCCGATTGATCGACCGATGTCCCGTTAGCTCAACTAGCAAAGCATTGGGCATGTAACCCAGAGGTTGTGAGTTCGACTCTCACACGGGGCGGTGGAGTTTTTTTATTTTCCATTGTCACTCAGAATTAGGGCTTTCCACCTTCATCATTATATGTATCTTTTCGGTCGAGTAACCGACAAAAGTTATGACTGACTTCTACTGTTATAAATCACCAAAAACATTGTGCAATGTGGTTCGCTCACTGAACTTTCACTGAAAAAAATAAACTAGGTAGAAAATACCAATGAACGTTCAGTAAAATAGGCGCCAGTCACTACATTCATAAAGTAATAACACTACAATAGTTATTTATACACCAAGTTAGTAAAGAATATCAGTATGACACAGTGACCAAGATTATACATGCCGAGGGGTATAAGGTCCCGTGGTATGATATTCTTTACTAGCAAGGTGTATATTACATTTTTTTCATCAGTAGCAATACATTTCAATCATTTTAGTTCTGTGGAAATGAAACATGATTCTTTTCAATTCTAATTAAAATCTAGTAGCCATGATCATGACAGCAGATGACAAATCTTTATTGATGAATACCTACCAGATTCGAGTGTCATTAATGTGAATCTCGCATCAGAACAGTGAATTCGGGTTGATTATAACAGAGGTGGCTATGTCTTTATTGATTAGTGGTTGATAAATTGACTAAAACTATATCTTGGTAGTAAAAACACACTTAACGCCTCAAAAAGGAGTGAATTATGGTAGGTTTTATAGCTAGTGATGGAAAAATAGTTAATATTATAGGTACAAAGTTTTTCCTACGAGCGTTGTACAGGGATAGTTTTAATAATGTGAACCCCCCTCTATCTTTTTTGGTTTCCACCCATTCAAAAAATTTCAAAACTTATTTTATACAATTTTTCACACAGATTCCACTCATTTTGACAATGATGCAATATCTATTCAAATATACAGGGTATACAGAAATAAATATATTTTTCAAATGAAACGCCCTGTATATTTCGATAAATTTGAATTCCCCATATCATCCTGATTTCAAACATATATAGATAAGGGTCTCTATCTATCAAAATATACAGCGCATTCCATAAAAAAAATCAATATATTTCTGTATACCCTGTATATTTGAAGAGATATTGGAACACTCTCTCAATATGATTGAAATCAATATGAAATATCGTGAAACCAACCAGTTTTGGATCTTCTTGAATGGATTGAAAACAAAGAAGATGAAGGGGGGTTCACATTATTAAAACTAGCCCTGTAGGTACAGGGTATCCCAATTTGGGCACTTTTGCGGAGTATCTCCCTTATCAGTAAAGATAGAGCATTGCGGTTTTCGCGACAGTGTGCTACTTTTTTATGAAATTAATAATGGCGCAAGCAGAATTGTGATAGCTCTTCCGGTTGTCGAGATACAGGGTGGAATTGAAAAATATCACTTTTCAGGCACCCTCCGTGTCTCAGTTATCTTTGAACTTATCGAAGAAGTTAAAACTTGTTTTTATAGAGTTTTTCTCGTAGAATCCAGTGGCGTAGTTAATTTTTTGCTAGCACCTTTTGTTTTTCAGTTATGGAGCAAACATATGTTTTTTTAAATGGAACACCCTGTATATTATTTCATATATACATTGAGCATGAAGTGGGCTTTCCAAAAATATATAATTGTATACAATTATTTTCCATTTAAAAAAACATATGTTTGCTCCATAACTAAAAAACAAAAGGTGCTAGCAAAAAATTAATACGCCACTGGATTCTACGAGAAAAACTCTATTAAAACAAGTTTCAACTTCTTCGATAAGTTCAAAGATAACTGAGACACGGAGGGTGCCTGAAAAGTGATATTTTTCAATTCCACCCTGTATCTCGACAACCGGAAGAGTTATCACAATTCTGCTTTCGCCATTATCAATTTCATAAAAAAGTAGCACACTGTCGCGAAAACCGCAATGCTCTATCTTGACTGATAAGGGAGATACCCCGCAAAAGTGCCCAAATTGGGATACCCTGTACATATTGTAATGTTATTTCCCTTAGAGGGGCTCTTGAAACATCATCAGTAAGACAGGAGTACAATGATCATCCTGTAACACGCATCCCAGATTGTTCTCCAACCTCCCAATGATTCATACATGCACCAGCATATTTCCGAACACTCAATATATGCCGCAGTGACAAATAACGTGACAGAAGATTCTGGAATGTTCTGGAAACAATCGATGAAACAATTAGAGGGAGAGGTTTCGTTCTAAGAAGCTTCTAGAACAAAAAGAAGGGTACGGAAGATCATTCGAGAACGTTCTCGAATCAAAGCCTACCAAGGGATCTCATAAATGGACGGCCAAACATCTGCAGTCAGTCAGTCGAGCAGCGAGTGTCAGAGAGACAGTTATATATATATTTTTTTGCAATTGCATTACCTGGTTGGTCCCAGCACTCGGACCATACGCCCCATAAGTCGAAACTGAAACAAGTTACCAAGGAAAACAAAAACTGAATTTGTTGATTTATCTTTCTTGGCAACTAACGTCAATAAATCACGACTTATTCTTTCTCGTTTCTTCGTTCCTCGATGGAAAGTGCCCAAGAAAATGAATTTCTTCCGCCGCAAATTGAAGAAGCTGCCAATAAAGCTGTTTTTGAATTATTGCCTAGTAAGTCAAAGCGACAGTACGGGTTTTCATACGAACGCTTCTTGAAATGGTGTGATCAGAAAAATGTCAGTGGAAAGGAGGCCAGTGAAAAAGTGCTTCTTGCATACTTTGAAGAAAAGTCCAAAATAGGGACATCGTCAACGATTTGGTCGAATTACTCTATGTTAAAGTCGATGATGAACATAAATGATCATGACATAAGCAGATATCACGATCTTGTGGCTTTTTTGAAGCGAAAGGGTGAAGGATATCGACCGAAAAAGTCAAAAGTATTGACAAGAGAGACAAATCGACAAATTTCTCGCAGACGCCCCAGATGAAATATATCTAATGCAGAAAGTTGCTGCGATTTTTGGTGTTTTTGGAGCCTGTCGTCGAGAAGAACTGTGCGATTTGACAATAAATAATATCGGGGATTCCGGAACTTCACTAGTTGTGCATATACCAGACACAAAAACTAATGTGCAACGCACCTTTGTTGTAAGTAGTACATTGTATATATGAACTACTACAAAAAGTACATAGCCCTTCGTCCAGTGGATATTAATCATTCTAGAGTTTTTATAAAATGCAATAAAAATAAATGTGCCAGGACTCCAGTTGGAATCAACAATCAACACATTTGGTAAGTTGCCTGCCAAAATTGCCGAATTTCTCAATTTGCCTGATTGCCATCTATATACTGGACATTGTTTCCGACGTTCCTCGGCTAGTTTTTTGGCGGACTCTGGTGCTAGTCTTACTACAATTGAAAGACATGGTGGTTGGAATTCCAGTACAGTAGCAGAGGGGGTTATATAGAATACTCGCTACAAAGGAAACAGAACATTGCAGATCAAATTTTGTCGAAAACTTCGGCAGATAATATTGCTCTCTGCCCTGGTACAAGCTTCACGAAAATAAATTCTGTCACATCTACCAATGAGACTGGCCATGTAGTTTCGTATTATGATTATTGTAGTTTCGCTAATTGTACTTTTAATTGAATGAACACTTCATTTTGAATCATGTTTACATATTTTCTCATAAAAATAAATCATTTTTAGCACTAGTGCTTAAAAGTAAATCACTATTAGCACTAGTGCTAAAAGTGATTTACTTTTAACACCAGTGTCATAAACTGACATTTTAGACACTGACAGCATGCGTCAAAAATTATACTTTACTGACGTTTGTAGAAAAAGTTACTTTTCCGCACGCTCGTAGGAAAATTGTATAATACTATACTATATCAAACGTGTTTAATAGTGTAAAAGTGCACTCAACATGCGATGGGTTTTTTTAGAATTTTTTTTTATCTATTGAGGTATTTTACGAAACAATGCGAAATGTCACCATGTTTTGCCACCCATCTTGGATATCCATTCACAACTATTTGTCCTCCTTTTTCAATCATTGGACACTTCATATACTCACGTTGTACTTCAATAACACATTTTAATTACAAAAATCGATAAGAAGTACGGTTCATTTGGATTTTTTATATTTTAGTGAGGTAAACAATCACACCAGCTGACGGCCATTCAATTATGAAATCAAAATACAAATCACAGAATTCAAAATACAAATAGGAGATGTCAAATATCGGTCAAATTTCAAAAAAAATTTGCAAGAAAGTCGAGAAACCAAACTATTGTATACCTCACTATATAAAAGGAAATAAAATGTGTTATTGAAGTACAACACGAGTATATTAATTGTCCAGTGATGGTAAAAGATCATGGACGTATCAAGTAGTTGTACTATCCTAGATGGGCTGCAAAAAAGGTGAAATTTTGTACTTTTTCATAAAATATCTCGATAAATAGCGGTTTGTCCACATTTTCATTGTTAAATCCGTGTTTTTCAGACGAAAATACGTAAGTACCAAAACAATTTTCTAAAAAAAACCTTTTCATGTAGGTGCACTTTTACCTATAATAATTTTTTTCTAATGCATCCAGATTTTTTAGATCCTGTGATATATCCAACATCCAACATCGCTTTTTAATGTGTTTCTCCTCACATATTCTCATATTAGATAACCACCCTGTGAAATCTCGTTGAAAAATCTGATGAACAGGATCAAGAGATTAAATGTTCCTGGACTCTTCACCCATCAACCCTGTATAGCGATGATTGATAAACATGGTTTTTATTCTTTTCGACCTTGCATCGAAAAGGTCGTAATAAGTAAAAAACTCGTTTTTTGTTTCCTTAAAAACGCCACCTGATATAGTTGTTACATCGAAAAATACAACGATAATTAGTATCTACTTCTCGTTTATACATTCGGCGTGATACTTGTGTTCGTGTCGGTTTCTTTTTCGCTGGAAATTGATAAGAAAGACATTTCGTTTTTCGTATTTTCATTGAACAATTTAGTGTGTGTTTTGTGACAATCACCTGGAGACCTTCTGATGGATAGGAGGAAAAGAGCAATCTGCATTCTCTCATTTGTTAGGTAAGCTGTGATGGATTGATTTTGGGTCAAATCAATAATCAATGTTATACAGGGAACAAGATAAGGTTGCATATTATGGGAATCTCGGAAACAGGAGAAAATACGGTAAAACTGCACTTATCATGCGATGTTTTTTTTTCGGAATTTCTTTTTGTTCTCACGTATTTTTGTCTGAATAACACGAATTTGACAATGCCAACAAACCACATTTTATCGAGATATTTCAAGAAAAAGTTCGAAATTTTGCCTTATTTTCCCTCTGTGTTGGATGGATCTACGCAGCAACTTGCTCTTCTTATTTTGTAATTGGATACTTTATATACTTTAATGACACATTTCCATATAGAAATATTATTTTTGTGGCGAGTTTTTCATATTTAGTGAACAATCATACCAGATGACGGCCATTTAATCAATAGTCAATCCAAATACGAGATGTCAAATGTCAACAGAGTGCTCTTGAATGACATTACAACTTACGTATTTTTGTCAGAAAAACACGAATTTGATAATGAAAATGTGAACAAACCTCTATTTATCAAGATGTTTCAAGAAAAACTTCGAAATTTCGCCTTCTTTTTTCCCTTGTGTTGAATGCTTTTAAAGCTACTTACTCTTATTCTCATTTTGTCATTGAACACTTCATATACTCATGATGTCAATGACACATTTTCATATAGAAAATTCAACAGGAAATATGATTTTTATGGCGAGTTTTTCATATTTAGTGAGCAAGTATGCCAGATGACGGCCATTTAATCAGTAGTCAATTCAAATACTAGATGTCAAATGTCAACAGATTGCTTTTGAATGACATTACACACGCCATTATTTCGAATGATATTCTTCCTTCTCTTAACTAAATATGGATAAATCACAAGAAAAAGACTTTTGACATGTAGCGAAAGTCACGTGACTCCGACCAAGTAAGCCATTTTTCAATTATTGGAGCAAAACTCAACTTCCAAGTCAAATTTCATGATAAATTGACATTAAGAGTTTTTCCCATATGATGATGACTTTATGAATGACATTGCTCATTAGATGAAATGTTTTTCTTTATTTTTATTAATATTATTATTGATATTATCATCATTTCATTATTTTGGTGGCGATACAAATATGTTAACACTCTGTATAATTATTTCGATTCTCAATAATATACCGGGTATCCCAAGTTACCCTAAATCGGCAATATCTCGCTTATTTCACAAGATATATGAAAAATTCAAAAACTTCATTGAATGGTATTGAAGTACAGCTGTATATAATTATTCAGAAAAAAAGCGTACAAGTATATTACAGAGAGAAATTAACGTCATTCTATTTGCGTGAAATTGTCTATCGGGAATGATTGTTTACCAAATGTTGACAGTGAATAAGTTGTCATAGGTTTTCAAAAAAACAGAAAGCATTGGCTGAGACAGTTTTATACAACTAGAACTAGGATGCCGTAAACCTCTCTTTTTAACACTCCTTCGCTTTTTTATTGAATACGACTGTACCTTCCCATATCATGACATATAAAAGAATTCATTATATTCGACAGTTCTCTGGTAGCTACCTTCCTCCACATATTATTTTCAAATGGCATTCCCTGTATATTGTCATTGGAAATTAACAAAAATATCAACATTTAGTCACATGTTTCAAGTTACTCAATTATCATTATAAAAATGAAATATTGCCTTCGCCCATGTTTCTTGTTTCAAGAAGCCAATGCTCCTCCTGTCATAATAATTTTGAAAACTTGCTGTGATTTTTAGTTCATTTTTTGATTCGCATGAAAGCTATTTCAGTTGAAATTCATACTTCATTAAATGTTGCTATTTTTGTTATAATAATAAAAAAATACCAAGTATATGCTATCGTTGTATTCCTTATAGGATGGCACGCAATTTTCAATGACAATATACAGGGGGTCATTTTAAAATAAAAAGTGGGGGAAAGCTGCCATAGAGAACTGTCAAATGTAATAGATTTTTTTATATGTCATGAGGAAGGTATTTCAAAGCCATTCAATGCAGCTTTTGAGTTTGTCAATTATCTTGTCAAATAAGCGAGAAATTGCCTGTATGCGATAACTTGGGACACCCGGTATTGTTCCGTTAGGTTAGGTAAGTGCCTTCTAATGAATTTCTTCCTTTATAGTAGGTATACATATACATATTATGCTTTTAAATTAGTATAGTTGGCATCGGCTTGATGAATAAGTAAACATCCCTCTATACAATTTTTTGACCTACTAACGAGCCTACTATAAGTGGCATGCCCATCAGATGAATTTTCTATTTTTTTCTCAAATCTCCTCCCACTTGGAAAAGAAATAGAAAGGAATAATGTGATGGCAACAAACAATGTCATCACTTAAACCGCGACAGCTATAGCTCAGCTTTCACATATTTGACCTATGATTAGCGGATCCAAATAAGTTAAATAAATTATACAATAAACCAGAAAACTGGCACTGCCTACCGTAGAGCAGTCATCAGCTAGCAGGATTCTTGAATGGAATATTTAACCTCGATAACTCGATATCGATGCTATGGTAGGTGCCGGTTTTCATCAACTTGGTCAGAATCTTCGTATTACTGCATCTATACAGGGTGATTCGAAAGTAAGCGGCATCCTTTCAGGGGCGTTTTCCTTGCATAAAAATGAGGCAAAAAGTTCCTTTTTTGAAGTTCTGGTTCCCACGAAAACGGATATCCTGTAATGTTCAGAGAACATCGTGAGAACCAAGGAAAATAAGGTAGGAATTGGTGTCCTTCTTGAATTTCTGGAGGTAATATGCCTCGGGGAACACCTCCCTTGGCAATGTATTCCAGAGCCTCGCTGTTCGTTGGATGAACGAGTCTTTGGAAAGAGATGTTCTGCGCAGGTCTCCAAAGTGACCACGAAGAAGTGCAAAGCCTCAACTCGACGGCTTAATCTCACGGGGACTGCCAAGGGAGGAACAATTGTTGATATTTCAGAAGAGCATCGTCCATGAAAATATCTATGGAATAGATCGCCAACTTTTCTACGGTGTTCCAGAGAAGTGAGTGAGTTTGTGAGCGAGGCATCACCCACGAGACGAATTGCCCTTTTTTGGACAGAATCCAACAGTTTCAGTGTATGTTTGGGTGCTGCACTCCAAATATGGAAACAGAGTATTCCAGGAAAGGTCGGGTCTGTGCCTTATATAGATCATAAGCAGCTGACTGGAAGTGAAATAGCTCCTGGCCCGAAACAGAAAACCATGTTATTGGGAAGCCCTTTTAGCAATTGATCTCACGTGATTTTCACAAGAAAAGTTATTGCTTATAGTAATACCAAGCATCGAAATGGATGTCTTCAAAGGTATGGTTACTTCTGGGAAGCTTGTGTAGAGCACAGTGAGATCGGCTTTTCTAGAGAAAAGGCATGCTTAATTAGGTTCCGCAAATGCTTCCTAAGGAAGCTACGCTCCTTTGATTATAGGACACTTCAAAGACAATTTTTTCTCTATAACTTTAAAATCCTTCACAATAAATCTTCGAAAATCGGTGTACGGCATAAACATTTGATGGTAAATGTATAAAACTCTGAATTCAAAATTGCAAAATTTCATTCAGGGGCGTCACATGCGGGGGAGGGTTAGTGTGAAAACATCCGTTCTTCTTTTGATATTCAGGTTATTGTGATTTCGTTTGAAAATCGAGGAATTCTAGAGTTTTTCACGTGAAAAAGGTTCATTTCGATAGAGCTTACCATTTAGGAGAAAATCGACTTTGAGAACTTTCTGATTTGCGTAAATCACAATATCTTGAATATCAAAGGAAGAAGAATAATTTTGGTGGAGTTTCATAATGCCAAGTTTGCTGATTGATGGTGGTTATCATATTGTTTGTTGATATCGAAAAGTGATGTACCTCTTTTGAAAGCATTACTATGGCGTTCGAGAGAAAATGATAGTTTCAACTGTATTCCCTGATATTAGATGGAATAACTTCGCTGTATTCCCTGATATTAGATGGAATAACTTATATAATATTCAATTCATATTTAATTTTAACTTATCTTGAGTTCAAGCAGTCCTTTCAATCGGATACGTTCATAGAATGTCATTCAACTTATGTTTAATTAGTCCATCTCTCATGGAAAATAGAGCTGTTAAATTAAATTAAATATAAATGAGATTCTATGAACAGACAATAAAAATGCCACTTCAGTCCCTCAAATGAGGGATTAAAAGCACCCTTTTATTCCCTGAAGTGCATAAACTATAACGGTTTTCATGCCAACCGTTAAACACTCGCACTCTTATAAGTCGTTGAACTTTTCAATATTTCCATTGAAATTCCATTTGTCCCGATTTTCAATTAATTGTCCTGCATTTTCAACTACTTTGCCCTGAAAATCAGAAAATTAATGGTGGCAATCCTAGTTGACAATAACTGTCATTTGATGTTGTCAAATTAATTATTTCGAATCTCGATAGATTGTGTGAATAAAACCGTATTGTGGAGTATGGATATAAATAAATAAAACTAAATAAATTCCAAATGCCATCGGCGAAAAACGGTCTATTGTCTCGCCTACCTCGGCTATCAATTTTCAGGCTTGACCATAATAGGCAGTTTCTCGTCCTTGGTATATAATAGTGTATTATGTAACAAGTGTTATAAATAACGTCTTTTTAGTTACGAGTATTTTAAGCACGAGCGGAGCAGAGCGGAGCGAGTGTTTAATAAACGAATGTCTAGAAGAGTTTATAAACGCAATATACATACTATACTTTTTCTACGAACTCCGAAAATTACATAAACATACCTGCAATTCCTGCTAACCTAAAAAATAATTCGAAAGGAATGGGAATTGAGAACATAATACATGCAAATGCATACAACCAGCGAGACACGTAATAAGTGATATTGGTTGTAGATGTGTCCAGTCCATTGTTTCACATTTATTGTCATGCTTAGCGCAGAATGAATAAATTGTTACCAAAGATGGATGCTTCATTTTTACACTTCTTGGAGATATGCAAGATACCAGAAAATTCTCTTCGATTTATTCACTCTCGTCTATTTTTCGCATATATTTTTAATGAACGAATATTGTTTGAATTATTCTGATAAAAAATTCGAAAATAACAGTTGACAGTTAATACAATTGACAGGCCAGACATGTCTCAAATTACACTGAAGCTGTGTTTAATGAACTGTGTTGCCATGGTAATGTGTTTAAGAAATAAAGAAATCGTGATGCTATGGCAGTAACGAGTTTAATATTTTGAATAAATCACAGATTGTCAATCCGTGATTAATCCATCATTTAGCGTGGTACATATCCGTACGGTAAATGCCATTTTAGGTATGTGAGTAGAAAAATAAATATTTTGCATCAAGCAATCATTAATTAACTATCTTGAATGAACTACATGCCTTCATTTTCATATTTTGGCGGATGAGCCATGTCCTCTTCGGATTAGGGTTCTTTCGCCAAAATATACCTCTGCACACTAGTACTATACAGAGTGAGCTTTCGAAAACGAAACAGAGGCTCTGTAGGTCGCCAATACCGGATTATGAGGAAAATCTGAAACACGTCAACTACATATTCGAGAGGGACATCGTTCTAAAATATTTTCAGCCCTGCGGCGTTGCCGCTTCTAACGAAAAGAAGCAACAACTTTGTTATTTCAAAAGGAACACCTTGTATTTTCTTGCATTTTTAGATTCTCCCCGAAGAGCTGATTTCATCAATGCATCACACTTATTGGGGTCTAGCTGTAATGGTTTCAGGGATATAAAGTGTTCAAAATCGAGATTTTTCAACTTTAGCATCTTTTTGTGTCAAAACGGCTTTCATGTCCCTATCTCAACTTGTGACCCATATAGCACTCGACGTCCTGAGGACGTCCAGTTTAGGCCCGATTCAGGTCTGAACGTCCGGGACCTTTACAAGACGTACTCAAAACGTCCGTTTCTGGGCGCACTGGGTACGTACGATTACGATGTACTGGGTACATCCAACTCTGGACTTTATCGACTTTCAAGGGACGAGATTGAATAAAACTGTATATATAATGATAATTGAAATCATTGCACATAATTTATTCTACCCTCGATCTCTGATATCTATTCATTTAGGAACCTTGCAAACATGAACATAATACAATTCTCACAATTCTTTTTTACTAGCCGTACCTGATCACAAAACATCTATTCAGGTATTCTCTGCCATGATCATCTAATTCTATGCAAGTATTGATGTGAATAAGGATCAATCAACATTCACACATAATATATTGTTGTATACTCTGACATATTATAATCAAGTCTTCTGTAGAGTAATAGGTAGAGCATCTGCACGGTAATCTGAAGGTCGTGGGATCGATCCCCGGTAGTAGCACATTATTTTTTTTTGGTCAAAATAATATTTTTTAACCTATCTAGGTCTCTATATTAACTATTTGAGTAGAAAAAAGGTGGATCAACGTTGATCCAGGTATTAATGGTCCCGTTCAGACCTGAACAGGACCTTCATCGTACGTCCTAGGGACCTCTGGTTGTGTAACATCGTATGTCCCCAAAACGTCCTGAAAACGTACGCCGTACCTAAAATGGACGTTCTGGGGACGTTTCCAATGCCCGAGGTGTACGACTTGAGGACGTTTTCGGGACGGTTCTGTGCTATCTGGGGATTTACTATCTACTAACATTTAATTGGAACAGATACAGGGTGATCAGAATTCTGAATCTTGAACCACCCTGTATTTGTTTCAAATAAATGTCAGTAGATAGTAAATCACAAGTTGAGATAGGGACATATGAGCCGTTTTGACCAATAATGAATAGTTTCGACACAAAATAATGCTGAAGTTGAAAAATCTCGATTTTGAACACTTTATATCCCTGAAACCATTACAGCTAGACCCCAAGTGTGATGCATTGATGAAATCAGCTCTTCGGGGAGAATCTGAAAATGCAATAAAATACAAGGTGTTCCATTTGAAATAAAAAAGTTGTTGCTTCTTTTCGTTAGCAACGCCGCAGGGCTGAAAATATTTTTATCATAACCCGTTTTTGGTGACCTACAGAGCCTCTGTTTCGTTTTCAAAGGCCCACTATCTGTATTTAGGCAATGGCAATGCGCATCAATAGCAAAACGGACATCATTTGGATATTATTCTCTACAAATGAATCATCGATTCTACCAACCTTGGGACATTGGACATTAGATCAGCAGGTCGGCAGCTTACTTGATATCCTCTTGATATTTAGCCGTTATTGAAGGATAATAATACAGTGGACATTATCAAGGTTGGTAGAGCTGATGATAATTTCAAGGTTGATAATTTGTCTCGTCGCTCCATCTAATAGTCAACTATAAAAGTAAACTTCAAGCATCCGTAAACTATATGCCGTAAACATCATTCCGTAAACCAACGACGGCTAAATATTTAGAAATAACTTCAGTAATGACATTTGGTTGTTCCTATGGTTCTGTGAGCGTAGTCGTCCGTCAGTGTCAGTAGTCACTCACTACTGTCACTGTCAATACCAAAAATATTTTGTTGATTTTAATTTGTAATTCATTCCATTTTTATTATTATTATCCATATAGGATTTTGATTTGAAATGTTCATAATTTGAAAATTTCAGTTCGTATACGTGTATTTTCTCTATAGGAACTTTAGGGTATGTGAATTCCTCTATGAGCCCATTTTGTGTTCCATCAAGTAAACTAGAGAGTGGTAAATATAAACATTCAAATAATCTGAACTTCTTTCAACTTTACCTGTAGTTTCAGATAACTAGGCTTACCAGTATCAGTAATCACTAGTAATCAGTATTATGGACAAGCTGAAAAGAGTACTGAGTGGTAATGATTCTCCTGATGAAGAGAGTGGTATAATGTCTCAAGTAAAAAATTTGCACTATTTTATCACTGGATTAGCATCTAATAATATATAGGTGGATTCATGCAATGCAACATTATCTAACTGGGATTTCCAAAAAATAGATGAAAATGCCATGAACTTTGTGAACATGGGATAATAGTTACCAATCTGGAAATTAAATCATGTGCATGAATCCATCTTATAATATTCATCTACACTTTTGTTGACTGCCAAATACAAGTCAATTTGTATGTGGTCCAGGACTCCATTGTGTTATGATTTAATCCAAAGATTGTTTTGATATGTGCAGACCTTGATGAAGACTATGGAATTATACTGGAAAGTAACCTACCTACCTCTTCAGAATTTGCTAATATGCAAGGTGTCCCAGGACAAAGTATCATAAATTCTATACAGGCTGAACTAAAAACCATAAGAGACTGATTGAGATCAACTTACCTCTATACAAAAATGAGAGGGCCATCAAGAATGATTTTATTTACAGATTTTCCTGAATATTTCAAAATCCTTTAAAGGTAGGGCTCTAAAATTTGTAGGACTATTTACTATCAAGAATGCATGAAAACCATGTCATACCAATTTAATTAACATACAAATGGAAAAATCTTTCACATATTCTTTGATGAAAATTGATGTGACTTTTTCTGGATTATGCCACTGACCATATTTCAATATTTTCAATGAAGGGCAAAATCAATTATCTACCCCTGCAGTTATTGTTAGTTTTCAAGACATCTAACAAAATTCATTTTGGTGTTTCTCCATACTTGTATAATGTCATTACCAATCATTTTACAAATTTCTACTTCATTTGTGTTGAGTTATTGACTATAATATCTATGTTCACCATTTTGCAAGCTCATCATCATATTATTTTCTCCAAAAAAACTGCTAAAGTACTTGAGTCATGAACATAATTATTGTGGCACAAATGAGGTAGAAGCTTGCAAAATATGATATTCCTGACACATCATAAACAAGTGTAGAGAAGTAACCGTTAGATATCTTGAAAACCAAGAACAAATAATATAAAAAAAATGCAGTTAGAAAAATGTTAGATGATTGATTTTGTCATTCATTAATATATCAAATTGTGGTCAGCTGCATACTCCATATCAATTTTCATCAAAGAGAATGAGAAATACCTATCTCTCTGAGTATATTGATTGAATTGATATGATATGTTTTTCATGCACATTCTGGATAGTAAATTGTCCTACAAATTTTAGTTCAGTACCTTCAGAGGATTTTGAAATATTCAAGACAATCTGGAAACAAAATTATTCTTCAAAGCCCTCTCATGGCTCAATAGTGCATTTTTCTATAGAATTTATGGTTCCTTGTTCTGGGACACCATGTATAATAATCCATGAAAACATAATTCCTGATAATTCAATTTGTTTTCAAGTTTTAACTGACAGAGTAAAACTTTTAATATATAAAAATGGTAATGGTGATAAAACAAAGGCTATAAGTATCCTGGAAATAATAAAGAAAAAAGTAGATTTGGTCCTTACTTCATCACAAAAATATTCCATGGGAAACCCACCATAAACATTTTTCCTTTAGATAGATACCCATATGAATAATCATATCACCAATTATCAATATCAGAGTTGTGAAAAATCACCATTGTTCTTTAAATAAGAAAAAAACCTGTTTTATTCATTAAAATCCTGCTTTTTTTTTTAAACCGTGATTTTTTTTATTTATACTGGTTTTTCTCCTTAATCATGAAAATAATTAACCTTAAAATCACTTATTTTTATTATTTTTTCTATCTGCCCAGAAATTTTTCTTGTCTAGATTAACAGTTACAAAATTTCCTCAATGACATACAAAAAAAACTTGTGTTGAAATTAACATATTTGGCAGCATGCTGCAGTTTTTCCATGGGGACAAGAACATTTACATAACTTATGTAAACACTTGGTTTTTGAATTATCTAATGAGTTATCTGCTTGGGCAACTTGTTTCTACATCAATTTATAATATTTTATTCAAATCAATCTTATAATTGAAAAAATCAGTTGATTCAAATTATTGCAACCATGCTGCTAGGAACTCTGGTGGTAGGAATCAAGCTTTCTTGTCATTTCCAATTTTCATCTCACAAACTCTACATATCTTTTATATTTGAGGTTCATCAATTGTGAATTGTTAATTAAATATATCCAAATAGTCCCCTAACAATGGTATACCTAACTTGATACATTTGACTTATTTAAAATTGACAAATACATCTATGAGATTTACACTCACAATATCACCTTCAACTTTTGTAGTGTTGCTATGCCATAGATCTGTCCTTTGCTAACATCACATTTAATGAATTTGTGATTGATCTAATTGAAGAAACAGTAGATCATGAGTCATTCTATGATTAAAACATAAATTTGGAATGAATCTCTGAAGAATGAATTTTACAACAATGTACTATACAGGGTGTTTCCTAACTACGGTTCCTAACTGCAGGTGGTGATTCGTTAGGTCATTATAGGAATAAAAGTTCTTCTTAACATA
Source organism: Phaedon cochleariae (assembly GCA_918026855.4). NCBI lineage: Eukaryota > Metazoa > Arthropoda > Insecta > Coleoptera > Chrysomelidae > Phaedon > Phaedon cochleariae. Next base: position 24,642,990 of record OU896722.1, on the reverse strand, counting down.
TGTCCGGAGTTGCTTCGTTTCTGAGATACAGGGCGTTGAAATTAAAGAAAAAAAAACGGTAATTATAAAATATCATGAATATCCTAGAACCGATTTGGTTGAAATTCGGTACTTTCATTTGAACTAATAAGCCCTATTTAGATTGAAATTATTGGGGCCAGTTGCGTCTCAATGGGCACCACAGCCATCAATATTGTGAAAAAAAAAGTACGCCACTGTCTTTTTTTGGTGAATTTTCATTTTGTTTAGATTGAGCAACTCAAAATACAACTTTTTGGTCTCGTGCATTTCCTTCATATCCAGCTTCGTTTTCGAGAAAAAAAATCAAAGCCATAGTATTGCATATCATGAACACCTGCATTGGAGAATTGAGTTTTTCATTATCTCCGCCAAAAATTCAATTGACACTCAATGTGCTGAAATTTTAGAAAATTTTATGAATAAAAGTACCAAATTTCAACCAAATCGGTTCCAGGATATTCATGATATTTTATAATTATCGTTTGTTTTCTTTAATTTCAACGCCCTGTATCTCAGAAACGAAGCAACTCCGGACATATGTTCATAGAAACTTTTCTTCTTAAAATGACCTAACAAATCACCCCCTGCAGTAAGGAACCGTAGTTAGGAAACACCCTGTATAATATAATGCCAGAAAATACAGTCTGACATCCTGTTTGACCTAACAAATCCTGTCTCAATCTGTTTATAAATTGAAGAGATATAGATCTGGTCCTAGTTTAATTGTCATACAGTTAATTGAAAAACATGGACAGTAGTTATATCATCTGCCTTTTTAGATTTTGTACACATATCAATTTAGATTTAGACTGCATTTCACTGATTTATTATTTTCGATTTTGTTTATTTTCAGTTTGATGATGGTGCAACTTTTAGTTGGTCCACACGAATTAAAGGCTTTCTGGCATGCTTCATAGTAGGAATATTATTATCGTTTTTGGGTTCTTTTGCCTTATTTTTGCACAGAGGCTTACCTGTTTTTGCCGTATTTTATACCCTAGGCAATATAACTTCCATAGCTAGCACATGTTTTCTGATGGGTCCTTTCAATCAGATAAAGAAAATGTTTGCACCTACTAGATATATAGCAACCATATTAGTGCTAGTATCATTCATTTTAACATTAGTTTCAGCATTAGCGGTGAGTATAGCTGAATTGATAAGTACATTGATGATTTCAGTAAATACCCATTAATGACATCATATTATTTTTCACAAATTCACCATCTATTGCAAACAAAAATTGAGCTATAGCGGGCATCTGTCTTCAATGTCAATTATGGCACAGTAGAGAACTTGATAACTTTTTGTCACTGTTTAAAAGGGAAAGTAATAAAGATCTCCATGGAAATGTTTCCTTTTGATGAAATTTCTTCAAATCATTGTTACAGTGCAAATAACTCAGAGACAAATATAATAATAATAATAATAGGGGCATTATTTTTAATATCCTCGGCAAGTCCAGCAAAGCTGTTCTACTTAATCAAGTACCATATTACATTTGAATTAAATAACTACCTACATAGTAGCTTAAATATAAAACTAACTTATCTACTAAATATAAGTATAACATCATTATCTATTCTAAAATACGGTTTATTAGCAAAAGAAAAATAACTCAGTTGACTTTTTGAAGTGAAACATTGATTTATTCTCAAGCTCTTGTGGGGAATTGTATATTTTAACTGCATTATAGGAGAAGCATCTCTCATATAAAGCTGTTCTATGCATAGGCATCACGAAAAGACCTGTATTTCTAGTGAAACGATTATGAATTTCCGAAGTGAATGTTCATCGGTGATGAATGTAATAGTATATTACATAACAAGAGTTGTAAAACGCATATTACGCACGAAGTGGAGAGAGTTACACACGATGCCGCATAGCGGCGAGTGTGTAACTCCACAAGTGCGTAATTGCTTTACAACTCGAGAATTGTACTATACTTTTTCTACGACTACACTATATTTTCTTCCGGATAGTGCAGATATTGTATTAAGGCACAAATAACGAATACCAATATAAAACGTCTCCCGTCACTAAGCCAGCTGCATGAAAAGTTACAAATCACAATCCTTGTGTTTGTTTATTGATACATTGCATACCGAGATATTTTCCTCAATTCGAACTGAAATGGAACCGTTTTTCATATCTAAACAGCTTTATTAATAGGTAGCCAAAAACACATTGTATAAAAATATAAAATCAACATTCATAATGATTATTTATTTGTAACAGTGCAGCACGAGTGATTCTGTATTCGTTATTGAAAAAAATAAAAAAAAGTTCTCCAGCTGCGCCCTGAACCACCGACCCTTTGGCTCGGAGCCAGCGCTTCTAACAACTGAGCTATCACCATTTCTGCGTATTAGTAGATATTTTATAAATATAATTTCAAAGTTGGATCTTTCTTAATTATTCCTGTTATTTAAAGAAAAAGGAATTCATCAATTCAATGTTGAGTATGTATGTTATTTGAAAAATTACCTTCAACAGGAGCATTCTGCAGAAAGTAATTGATCTGTTCAGCATTAAGTATTTTTGATTTTTTTACTTCGGGATCCATCCTTCCCTTTTGAGGAAATGGGATATGTTGCTATATTAATATTGTGATTGATATTTAGTGTTGATCGTAACATGGAATATATCGACCAGAATGATGATGATTTCATGAAATTTGGTAATTCTTGAAAATATTCTAAAAGGATATTTTCCGAAAATGACACGCTATAATTTCTAATTCTTCAGTCCAGGAATTTTTTATGTCCTATTTCGTATCATTTACGAGACTTAGCGGGTGGCAACTCATTTTTTACCATTCTAGCTTTTTCCAACATTTCTGGTGGTGTAGAAATAATCTGCTCATCGTCATCGCTTGACATCATTTTTTTGAACTGAAATTGTGGATTCTCAATAGAAAATGATCATATTTTCAAAAAATATAACTCTCCTGATGCTTTCGGTTTCGGTGGATTGCTGAATTGATTGATAAAAAGATAAGTATACCTACGTACCTACCCACCTAGCTAGTGACATTAAAGAAATTGTTAATTGTTATTGACACATCGCCTAACGCCTAAGCAACAAAACAAAGTCATCTATCAACATACCTATGAAAACCGTGCGATCGCTCTCTTTACGCACACGTGTGTAAGGAGAAGCTTACTGCCATTGTTTTGTGTACAATATCCATCACTTACAGTAGTAGTCGTAGGAAAATAGGATTTTCATCTTGCAATACTTTGTGAACCAAGCAGGCAATATGCAATTTACGCCTATTGAACATATAGAGCCATCCCAATTCTCTAAGTTTATGAGCAATGTGGTCTCTGGTTCTGAGTGAGTAAACGAATCTGATACAGGAATTCTGAATTCTTTGAATTCTCGCTGATGAAACTGCATCCAAGCATGGACCATATACTAAATCAGCATAATTAATATGACTCAATACTAGTGATTCACATAGTTGCTTTTTCAAGGGTACATTGATGAAAGACCTACTGCGATATAGATTCTTCAATGAAGAGTAACACTTACTAACAATAGATTTTACCTGTGCCTTGAATCTCAGCTTACTATCAATAAGAATTCCTAGACTTTTCACTACATCACAGGGCTCTACTATAACAGTGGCAATTTCAATTTTCAAATCAGATTTGAGCTCTACTGATACATTACCAAAACATATAGCTTGGGTCTTCTTTGGGTTAATCTTCAGTCCATGCTTATTAGAGTATGCAACTATGTTCTCCAAAGTTTGATTTATATCTAAACATGCAGTAATAAACTCATCAGTAAGAAAACTTTTATAAACTGATCAATTGTACAATTTACAAAATTCCTATTGAGATCCATGGTATATATTAAAAATAAAAGAGGTCCGAGTATTGAGTCCTGCGGTACACCTTTATCAACTAATCTAGAGCTGGACTGCACATTGCCAATTAACACATATTGGCTTCTATGAGAAAGATAGCTCCGTAATAGTATGACTACCGTATTAGAAATGCCATAATAGTTAATTTTAGCCAAAAGAAGTTCTCTGCCTAAACTGTCAAACGCCTTACTATAGTCTAATAGAACTAGTGTAATTTTTCCCTCATCTATTGCTCGTATGATATCATCCAACATTAAAATCAGATATCGAATCGCGGTTTGCAATAGTCGGTAAACGATGCCCTCTATAAGACGCGGTATGAACTGACGACAGTTAACGAAGTCAGTTTTTGAATATGTGTTAAATTATCTTTCAAACAAGCCCAAGTTGATTGAATTTGGATAAAGGGTATGGAAGGTACAGCAATTTGATAAAATATCATTCACATGCCCCCGCCATTATTATTCAAGATACGAAACAAAGTCTGGAGACCAACACAACGATGAATTGATCTTTTCATTTCCGATATCAAAGAATTACCTTACACAGCGATTTTCTGAGTTGATTCGAATTTCTTTTTAGACCCCTACATCAGTTCTCAAGTAAGATACTGGGGTGCTTCCGTAAAATGTGAGACAGAATTTATCATTTCAGAACTGAACATTTTTCATGAGGAATATGAGTAGTTATTGTAATAGACGAACGACCTGTTTTCTGTGGAATCCGAAGTGATTTTCAACCTATATTGTCTGCTAATATGGTTTTCCGGACATGTAGGTGATTCCATGGCTGCTAGCGAGCAGTGTAAATCACTGATGGTAATTTCAATTGGTCATTGACTGTATCTCAGGAATATTTCTTGCTTCTGGAAATGTAACAATCCTAATGGGGGAGACCACTGATTTTTCAAAACGACATTATCGTGAACTCTATACTGCAAAACTACCAGCGAATTAATTTTGAATTTTGTCATTCATGCTAAGAAGATGAAAAACATGCCCATTTCAAAACACACAATTCCTGTGCCATTTGAGATTTTGTCAACTCATTGGTGTGACTGGTGCGACGTCTTAGTCCCAACACGCCTATTGTCCTTGAACTGACCAATCACACTGCAACACTGCAGAATGACGAGGTATCAGAGAGAGATAGCTACAGCTCGGGACTAATACGTCACGGATCCACCATCATATTTGGCTGTTTGAAATATCCAGAGAAATATGCTGATTTCAAAACCATATAGATTCGATTCCCTTCAACTTCAACTCATAATATTGATTGTACATCAAACGTGAATCATGATTCGTCGATTGAAAGAGGTTTGCACGGATTTCTTCTCTCAGTAGTCTTCCCCATTCGATAATTACATAAGATACGGGGGTGTTGTCAATAGTTTTCATAAAAAGTGAGACAATAATGAAATTTTCAGAACTGGAATTTTTTTCAAGAAAAATATGAATAGTCAATGAATTGGCCATTCTGATTCCGAATCCGAAGTGATTTTCAACCTATTTTGCCTCCTAATATAATTTTCTGGAAATTGGGGTGGTTCCGTGGCTGTTGGCGAGCAGTGTATATCACTGAAGATGACCGTACTTGGTCATAGAGTACATTTTTCGTATATCTTTCGCTTCAACAAATTTCAGAATCCTACAGGAGTGTGTCCGGGAAAGAAGTACTCTGAGCTTATGGAGTATGGAATATGTGATAAGATGTCCTATAGACCTTGTAGGGACACCCTGTATTCCAGAAAAAATTCCACCTTGTATCTCGCAAACGAAACTCCAAAACATACAAGATTACATAAACTGTTTCTTTCATTTTTACGACTTGTGTCGCCCATTAAATTTTCCTGATTACAAGTTGAAACACCCTGTATATGACATGCATTGACCCATGTCACTTGGTGTTTCGAAACATGAGTAAGAGTAAGATATAACGAGTCCTAATTGCTCATGAAAGGAAATTCCTATGATGTTCGATCTTTTGTCTTATGGCAACAGCAGACTAGTTAGTTCTGTGGTCTAGATTGTGAGTTATGTTATGTATGTGGATGTTTCATGACATGAAGCCACAAAGCTTTTTGCCGAAATTTACTGTCGATAGCCTTTAAGATGACGTTATAAAATTATTTTTATTTGACATTTTGTTTTTGAACAATAACCATCATCGAATCATCATTCAATAATTTCAATTAATTAAAGGGTATTTACTGATATTAATTCGATTTCTCATTGTAGTAGAGTGCCAGAAACGGTAAGAGGTTCAGATTTCAACAGGTGACAAGTTTGACTTTGATATGCGCATGCGATTTGTTGTCCTGTGTTGTTTGTTTGAAGGTTATGTGTAATAAATTTGAAATATTTTCGAGCAAATATTTGTGCACATTTGAATTCACCTAATATTTTTTGTATTTTTCTCCATTTGAAATGAAAAATACTTCATTTGAGCATTACAAGTACTTTCAATAATGTTTTTCAAATGGATTTTCATTACCTTCAAACCTAGATCCTGCATCTCTTACTGTTTACAGGACCTCGAAAGGAAATACCTGATTTTGACTGATGTTATAATTCTATAAAAATCATTTTTTCAGTTGGGGAAGCCAGTACTTGCACTCATATTTATAATAATACAGTCATTAGCAATGACTTGGTATTCCCTGTCATATATTCCATACGCCAGAGATGCTGTGAAGAAAACTGTATTGACTTGCATAGTTTAGGGAATAATGTACTTAAGATTTTTTGTATATACACCTGTATTAATTTTAATTTATCATTGTTGTACCCCTTGTCATGAATAATCATAGATCTCTTACAATTATTATTAAATAAATATTTTTGCAGACTGACAAGTTTCTTTTGAATCTTTCATCCCTGCATAATCGATTAATTATACTGTAATGATATGAACGGGGTTAAAACGAGTTTTTGGTTGCCGACCGGTTGCGACCACTTGGACCACACTTCGACCGCAGATAACTGAGCTAAAATGAACAGTTATCGAGATATTTGACCCAAAATAAGTTTACATAGTAATTTTTCATCTTCTTCAGTAGTAGAAGATTACAACATTTCTTTTTTCTTTATGCGTGAAATAACTATTCCTGTTCAGCTACAGAATGAGATCTGAATAGTATCTAATTAATACTTAATATAATTATAATTAATAATAATACTCAACACCAGATCCATCATTTTCAACTACGGAAAATGATGGAATATTACTATGCAATCTTCTATTTTGGGTCAAATATCTCGAAAACTGTTCATTTCAGCTCAGTTGAAGGTGATGCATTTTTTGAACAAAGTTGAACAATGAATTCGAGGAATTGAAAATAATTGAAGTTTAATCAGTGGCGTAGAAAATATGGGAGGAAAAGTTGCCACACCCCCTTGTAGGGCACCACTAGATAAAATGTCCGGAATGGCTTCCTAGTCAAAAAATGACCCATTCAAAGATAAAACCATATATCGAAGTTGTCATTATTAACATTATTATTAAATTTGAACAAGGGCAGAGGCAAGGCCTATTGTGCCCAAAAATATATAGACAGATAATCAAATTGAATATTGAAGTGTACAGGATATTGTATGGAATGAATGGATATAAATGATATAATGATCGAAGCATTTATTGAGTAAGTAAGCGCGACTGTTTGCCTTACTAACAACAGCTGCAACTTGGTTCGACACTGACAGTTTTTGTATGGTATGGTCTTGTTATCCAAGTAATAATCGAAGTCGGGGTTATTATTGCCAACGTGCAAAACAGAACACTTGTCTATATTCAAAGGTATATCCCATGTGATGCACCAGTTTTGCACGGACCTCAGGTCAGATTGAAGATCATCATGACTGGATAATGGATTTCCAAAAAACTTGCTATCGTCAGCAAAAAATGCATGATCAGATTTCAAAACTTCGTGTAGATCCGATGCATAGGCAAGGAATAATGTTGGCCCCAAAACTGATCCCTGAGGCACTCCAGATAGAACTTGGTGAGAGTTTGAGTGACTCGAACCAACCCTCACTCTGAAGACCCTATTGGAGAGGAATGCGGCTATCCATTTGTGGAGTTTTCCTCTTACACCAAAGTGTTTGAGTTTATGTAACAGCTTGTCTCGAGGAACCTTATCGAAGGCCTTGGAAAAATCGAGGTATACTATATCAATAGGTGATGAGGTGTCAAGATATTGAGTTCATTTATCCACGCAGTAGAGGAGGTTTGTTGTGGTTGATCTTCCAGGTATGAAGCCATGCTGGTTGGATGGAATCACCTTGTTGTCGAGCAAAAATGGCAGAAGGGCATCGACAATGACTTTTTCTATGATTTGCGCACAAAGGGATGCCAGGCTAATAGGCCTATAGTTCCTGGGGTCAAGTTTATCCCCTTTTTTGTATATTGGAGTAACTGATGCAATTCGCCAGGCCGAGAAAATGAGAAATCAAAGATATGACTCAAACGGCGTGAGAGGACTGATGAGTATTTCTTCAGTATGAAGGCTGGTATATTGTCTGGGCCGGGAGATACATCATCTTTGATATTCTTCAGCTTTTCTACTACGATCTCTGGAGGAAAACAGATATGGTTCAGAGAGTTAAGACATCGCGGTGAAACAATGGGAGGTAGAGCTGACATGTCGCTTATGGAAAAACATTCTTCAAAATTTCTAGCCAGTACTTCGGCAGCTATGTCGTTAGAATCGCAAACGATTCCATCGCGATCACGGATAATGGGGGTTGAAATTTTTGATGCAAGTTCACTTCTTGTGTACTTGTAAATAGATTTTGATCCTTTATTTGCAAGATTCGATTCAAATTTTCTCTTAGCATTACGTAGATCTCGAGAAAGGTCACAAGAGAAAGAGCGATATGCTTCAAAATGGACATGACTTCTTGTAGCTTTATAAGTTGAATGCATTATATTCAATTTTTCTTGAGATATTGCAAAACAACTACTTTTATGCCTTAACTTTAACGCCCTGTATTTCGAGAACTGAACACTTTGAGACCGTATGTCCCTATCTCAGTGATTATGAAATCACGAGGGCCATCACCTGTCAAGCGTTGTCGGTCGAATTTCGCAACACTATATATAATTTACTAGAAATTAATTTTATTTTCTGCAAGTTTCTCGTTCTCTACCTACAATCAATTTAGGCGGATTTTGATGAATCTTAGATCATGATTCGTTTGGTGAAACCGTGGGCCTAGTCAGCTCTCTAACTTTCAACAAATAATATAAGGTAAGAGGAAGAGACAATAAGTAATAAGGTAATTGAATATGGAAATAACAAAATATAATTTTCCTAAATAAATATACATATATATATATCTTATCATCAATAATACATCCCACAAAGCAAAGGACCCCGCACTAAACTATAGGAAAAATGGCTCTCGATGAAAATCGCTGAATTTTTGATATGTTGCAAACTTTTATATACTGAACAGATCTTCCATTGAACTAACCTCAAAAAATGGACAGTTTTTCCGATATTGACCTCCAAATGTCATTGTTTCGAGAAGAAAAAGAGTATCTTGAAATGGTTGAATTTTTGGCATGTTGTAGAAAGGAATGAACTGATGAAAAAATCCATTTGACACCTAACCTCTAAAAATTGACAGTTTTCTCGATATTGACCTCCAAATGCAATTTTTTCAAGAAAAAAATATCTCTGAAAATGGATGAACTTCTAGTATATGTTGTAGAAAGGAATGAAAGGCCAAATACTAATTCGAAAACAGCAACTTCGTCTATTGATTATTGTTCCATTCATCTTATTTTCCATGCGTACACTTGGAAGTCAATATCGAAGAACTGTCAATTTTTTGAGGTTAGGGCAATTGGATTTTTTTATCAGTTCATTCCTATCTACAACATACCAGAAATTCAGTCATTCTCAGAGATTTTTTTACTTGAAAAAATTACACTTAGAGGTCAATATCGAGAATACTGTCAATTTTTGGAGGTTAGGTCAATTGGATTTTTTCATCAGTTCATTCCTATCTACAACATGCCAAAAATTCAACCATTTTCAGATACTTTTTGTTGCCAAAAAAATGACATTTGGAGGTATGTATCGGAAAAACTGTCCATTTTTTGAGGTTCGTTCAATGGAATATCTGTTTCGTATATCAAAGTCTGCAATATACCAAAAATTCAGCGATTTTCATCGAGAGCCATTTTCCTTATAGTTTAGTGCGCACTAAACTATAGGGAAAATGGCTCTCGATGAAAATCGCTGAATTTTTGGTATGTTGCAGACTTTTATATACTGAACAGATATTCCATTGAACGAACCTCAAAAAATGGACAATTTTTCCGATATTGACCTCCAAATGTCAGTTTTTCGGGGAGAAAAAGTATCTGAAAATGGTTGCACTTTTGGCATGTTGTAGATAGGAATGAACTGATGAAAAAATCCAATTGACATAACCTCCAAAAATTGACATTTTTCTCGAAATTGACCTCCAAATCGAATTTTTTCAAGTAAAAAAATCTCTGGAAATGGCTGAATTTCTGGTATGTTGTGGATAGGAATGAACTGATGAAAAAATCCAATTGACCTAACCTCAAAAAATTGACAGTGTTTCGATATTGACCTCCAAGTGTACGTATGGAAAATAAGATGAATGGAACAATAATCAATAGACAAAGTTGCTGTTTTCGAATTAGTATTTGGCATTTCATTCTTCTAAAAACAAATCTTCATATGATACATCCACAGGTGAAGAAAACCGAAGAGAGGATGTAATGAAATAAATATTATTTAAAAGATGGTTATATAGTCTTTCCGAAATCAATGGAGGTAGGTATACACGCTAGTCGAATTTATGCCATATATCTATTTTATTTTGATCATTCCATCTATTATAAAAGTATTCGATACACTCATTCATTCATAATCACCTCTCAGAAACACTATATAGCCGCCGATGACGTGACATTGACATACCGATACCGATAAACACTTCAAGATTTTTATTGCTCAACAACCAATGAGAATATTTCCAAATTCATGCATTCATAGAATTGAGGTTTTATTTCCACAGTAGGAGTGGAGTGTTGTGTACTGAAGTATTCACAATACATAAATCGTATCGTATAGTATAATTGCAATAGATTGATCGTGGTATATGATGTCATCACGCGTTGTTCCGCAATTTTCATGTCATGAAATATCGTGAATTTCAATAAATATTTACAATATGTAAAGAGAGCTGAAGAGAAAACGGTTTGCGACAATGAACAAAAACTTTCAATTTTTTGAGGTTAGGTCAATTGGATTTTTTCATCAGTTCATTTCCTATCCAGAACATACCAGAAATTCAGCCAGTTTTAGAATTTTTTTTTCTTGAAAAAAATGCATTTGGAGGTCAATATCGAGAAAACTGTCAATTTTTGGAGGTAGGTCAATTGGATTTTTTCATCAGTTCATTCCTATCTACAACATGCCAAAAATGCGACCATTTTCAGATACTTTTTTCCCGAAAAACTGACATTTGGAGGTCAATATCGGAAAAACTGTCCATTTTTTGAGGTTAGTTCAATGGAAGATCTGTTCAGTATATCAAAGTCTGAAACATTCCAAAAATTCAGCGATTTTCATCGAGAGCCATTTTCCCTATAGTTTAGTGCGGGGTCCTTTGTAAATGTAACGATCCAGTAATGTCGCAGCAACATGTTATATTGCTGCAACGCTACATTATCGAATATCACCTTTGCAATATTGCTGAACGTTCGTTTCAGTGATTGCTTCAACATATCTTTCAACTTTGCTTAGTGGGATCTTTCTGAATATATCAAAAATATTGTCGAAACTACGTAAATATTCTACTATCATATTGATATTGCATAGTTGAATCATAGTCATACATAATTATATTATTACCTAACCGTCAGGGTATGTGTACAGGGTTATCTATATTCAAGGTACTTTTCGCCTAGAAAAAAAAGTGGATGTTAAATGCTGTAATAAGGCTTGTTCAGAGGTTATACTGGACTATTCCGAAAATAACTTACTACAATATGTTATCTTCTACTTTCACTTTTTCAGCACTACTTTCGTGCCTTAGACAAACAATTTTTGTCTGATGAATTGGTGTGATCAATCAATTCGGGAATGTAGGTAGATATTTGATATAATGATAATACAAGATACAAACATTGTTTTTCTGGGGTTAAAATAGTTGTAGGTATTGAAGAAGAGAAAATAGAAGTCAACAAACTGTATGTATGTTTTTCATCATCATCAATAATGGATTTCGAAAAAAAAATCAACTAACGGTACCCCTATTTGAGAAAAGTGAATTTGTGGTTTGTCATGCTGCTAGGCATCACCCGGTAAAACGTTTGATAAGGGCCGTGGAAAGGTTTCATTGCGTCATTCAACTTCCGCATATCGTTTTTTTTTTCACGATACAAAATAACGTGAATATTGGATGGATAACCCTGTACAAAGTCGATTAATTTATTAGCACTATTCGAATTTCTCAGAACCCAAAAGAGCCAGATATAAGATGTTCATTGAATTTGTTCTACTTGGATACTAATAATTCTTCTACACCCATTCGTCCTCTATGTCGCCAGACTCGATAACGAGCTAAATCTTTTCTAGTAACCATACCAATCACCTAAAAACAAATGTAAGTTCAGTTATTTAACATTAAGTCTTAATATTTGGATCTTGATGAATTTTTCATGTAAGATGGGTATTTAAAATTGTATTCAACAAGTGGGTGACTGGCCACTTTCAATGCGCACAACTTGCAAAAATTCAGAATTATAGGATCAATCAAAACACAACCAATACTAATTTTCATCATTCGTGTGTTTGGAAAATGCATTTTTTTAGGGAGAACATACCGTAGAAGGATTTATGAAGCTGCCGGGGTTATATGATATATTATAATTTTTTTTATTTTGCGCTAGAATTTCGTGTTGGTAACATTGGTGATAGAAATCATCATAAAATTGCAGGTGACATTTCATATTTCTAAGCTGTAGATTTTGTTGTGTAAAAAAATGAAGTTGTTTGTAGAAAAATTATATGAAATTCCGCAAAAATAACATTTCTTGACAGACTGACAAAAACCTCTGTGGAACAAGAAAAATATATGTCGTAGGTAGGTATTTCAATGGAATTAATACCTTCAAATATCCTTGACAGCCTTTTCAAGAGAGTTGGTAGAACTGATAAATATACTTCTTTTCGGCCTCTTCCTATGATATCTTCTTCTTGGTCAATGTAAGATAACTTGAAGTTATCTATTTGTTCAATACAAAATACACAGTTTCCCCAGAAATGAAAAATAACCTCCAATGGATTTTTTCCAGGTCTATATGAAATGCCAAGACACTATACTTTGTTAACTATGTCATTTATTATTTGTACCCTTTGTTATTGTACAATATTTTTTATCTTCAAACTCTACATGATACGAACACAACACACAATTTTGGTCTGTCTTATGCTCGCCAATAATATGATGGCCAGAATTGGCCAGAACGGCAAATTCCTGTGAACATTGATAGGCCAGTAGCAATAGGAGACTTTGGCCGTCATTTAGGACCAGTACATGTCTGCCGATACCTATATTCAATTTAAAAAAAGACGACCGCCACGGGATTCGAACCCCGGTCCTCCGCAATCACTTAGTACAAATCGAACTTATATTATAACTGAGCAACATTGAAATGATATGTGTGTACGGTGTACGGAATTTATTTGCGGAAGATCGTTTGAAGATGCCAAAAGACACTGAAATAAGAAGTATGTTTATCAGTTCTGCCAACCCTGACTTCATTTTCAGTGGCGCCTCTTGGTGGACAATAAATAATGTTTCACAAATCCCCGTTTTACGGTATCGCATTGATATAAATTCTCTCGGGGAACCCATATTTTCGATTCAGAAACAAATTCTGAAAATTATAATCCCATCAGGTGAACGAAATGGTGTATGTTTCAAGTGCCTATACCATAATCGTTCGTTGATAAAGAAATTGATCGTTAATCAGGGTCATTATAACGATCAATATGGTGTACATTAATTTCAACCTGTTGATATGAAGTCGACGGAGAAAATAATGTTCACCTCACTTGTTGAATCTGGAATTAAAATACCTATCTGACGAATAACAAAAACTACTCGGCAAGATTTTGTACTCATTTACAGTAGGTTCCTACCTAAAATCAGATAAAAAATGTTTGATGTCAGAATAAACATTATTTTATCAAATTTCATTGAAAATTCGGTTGTTTTGAATCTATACTATGAATAATATAAATGACAAATTGGTGGTTACGAAAAAAATAATGAATATATTTACCTCATTACTATCATTGACAATTGGCAAGTGTCTCAATCCAAGGGCTCTGAATAATCGGAACGTCCTAGGCAGAGATGACGACTGAAAAAAAAGTGCCAAACCAATTAGGGCTTTGAAGTTTTGATTGGCCAACAGACTATACATGCGGTATACTTCTTTTTTTATTTACATCGGCTTCACACAATACAAGTTACGTTAGGTGTGATTAGGTATTCTTTGCTAATCAAGAATATTGAAATTGCCCTTGAAGTAAGTAAGTAAGGAAGCATAATATAAGTATGAACTGTACCCGAAGTTTTCTATCTTGAAAAAGAGAAAGGACCATCGGTGTGGCTAATAAAGACAAATATAGTTTAATTGAATCATCAGCTGGTAGCTACTCGTTGCCTCTCTCTCGTTTGTCGAATTTAATGGTTGGTTCTCTACATCTTTCTTTCCTCTATCTCTCGCTGTCTCCCTCTCTCTTTCTCTCGCTCTCACTCTCGCTCTCCCTCTCACTCTTGATTTGAAATATCTACGAGTTCAATGTTCAATATTAGATCATTGCTTGATTCGTATCAATATGCATTAGTTCCATTGAGAAATCGAGAAAACTAAAATCAGTTTTATGGGTTTCCTAGACGAATTTTGGAATTGAGAGTTTTCGATTAGACCTAAATGATGTCCATAAAGGATTTCAACCACCTCGCCAAAAAAAAAGCAATTTCCGAATAAATTGGAATTCAAATTGGACTGACGCAGAGCTAACATACGAATTGAAATACCGCGTCTCAATGTAACTTACGTGTAATACTGTATATGGAGATGGATTCATAAACGGCCGCAGGTCAACGAAATACGTTTTTTCTTCCTCGCTTATGGAAATTTTCTGAAATACAATCAACTCATTATTATTTCGAGGTGGGAAAGCTTGTACGTACGTCGATGGTAGGATACCTAGGATAGTCGTTTCTGAATGTGGAAGAAGTCACGTTGTCCCAGTAATCCGATATTTCGTTGAACATTTTTTTCTTCAGCATCACGATGAGCTGGGATCGTAAAATCAGGCCTCGGATTCGACCGTACGTCGTTACTTCCGCCTAGAAATTAGATTATCAGCATAACTTTATTTTATAGAAACGACGAGAGAAAATCCCTAAAAATTAGTAAAATGAATGTACCACCTCCTCGATTAACCTACAGACAATATTGAATGATAATTTATTCGCATCACACCAATTTTTTACTTCCAATATGTCCTCAGCGACATAGTTACTCAGTTCCTCATTATTGTTGCTATGCCACAGTATTGTGATGTCATCTGCGAACACAGTAAACTTCCGTTTAATTTTTATATGTGCTAGGTCATTGATATATATTAAAATTAAGAGTGGTCCGAGCACAGATCGTTGTGGGACCCCACACTTCACTAATTGAGACTTGGAGTTTTCTTTGTTAAGCGAGACTATTTGGGTACGATCTGATAGGTATGATTGGAACCACCTTAGTGTTACATCTCTGCTGGACAATGATGTATGGATGGTATTGAACTCAAATCAAACAAAACCACATAGATACAAGTTTTCAAAAAACTAATGCAGAGGTTTGATTCTTGACTCACCATTTGTAACATTTTCAGCTACAAAGTGCTTTACAAACATGCACGTAGGTACTGCCATATGAGTTTTTCAATGTTATACAACTCAGCCGACTTTCACACAATCTGTATCTCCAAAAGGCGATTTGTGAAACAGAACAATGTCCGTACACTATGAAAAGTACAAAGAAACTGAAGAATACTTCCTGGATTCAACTTTCATTGGTTTGTTAATTTGATAGATGGTTGGAAAAAATCATTTTGGTTATAGGTACAAAATAAGTCAAAAAAACTAACGAATGAGAATCAGAATCTGCTTGAAACAATAAGTATAAAATATGCAAAATTTGGTTTGTTGACCACCTTCGGAAAGGTTTTAAACCCAAATAACATTATCAGTTTTATTGTTAGCTACAGGCGGTTGTTACAGCCTATTTTAAAATGCCTTTTCAAAACTATTATACCTACTTCAATAATATCATTGAAACAACAAAACAACCTTCTCAAAACATAAAGGGCCCACCTTTATAAAAGCTGTCACAGCTTCTCTTAAAGCTTGTCATGAAACTAAAAGGAATTTCACAGGAAGGAAGGAATGCTCAAAGTCCTTCCTTGCTGTGAAATATTTCACTCCACTTTGAGCAATATGGACTTCTACCAAAGATTTGAAGGAATTTATTGTAGTATGCCTCAAAGCAATAATAAAACCTATCAACACACATTGGCTAGAATTAAAACCTTATCAGTTGCAGTAAGCATTTGTTAAGATAATATAGTCCGTAACGTTTTTAATGAGAGTCTTTTTTCAGAACAAATTATAATATAATGTCAAAATGAAGTAAAAACAATGAATAGTTATAAAAGAGAGTAAACATGGCGATGTGATATGATAGTTCCCTACTGTATCAAATAGTCCATTTTGTGAAGATTGAGGCTGTAAAATGAAAACGATGACGACTTTCTTGACAAAAACATACCAGATATGCCTCAAAAAAAGCAGCGCCCTAGAAATAATGTGTTTTTATCAGTTAGAATTGGATGTTGATTTCAATACCTTTTCAAAAAAGTTGACAAAACTGTATGGATGTTTGCTGAATATGGGTGAGTCGTTTGAAAAATGTGGAAAAACAACATTTTCGCCGGCAGTATCAATGAATCTTTTTTATTTTCCGCATGAAATTTTCATTTATATCAATGGCCGACATCTGTTTGTAGTAAATATTGCGCAAATGATTTTTAAAACCAATTTTTCTCTAATGCTCAATTGAAACCTCAAGGTAATGGTAATGCATTTTATGAGACGATTTCCTCCTGTTGAAGTACTCATTACTATTTGTTCCTGGGTATGACAACAAAGCTTCAAGAATGATAAAATTGATAGAAGGATATAAAATAATGCCTTCATAAAACTATAAAGCTTTAAGAATATCCTGGCTAGTGCTCATTGGGCAGAGTGGCAAAAAGTAGAAGAATGTCATCAACATGACCTACTTTTGTTATTTACAGTGTTCAGTTTGTGTATTTTGTGATTGGTTTCAAGTAGGAAACATAGACAAACTACACTCAGGAAAATGCACGAATTTTTTGGATTCTGAAATAACAGTTTGCAAGATATTGTGTTGAATGATCCATTCTCTTAAATTCTTGCAAAACTCGCCATCTGACATAATTTGTGCAAAACTATTGTCATCTTCCTCGCTCCCTAGTTCCCATTCAGAGATATCAGAAGTATTTTCCATTACGTTCTGACTCCTTGATGGTACTTCATGAACATTAGGTCCTAATGAATTCTTACTATTTGGTGGTTTCAGTTGGGATGAATTGAAAGACGCATTATTTGGAATTGCTTGGGCTTGAGAATTCCGATTTACTGTTGCTCTGACGACTTGATTTCTGATTCTCAAGTAATTTTTTTTATTTTTTCGCTTGAAAATGCCATTTGACTTGAATCTACACCATTTATTTTCTTGTGAGTTCATTTCAACGTGGCTTCGTTGTAGGCAAAAAATACGAACATTTATATTATGGGATTTGGGTTTAACACGAGTCCTGAAGAAAACTTGATAAATTCTATAGATTTTATGATTGACTTCGATGAATTCATTGTGGCTTATAGGTTTCAATAATTACTTCCACATAGCTAGAATTACGCCATTAGGTTTCATTATTGCCTCAGTCAAATCCTAATTGGCCTAGCGTGACTTTGGTTTTATGTTTGCTTTATGGGGTATTTTCATCGGATTAGTTCAAAACCTCTTCGTCAAATTCGAGACACTAATGAAACTCAAGTGTTTTAAGAGGGGTGGTTAAGAGTAAATAATGTTGATAAAGAATTTCAATGACTTTTACAGAGCTCTCTTAAAACCGAAGTGAGCTGAATGCCAAATTGTTTCATGCCATAGTTCTATCATAGTATCTCAATACCTTTCAATAGGATTATATGGACATGAAGGTCAATTTATTTTTTCCAAGGTATTCATAGAACAGAGATGTATAGAAATTTAACTGGTGGGCTCACTCTTCAATTGTTTCGTCAGACTAACTCTCGATATGGAACAATTGCAAGCGAGTTTTGGACGTGGGGTTCAGGTATTTGCGATAGAGGCGCCATAATCGGAAAATCGTTCAAAACCTTGGTTCTGTGAGGGATGAATGAATCTATTTCCATCATTGTTCTGTGGTCGAATAAATACTGTGCTTAACATTTTCATTCAAATTTCAATTTGAAATAGAAACAAGAAATCTTTTTTGTAGCCGAATTTGATAAGCTTCACTTCTTTCATGACATGAACCTATTTAAAACATGAAATCTGATGAATTTCCTCATTGAAGAACCAGAACAAAGAATGTATCAACTATTGAAATAGACCAATATCGAAAATCATAATAGGCAGATACTTACCTTAGAATTTATTCACACCAGTTCACGCTAATATTTCAAATCACTGAAATACTACTGTTGTAGAACAGATATTTTCTTTTTTCTATGGTGGATTAGGTATCATACACAAAATTTAGAAACTACGGAACACGTCCCTAACGAACACTTGACCCAAATCTCAGAAATAACAATTTTTTCAGCTCAAGAATATTTTTGACATATTGACGTTTCGATCCTTTGATCAGGAATCAGTTCACTGCTCTGATCCAAATCATATACGTATCCAAATATTTATCGGTCAGTAATATGTTTCCTGTAAATATGGATTGTAACCAGGATGAGCTTAGCGAGATTTACCCACGTCAAGTATGTTTATCAAAGGTTTATCAGAGTAGGCGCCATCGAGAAACTTGCAAACGACCTTCAATAGGGAGCAAGCGCACCAGTTCTCTCATAGAACGATAGATCGAATTAGACCTATCATTTGCGCTCACATAACCTCTCTAAAGTCTCATCGAAGCTATTAGGCATTCGAAATGTTACTTGGGAAGTGCGACACCAGAGGCGGCCCACTTTGTGATTTTCGAGCAAAACTGTCTTACCTGATCTGTCAAAGGCGGGTCTACGACGGGAAAGCCGTTGTAACTCGTCAGCTTCAGCAGCTCGACGATGTGGCCGACATTTTCGACGCACTTCAAAGTGACCACCGGATGCGACATCACTTCGCTAGCGTAAATATTGTTGACTAACGGTGGGGGTTCCCAGGGCAGCAGAGGAACGCCGCTCAATTGGATGAGCGTATCATATATTCCCTGGAAAACCGAAGATTTAGGTATAAATGCTCAGTAAAACTGCATTTATCATGCGATGGTTTTTTTTCGAGAATTTTTTTTTGGTACTTACGTATTTTTGTCTGGAAAACACGGATTTGATAATGAAAATGTGAACAAATCAATATTTATCAAGATATTTCACTATAAAGTTACAAATTTCACCATTTCCGCCTGTCTTCTGGGTCGCATCTAGAACAATTTGCCCTTCTTTTTCCATCATTGGACAATTTATACAGTATGATGCAAATGTATGGAATAAATTCATTATTTCAGAAATGGGCGACATTTGAAGAAATTCCAAAAACACGTGAGTTTTAATTTTTGAAACCTCATCTCATGACATTCATATGAGAGATGTTACGTCACCGGTGTTGGAGTAATGACGTAATGGACGGTTTTTTTAAATACAAACAGGGGTCACGTGACACCTCGTTTGAAAGGTCTACTGATTGTCTATCCAATAGCCAAAATTTTGCAAAAGAAGATTGAAATCAAAATGGATTATCATTTGGTTAACTGAATCTTCTACTGAGAATTGAACATCGAAGGGTCGTCTAGTTGAAAAAATACATCGATAAAAAAGTTCTGAACTCTACTTTTTGGATTTTTTTCGGAAGTCGTCTTGTTTTGAAATGAATTTATTCCATACATTTGCATTATACTGTATATATCACAATCACAATAAACAGAGTGATTCACCATAAATGTCCCCCTCTCCCTAGCTCAGTTATTTTCCAACCGATTTAAAAATTTCAAAAATCATCTGAAATGATTTTTCAGAAAATGTTTCCCGTTGCATCAGAAAATACAGGGTGCTCGGAACAAACGATCTATTGAGTACTACTTGATTTTTTCAAATGGAACACCCTGTATTTCATTGTATTTTTAGATTCTCCCTGAAGAGCTGATCTCATCAATACATCACACTTGGGGTCAAGCGGGAATGATTACAGAGATATAGGGTGTTCAAAATCGACATTTTTCAACTTTAGTATTTTTTTGTGTCGAAACTATTCATTATTGGTCAAAACGGCTTCAATGTCCTTATATAAACTTTTGATTCACAATCTACTAACATTTGATTGAAACATATACAGTGTGGTTCAAGATTCAGAATTCTGATCACCCTGTATCTGTTCCAATTAGTAAATGTCAGTAGATATTAGTAAATTAAAAGTTGAGATACGGACATGAAAGCCGTAAAAATCCCAAAGTTGAAAAATCTCGATTTTGAACACCCTATATCTCTGTAATCAATTTCGCTAGACCTCAAGTGTGATGCATTGATGAAATCAGCTCCTTAGGGAGAATCTAAAAATACAATGAAAAATAGGGTGTTCCATTCAAAAAAATCAAATAGTACCCTGTAAATCGTCTGTTCCGAGCACCTTGTATTTTCTGATGTAGCGGAAAAAAACTCTCTCGAAAATCATTATCATTTAAGATGATTTAAAATTTTGCAATAGGTTCAAAAATAACTGAGCTAGGGGGGGGGGGGGACAATTATGGTGAATCACCAAACATTTTTTTCTATTATATGAGTCAACAAGAAATATGATCTTCTTGTGATTTTTCCATATTTAGTGAAAAGAAGGAAGAATATCATTTGAAATAATGGCGTGTGTAATGTCATTCAAAAGTTCAAAAGCAATCTGTTGACATTTTACATCTCGTATATATATGTATTGACTATTGATTAAATGGCCGTCATCTGGTATAATTTTTCACCAAATATGAAAAACTCGCCATAAATAGTTATTTAACCAACTAGTGTATTGATGAGGGCGATTAATGATCGAGATACTTTAATGTGCAAGCGAAGCGAGCGCGTTAATGTTCGAGATTATTAATCGCCTTTTAATATACGAGCTGGTTACGAAATTTTTCCGTCGACTATATTTCTCATTTCTCCCAAAATTTCATTAAGATATGTTTAGTCATGAGAAAGTAACTAGGTGCCATCAGCTTTTCTTGGAAACTAAAATTCAGGCAAACATTCCGAAACGTGAATCTACGATTTGGTCGAAATTTCACCAGAATCGGACGAAAATTAAAAAAGTTACAGGATGATTCACCATAAATGCCCCCCCCCTCTAGCTCAGTTACTTTTGAACCGATTTCAAGATTTGAAATATCATCTAAAATGATTTTTGGTGAAGTTTTTTTTCGCTACATCAGAAAATACAGGGTGCTCGGAACAAACGATCTACAGGGTACTATTTGATTTTTTTATATGGAACACCCTATTTTTTATTGTGTTTTTAGATTCTCCCTGAAGAGCTGATTTGATCAATGTATCACACTTGGGGTCTAGCGGGAATGATCACAGAGATATAGCGTGTTCAAAATCGAGATTTTTCAACTTTAGGATTTTTTTGAGACGAAACTATTCATTGTCGGTCAAAACGGCCTTCATGTTTGTATCCCAAGTTTTGATTTACCATCTACTGACATTTAATAATTGGAACAGATACAGGGTGATCAGAATTCTGAATCTTGAACCACCCTGTAAATGTTCCAATTAAATGTCAGTAGACAGTAAATCAAAAGTTAAGATGGGGACATAGAAGCCGTTTCGACCAATAATAAATAGTTTCGGCACAAAAAAATCCTAAAGTTGAAAAATCTCGATTTTGAACACCCTATATCTCTGTAATCGTTCCCGCTAGACCCCAAATGTGATACATTGATGGAATCAGCTCTTCAGGAAGAATATAAAGATACAATGAAACACAAGGTCTTCCATTTGAAAAAATCAAGTAGTACTCTGTAGATCGTTTGTTCCGAGCACCCTGTATTTTCTGATGCAACGGAAGAAACATTTCTGAAAAATCATATTAGATTATTCTTCAAATTTTCAAATCTGTTCAAAAATAAGTGAGCTAGAGGGGAGGACATTTATGGTGAATCACCCTGTACAGGCCGGCGAGTGTGCATTTGAAACAACTATTTTCAGATTTTTTTTAATCGACAAAAATGTATACCTCATTGAAGAAATCTCCTGTCCATTTGGCGGCAATCAACGTAATGATGAGAGGCAGAGCGAAGGCAATGTTGCCCGTCGTCTCCATAATTATCACAGTCAGGCTGATCGTCATTCTGACTACGCCTCCCAATTGGGCCGCAGCGCCGATAAGGGCGTACCTTCCGGGGTGGCCCA